>JAOXNO010000013.1:107403724-107416552 GCA_028565335.1 Limnodromus scolopaceus | reverse complement strand
TATTTAGCTTGCACAAGTCCTGTAAGTCCATTCTAGCACAGATAATACCAAATAATAGCATAAGGTAAACCTCCACTCACACTTCAGAGGAGAGGAAACTCCCACTGTGAATTCCAGCCCAGCATTTTAAACACCGCAGGAAGAGTTTTCTTTCCATTGCCAGAGAGCTTCCCAAGGACCGTTAGCCCTCCAAGAAAAAGAGGTGGAAATACCTTTGTCCTTCCCCGGCAAGTGGGAAGCAACTGAGCTAAAGATGGAGCCAGCAGCCCTCGAGTGCCATGGCCACCCCCAGCCACCTCCACCCACCAGGACAGAAAATACCACCGGTAGGATAACCAGCCACTTCAACTCCACTACCAACCCACTCCACTTTTAACAGAAATCAGCAAGTACCCAATAGCTGCCAATTTTTGGTATGAAGATCACACAGTTATTTTTCAAGCCACCGTCTGTGCTACCCTATACACTGCAGCCATACATTCATTGTGGCCAGTCATACTCAATTATGCTGAATTATTACCTTTTTCAATAACCTCGGTGTTGTAAAACCAAGAAGTCTCATGTGGGACAATTTTGTACCTTATTAAACTACACTCATTTTTGTGCTCTACAAGCTTTTAATTGTCAAGAAAGATCACATACAGGTATAAATCTATGAAATGTATTATAAATAATGCCATATGTACAAATTAGTTTGATTTTATGGGGAAGACTATTCCCTTAGTTTATTCCTTTAATGCTCAGGCCACAGCACTCTGGAAGGTACAGTAGATCTACTACTGCAGCTGAATAAAAGGCAATCTCAACACTCACATCCAGAGACAAACCCAAACTTCGCCATGTATGCTAGTACCCTTCAACATAAGAATAAAAACTCCAAGTCGCTATCGCATATCTGTTTTAGACACTCTTCAAAGCATAAAGGCTGGATTTTTGTTTTGGTTTTTGCAGGGAGGGTGGGGGTGTGTTTTTTGGTTGCTTTTGGGTGTTCAGGGTTTTTTGTTTTGTTTTGGGTGTGGTTTTTTTTTTTCCCCCCGAAAAGATGGCTCGTCATCATTCTTCGTCCTTTCAGGGGATGACCTCTGGTTACTATAGTGTGTTAGAGAGCAGTTTCCTTAAGTCATATGTGCAGCTAGCAAGCTTAGGTCTGGCACACATCCCTTCCAACTCCTCCCCACTCAAACAAAATTTATATAGTGAAAAACCCATGCCACAGAAAAAGGAAAAAAAAAAACCCAAAGACACTTAACACTGTACAGGCTATAACTGTCCTAGCAATTTGCACCATTTCTAATCTCAGCAGCGGTGCCTAATCTGTACAACAGGACTTATAGGTACCCTAAGTAGACGCAGAACTGTTTCCCAACCTATACAGTTTTAAAGGCAAAAGGATTTGGAATTTGCCCTTAAAATTACCAGTGTGGCTTTGCAACGTGAGCTACAAATCCCGTACCCAGTGGCATGGGGTTTTCTAACTCCTTTTAATTTGCAGGTCTCGGCAGGCATGGGCAGCCTCGGGACCGGAGTAAAGCCAGTGCAAAGCACGTGGGTGTCAGGTCCTCAGCCCCAAACATTTCACTGCACGGGTCTCCCTCTCTCAGGCCAATGCCCCCGCCTAATGCAGACACAGGCACATGCTTCTCCCCCGGTTTATATTTATCCCTGGCCCAGGTGCCATTTTCCAACAGCAAACACAAGCTCGCCTGTGCTGAGGGCTCTGAAACAAAAAGCAGGGATTTCTTCCCCCCGCCTCTACACACACCTCTGCGTGTATGCAAGCCCTTAAATGATTTCATACAAGCCAGGTTCATGTGTCAAGGAACAAGTGACCTGGAGTTTTTGAATGTTCAAAGCTAGCACACATTTGTCCCTACTCTATATGTACTTTGCCTCCCTGAAGCCCACAGCAAACAGCTGTCATTAGCATTCACCCCTTCTGCTAACACTTTCCTTAATCCCTAACTGACTTTCCACCCTATAATTAAACTTTCCAGCTGCTGCACTCGGAGATGGCACCAATATCCATCATTTGTTTTTAAGCAGTCCCTAAAAAGCTCTTTTTCCAATTTCCAAGACTATGGGCTAGGACCAAAGCCTCTTACGCTTACAGGTTTTAGGCTAAAAACCTTCCATTCACTTACAAATTGTCCCATCTTTTACTAGGGAAATTAAATGGCCAAATAGTATTATCTTAATAATTAAACTAATGCATTTTTATAGTGCCAATAGGCAGAGTGCAAAGAGCTTGAAAACTGATGGATAAACATTGCAAGTTCTTCCACGTTTTGCATGGAAAATACACTGGAAAGAGCTGCATAATCACCACCATCACAAACGAAGCTGTTCAATCCAAGCCCAAAGTTTAAACAGCAGCCCTGAGATGAAAGAATTAAGATTTGGAAAGACCTTCTGAATAAATGGAATGAGAGACCAAACATCTTTCTTTAGATTGCAACAGTAAATTGGGGTTAGCACTTCAATCTTGAAAATCTGGTTTTCACATTCATGGAAATGATTACTTGAACAGTAGCAATGGTTGGCAACATTTTTGCCTGATGCTATTGTTACAGTGTTCAAGGGGACTTGATATTTTATGAGAAAATTACTGGTTTCACTGTTGAAGAAGGAAGGGAGAAGACATCTGAAGGAAACAGTGTATTTTTGGGTAACAGGACATGACGTGACACGGGGGCACTGCTGAACAGAGCAAACAGAGCAGGTCGGGGCAGCGTAACACCCAGCGCAGACACACCGTGGGCATCAGGAGATCAATGACCACAAGCCCTGCAGATCCAGGACAGGAAAATCCCACCAGCCAGCCACAAACTCGTGTTACTTTTGCGAGCCCTGAATGCCCGGGACATCTGCTCAGCCTCTGAGTCCACAAAGCTCCCCCACCCCAAACCTGAAAGCTGGATAACCACGCACAGCATCCTCAATCCCAGAGCTCTGCAACTGCACGGCACTGCAAACCAGGAGCCAACATCTCCAAATATTACCTGTTACAGAGCAAGGCAACATCTGCTCGACCGCCAAAGCACTATCATTGCCAATGGTGAGGAGGCTCCACTCATAACATGCCTGGCCAGCGGCCCCTGGCCACCCTGACAGCCCACCAGCCCGCAGCAATCACCTCGCCTGCCGACGAAGATATAGGGATGTTTGGGGTTAGCCACCCCCATGGTCTCCTCTTAATGTGTTTAGGAGTCCCAATGTGCTTTGGATTCACCTTTTGCCTCCCGTGGCAAGAGATAAATTGCATGCTTAGATCCAGCCCTCGCATTTCGGAAACGGCCAGCTGGTTTCAGAGGGGATGAAGGCCACAGCCTTGCTGAAAGTCACCTCCTATTTATACAAAGTGGGAGCACCTTCAAGAAAGGAAGGTGTTCGTTTCCAGTTTTAGCCCCCTGGTTGAGGTTAACAATTTCCCATTAATGTTTTAACGTTGCAAAATATTTCAGTAACTGTACAGGATTTAGCAGCTACTGTAAGGCTATTTTGGTAGGCTACCAGAAAATTAATCATTCGGGGCTTGTCAAGTCTCAAAGCATCGCTGCTCAGCAAAGAGATCATACCAGACAGGTGCAAAAATTCAAAGCTTGGACAGCTATGACTTGTTCCTAGCAGCAAGGCAAGAAAGGCCAACATTTTAAGTAGAAATTAAAATGCTTTCAGTTCTATCTAAACTATAGGTGAAACTTTTCTCCCTCCTTACGTTAAACATGTAATTTTAAAGGTGACTTTTGAAGAGTGCATGTGACACATTTAAACTTCAAATACATATGCTTTGAGAGGTTAGGAAAACGCGAAAACCGTGTTTCATTGAAAACTGTTTGTCATTTTTAATCACAGGATAACTCTACAAGAGGTGTGACTGATGCAATTTAAATTTTCACCTGACAAATTGAATTATTAATCTTTGCAGCACCTACAACAAAGGATCAAGCGGAGCAGTCAGTCAGTCACCAGCCCCAGGAGCTACTTCAGAACATCCCTGAGATGGGGAAGCGGCATCTTGCAGCACCCCAGGGTGAAGCAAGAGGGCTGGGAACCTCTGTCCTTGTCCTTGCTGCAACCCCCCAGCTTCAGTTTTCCAAAGCAAGGGAGGACCTTGAGGGGCCCCACCAATAAGAAATGCTGTGGTTTGCAAGAAAGGCAACAGACAATCAAAGTTGAGGGCTTTATCTGTGCCTGGAAAGCGCGGTTTGTTCTGTACTGGCAGTTCTTGCAGGGAGGACTGAGGAGCTTGAGGAACTTTACACTCACACCTCAATGGAAGTGTTCCCCATTATCAGTCATTACTGCATTTCCCCATGAAAGGCAATAAATACTCCAAGTTCTTGCTAAGTTTTCAAGGACTTGCCTTTTTCTAGCAGAGTACACTTGTCATGGTGCCTTGTCACACCAGTTCTGGAAGATACCATGCATTTTGCAGAGCTGTCATCTTAAGTGACATTAAATAACACTCTTAGGTACTAATTTTATTTCTCTCTAATATTACTGATCAATAATTACCTTATTATGTGTCTTACCAGGGTTCAGACAGAAATAAAGTTCTAAAAATTTCCACAGAGTAACTTAAAACAGGATTTCCATATACCACAATTTCAGAATACTAGGTTAGAGTAGGTTATATATAAGGTCTTAAAATGAAGGCCAAATGCCACCAGAAAGCAGGATTCCTTGCTTGAGAGTGTCAAGATGTTGGTCTTAAACGTGTCACTAGTCAAAGAGTGACTTCTGCTCAGCTCACTTCTGAAACTAGGATGTTCAAAAGTAGGGAATAATCCTGTTCATCATGTAAACACTTATTCAGACTCTTATTAATATTTGTGCTATCCCTTCTGAATTTCTGGGCAGTTTCTTTCAGGCTCAGCAGCCAACATTTAATTAAGAAACATTTAACCACTAGTATTTTTTAAACAACGGCATGTAAGGAGAAATAATTGCTTATCATATCTACTTTACAAAATCAAAATACAGCCAGTGGAAACTAGATACAAAACACTCGCCTTTGGCTGAACTACTTTTGTTTAGAAAATGAACAGACAATGCAGTTCCTTGGCTGAGACCTTGACTTGTTTGCCAAGCCCCATCCTGCAGAGATTTTTCTTCTTACAACAATATCCCAGGAGCAGAGGACACTATTAAGGAAGCAGACACGCAGTTCGGTGGGTTAGGAAAAATGATAGCCCTGGCGTGCCTTAAAAGAAGGTAGCAAAGCACTTTTAGTAAACCATGTAGTGTAGTATGTGGTAAATATATCTATTTTATCCCATTATAACTGTTTGGAAGCTTGAGAACAACAGATATCTTTTTAGTGAAATTTGTATCTTTATAACATGATGGCTTATTGCTGCATCATCTATTGCATGCCAACATTCTTTTTACTAAAAAGAAACAAACTAACAAAAAAAAAGGCACAGCAAGATTTCTTACAGAACTTCGGAGATATTAAACATTTGTATCGATTTCCACAAAATGTTTAGAAGAAGAAAGCATAACTACAGTGATTGTGTTCTTCGAAGCAACATTACGGGATCAGAAGGTCATGGGGGCATCTTCTTTCACACCAGCTCCCTTGATTTTAGACAGAAGAAACACCAGCAAGAGTTAGAAAGTAGCGCTTCAGATGATGGAAAATGCAGGACGCAGGCAAACAGCAAAATAAAGTGCAATAACCGAACAGCTACTGGGGTGAGGTGATTCAGGACAACAAGGGATGGGGAAAACACAATGATCCCATCTGCATGGCAGATAGGTAGAAATAAAATAGGAGCTAAAGAGGGAGTCCAAAACCAGGCGGAGATTTTACTTTATTACAGACGCTCCTGTTACAGAAGCTGCTGGCATCCTTCTGGCCAGTGTAATGGAGTAACTACAACAGCCTCGACTCAGTGGGTAACCCCAAGCCCACACCATTTGCCCTGTACTGGCAAGAGACATTTTATGTCTGTTCCTATAGAACAGCAGTGGGAAGTTGGTAAAAACTTAAAAAGAAGTTCCTTCTTTTTATTCTTTGGCTCTGCATCCTTAATTCAATCACTGTCCCCTCAGGCTGAGCAAAGGACTGACTGACTCTACTGCTCTGCATTACCACGTTAGTAGAGAAGCTGCAAAGTACAACATTCGTGGTTTATAGATGGTGTGAGTGAAAGAAAAATAGTTTTGAGTTTGCAAAATGAAGAACAAGTCAAGAAATCCGTCACACTACGAGGAAGTAAGCATAAGACACTTTCAAACTTTAAACATGAAATCCTGGATGGTTTTGCTTTGCAAGAACTGTGGTCAGTGGGTATGGATCAGAAATAATAACCTTAACACCAACGCTTTCAGGAGAAAGGCAGGCTTTTCAGGTAACTTTAGCCATAACAGTATTTTACCATCACAATAACTAATTGTGTGGCATAGTTAGTTAACGTGCAAACCAAGTAGGCACATGCAGACAGAAAGCCTAGTTGAATACGTTTAAATATATTTATGAAGGAGGTGGGTGCTGTTTTTTCTCCCTGACTTGGACAACTGCTGGAGGTGGAAGCATTGTCTGCTGGCTTTTCTTTGCCAACTCACCACAAGGGGAAAGGGAATTCCCAAAATTGGAATAAATGAAGACAAGTCAACTATTGTCTAGTTTTTGAGGTTGCCACTGAATAGGGTGAGCATGAGAAGTGGTTGGGGGTGGTGGTGATGATCTTTTTTGCTTTTCCCAAGCTATCCTCTATTGCACATTAATATATTATTTATTGTCATTATATGTACGTGCATAATTTACATACAGCTTTAGTGGCATTGAGGGCAGGACTGAACACATAATGTAAACCAGAGTCAACACCAGATCTAAACTGGAGCAGAGCCTGTCTGCTACCTCTGTTTGCAGGAGCAGAGAATTACCCACACTTAGCTCGCTACCCCTGCAAGTAAGTGATCAAACCCCGACAGCATGTTGGCACAGTGTTAAAGGACTCTCCTAATTGCCATGCCTCAAATTCCAGCTCTACGCCTCCAACGAGAGAGCCTGCAAAACTCTTTAATAAATCATAGAAATCAGAGATGGAAATTAGGTCATCTTGCCTGCGCCTCCTATCCGCACCGTGAGTTTGCTACCCGTACGGTGCTGCTGAGTGCTCTGTCTCGGCAGCTCCTAAACCACTCAAGTGCTGAGGTTTCTCCCAGTTAAACAGCCCAGTGAACCTCACCGTCCACCCCACCTACCAGCCTCCTCCTCTCCACCCCAGTTTTGCCTCTGTCCCATTTTGTTCTGTTCCTATTTTTATCTCCCTCCAACTCCCCCAAAATCTGTTCTTGATGCTACCATAACCACCATCCGGCAAAAATTGTTGCTCAGGAAACGTTCTTCTGCCTCTCCTGTGATCCCACTGTAGTGTGCTGCTATTTTTAGGAGGAAAAGGAGGTGGTAAGGGAATGAAAGGCTGCCAGCTCCAGCTGTACAAGAATAATGCTCCAGTACGTGGAAACTACATTACAGTGTTTCCCTTTAAGTACATATAATTAACCAAAACTTTCAGTCTTCTGGAATGATCCAAAAGAGAGAGACAGAAGAAATGGTAAGGACAAATTCCAAGGTAGAAAACCTGCCATCTCACTTCACCTTTCAACACCAAGGCTGGGCCTCTCCTTCCAAGGCTGTTCTCCAGATTTTACACCTAGCAAGCTGCATGGTTAAACCAGCAACATACTGCCATAATAAAGCAATCAATTAAGAAACTTGCTTACAACAAGAGGCAGCTGTGCCTCGCGCCAGCCAGCCCCTCGAGCAGGAGCAAGACCTGTGTCTTACCACTGCTTTGAGACAAGGTGATGAGTGGACCTCTGACCGGGCAGCTGCCCATCACCATCCCCAACCTCCCCCCTGCCAGATGCACCATGCAACACACTCTGTGCAACCAGTGCCTGCACCACCAAGACCATCTGGCTAAACCAAAAAGACTTTACTTCCCTGAGAGCACACCCACCTCACCCACCATCTTTACCTTTATCAAACCCCCTATTTACGGATATGTAAGGTTAAGGACCGCTACAGGAAACAAACCAGACGTACTAAGTTTCTTGCTGCCAATAATTCCAATAGGCAAGTGGCAATATTTCCTCTCTGTGTAGATGTATACATCTGTATACTGACCCCAGCAGAGCCATGGGGCATCCGCAGCAATCTCATGGTGCTGGGGAGCAGAGGGGCTGAGCGCTGTCTGCCCCAACCCTTGCTCTGCAACAGCAGTAATTTAATTGAAAGAAAACAGCGATGAATTCAGCGGGGCTGGTGAAGTAATCATCTCCAGGGTCCTTAGAGAGATTACAGCTTCCTGACCTAAGCTATGATTTGGTAGGGTCAGATTTTGACACCTCCATCTAAACCGAATGGAGCCTTGCTTCACAGACAGGCTTACCAATTTCCGTGGGAAGACTGGCAGATACAGATACTCTCCAACGCGAGTCAGGGTGCAAGAACAGGTCTCTCGGTTAGCATAAACATATGTTTCCTAGGTCTGGAAGAGCTTTTTTTTTCCCCTCTTCACAGCCTGTTTGCATTTGCTGGCTTATTAAACAAGATTTTATTTGCAGCCAGTACGTTCTAGGAAACCAGGAGGTGTTACACATAATTGCCCTCAGATTCATAAGGAGTAAACAAGGTAACCTCCATCACCAGGGACTCCTCCTGCTCCACCACCACCAGTAATGTCATGCTCCCCAGCTGCAGGGAGTGGTGTCACCTCCTGCCACCAGGGAAAGGCTGCTGGGGCATCCCAGCATGCAGTTGGCTCCCAGGATTTACTCACCTCCCTCCAAGGAGGTGGAAAGGACTGAGCGACTGCAAGGGGTGAAGCTCTGAGGATGAGGAATGTGGAGGGATAATCTGAAATCAGGAGGAGAGGAAGGGGGGCAGAGGCTCAGCCACATGCCTGGATGATGGGAAGGATGGATGGTGTCAGAGGCTCCTGCCCCGACACGGACCCTGCCGGGGAGCCCAAGCGAAGGTGCACCTAGCCAGTGACCACAGCCAGGGTGAAGATGACATGCAGTGGGAGCAAGAGACAAGAGCCTGGCTGGGGGAGCAGGACACAACTAAAGAGAACAGCAAAACCGCAGACATAAGTGTGTGGCTTGCTGTGGTCTGACATGGGCTGGAGAAGGGTGTTTGCCCTTCCTCTCTTCCATGGACATCCCATCACCCATCAACAGGGCTCCAACTAAGAGCCTACCAGGGTCAGCTCTTCCCACCTCAAATATATTCCCCCACTTGTTACCTGTGGCCCATCTGGGATCAAAACCCAGTCCCTGATTTAGACAAAAGTCTGCAGCAAAAGCCAAGTGATAGATACATGCTATGCCTTGGCAGTTCAGATTTTAACATAGCCCAAAACCAGAACCATCAACCATTCATCATTCCCAACTTTTTTCTCCCACCTCTAACTCATTACTCATTACTATGACTTTTCCCTTCTGTCACATTTGTCAGTAAACACACATTTCATACAAATACATGCATGTATCCAAAATGGTATCCTGCTTTTTTCTCTTTACACTCTCCCCTCCCTTCCTGAAATATGTTTTTATATACACATATGCTTTCCATTTATTCGAGCCCTTTACCCCCCACACACGGTCTGAGTCCCCATTTTCCACATTCTTCTTTAACCCTCTAAACTATAAAGACTTTTCTCAGTAGGATTAAACATCTGGTGGGTGATCCTCGTGCAGATTTCAGTACTTCTTTTGTTTCTCGGCTTGCTAACAGATCAGTTTTGATAGGTAGTGAAGCCACTGAAAGGCATCCTCTGTCTGTAACACACAAAGTATTTCCAAGATCTATAAAGGAAAGGGTAAAAATTGAAGGGGTCTATGTAAAAAGGCAGGGTTTTTTTCCTCTTTTTTTTTTTTTTTTTTTTACTTTGGTCTACTTTTAAAACTTTTATCTATGTATTACCCTTTCATATACTGACTCCCACAGGGTGAAAATAGATTCATGATTTAGATTACTGTAATTTCATTTTTGCTTTTATCCACTTTATTCAAGAACAACCAGCCCTGCTGATACAAAGATCAAGTAAAAAGTAAAGACTTCTTTTTCCTCCAGAGACAAAAAGCTGACAATTACTCAAATTGCATTAAATCAATTACTCAGGAAGGGTGTAGGAGAGATGGAGTTTGCTGTCTATACAGCACATTGTCTCAGATTAACTCAGTTGTCCCAAATACTGACCCATTTCTGCTTTTCCACAGATATTTAGTCCTCGGCAATCCTCCCGAGTTTCCTCTGCACCGATGCTTACAGTGACAACGATTGAGACTGGCAGGGGCAGGCGCAAAGGGCTTGAAGGATTTCTCCTACTGGAGCCAAGATAAGTGCTCACACTCTTCCTTCCCCACTACCTGAGCTGTTCATTTTAAGAAATTTGAGATCTTTCCAAAGAAAACAAGCATTTCTCTTCGGGTGTTTCTAGCCTCTCACATTAGCAAGAGGAAGTGCTATGTGTCCATATATACGCCAGCCATTAGAAACGGCCAAGACTAGAAACTGAAAGTTAAGAGAAACGTGACAAAACCTAGCTAATCCACCATCTTTTCAGCAGTTCACCTCTTTTAAAGGTTTCCTTTACAGTACTGATTCAAACTACATAGCGATGCTTATTTAAGTCTAGTTCTGGGTAACACTCTTTTATACACTCTGTAACTTTTGTACCAAATAGAAACAATCCATCATGATACTTTGGAATATACACATTTTCAGCTTAATTTTGAGCTTAGCTGACAGCAGTCATATTTTTTCAGATTATACGCAAGCATGTATTTTCACTTGATTGATTAGAGAGAAATTATGTCTGAATGAAACACTTCGAAAATTCAAACTCTGCAGTCATAACATATTTCCAGTTAAAAACATGATAAACAGGATGCTAACACACAATATCCCAGGGCCATGCTATATACACAGAAAAAGCACAATTCTGCAGACTCACAGCAGCCCTCCCTGCACGGACCGACCTTTTGTTTTCAAAGCCCAGCACACACTGAACATGCACTGAACGTACACAGATTCTCACCCAAGGACATATTCTGATGTGAAAAAGTCACACAGTTATTAATACTTTCATGTTGAAAATGCTGCAGCTTGAGACATAAAACTGATGCTTCATCTCATGAGAAACAAGTATTCCTTTATAAGCGCTTATAAATGGTTTGATGCTTTCTCTGAGTCAACAAGCAGTCATTTACTAGTACATGAGATTTCCATGAAACAAGTCTGAATGTCACCCACCGTGAATAACACATTTAACACATTTCAAGAACTTTCTGTTAACTCTAAGATCATGCCTGAAATACAAAGAAGTGACATTTTACATATTTTAAAAAAAGAACCGTGCATAGCCCCCAAGGAATTCACAACCATTGCACCAACCAACAAATCTTACAAATACGGATGTGAGCATGCTACTGTGGGTCCAACCCACCACCAGCGCCCATATTATCTATAAGCCCCCACCCCAGCCTTCAAAGGAAAACCTTCATCAGAGAGCAAATACTCAGCAGGTTTCCACTACAGACAAACAGAAAGACCTCACCCTGTTTAATTCAAAAATTACATAAGTTGTAAGCTTCACCTTCACTTGCTCTTCCTTGGAAAAGAGAATAAAACCCCAACTAAAATCAGAGCTCTCCAGGCTTTGCTGCAGTTCCCCAGCAGACAGACACAGCCCAGCCCTGCCCTGCCAAGGAGCCACCAAGGCGGAGGCGCAGGGGGAAGAGGCTGGGGATGGTGCCACACCCTGTGCCCCCCCCTACTCCTCCTCCTCCTCCTCCTCCCAAAGGCGAAACCTGCCCACCGCAGAAGCAGGCTGCCATCGGACGAGCTCCTGACGTGCGTCTCACCAGCTCCTCGGTCATATGGGACCACCCTTCAGGGAGTAAAGGCCACCAGCCGTATCATTAACAGAGGGATGTGACCGCATGCAATTAGTTCGGGGAGAGGTCCGGGCTGTACTGGTCTGATTAAATAAAACCAACGTATTTTTAATGCTTCTCGGGGTGTTTCGCGTTCTCTGCGGCAGCGAGCAGGGCTGCAGCGTGCTGACAGCCCCAAGGAGCCTCCCTGCCCAAGCGATGCCGTAAGGAATAAACTTCCCAGCGGCTCTTACTCTAATGCGGTGCTCCCGGGCTCTCTTCTCCCCTTATTGCCATGCGGGTCTCATCCTCAACGTCAGAGCTGAAACTTTCCAACCCGAGGAGACCAGCACAGCAGTATTCACCTACGCTGTATTATGCATGTACACACACAGGTGCGGCGAGCCCCGTGAATTTAACCACAGCGGTGATGCAGCAGGACGATCACGACCTTTTAATACTCTACAAAAGGACCGTGCTCCATAGATTTAGAGGAAAAGCACACACTCCATAGATTCAGAGGAAAAGCACGCGCTCCATCGCATCTGACTAAGATTTACTGGTGAAACTTACGTATTTTGCTTATTTTCTACGAGATTTAGTTATACTTGTTTTCTTTGTACACATCTTTCGGCTTTCTGTGGAACCCAGGCTAAACACTGACAATATTAAAACAACAAAAAAACCAAAACAAAAAAACACAAACCAAAAAAAAAAAAAGATGTCATTTGGATTGCCACGCTGCAAAAGGACAGTCGCACGTGGGGACACACCTAACCCGCAGCTTTTCCGTGGCGAGCGGGCCTCTGGCCACGGCAAAAAGCTTCGGAACAGCAGGGGAGTTGGACTAGATGATCTCTATGGTCCCTTCCAACTCCAAAAAAAAATTCAGTGAAATTCAGTGAAAACGTCGCAGGCGCTTCCCGCCCC
>JAOXNO010000013.1:107384344-107402454 GCA_028565335.1 Limnodromus scolopaceus | reverse complement strand
CCCAGCACCGGGATCCCCACCTGCGTCCGGAGGGATCCGGCCGGTTTTTGGCTCAGCTAAATGAATTCTTCTGTTCAGAGAGATGAATTTAGCTGCTGCGGTTGCAGCCAGACCCTAGCGATGGATGGAGAGGCTCGCCTGTGAGCTAAAAGCAGCAAGATGGGTGCTGGCAAGGTCTGGCTTTGATTTACCCGTGGGGTTTTTGCTGGGAGGGCAGGGTGTACCAGCCTTTTCAATTTTAACTTCCAGTGACAAACCACATGCTCTTACAACCTGGACTCTATTTCACTCAACAGTATCACCCAAAGAGAAATAAGCAGAGGTCCTGCTACACGCTGACTCCCGATCCAAAAAAGGGAATGAAAAACTGAAAATGACTCTGGAGTTTTTACTACAACATAAGACCACAACACGCCACATGTCAACAAGCAGCAAAAATTCCCAGCGCAGACAGAAGCCGTTTGGGAGGGGATAATCCCACCCTTTCATTTTGGTAAATACGTAGCTCTTCTTAAAGCATGTAACTGAGCTCGCCACTAACTACAGGCGATACACATGAGCAGCTACTGGATCCAAGACTCTGCCGCACCACGGCGCTCAGAGGCACTGCTCCTCCGCTTCTCTCGGGGGCCAGAGGCGTCTGAACTTGCTCTCTTCCAGGGGAGGAACTGGGCACGGGAAGGGTAGCGATAGCTGGGTATGGGAGAGCCACAGACCGACATGCTCTCGTGCTAAACCTGCAATCCTGATGAAAAACAGCAGATAAATTAGGCTTATTCTCTCCTTAGATAGCATACTTTGAGAGCTCCCCAAAATGATAAGATCCAAATTATATTCAGGCCTCTGATATGAATAGGGGGAGGGAGAGGAAATCTCCTTTAATTGGCAGCATCTCTGTGGGATTTAAGAAGGGAAAGAGGTTTTGACAGTAGGCAGCAGACGTACCATTTCTCAGATCTATAAAACCATGCTGCTCTGTATTTAATGTACAATCGTAGCAAGAAACACACACACACACACACAGACACCCTTCACCTGCTATACAGGAGTGCCATTTAGCAGATCTGGCACGCTGTAACACGCATAAGAAAGAGAGACACTTCAAAAGGAAAATGCATGCCATCAACTAAGAGAGGGCATACTTCTAGTCATGCAGCTGAAATAAAAAGACTTGTACACTCTTTTGCACCAGGAGCTCTGGAAGTCATCATGAATCACAAGGGAATGAACTTGACATCTGAGGCATACACTAGAGTTAACAAGGTTTGATTTGAAAAAAAAAAAAAAAGGACAGAGATGCTTTGAAACAAATCGAGTCTCAAAAGCAAGCGAGGAGACTTAAGAAATATTATTTAAAAAAGAATGCAAGAACCACCAGTTCAACCTTTTGCAGCTCTTGTACCGCCCGTTACAGAGGAAAATGTTGACACTGCTTTTAAATAGACATACACCACTGGAGCATTAGCGCTTCACAGCAGCACGTTGTCCTTGAGCAGTACTGCAGGGGGATTTGCCCCACAGGTGCAAGACACTCTGTGATCCCTTTTGTGGATATACTGCATATATAATAGCATCTTTCATCTGAGGATCTAGAGGGCTTTCAGCACATCGATTTAACCTCAAAACATTAAGTGGTATTAACAGGCTGTTCCTACAAGCAGGAAATCTTTGCAACAGATACGAGGCAGCTGGTACCTCTGGGTTACCAGCACAGGCCTAAATTTCAGAGCTCTCAACATGCACAGTATTTTAAATTTGTTTATTTTTTTATTTTCAGGTGTTACTTTCTAATTCTGAAGTGGGTTAGCTGGCCAGCTTGCCCTGCCTTCTGTCAGATGGGAGCTCCATGGAACTTTAGGTTTCCATGAATCAGCGGTTTTTCTTATTTTAAAAACCCCGTTCTTCCAGTAGTTTACAGCTAGCCTGAATCCATCCTCTTCTCACACAGGTGGGAAACGTGAATGATGCCCTCACACTTCTTTGGAGTTATCCCAGTGTTCACTTCCATGAAAGCAAACTTGGATGACAAGTCCAGGCAGCACTAGAAGAGACTGATCTCCCGCCTTGCTACGGGACAATAGTTTTATTTTTGCTGTTTTCTCGCCTTTCCAGAGGTGGTGCTTCAGACCTGGGTGTCAGGAGCAAATGAGTTTAATGGTCCCATTTGAGTTGCTGTTCATCTCAACTCAGGCTTGGTGCAGCCTTCCTCACCTCCATGAAACACTCTGCCGGCAGCCAGACAGGGGAAAGTTTTTAACCCCTGCATTCTGCTCATTTACAAATAGCACCAGCTTGGGCAGGATGCGGGATGGCACACACTCACAGCTGCCCGGATCACACAGCCTTTGAACCCTTCACATCCCACTGCTCTAGTCACAAGGTCCCTGCATGCTGCTACCCACCTGCCATCCCCTCCCCATTTTGGTGACTGCAGGAAACATCTCCCAGCCTGTTCCTGCCAGGTCATCCCCTTTCCTCTTCCCGTATCCAGCATGCCTCATTCTCCAGCCCCACTCAGCCCTTTCTCCCCCTCCTCCATTACTAACGCAACTCTCAGCCACAGGCCTCCCAACCCTCTACTCCTCCCTTGCCCTTACAAGAGTTATCTCTTCATCTTCCTCCCCTCCAAAGCAGTTTCCCTCCTCTTGTGCCATACACCTTCCCTGCATTTTCTCTGCTGCCAGCACCCCATCCTCTGGGGAGGAAGGCACATAGCTATCAAGACACCAGGACCCAACTATATGAGCAACTGAGTCACCCAGGAGATTGATACTAAGCTGGGGAAACAGGTAAAATAGGCAACAAGCTCTGCCTTCCATTCCTTTTACCATCCACCCACCCATCCCTCCCTCCCTTTCGGTGTTCCCATTTCTCCCCTTCGGTGAACACACACAACTCTCACGGGAAAGACCTGCAAAAGGAGGGAGAAAGGAAAGGAGTTGTTCCTGGCATGAAAAGCCAGGGAAGAATAAAAGCAAAGAGAGCCTCTGACATGATGCAGGTGAATTAGAGGTGGGGAAGCAAAAGGTGCTAACACACACACCTCTTTCCCCGTGGGGTACCAGTCAGAGGGGGGAAGCCATGCGGAAAATGGGCCCAAACAGAATATTTGGCCACAACATGGGCTTTTTTTTCCAGAGGAGAGAAGAATAGGGAGACACGAGGTCTCTGCCAGGAAAGGATGAATAGGCAACCCTGGAAGAGCAGGGACAAGGATTATTGCCCAGCCCTGGGAACGGCTGCCTAAAACATTCTTGTGATTCCCTAATTGATTGGACATGGCATTCAAAATAGCACATTACAGAAAAGCAAGACACAAAAATGCTATCAAACCCAGCAAAAGGCCGTCTCAAGCCCAGCCAACGATGAATTATCTGGGTACAGCACTTCAAAAAAATGGCAAGTACTGTAGAAGTAGCAGCATTATTACAGCATTATTAAGAAGATATTTCTTAGCAGACAGGAGCTTGGCACTATCTGTCTAGACGGGTAGATGGGTTTGGAGTCAAACTGATTTTTTTTTTTAATTTTTTTTATTATTACCGTATCCACTTCCATTTATTAAAAGCAAACTGTTCTGTCCATGACTCATGCAGCTTAGCTGTCTGCATGGCAATGAAACAAAATTCTCATAATTAAGAGTGATCACTGTGAGACAGCAGATGAAGGTAAGATTTAGAAATTTAGACCAGATCTTCTATTTCTGTCATCCCTCACTGCAAAAATAACGCCTTGAATTGGCCAATATTACCATTGCCTTCAAATACACAAGAAGCAAACCTTCAGATGAGCTCTCCCTTAGTGCAACTCCAGTGACACAGCACGTCAGATTTACTCTCAACACGGCTTTATTGACCTCAGTGCAGGGATTTATTTGGCCTGTCGTTTGAAGTAAGTCTCACTCGCCTGCCGGTGCCAAATCCACCTCATTTTAAGACTACTGAAGGAACAATCAGTATATTTGGCCACAGTGCTTCTGCAACTGAAAACCTGCCTATAGAAGATTTACTGCAATTAATTCAGCACTGCCCTTTGCCACTTCCATATCCGTAGCTACTTTCTGACCTAGAGCATTAACTGGATTATCAAGCAATTACCTCCTGCTGCAGTTCTCCAACCCCCATCACAAACCAAAAGTAACCAAAGTTTTATGGATCTGATACACTTTTGGATGTACCTGAGGCTGTACCCAAAACAGACAAGAATTAGTTTTCAGAGAGAGTAATGAACTGAAGCCTTTTATCTCAGTAAGGCTTTAATTTTTAATTTATTTTGTCTATGCATAATCATTAATACGGTTTAACTGTATTCTGATTTCATATGCACCAACTATAGGAAACAGAAAATACAGAAAATATGCAATATGCAGTTAACAATTTTATTTTAAGTAGGGTTCCTAAACAGCCTAACAATGAAGGAGGCAAGGACAACATTCTTTTTCTATTGGCAACTCTAGGACTGAGAGCTTCCTAGATGGTGACCACCTCTACCAAGGTGAACACAGGCCATTCTCCTTTACTGGGGTGCTTTCTGTTGAGTCCATCTATTTCAGTCCATGAAACTCAGGTTTTTTGTTGCCATTCCCACAGTACCTGCCGTTTTCATAGAATGACAGAATGGTCTGGGTTGGAAGGGGCCTTAACCAGTTCCAAACCCCCTGCCATGGGCAGGGACACCTCCCATGAGACCAGGTTACTCAATGCCCATCCGACCTGGCCTTGAACACCTCCAGAGATGGGGCACCCACAACCTCTCTGAGGAACCTGTTCCAGTGTCTCACCACCCTCACAGTTAAGAATTTCTTCCTAATATCTAATCTAAATCTCCCCTCTTTCAGTTTAAGACCATTACCCCTCGTCCTATCACTACACTCCCTGATAAAGGGTCCCTCCCCATCTCTCCTGTAGGCCTCTTTCAGGTACTGGAAGGCCACTGTAAGGTCTCCCCAAAGCATCCTCTTCTCCAGGCTGAACAACCCCAACTCTCTCAGCCTGTCCTGTTCATGGGAAAGGTGTTCCATCCCTCTGATCGTTTTTGCAGCCCTCCTCTGGATTCACTCCAACAGGTCCATGTCCTTCCTGTGCTGAGGACTTGAGAGCTGGATGCAGCATTTCAGGTGGGGTCTCACCAGAGCGGAGCAGAGGGGGACAATCACCTCCCTCGACCCGCTGGCTTTTCCTCTTCTTGTAGGGTGTTAAACAGAAAAGCAGATACCTTCCTTCTCCCTTTTCCATGCCACTAATTTCAGTCTTGCATTTTAGTTACAGAACTAATTTTACCCCCTCTATGTTGTCTTTTCATGAAGCACCTAACTCAGAGGAGGATTTAAGCAGGACTTTACATTGAGCATAAGCTAAAGTCTCACTGCCTCAAAGGAGAATCAGTGCTCATATTTATTAGGTACCACCAAAAATAGAAATGCTACCCTGAATCATAACAGCCTTCTACAAATTCCTTTCTAAGATATCTCTTCCTCATGATACCCATAATAAAACAGCTCTCAGTGACCAGGGCAATAGGCCCAGCCACTGACTACTTTTCTATCATTTGTCTTCATGACCTGCAAGATTCACCAGGGAGGGAATAGCACCCAACACAGTTCACCTCTCATCTTAATGCAATTAAGAGAAGGGCTAGTAGGTTCTTATTTAAAGTACAATGATTAACTGTGCTTACAGTAATACTACAGTGTTATTAAGAAAAGGTAAGAAGTCCTGCTCAAGAATTAACACATTTATCCTATGTCTGTATTGTCTCAAAGTTATGTGTGTTAACATGTCAGAGGTTTTGTTCTTTAATGGTTAAAAGATTACTTTAGTTCCAATGATTCCTTACAATTAAAACATTTCTCACCTGGCATACCTGAAGAATTTTAGGTACCTTGGCTACCTTTTCTGTCAAACTATCCCTTTCCATTTTTTTTTCTCTCAGAGTGCCAGAAGAGTAGAAAACTGCGCTTTGTTGTTTGACAATAAGTAAACTTTACTCACAGAAAGGGAAGGGCTGGTGTTTTTAATCTAGCAAATACGCTTATTGAAGAAAACAAGAAGAAAGCAAACCCTCAAAATAGACAGCGCAATTTCTCCATCTCTGGTTAGAAAAGGACACATTTGTTCCCACTACGCTGCCTCCTCTTGCTCCTAACTTCTTTCCTTGCACAGTATTTCAACAGCCAGCAGACGTGGTAGCTCTTCACAAACCAAGGGCACGGGTCTGTCCAGACATAGCTCTTGCTCCTCACAGCCTGTCCCTGTCCTACAGCCTGCCACACTTTCCCAGACAGCTAAAGCTCTGCAGCACCAACAGGAGCAAAGTCTTCATCTTTCTCCCAAGTTTCTCAGCTGCTCCTTCCCACCTCCATCCTGCTCCTTTCACCAAGCCACTACAACCATTTATTAAGGCCATAGGAAGTAGCAGGCAAACCCATTCAAGTTAAAACTAAAAAAGGAGGATACAATAAACTTGATCTATTCCTCACCACGATTCCTCACATTGCACAAAGGAAGGTTTGGGATGGATATTAGGAAAAATTTCTTCACAGAAAGGTTTGTCAAGCATTGGAACAGGCTGCCCAGGGAAGTGGTGGAATTGCCATACCTGGAGGCATTTAAAAGATAGGTAGACATGGTGCTTAGGGACATGGTTTAGTGGTGGTTTTGGCAGTGTTAGGTTAATGGTTGATGATCTTAAAGGTTCCCTTCCAACCTAGGCGATTATATGATCCTATAATTTCCCATGAGATCTCATCAATATGAGACTGAAAAGGGGTGTGGGTGTGACATGAGAAGTGGGGATGACAGCCGAGTCACACCGCCGCCTCTTTTGGCAGCCACGACAGCCTGTGCTGGCATTAGACTGTGGTGTTGGCCACCAGCCTTTATTTATGTCAATGACTGCTCAAAATGATATCCCGAACCTTCAGCCCCTGTCTGACCAGGCTCCCAGGGACCAGTCCACCTCCGGCAAACCGATCGCCTCTGCACACAGACAGGAGCTCCTCCACCTTATGCTTATAGCTGCTCAGACACTTTCAAAATGCATTACCTTTTAAAAACATGCTCTAATTCAGTTTACAGTTTAAGTCTCACATTCAGTTGATGGGACAGTGCCAGTAAAACTGAGTTGAAGGTAGTGAGGAGAAGCCCATCCCTTCCCTCTGCTTTGACAGCTTACTCCCCCTGCAACTCACTCTCGCCATCAGTACTCGGAGGAAAAAAAATAAACCAGTGGATACCAATCCAAGCTATTCATGTCTTTTTCTGGGCAAAATATACTAGCATACCTTAAAGGTAGATGCCCTGTGTGCACCCACCCAGCACAGTGTATCCTGGCATAGAAAAGTAGCAGAGAGAGTCACACTCTCCTGGTTTCTTTCTAACTGAAGGGCAGCTCGTTGCTAACTGGACACCGACCCACAACACAACCGCAGGGGGGTATCCGGGTTTGTATCTTTGGAGAGTAATCCTCTTAATAGCATGAAAATGTTACTGTTACATTAAAAGAGAGAAAAAACCCCAAATCATCATCTTCAGCTCCCAGCTTTAAACAAATTTCACTCACTCAAATGACAAATTATATATATTTGTCCCCTAGGCACTGAAAAATATCCAAGAAAGGCATCTCAGCCTCTCACCCTTTTGAAAAGCTTTTTACACTTTGCAAATAACCAGTCTCACGAACAGCCTCTCACAGTGCAAATGTTTAATTTACCACACATCCCCTGAACCAATAATTTTAGGAGCAGGTTTGCTTGGTCCCCACGAGGTTGCTTCCAGTCAGCCTGTGTGCAAACATCTGTCCGGCTGCTCGCCGAGAGATGCACGCACAGCCCAAAGTTGCCAAGCAACATCCTTGATGTCTTAAGCATCAGGCCAACTCGCCTGCTTTAAAAAAAAGTTACTTGGAAATAAGGCCGATAGGAAAAGCACAAGCTTACGTAAGGACCATGCATTTAGAAGAGGTGCTCTGCCTCTTTCTCAGAAAATTTCTGGGCGCACAATTTGTTCTTGGTACCAAAATAAATGTAGCAATCCCAGTCATCGCCTTAAAAAAAAAAAAAACAAACCACTAAAAAAAACCCCAAAAACCACCAACAAACAAAGCAAAAAATCCAACAATTTGTGGGCTTGAGTTCCTAAGATTGAATTTGAAATCTAAATAAAGATTTCAGTGAAAAAAAAAAAATTACTTTTCTGGGTAACAACAAAGTATACTACCTCCCCATCCCTTACTGTGGGAAAGTAACAGAAGATCAGTGAGGAGGGCTGTAAACACACTCAAGTGACTCACACGTGGGGTGCTGGAAAACACATATATCCCACTAATTGTTGTTTAGTCTTATATACTCAACAAGCAGAACATCTGTGCTAAGATAACATAGGCCTGTGATGGATTCAGGGGCACGTTATCAAACATGCCCGAGATTCCCGCCCTGCTGTTGAAGAAGATCAAAGCACAGCGAAGAACTATGTCTGCCTGAATCCCTGAAATACTTCTCTCCCTCCCTTGCAAACAAAGATTCTCTTGCTGGTAAGAACTCTTCCTTGCTCAACGGTGCCTGCATTCCCTGCTTGAATGCCTCTGCCCAGGCACTGCTTTAGAGATTACCTGATCCATGAGGTATCAAGGTTAAATTTGTTCTTTGCCTTTCATCCATGGTTTTGTGGTTGTTCCTGCACCCTGCCTGCATCAGCTCACACCCTTACCAAACCAAGCAACAGGCAAACATTGATTCAGCATATCTGAGGGCCAACACAGTGCCACTGATCACAGTTAAAGGTAAGCACTTCTCGGTGGTTTCAAACAAAAGACGAAAATAATATATTTACAAAAAGCCTGTAAAAAGATGCAGGCTGTGTTCTCCCCCACATCTGAACTCATTTTGCTTAAGCGCCAAATTATTTCCAAGGTCCTCTTTAATTTACTAATCAGAGCAGCCAAACACCCACGCCTTTCAAGGTTTTAAGGCTAGCTCCTCTCCCCAAACAAAGTAACAAACAGAAAAAGTGGGACTGGAACTTCTACTGCAAGATACAACCATGTGAATAGCGTCAGGGCCTACAAACTGTGCTGCTACTCAGTTTCTCTGACGCGACCATTGTGACTGATCACACCAGTCTGCACTCTGCTGTCTTGACCCATTAAGTTCCTTAGGAAAAATTTGCAATTGCCACTGCACCTATCAACACGCATCACCAAATATCGATGTTCTTAACGAAAGTAACCAGAGCTCATGGTATTTGGAATTTACTTGATGCCTGAGGTGCCAGATAAGTGCAATAAGGCTGTAAAAGGAGTATTTTCACTTTAAGACTTTATTTTCTCCTGGCAAGACACATAACTGCAGAAATAATGAGAGCCACAAACATTTTCTCAAAGGAAAAACACTGTGGCATTGATACTAAGCATTGCATTTACACAATACGAAGCACAGTTTGTTCCATTGCAATTCTAAGAAAATTGTAATGGGCACAAACTTGAACATAAGAAGTTCCATCTAAATACGAGGAGGAACTTCTTTCCTTTGAGGGTGGCAGAGCACTGGAACAGGCTGCCCAGGGAGGTGCTGGAGTCTCCTTCTCTGGAGACATTCAAAACCTGCCTGGACATGTTCCTGTGCAACCTGCTCTAGGTGGACCTGCTTTGTCAGAGGGGTTGGACTAGATGATCTCCAGAGGTCCCTTCCGACCCCATATCATTCTGTGGTTCTGTGACTGCATTGTTTGTGCGTTTGTCCTCCAATTCTGACTTCGGTACTGAATCCTTTTCTGGATGCTTGGGCCATTCTACTGCTTTTCATACAGCAGCTAATTCATAGTGTGAGTTATTTTAAGTGGAAGAAAGTGTTGCAGTTTGGGCCGGGTTGGCCGACGACAAGATGACAGATGCTTCAAGGAGAGGAAGAAAAGAGAGAAAGAGATTTATGAGTGTAGAAAAAAACCTAAACTATCTTAATGAAATACTACTAATAAAATCTAAAAAAAGGAAATAATGAAATAGATACAATATATATAAATGTATATACAAAACCGTATCAAGTTCCCAGGGAGATGTCACTGGCAGGCACTGGGAAAGTTCCAGGCTGGTCCCAGTGACCAATGGGAACTGGATTCCGGAACACTCTGATGCAGACCAACAGCAGACAAACTGATTTTCACATTTTGAGCAGAAAAGTTGGAAAGAAGAAAATTAAGCGTGAGAAAATTCTATTCCTAAGGTTATATTATTGCTCCTTGTCCTCTAGACTCTATCCTTACCCCCATCACCAAGCCCAGCACTCCGACTCCCCCTTTAGGTTTTTCTGTCAGGCAAGAGAGGGCATATGCAGTAGCCCCACGCGTGCTGACAGGCAGCGCTGCACATGCTGAACCTCTATCAAAACATACGCTTTCATTAGCCAAACAGGCTACCTGCCTGGCTGCAGCCACGCAGGGCATGTAACGCCTGAGCTTGTGCCAAAACAAAACGTTTCCCTGCGAGAGGTAAGGTTTGCCTCAAGACTCTTCTAGGCCACCATGGCTAACACCACCACCATCGCTCTGTATTTCTCTTGCCACTATACAAGGTGGGTTTGAACGCCTACCATCAGAGAAGCTATAGCAGTATCTCATGGCATGTGGAGCCTCCATGTCCTTCCCTGTGCCACCCACCCTCTGCTTTGCATTAAGCATACAAAACCCTGCTTTATTTTCTCCTTTTGGGGGGGATTCTGGCACCCTTTGAAGGAAACTGAAAGTGATTACACAGATGAACGATGAAACCTGAACTCTCATTTCTTGTGTTCCACCCTACCAAAAAGGCAGGAGATGGAGTTGCTTATTCTTGGAGAACTCAGCCTCAAGTTTCCACCACAACTGTGGCAACATATTTCTTGATGTGCAAGAGTACTAAAACCCTTCAGAGTACTGTACAAAAATGGTCTTGCTGTCTAAAATAAGCTTCAAAGAAGAAGTCTTTTAATACCATCAGCAAATTGCTCACCATCAGGTTTTTGCTGCGGGGTTTTTCTCCCTGTTTTTGAGGAACAATTATTATCAATAATAACAACAACTTATAAGGAACATATCTCAGAATAACATGATAAAAAGTCTACTGTTTGGAAGAAATACATTTGTGCTACTCCCTAATTCCCATGAAATCAAATACTCTGACATATGTCTACTGCTACATTTAAATTAAGGACTTCTAATCTTAAACTCCCCAAAGATTAACAGTAAAGCACAGCAAAAACTTTGTTTTTCTGTAATTGACTGGGACCTTGAAAAGCACGTGAATTGTGAGGTCTCTTGCAAAGACTGCATCACCAGTGTGGATATTTTATTCGCTTACCTTCTTCAAAGTCTCTCTAAAGCTGAATTTATGTTCAACACTTTCATTTATCAGTTTTATTTACACTAATCAAATAATATTTTCGCTTTGCAACTTCCCAGACATCACATTATGTGGTGTGTCTAAAGTTTGTATATAATTCATCAGCCAAAGAACTTAGTAGAGCAGAGCAACATTCACCAGGCAATCATGATGTCTGGAAAACTTGCCATAAACCAGCAGTTATCATGCATTATATACATGCAAACTGAGCTATTATGGGAAGTTTACGTAGCATGTTACATCTTATTTTCTTATCTTTAAGGTCCTTAATACCCTCAGTTTCTGTACTGGGAGTACAGCAACTGCTCTTAACCCACTTCTTGTTACCTTTTTCAGTGCCTGAAGCCTATAAAACACTTTTATTGTGTGCAGGTGGTGTAGAAAAAGCTGATGGCTGACTTGAAATCAAAAGCAGAATGATGGCTACTTGGCCAAGCTAAGATGCAAAGCAGTAGGGCAAGAACTCATGGCACCCTGTTCAAACTTCACTAATTCACAGCGTAAACATTTTTGATGTAAAATACAGATGAAGTTACTCTCTCTCTCTCTCTAAAAGAAATATGTGTTTGTATTCCTTGCCTTGGTTAAGTGAAAACTTCAAAATACAGTGGCCTGCAGTGCATTAGCTGAAAGAAAAAAAACGCTACCAAAGATATTCCAATTCAAAATTTTTCTTGAAGGTCCACACTCAAGATCATGAAAAGTTTAGTTGTATAAACTATCTGAAAACAAAATTGGGATTTCTAGAAAGAAAAAAAAAATATTTGTTTTGTTTTTCCTTGTTTACAGAAGAAAAAGAAAGGGACAAAAAATCCAGAAAATTTTGAAACATCTACAGCAGTTGTTTACCAAGTGTAAAACTTATTAAGTTAAGAATAAGGAAGTGTTTCGAGTACAATTTCCTTAGCCCACAGAATGTAGTTATAGCTATACTTAGGCAATCCCAAATATTTGAGAGTTTTACATATGGGGAAAACCCATACATTGTGTGCACAGAGATGACACATTTGAAGTCGAACGTGAGAGAGAAACAACAGCTGCTCACAACTGCACAGACAACATCAAGCTTGTACGACCCCATGGGGCGTCTCCACCCTCTGGGTCAGCAAGCTAGAGACCTGTAGTGGGAACTCATCTCCACCACTGCAACCCCCAACAGGAAGAGGGCTGGAGAGATGAATATGAGCCAGCATCTTGAGTACCTGACAAAACACATGCCTAAACATGACTCCTGGATGATACCAGGAAAGAGAAAATACAAGCTTCCTGTGATAAGTGTGGGGATGTGGGCAACCTGGAATGCTATGAAAGACCAAAAAACAAATTGACCCAGGAAAACCAGGTTCTGTGGAAGAGATGAGCTGCAGATACCTGCTAGTGGGGAGCACTAAAAGCAGCCTTAATTCTTATCAGAGAAAGCATTTTGAAGGCACTGTACTACATCTTCAACTGTATTGTATATTTTCTTCCCCAAATTTTCAATGTTTCTATACCAGTTTCTATACTGTTTCTATACCAGGTTCTCCTTATATACAGGTATTTTGGGAAATAAAAACTACCAGATCCTTCTGAGAGTTTCAATTCCCTCTTCTTCCTTCCACCCACATCTTTACATCTCCTGGTTTTGCTTAAGCTTCACAGCTCCAAAGAACAGTAAAGTAACTTGTGGAAGGGAAGCAGAGTGTTGTTAACAGTCTGCTACTAGAATAAGAAAACTAAACACGGAAAGGAGAGGTGGGATGAATCATGCTGAGTTGTGTGACATTTCTTAACTCACAAAAAAATTAACTTTTAAAAAATTTTTTTAAAAACAGCAACCCAGCATTGTATAACCCAGACTCCCCAGTAGACAATTAATACAAACTATTTGGACTTGCTCTTATCCAGAGTTCTTCTTGCTCTACAGACTATAGTTTTCTTTACTGTTTGTAGTCTTCATTGTACTGCAGTAAAGTTTACTTTCTAGCACAAAAGAAAACTCAAACTGATCATGTGTATGGGAATGAGAAAAAAAAATCAAGACATTTTGTCCAAGTGTTCATCAATACACTGAGAATACGCCAACCTACTTGAACATCCCTTATCATAGAATCATTTATGTTGGAAAAGACACTTGGGATCATCGAGTCCAACCATCAACCCTACTCTACAAAGTTTATATGTTTACTAGTAAGTGATTTTAGAAGGTTAAGTTATTGTAAGCAATAGAAGGATTTCCATGAAAAGCAAGACCAACCAGTTTGCTTAAATGAACAGGTTTAAAATCCAATTTGAAAGCTACATGGAACCCAAGCACATTGGTTGGAAGAAAGGAGGAGGCAGGCAGAAGCAGCCCCCCCTCCTCCATACCCATTTCCTAATGCATATTCTGCTCTCAGGCAGCATCCGATAATTATATCAGATTTTGCAAGATCACCTCTCTGCCTGAACAGTTGTGTTGTTTATAAAGCTAGGAATTAAAGCATCATTATAAAATACATAAATAAGCAGACTCTCTGCCTTTGTGCACACAGGTTATTCTTGGTAGTGTCGGTGCTACTGAAATGCCTTATCTTGACACTTTCTTTCCACTTAAGAAAAACATTGGCTTCTCATTGCCACTGAGAAGCAACAGAGACTTTCTCAACCTCTGCTTGAAAATCTTATCACTCACTCCACAAGAGCCTAAAGCAAACAGACTATCAGGAGTCCCAGACAATATAGCAGAGGTGAAAAAAAACCCAAAAATCAGTTATGTCTGTATGATCTGCTACAGGAGTAATGCATAAGCAAATATGATGCTCCCTCCTGCAACAGAACAGGTCTTATCTTGATAACTCAATGGGTGAAGTCCTGGATCATCAAAATGTATGGGAAAACTCATCAGTTCAACGATTCAAGGGTGTTGCCACCCCGTGCAGTCTGATAGCCCTGGCGGTCAAGCGGCTGGCCCAACAAATCCAACAGACACACAGTGTCAAAGATAAACAGTGCATTGGCTGAATGTTCTGGTTGACAAACTAGATAAAGATAATTAATAGCTGTACAGTCCTATAGATATGTATTACAGGAAATTAAATTCTGACTCCATCCCTCTATTTTTGTTTTATCCAATAGTATGAATGGTGTATTTATTGATGAATTTTTTTAGAAGTCTCTTATTTTTCTTTTTTTTGTTTCCCAAATAAATAGAGAAAAGCACATTCAAGAGAAATGGCTATGTTATGCCTAGTAATGAAGTAATTATTACAAAATACATACTCATCCCAAACGTATTCTAGCATATGATTACAGCCCATTTGATAATTCAATTCCAAATGCAGTCAATATTTGAAAATTACACACACATACTTGCATGGAAGAGACAGCAACTGTGTTTAATATGGGTAGTTAGTGCGATTACAATAATTTCTCATCCAAGTTACGCACGCAAGTTGATTTTGCGTGCAGCACTCAGCATTAGACCCATCAGACCCCCCCTTCACCACTGCAGCACATGAAGGTCAGCTGCTTTTAACGCCGGAAATTTAGTGAAACAGCTTGGTTTGTTATTGCATTGGAACCAGTTTTAGTCAGGGCAGCTCACAGCTAAATGGCAGGCAGAACAAGCAAATTCAATTAAAATAGCTCTGAGGCAAAAAGGAGACGAGTGTATTAGGAAAATATAAATGGGAATTTAAATGAGTGTTATAAGAGCACAACCAGGCCATAACACAACCTTGTCTTTCCCTCTTTTATACCTATGTTTTTCTCTTTAACTATGACAAACATTTTTAAATAGGCTGCTCCACACTATATCTTATCTCAGCATGCAGCGAGCAGGCACAGAGTAGCCAGAGTTTTCACCAATCCTGCCACTCCAACCCTTCCTTGTAGAGGAGAACTTGAAAAATGCACGGCCTGGAGTATTCCTTGTTCCCAAGCTTAATTTTAGTTCCCTGCCACAGAGAGAACGTGTACACAGAGCATCCTTTCCACAGGGCAGTGGGGGCAGGCATGCGGGCAGGGAGGTAGGTGGGGTGCAGGCAGGGTAAGAGCTGCCACCAGCCCTTAAGCCAAGGAGAGGGGACAGCAGAGCACAACCCCTACTGCTCCAGGGCTGTTCTACCAGGAGCTTCAGAAATGAGTCTGCAAGTTATTCAGGACAACAAAAACACTACCAATATTCACAGATTCACACAAATGGCCACATAAGCCTTTGTTTGTTTGTTTTAAATCACTGCGAGGCACTACTCCACATGTTGTCAAGGATAATATAACTTTTTCTTGGGCTCACTTACTCAGCATCAGAGTGGTTTGAGACCTTTCCTCTAGTCCTTATTTTATTCTAATGAGTCCCAGAGAAGAACAGCACCCACAAACTGTGCAGCTTCATGCCTCCTCAAGAGCCAGGATCCTCTGGATTAGGGCTCATCTGTGCCTTGCTTTGCAATTATTTAATCAAATTCCTTCCCTTCATCATTGCTTGTGGCACCACATTTATCTCCCAATTGCAGAACACCATCTAGATAAGGGAGAGTCAAACCAATTTTAGTTCCCCCAGATACCAGGCAGTCCTACCTGACACAGAAAGAAGAGAAACAGGAATAAAATTAACATTTCCATTATATTCAATGACTTCTGTGTGTCTCTATGAAAGGGTTTTTAAGCTCAACTGTATATGTGTTTTTGTAAGATCTACACCTCTCTTCCGAAAACAGCCTTAAGAAAAATTGGCTTTCAATGGGTCTCTGTTACTGTAATAGCTGTAATGTGCAGCTACATCTTTCCATGCTAGCACTGGATCAGATATCAGGACCCATCCAAACTACTGATTCAGTTCGTTTCTGTGACTCTTCTTTTCACAAGTTGGGGAAGAAAAAAAAAAAAAAAAAAAAAAGGTCATCAAAGCAATGTTTGAGTAACACATGTCATTGAAGTTCAACCTCAAACTCTTCAGAGCTAACTGAAAACAGGCATTGTCTGAACTAACACTAGCCAAAATTCTTTGGGTTTTTTTTCCTTTTTTCTTTTTTTAGCATCAAAGCAACATGTCCTCAAGCACAAGTATTTTATTTTCTCATAATATGCCTAAATTTTCCTTGTAGTTTGCATGGTAGTCTTAATAATCAGAGAACTAATGGACTTGGGATGAAGAGAGACCTCAAAGGACACTGAATAAAATCTTTTCTCTCCTTAGTACTCTCTACTATTAGGGCCAACCTAAAAAAATATTCTTTTATTTTTTTCCCCCCACCCCCAATTTGTTTAACAGTTCTAGTGATCAATTTCACGTGTCAGTATGAAAATGAGAAAGCTTCTCCTATTGATACACATAAGTAACATTATTAATTCTTTTCCTGTAGCATCTCAGAACTCCAGGCAGTGACAAGAGCTAAAGCACTCTATAACCTGTATACCATCAACAACAGATAACCCTTGCTTTAGACAGCCAGGATTAAGATTACCAACAGGGCTAAAATGAAATTATTTTGAAACGAAACTCACTTTTCACAGTGAATCCAAGAAACTTCCCATTTCTAACAAGTAATTTTGTTTATGTTGTGTCTAGAGTGAGTGTAACTTGGCAGGAGCGCAATACTCTGCAGACAGATATGGCAGCAGGAGAAAAGATAGCAATTCTAAAAATAAAGGCCCTAACAGTATCATAAGCAAGAGCCAAAACGCAGAAGAAATATGTATTCGCTATCAGCGAGGTGAAAGGGATGGTGGAAGCCCACAGAGCAGGAAGGCCCACTGGGCCTCGGAAAGACCATTTCTACTTTGAGTGAACCGGACAGGACAAACTGGCCCTCTCCTTTTACATCAATAATGCTGAGGATATAAAGACTGACAAGTTGCAGGGAATACGTCACTAGGGCCAACTTTTACAACAGAAAATTGTCAAAACTCACATAGGAATACAATTTTATAGATAAAATTACCCACCAGAATACATCAAATTAACATTAACATGACAGAAGTTAGCACTTAAGAAATGCCAGTTAAGTTGCCTTCTACTGACGCATTATTTCCAAACCTGCTCCCTTTTATTTTTTGGCCAGGAAGGAACTGCTGCCTTATCCAGTGTAAAGGGTGAAGAGTATTTAAGGAATTGAGCTACGAAGACAGAATTATCAATTTCCTCGCACACTTTCCTGTAGTGCTTAACACTGATAAACGAGCACTGCAAGAATAGCCATCAATACTGATAATCACCATCTTTCCAGCCACTATTTTACACAGGAGACTAAGCCACACACATTAAAGTAAAAACAATCCATCAACTTCGGATGCCCAACTTGTGCCACCCAGGGAAGAGCGTTGACACCACTTGGTATCTTCTAGCACAATCCCAATACTTTTCAGCTACAGCACCGTGATTCTCAAACCTCAGAGAAGGGAAAACCCAGATAAAGTGACATAGCATCTCTAGGGAGCTCTGGGGCAATGGAGAGGAGACTGACTGAAGAGTCAAGTCCAGTCTGCTATTTCACCACCTCTGTTGCCTTGTCCCATTTATTACAGCCCTTCTGCAGAAAGTAAATGGGAGGTTGGCTGGCTTTCAAGCATATCACTGAATGAGTCCTACTCAGGGCAAGGCAAAGATACCACCCTCCAGTCCCTTCCTCTGACTCTGCTCCCTTCTTTTCCCCCACATTCTGATGTCCTCTTCAATATATTCATCAATGACCTGGATGAAGAGATGGAATGTACCCTCAGCAAGTTTGCTGATGACACAAAACTAGGAGGGGTGGCTGACACCCCAGAAGGCTGTGCCG
>JAOXNO010000013.1:107373443-107384244 GCA_028565335.1 Limnodromus scolopaceus | reverse complement strand
ACTGTGAGAGTGGTAGAGCACTGGAACAGGCTGCCCAGAGAGGTGGTGGAGTCTCCTTCTCTGGAGACATTCAAAATCCACCTGGACAAGTTCCTGTGTGATGTGCTCTAGGTAGACCCACTCTGGCGGGGGATGATCTCTAGATGTCCCTTCCAACCCCATATCATTCTATGATCCTTGTTATACTCTCCGCTCAAAGGCATCCCTTCCATCCAGACCTAATCTTATCAGCTTGTTCGAATCCTCATTAAACACAAAGTTTTCATGCAGCATTTCACTCAGTATGGCCTTGCCAAAGAGCCATGCACCCTGCCAGGCTAATAGGCTTTGCTTGAAAGCATGAGAATAACACATTTTTTGAGAAAGGACTGTCAAAGTATTTGAATACAGGTAAAACAATATATTATCCTTTCATTCCTGAAAACAAGATTACGATAACTTTGGCTTGGGAAAAAGCAAATCCCTTCTCTTCCTCTCCAGGTGAGGCACACACTCCTCTTGTATAAATGGGTTAGTATTTCAAATCTGGAATAAATCTGGAATAATTACGGGTAAAAAAACACCTTCCCTGAAAAACATGAGATTAGGAGTCATTCCTGCTAAAAAAAATTAAATGATAAAATAATTCAAAGTTTATAAAGCGTAAGATTTTATACAAACCATTTAATATTTCAGACTGGAAGTGGCCTCTGAAATGCATCAAGTCCTGTCTCGCTGCTGAAAGCAGCCTTAACTTCAAAGTTACATTTAAACATTTGTTCTGTCCAGCTTTAAGTACCTCCAAGTGTGAAAAGTCTGCATATTCTATGGGCAACCTGCGTTGATATTTGACCATACTTACTGTGAAATTTGTTTATTTGCACCTAGCAGGAATTCCCCTTGCTGCCACGCACTTTCAAGATGAGTCTGAATCATCTTACTCATTCACAAGATTCCCCTTTGATTTTTTCTTCTCCAAGACAAATAAATACACACTTCTTCCTCTCTTGATCCATCATTCTGTACTTCAAGCCTCCTTGCAATCTTGATGGTCCTCATTCTAAGATTGAAAGTCTTTCTTCCATGGGAGCAGGACCCAAAACTGGGCACAGGACTCCAGATGCAGCCTTTCCATTGCTGATTAGAGGGGACTCCTCTTGGCATGCTGTCTATGCCTAGGCTCTTTTTAATCAACTCTGCCTATGGTTGGCTTTCACTGCTGACTTATGGTCCACCAAAAGGACCTGCAGATCTTTTCCTGCAGAGCCATTGCCCAGCCTGTGCTGTTGCTTAGGTTTATTCCCTCCTTCTTTGCTAAGCTGCACAGGGTTCCTTCCTAGACCGCTAACGTAGACTTTTGTGGTCCCTCCTTGCTAACTCCTCAAAAATCCAGTCCTTTGCATGTCACTCTCACAGTGAATTAGAATCACTTAGACTTAACAGGGGAAAAAATGTCTTCGGAACATAAAAGTACCTGGCAGGTCCACCCATCCAGACCTGAATCCTGGCACACCTCTTAACAGCTCATATCCAAGCCTAGGATCGAGCCGTCTGCTGCTAAGTCAGGGAGCTCATAAGCAGCCCAAGTAACGCAGTGCAAACTCTGCTCCCAAAGCCTTCATTAGAAAAGGTCCCCAAACCACCTTCCCGCAGAAGGAACTAGATAGGCTTCTTCCAGCGTTGCTTCTGGGAGCATTAAGTACCCTCCTATGAGGGCACACAAAAATCAACACACAGTAGGAAGTACTAAACTAGACATGGAATGAAGAGGAATGATTGACCCCTGGGGAATGATGTGAAGGATGCAGAATTGATAGGTTTCTTATTTCCCCTCCTCTGAGAAGAACATGAAGCTGATGGATGATTTTTTGAAGGAATATCTTGTTGAAAATGTTGGCAACACACCACCAACATTTCAGGTCTACTTAATCAATTAAAATGGCTGTCTCTGAAAGAACCAAAGTACTATTAGACATGAAAGATGAAGAAAAAGCAGGAAGCTGGAGAAAGGAACATTTAGCTGACTCATCGCTTTGAGATTCCTGTTTAATGACACTTTGCCCACAACAGAGAGAGAATTGTTTCTCAAGTACAAAGTTCATGGAAGGTAAATCATTTCATCCATCACCACTGAAGCAAAGTATTGATGCTAGGATGCTAATTGCCATCGAAGTTTCTATGATATTTAATTGAACCAGTAAGTGACATGGCTGGATTCTCCCTCGTAAAGATTAGTGTGTGGCCCCACACAAAAATACTTGCTGGTGATCTCAGCTGGGACGTAATCACCTGCTGATGCCAAGGGCATCAGAGTTTTGCAATGCCCTCCGACAAAAATAGTTTAACCAGGTCCCCGTGTACCTGCTTTGGCCAGCTTTGCTTCCTCCTCATCCTCTGTCCCTTCCCAAAGCACTAAAGCTCCATTTGTTACTGTCCTAGGGGATTTTTGGTGTGATTGCATGTGATATCTAGCTGCCCAGCCTCCCAGAACACACTAGTAACAGCACATGGACCTCATCATCAACACTTGACACATGTTTCTACTGTGCAAAAAATAAAAGTTGCTGTTTGCTACCAATTTAGCTGCAGTTGTGGTTACTGGATTGGATGTCAGGGTCAAAAAGTAGTTGCAAAAAACACAGATCTCATGCTCTCCGTATGGAGCCAGACTCTCATCTGGCCCAAGCTGGCAGGGCTCCACGTTGACAGTCTGGCTCCCAGTGTAAATGGGCTATAAACACAGTCTTTGCTTCATCTGCAAGGCTTGGGGTGTCTCAAATTTGACAGCCACTGAATGAAACTTTACTCTGGGGTTTAGAAGTAAATTATTGAACTGACTTGTTAAATTATGTTTCATTAGCAGCAGGAACATTACAATCGCACCCCTTGTTATTTGAGCCTTCAATTTGATTTTGTCAGGACTGTTTCATCGTTCAATTTTCTAAAGCAAATGATTCTGAAAGGTTGTGCAAAGGGCATAAAAAGCAGCAACGGAGTAATGACTTTCTGAGCAATCAGAGAGGGATGGTGGAGTGGGTAATTTATTTTTTAAAAATAAGGAAATCAAAGTTTTCTAAAGGCTTCTCAGATCAACAGTTCTCAATGACTTCATATTCAACTGGGATATTCTCAACCCAAAAGGTGTACACCCTGAGGTACATCACAACGTGAGTGCTTTGCACACTTACTTTTGAGGTGCTGTGGTGAGTTGCGATTTGATATGCACCACAGCAAAAGAATTGCCAGCTGCCAGCAGAAGAGGAAACAAACCGGAGAACAAAGTTTGAATTACTTTTGTAATTCATCAGCTAGGTATTAAGGGGAAACAAAAAAAAAAAAAGAAAGGAAGAATGGCTGATTCAAAGCCTGTAAGGAATCACTAGGTTTAAATTTACCTCTGCAGAGAATGAAATCACATGTGAAGCTTATAGTACCTTTTTTCACAGAAGCAGAGCACGTTCACTTTTGAAATCTTAAACAGCATGAAATAAAAGACATATAAAATAAAAAACAGATTCTCATAAAAGATTTCGAAAATAACATCTTTATGCAACACAAAGATCATGGACCCATGAAACTTATTAAAAATCTTTAACATTTTGCTAATCCATGTCCCAAAAATTATTCTGCATATTTTCATAAGCAAACACTTTATGTTTTCAGATGCACTAGAGAAGAGGAACCCCACGGTAGTTTTGTGCTGCCCAGACTGTCCGATGAACTTCAAGACTAGTGGATTACAGTGTGCTCTGAGCGCAGCCCCAGCTTGGGAAGCTGTCAGGAACAAGAAGAAATGCAGCTGCCCAATTATCATGTGGAATTTCATATCACACCACTTATCACCAAAGTTGAAAAAGACGGACAAGGACACCTCCCTTGAGACCAGGTTACTCAAAGGCCCATCCAGCCTGGCCTTGAACACTTCCCGGGATGAAGCACCCACAACTTCTCTGGGTAACCTGTTCCAGTGTCTCACCACCCTTGCAGTAAAGAATTTCTTCCTAATGCCTAATCTAAATCTCCCCGCTTTCAGTTTCAAAACCTTTACCCCTCGTCCTCTCCCTACATTCCTGATGAAGAGTCCCTCCCCATCCCTCCTGTAGGTCCTTCAGGTACTGGAAGGCCATTATAAGGTCTCCCTGGAGCCGTCTCTTCCCTAGGCTGAGCAATCCCAGCTCTCTCAGCCTGTCTTCATAGGAGAGCTGCTCCAGCCCTCTGATCATTTTCATGGCCCTCTGCTGGGTCCCACATCGGATGAAGCCACATCATCATGCAAAATACAGTATGCATTTTAAGCAAGTTAATGTTTTTGATTTATGGAGATATCACCCTTGGATCTGAAGCACAGCAGGTCGATACATCACCCCTCCTGCAGCCCAGCCTCCCACTCTGTGGCACAGCCACCAGCGCTGTTACAAGCCATTTCCAAGCAGCTGGTGGATAAACAAGCGAAGCACCAGCAGCGAACAGCCCCGGGCACTGAGGGACTGCCAGGCCATCACAGATATTTCATCGCTGTTACTGCCATCAGAGAACACGTCTCCAATTCATCGCAGGGAAGCCCCACCAAGCCGCTGAAACATTCCAGTCTGATCATCAGCACTAATTGAGGGAGAAACAGGGTTATTTTGAAGTAGCGAAGCCTAGAAATTAAACCCAACCCGCCTGAGAAAGAGGCTGGAGAATTACTGTACCTCCTCAAAGCCATCTTAGTTTTCCTGAGTGCTTCCTAACCCACAAAATGTGTAAAACACACCACCTTCTAGTAATATAAGCATCATTTAGTTCTCCTCTACGCAAAAACAAACAGGCAAAGAGCTCTGACGCTACTAAGAACAGAGATAACTTAACCCTACTCACTGGTGGTGTCTTCCGAGTGAAAGACTCACAGTGCTCCAAATTTTTACACTATAAGGATGAAAGTTACAAGCTCAAGGTGATCCCTTTAGACATTTTCTGCCCGTTCCTCCCAACTTTTTTGGTAAAAACATCCCATGTATTGTACAGAGGGAGAACTCAGTCCAGAAAAAATGACGCATAAGATGTGAATAAACTAGAAACATAACATCATCTAATTCATTACATACAGTGTTACAAAAAGGGGGGAAATTTCATATGTAAGATAACAAAGTATTTTTAAAAGCATTTGGAAAAGGATATGCAGTAACTATAGCCAGCATCGGGGCCCCTTCATATGTTCTTTTCCACACCAGTCCTAATAACAGCCTTTCAAAAAAATTGATTTTCCTATATTAATTTGTAACTAATTTTGACATATGTATTAACGTAAGAAACAAAAATAACTTCAGTCTTAAAAGACGTTATGGAGAAGGTCTTTCATACAATTTATGTTCCTATTTTTAAAGTACACTCCCCATTTCCTTGCACCTCACAATTGATTTTATCCTAATTCTCCCACTTTCCTTTCCAGAACTCACACCACCAGGGATGGAAAAATATATTTTACCAGTATCACAGAAAATAGCACTGCAATATATTTTCTTTGGGAAAAAAAAAATTAAGAAAGCACATTTAGCCTTTTTCCCCATAGGAACATCAGTGCCAGACAGCACAAGCCAGTCACCAGAGCTGTCACCATGGTGGAGGTTTTGAGGATCTGCACCAAAACCACAGGAATGTGGAAGCCTTGCCTGCAGCCAGCTGGCTGTCACAGGGTGATTGATCACTTACTCAACCAAATTGCAGAAACAACCAATTTTGAGGCGATTGGTTTTATTTTAAATCCTGATTATGTATTATCCTAAACACCCATCCTTAACGTTAGCCTGGTGCTGTTTTAAGAGACTTCATTAGGATTTGTGTTTCTATTAGACAGAAAAAAATAATAATAAGGAAAGTCTGTATAAAGAGAGATGCAGTTGCCAGGACACATGCTAAACCTCAGATTAAACCCGAGCCTCTTGCCACCTTGACTGACAAAACAGACTTCAGCACAACAGAAGATACTTTTGATCCACTCGTATGTAATGGCATATCCCTATATACACAGCAAGAACACAGCGGTGGAGGGTATGACATTTTTTATTGCTCCTTAATGTTTATTTTACTATCCGTCCATGCAAAGATAGCCTCCCAGATCGTATCTCATCAAGTGCATAATGAGCCAAATTATTCTCTACTACTGTAAATCAGTGAAGGTCCATTGATCTCATTACAGAAGAGCAATTTACACTTGCAAGGAAGGTGGGTGACTATTTCTAAACGAGGAAATAGAGCAAAAACCCTAATCCTGGGGAGCCTGCCTAATTCAGGAACAAAATGCAGACCACTGCCCTTTTTTCCCCTAAACAGCTATATTTATACCAACTATTCACAGTAAAGAGTTAAAAGAGTTTTTACAACGACCTACCGAGCTTCAGAGACTTTGACGACTCTCCACAGTGTTTGCAGAGTTGAATAAAGGCAGCTTCCTTTCCCTGCAAAGCCATCAGCGCCTGGGACTCACTTGGCATTTCTAAAGCATTCCTCCCTCCATCCCTTAGCGATGATGGCCAGGGCCACCGACCACTAACCGCCCTGTTCACCCTCTCCCCAGCAGCCACCATAGGTGACGTGCGCCAGTGCAAGGCAGACACCCCTGAGTTTCTGCAATACCTCTGCTAACACCATCGTCAAATCATCTGGTGGACTCTGCAAGTGTTTTATGAATTTGGGGCAGGGGGGCGGATTCAGGAGGGAGTAAGAGGCCCTAGTCTCTCTGCCACACATTACCTTATATAAACTTTTAATAAGAAAAAATGGGAGGAAGGAACACTTGAAAAACAAAACATCAATAGATCTTACTCTATGAACTGATGATTTGTTTACATTTCCTCTTGGTATGTTATAACATATGTTTTTTCTACGATATAGGCTCGGTATCAAAACTAATTTCAACATGGAATTTTAGAAACTGCTTGTAAGTGAACAAATGGACAAACCAGAAAATGACTTGGTTTTGCATCATGTGTTAATTGCTTTCAAGCATATGAATCTAAAGGAATTTTTTGTTAACTAATACAATAAAGAACTATTCCTACTCAATTTGCTTTATTATTTAGCATACACAGATGCAGTCTTATCACAGAAACTTCCAAACAAGCTCAGTAGAATTCTAGTTAAAGGAAGGTAAAGAATTTTTAAAAATATATACAAAATGTCTTCAATAGGCAAAATGCTTATTTGGCAGAAGTAACTTCTCACATATAATATTTTCAAAAATTGCTTGTTCAGCTGCTTTTGATTCCCATATTCAGCTCAGAAAAAGGTTAAGGAGATGCTGCAGGCTGATAATTAGCTAGCAGGAATTCCTCCCAGATAGTTGTTATTAAGAGAGACGAGCTTGCTCTGCTGGGCAAGAGGCCACTGGCATCACCCAGAATCCTGTGGATCTCGGGGGACAGGATCCTGGGAAAATCAACAGCAAGCTGGGATTGTTTTGTCAAATGTCTTGTGCTACTATGGTGTCCTCCCATTGACAACTGCTGCTCTGAACACTGGGCTGCGGTGAACTCTAACCTTCTGTGAGACCCACAAAATAGACGGGATGTCCCTCAGCTCAGTACCAAGTACAACCTACCCCAAAGGGAGAGGAATATCCTTCTCAAACCTCTAGCTAATAATAATAATCATCATCATTAATCACTGGACTCAAAGCACACCATCTCAGATGGGTAAAGCATATGGAAGAACCTGCAACGACTGTGCAGAAGAGATCTCTCCTGCCCTGAGTCCAAGGGCCCAACCTCCTGCTGTCGGAAGTAAGGATGTTTGGATTTGATTAATAACTGCAAAATGCTATTCTCTCCTATGCAAGAGCCTCTTAATCTTTTATTAATTTCAGCATCAGGAGGAGGTATGTCACTGCATGAAGGAACAGCAGTTGCATCCCTCCCAAACACTGCTTCAAGGCAGGGTTTGCAACCGAGGTGTAGGATCGGAGACGGAGGGGGTTCCTGGGACACAGCAGGGCATGCGAGAGAAGCCCACAGATACCCAGCAAGCCCAAAACCAGCAGCCACTGCTTTTCTCTGGGTGTCACCACAAAACAGAGCTTTAAAGAAAATAAAAAGCTCACAAGAGCAATTCCTCAAATTCGAGGTACTGGTCTGAAAACTGGACGGCTATTAAAAAATCCTTTTCTTGCTCTATGTTGTACAGGAGCCAGGGGAAAGGAGAATCTAGAGAAGGGCAGCAGGCAGTAGTTTTCTTCTTCTTTCTTTTTTTTAATAGATAAAAATAAGACCAAGACATAGCAAGGAAGAGGGCTACCCAGTATTTTATCAACTGTCATTCTGGAAGAAATCTCCAAGTGAAAGTGGAGATGGAGTAACAAGAGGGAGGGAAGGAGCTGGACCATGAACCTGAGGCAGCGATGGCAGGAAGAGTCAAGGGAAGGATGCACTTACACCGGACCAGCAGAGCTGCAAGCTGAAAGCATGGTACCATAGGAGAAGGGGAGGATTAATTTATCCTGAAAAGTCAAAATGGTTGGGCACTTTCTGCCACACACGTTCTGCAGCCTGTTTGTGTTGTTCCTCTCCATGACCAAATTGAAAACCAGGCTATTGCTGGGCTGCCATTTAACTGTGCTTAGAAATAACATTTCCAGAAGCAAACTGACACAGGAGAATACAGCAGCACTTCATGGGGAGGTGGAAGGGGAGGAAGTTTTCATCAGTAGTCATGATGTATTTTTTCAATACACAAGTAGATCTTTATGTTTCTGGCCAAAGTAAAATTCTTACTGCAGACCATAGTACCCTTACCATGGATGAAAAATGCATTTATCTAACAAGTTACATATGCAAAAGAAAAATAATAGTTAAGCCACTGTACATCAGTGCATTTCTATTCAAGTAGAATAATGAAAAAAGTATTTACGGAATAAATGTGATGAGCCAGAAACCTAAGGATTCTTTTGTGCCCAAACATAAAAACAAGTCTGTGTTAAAATGAAATAATCCAAATCTTTTCCAGCAAATATGAACATTTGGAAACTACAAATTAGTAGCTAAAATGTTAACCTTATTGCAATGATTTCCTTCTCCCCATGAGACGTCATCTACATATTTAATGTTGGCATCAGACATTCATTAAGGGCAGAGAACATTTTGTAGAGGTTAAGTAGAGCAAGCTGTCATTGGTGACCACTCTAGATAGTAACAGCAAGCCAGACAGCTCCACTTCTGGGTTACTTTAAAGTCGATTCTCAGCCCATAACCATAAGAAGTTGCAAGACTTTCAAAGGAAAGTTTCTTAGGCTCTTTTTTTAAAATTTAAATTAGTTCAAAAGAGCCATTCTAGTAAGATACCCCAACAGAAACAAGCTTTCTAGCACTGCTCCTGGGGTCCTGGACCTTGTGTTTCTCTCCAGTGTTTCTCAGAGCATCTCAAACTCCTTTTTGATCTCGATCAGAAGTTTTCAACAGGCCTGCAGCCCTCCACTTCACCTGCAGGAGAGCCACAAAAATCAGAGTAGGAGGAAAATTAAAAGAGCTGGTAAATGCGAACGAAGCATTTAAATTAGAAAAAGAGGGATTTGAGGGAAGAATGGGAAATGTGGAAAACCATCCAGCCACTTGTGTGCCCGTACAAAGAGAGCCACTAGCCTCGTCAGCTTCTCACCCCACGCAGTTGCCCGGGGCAAGCAGGTGACCCGAAGGGATGAAGCCGGCAGCCAGACAGGAGCTAAATGGGGACGATGTTACAAAGGGAGCCCTGTGAGAGCACGGAGAGCACTGAGAGAGGCAGCCAGGCTCCCTGCGGCACGGCAGGGGGACACAGGGTCACGGCAAGCGCTGGATGTGGTGGCAAGCACGATGGCAAGCAGAGGTCAAGAGCAGTTAATCATTGAGAGAAGGAAGCGGGGGAGACCCAGAGGAGGAATCTGTATGTGGCGAGGCAGGAAAAGGACATGCGAGTGTCACAACAAGTAACATGGCAAGGTGAGGGCAGGCCAACCCACGGCAGGAGTTAGAGGGGAAAACACCCTCCCTGGCAAGTTATGGATGTGCTTCAGGGGAGAGACCGCATTTGCCAATAAAGGGGTTCCTAATTTCTGTCTTGTTTCCTTTTTCTGGCAGCACAATAGGTGGCTCAAAGCAAGAAGCAGGAATTTATTAGAAGCAATAGTTTTGGAGGACGAGCTTGGGACATAATCCGACAAACAATTATAAATCTGCTTAACTTCAAGCCTTTTGACGTTAATGAGTCTACTCACATACCCTATCTTAAGCAGGTGTAGAGTGTGTGCATGAACACCGTCCAATTTAACCTTTGGTTGCGTGATGGCCTCGGCATCTTCTGCTTTACCTCAGTCCACGACCCCTCTTTAAGAGCACACCCTTCTCCCATCCACCTTCTTGCCAGCAGGCTTCAGGCAAAAGGGGGTTTACCTTTTTTTTTTTTTTTAAAACTGGTAATGTTGCAGCAAGCCATTTCAATAATAGATGGAGTAGTGACACTATAACATCACCAGCACTAAATTTTAAACATAAAGCCATCGAATTACTACTACAACATATGTAAAAAGTTATCGATCAGGCTGATCTAAGATGTAGTGCAGTCAGAGATTTTATAAGGAACACCTCCTGTGTAAAAAAAAATAATAAAAACATTATTTTCTCTCAACAATAAAATGGCAGATATGGAGACTCAACACAGGGCAGGAAGAAACTAAGTGATTCCCCCACACAAGAAGTCTTCTTTTTTTTTTGTAGAACATCATCAGGTGTTTTCTCCCAGGTCAGTCTCTTCTCCCAAGTTACAGATGATAGGACAAGGGGTAATGGCTTCAAGTTGCGCCAGGGGAAGTTCAGGT
>JAOXNO010000013.1:107353175-107373343 GCA_028565335.1 Limnodromus scolopaceus | reverse complement strand
TTTTTTGTTGGTTGGACTCGATGATCTCTGAGGTCCCTTCCAACCACTACGATTCTGTGATTCTGTGATTCTGTTTTAGTTTTCCTATACATTTTTGTACTCATCTTCTTCCAGAAAATGAAATATCAATGTATTTCAGAACTGATCTTAAAGTCCTCATTTCCAAAAATCCCAGAAGTGATGGTTTATTTCCCATTAAAAAATAAACAACACATTCAAGTACAGCAGTTAAAATAAACCAGACCAGGAGGCAAGATACCACCACTCCTGTGCAGTGTTAGTATTGAACTGTTCCTGGCAGTTCTATAAATACACTTTGGTGACAAAAACATCTCAAATATCTCACTCAGAGGCATCATCATTTATCAATACTGTGTTTTTCCTGCTCTGATTGAGCTAGTTTGATGTAATGACAAAATTGATCTTTAAATATTCAAATCTCTGATTATTGCACTTTTCTGAGAAGCATACTTTTTTTTTTAAAAATTTTTCCCAGTACTGATAACATTTACATTTTCCTCTGGAAGAAAGATTTGTCTTCATCGCCTTCATTCGCTTTATTTTATCTCTTTCAATGTTGAGCACAGCAAGGAAGAAATATTTGCATGTTAATGTAAATCAAAGCATAAAAGCAATCAAATCAAACAAAAAGTAAAATCATCTCTGGAAATAATGAAATTCTTCTTTCCTTCTTGCAACATTAATTCAGCACTTTCTTTTCCCTACCACTGACCAGCTGCCGATTCTTCCCTTAATCAGAATTATCAAGAAAAACAAATCTTCAGGAATTCAACATCGTATTGTGCATTCTAAAAAATAAAGTTATAAAAGTTTTTTTGATATGTGAGAACAAGTACACTTTAATTGAAAAATTCAGATCATACCCTAGTTTTTCAAAAACTTTTGGGTAAGTGTTGCCCCCTTAAAACTTCAGAGCAAAGCAGAAATTTAAGAGAGGAAGGAAAAAAGCCCACTACACACGCTATTGCATATTCCAGTCCGATCTAGTTTTATATTGATATTTACACAGCAATCAGAACACAAATAACTGACTAACCTCATGTCTCCTTTTGTAAGGAGAATAGCCGCAAACATGCTCAGCCTTTAAGCACAAGGGACACTTACTGCAAGGGCAGGGGCAGCCTGGCAAAGCAAACTAATAAAGCCAGGATTACATCTTAACCTGCAAAGTGCACCATAGGCAGAGTCGTGTTTTTTGGCCACTGCATTACAAAGTATTATGTCAGACGGCATTCTCCTTGGGTTTTGTTAACAAAAATGAACCTCAAGAGAGTTTAATGGTGGATATTTGGCTTTAATAATGCTATTTAAGATTAGATAGCAAGTTATATAACTTGTGTCTTCGGATTGGGCAATTTCATTACTTTCTCCTTTAAAAAGTGGCTTTAATAATGAAGCTTTTAAATTGTTTTTCCCATAATAAATAAATGAAGCTAAAAGGCACTCATCGGCACTGAAGAGCTGGATCCAGTCCCACAGTGGACATTAAGGACACAGATTACATCAAGCCAACAAAACACTTAAAGTAAAGGTTTTCCCTATTAGCTGTTGCAATTTTTAAATTGAGATTCAGTAATATGATTTTAATGCCAGGTGAATGAGGTCAGACAAGTAAGAAATTATGTCAGCAACAGCAGGCAAAATCTTACCAATTTAACGTCCACAAATTAGAGCAAGCTTTCCTTCAGAAACCATTAATGTCTATATAAGTAGAGAAGAAAGCAAAAGCAAATCGCTTCACAACATCAAACTTATGAGAAGAGTTAACATACAACGATGGTTGTTATTACTTCTTATGGGCACATTACGAAGGAAGGATGATAGGGAATCCATCTCTTCCCTGAGTGAAAAGATAATTTAATGATAAAAGCAACAGTTTAGGCCATGAAAGCAACCCTCCCAATCTCAGGACAGGAAAGTCGCCTTCCTGACTTCCCTTCCTCCAATTGAAATGGATGTCCTTTTAGCAGCAAGTTTCCAGTTCATAAATCTCCGATGTCACATGCTGCCGTGGCACAGACCCAACAGGTTACACTCAAAGACACCTAACTACCAAAGACATCAGTCCCTGGCAGTGAGAGAAAGAAGTTCAAGCCAGGTAACCAAAAACAATCCAAACCTTTAACTGCCAGTTAGGTCTAGCTCCCAAACCGGCTGGCTCATGCTTGGGTGGGGAAAAGAGAAGAAAGTGCCAGAGAGGTGAACGTAACTCCACTGCGATACCAGTGCTGCGTCCACCACGCAGAGGAACGTTAACAGCCAGGAGCACACCATACCATGGTCTGCCTTCCTCAGGCAACAAATACAGATCTAAATTAAGGATCCTGTCATCTTAACACCCTTAATCTATTTAGTTGATGTATCGGCGTATTCTCTTTCTCTTAAAATACACTGCCTAGCCCTTCAATTAGCTGATGCCAACTGCCTACCCTTATTACTTACTTCCACAGCACACTGAGTATCTGCTGCCTTTACTATAAATGAAAACGTATAAATGGCTAATAAATTATCTCATACCCTTACTTTTACTTGGATATACTGAATCAAAAATATTTAAGTCTTTGTAATATTCTACCTCTTCCCCCTCCCCCACACTTTATTTATAGCTTTCTTTTTCTTTTAGGTTAAACAGGCCAGGACTAATTACATCTTTATGACCTGCGCTACTCAAAACCACGAATTATTTCTCCTCTTTTCCACCTCTTCTCTTTATTTTAGCACTTTCCTCCCCTAACAGCATGAGGGAAGTGATCAGAATGCTCCAGACCCAATTTTCATGTGCCAGAACCACCTTCCCAACCTCATGCTCTCAAGACTTTGCTTTCCTTAATTGCTGCCGTAAACTCTGCAACAGCTCTCCCAAGCACAGCAAAGCATCTCTCCTCTAGATAATCCCCAACTTTGCCCATTTTGCAGTGCAGTGGGACTATTCAACATTTGCTTTTTCACTTTAGGCTCTTCTACACTCAGCAGAGGGACTTGGGGGATGCCACAGCACTCGCTGTTTAAGAGTTTCCCCTCCTGCCGGCACCCCCTCTCCTGCAATTCAGCATCATGACCAAATCCAGTCTTTCCGAGGTTTCTCCCTCTTCCATTGAGCTTCACAGATCGTTTTGGTTGGAAGAGACCTTTAAGATCATCAAGTCCAACAGTTAACCTAACACTATCAAGTCCACCATGTCCCTCAGCACCACATCTACGCATCTCTTAAGTACCTCCAGGGATGGGGACTCAACCATTTCCACAGGCAGCCTGTTCCAATACTTGACAACCCTTTCCGCGAAGAAAGATTTCCTAATATCCATCCTAAACCTCCCCTGGTGCCACTTGAAGCTGTTTCCTCTTGTCCTATCGCTTGTTACTTGGGAAAAGAAATCGAGCCCCATCTCGCTACAACCTCCTTTCAGGTAGTTGTAGAGAGTGATAAGGTCTCCACTCAGCCTCTTCTTCTCCAGGCTAAACAACCCCAGTTCCCTCAGCCACTACTCATAAGACTTGTGCTCCAGATCCCTCACCAGCTTTTCTGCTCTTCCTTGGACACGTTCCAGCACCTCAATGTCTTTCTTGTAGTGAGAAGCCCAAAACTGGACACAGCACTCGAGGCGGGGCCCCACCAGTGCCAAGTACTGGGGGATGATCACACCTCTAGTCCTGCTGGCCACACTTTTTCTAATACAAGCCAAGATTCTGTTGGCCACCTTAGCCACCTGGGCACACCACTGGCTCATATTCTGCCGGCTGCTGACCAAAACACCCAGGTCCTTTTCCACCAGACAGCTTTCCATCCACTCTTCCCCAAGCCTGTTTGTGGTGATGCAACACTACAATCTCGGACCCTATCAGGAGGCACTGGCAGCTCCACCATGGGGCCATGCTTGGGGATGGGGACAACTCTTTGGGGACCGACCCTCCCTCCCTCCCCTGCCAGCGCCAAACCATCTATCTTAGCCCTGAGACACCACTACCACAATCATCAGCAGCGCTGGACATGGCAAGCATGGGTTCAAGGCCCACCTCTTTGAGACTCAAAGCAAGAATGCGAGCAAGGTGTCCCACTCCATTATCTGGTGACAACGGAAACCCCCTGTAAGGCCTTTGTGGTCAATTTTAGCCTCAGCTATAAGTAGGGTGTTGGTTACCATGCACACCAGTTTGTGCGTGGTGCAGTGCTTGAATTGCCATCACTGCATTATTAGACACACTGAAAAGTAAAACACTGCCTTGCCTTTTCCATCTACAGTTTTATGAATAGATTTTAAAGGCACAGCAGCAGTTTAGATTTGGACTAAATTTAATTTTGTTTAAAGAGAGAAAAGGTTTTTTACAGAATATAAGGGTAACAGATATATTTCCAAGGTCTTTATAATAAATTGCAGTGTAACCACTACTTCTAAATCAATAATAAAATTTAAATAAAGAACAACACAACATACCTAGTGATCTACTAGATCACTGTAAGACGCAGAGGCCTTGAGTGATGCAAATTTGCATTTGCTTTCATTGTCCACTCTGGGAGAAATGTAGAAAGTAAATAACCAGGAAAAACAAATGGGATTTAGTAATGTGTTATTTTAAATTTCAAAACAATTCACCAGATCAACAAATAGCTTTTGCCTACAGAAAACAGTATTTAGCATCCAGCAGGTCCATCCCAAAACTACTGTCCCTGTGGGGTTGAGACACCAAGTTTACACCTATATGGGACTGGAAGATCAGAGATTGCCAGCTACATCGATGTTTCAAAAGGAAAAATAAAAATAAAAATTTACAAGAATTGTCAAGAAAACACGCGTACATATACATACACACACCCCACAACTGCTGACCACCTTCCTACGCCCGATGAAACAAGAACATCCCAATGCTGGGAGGCTCCCGAGCCATGGCAGGGCTGTCCCATGCCCAGGAAGGTTTCACCACCTGCATCCCGCTTCCACAGGTGCCCTCTTCATCCACTACTGCCGACCTGTCAATGTTGCAGACACGCGGGCACCCCGGCACCCTGCTGCAACAGCTCCCCATTTCCACGCGGCCCAGGGAACCATCCCGCTGCTCCTTCCCAGCACCAGATGGTTCCCATTAACTTTGTCCACGCTCGGCTCACAAGTGTCAACTGGAAAGCCCAGACCCCAAATATTTTAGCAATGAAACAATTGCAGGCTCTTTGCCAACACCACAGGACTGGATCCCAGCCCCTGCTCTGCACCGCTCTGGCGATGGGTGGAAAACAAGCCAAGAGCTGTCTTGGGGATCTCCTTCACCTTTGCAAAGGGCAGGCAGCTCTCCAGATCCCAGCCCTCAAGGTAAGTGACCTCAGGGGCACATCATGCAACCCCACTGTGTCTTTGAGTCGCTGCAAAGGTCTGAGACATCCCCGTGCAGGCAGGGAGGCAGGGGACGGTGTCTCGGGCACGCAGCCACGATCAGCCCGGGCATGGCGCCCGCCTGCCTCTTCCCTCATCGGTCTCAAAGCGTGGCTGCAAGGTGCCAGAGAGCTCAGGCTAAAAGCTTGTTAAAGTGGCCTCAAATCTGCCTTCAACCAGAGGAAAAAACGCAACTGGAAAAAAAAAAAAAAAAACCACCAAAAAAAACCAAACCACTGTCTAAATAATTAAATGTAGTCCTCAGATCACCCAGGTTTCCCTCACTGCAGATCTGCTGCTCTTGCTCTCCCAGCTAAACATTCCCGAGTCCCTACTGCTTCAGTTTGGAGCGTAAAAGCTCAGTGGAAGAGGCAAATCTTTGTTCCGTCTCCATTATTTCAACTTTGTCAGTCTCATCCAGTTTCAACAAAAAACCCAGCAGTTTCTTGGATGAATTAACATATGAAAAAAAAATTTTCTTCATTCTTCTTGTCTTTTTCACAGCATTATTTATCATCAGGGCACTGGAGACATGAGACAGTAACTATCAAATACTTTTCTATTCTAGTTTAAATTAGGTCAAAACATGATAACCCTTTTAATAAAAAAAAAATAATAATTAAGTAGCCTTTAACTTTAACTTAACTTAAATATTACAAAAACTGAAATATTAAGAAAACAGCAAAAATAAAGGAAGAACCTCACATGCTGCTTTAGAGAAGCATTACATACTGGAAAACTATTCTGTTGACTGGCTATTAATATCCAGCACACATTTCAAAAGCCATTACTTCTTTTAAGAACTCTGCAATTAGCTTTCTAATTCTGATTTTATAGACTAGCATGCTGGTTTCTAACATGCCACATCAAATAGTGTGAAAGTATATATAGGAACCAACTAGAAAATTTTCCAGGATCACATTATTGCCATGCTGATTTAATTTCTTTTCAGCCGTGTGCCATTTCATAAAAGGATTATTTTAGCTTCAAGTGCACAAAACAAAGTGTTTCAGGTTGCCATTCAAATACTAACTGTATCAAGAAATGTCTCATTCTAGATAATCATCAACGAAAGCGATGCCTATCGCAATTCCTCCTCTGTGTCCTTTATCCACACTGCAAGGGCATTCAAGAAAAGGAACTGGAGTCTAATCTTTAATTTAAACACTAGATGGAGCCCACTTCCCAAGACTAAGACATGAAAGCTCTCCTTGCAGCAAATTCTTACCAGCCTATTGCAATATCTGGTCATGCATAAACATGACAGAACTCAAACAGCTGCGGTGACTGTTGTTACTGCAAAAACATATACTGGCCAGCAATTCTATTTCTGCATAAAGAGACAGACTTTAACATTGGGCAACTGCAACAGAATTTATATTCCTCTACAGATACATTAGCTTGGTTTAAAAGACTCGCAATACTTGGATAAACTAGGCACATATGGATTTTTAAAGTACCATATGACAAACGTAATGCTGGGTTGAGAGAACTATGACTGAGCACGACATCTCTTTATTTTGACAATAAGCTCTACTGTTTCTGACTGTATGAGAACTTTGCATGCATCAATTCATATTAAATAGGAAGAATCCTTTTTCAGTTGGTTTGAATTAGTTCTAACAAGAAAACTCATTTCTGGTGTTTGATAAAATGCCATCTCTCTCAGATGAAACAGCACACATCTAACCAGAGATAAGTGAGCATTAAAAATAAGGATGCAACACCACCAAACCTCAGTACAACTATTCTGGTGAGAAAGAAAAAAAAATAAAGAAAAAGAAAAAAAAGACGACAGCCAGGTTGCCAAGATCCAACTTGAGCAGCCCCACAGTTACTGGATAGATCCATTAATCTCAGACTCCACCACAAACAACTGCCACTTGTGCAGTATTTTGGCCACACTCTGGACTGGCTTCACAATGCAAAGGGCAGGCAGAAATCGCAGGCAAGACAACCCTTGGCCTTTCCTGCGCTTGCCGAAGGACACGCTCACAGGAACAGCTAAAAGCCACGCAGACAATAAAGTTGTGCAAAGCCTCAGATGCGATTCCCAGCAACGCAATTCTGCTGACAGCCGAGCTAGCGCTGATTGCTTTAACCTTTGCTCAGTCCGGGCCACTGCCTTCACCTAACTCTTTTCCTAACAAACCTATGGTAATAGCTTCATCAAAGTTAAGATAAGCACAGAGGCAGTTAGCTTTACCACAGAAGGCTACCTTTTGCTCACAAAGGGTGATCCATCCTGCTCAGACAACATTAACCACAGTAATCCAACTTGCCTAAGGACATTTTTTCAATCACCTGGGAGTGGAGACAAAGGAAATTATTACTAACCCAAGTTCACCAACTTGGATCCTACCTGCAATTTCCAGAAGGACAAATACAGCATCTATGAAGAAAGGCGCAAGTTTTCCCTGAAGGGCACTACTTACTCCTTATTTCTATGAAAGGCCTACATTCCTGGGGATGAAAGCTGGTCTTGAGGGTCTCGCAGATTCCTGCTGTCATGCTTTGAAATTAAGCAAAGGCCTTCAAACGTGAGATCTGCTGCTAGGAGATGGCGGTTGGTGCTCACCACCACGCTGACAAGTGACCTCCCGACTCCACCGCAGAGCGTGCACAGGGTGATGCTCACATCTGCCCGGGTTGTGTGCCAGCCCTGGGGCTGGCAAGCAAACATGCTGCTGCCGTAAAAGCAAGGGGCTTTCCAGTTGTAGCAAGCACACAGTCAGCTCAAACGTTAACACTTCGTATGAAGTGTTTATGAATACCCTGGTTTAGTCCTGTCACGTTATGTACGTTTGCCACTATACCTGAATGGAACGGGTGTCTGCTCTCAGATGGGCAGACTGATTCCTGTCTCTGCTTTGTTTATTTCTTATTATTTTTATTTTTAAACAGTGGGTATAGCAAGCACCTAACACTTCTTTTAAAAGCAAATCTGAAAATAATTAGCATTTGTTTGGCACTTGACATAAAACTATCTGGGAGAACACGCCCATTTAGTTCCACAGTCTTTCCGTTCAATAAAACGGGGACTTTATTAGCAGGAAGAGTATCTCACCGACCGCACAAATTAAGTGTCAGCAAAAGGAGGAGACAATCGAAGTACCAGCCACAGTTGCAGGTTTGACTAAATAGTAATGTTTAACTACTTCCTTATCACAGTCTTCCCGTACAACTATAATTTAGGAACCTTTGCCACTGTAATTTTCTCTGCTTCATTTTCTTTACAGCTATGCTTTTATGTGTCAGGCTAAATACTTGTTCATCAGCACTATTATCCCTGCAACAACTGAAAACGAACAGCTACAGGAAAAAAACAGCAGAAGAAATACAAAGGCTGCGCATATGTATAAAAGAAATCAAAATAAAAGGCAAATTACCCAGTGTAGTATTCAAGGCTGGAGGAAAAGTGGACATCAAGTCGCGATAGTTACATGACTGTAACTCTGAAGATAGTCACTGTGCTTGCACATGGAGCTGCGCAGGGACAGTCAAGGTAAAGTTAAGGTTAAAATCTAAAGTTTTTTGTTTCTCACAGCAATAATCCTGATGGCTTTTGGCCTTTGAATATGGAAGGCACAAGACACTGTGGCCTTGCTGGGACCTCACCCATCGACCACATCTCATCACAGCTGGGGCAGGACAGGCAAGAATGACAATTCACTTGCTGTGTTGGTGGAAGCAGATGGGATAGCGGTTTTAAAAAAGTGCAAAAATAAGCAAAAGCTTTGAAATCCCCCTTGAGTTATTAACTGTTGCTTTCCGCATTCACCTGTGTTGCCTCTAAACACAAAGAATGAAAGTCAATCCCTAAATTAAACTAACTCCCAAGAGGAACAAGAGTCAAGCCAACAAACCCAGAAATACGACAGAAAAGCTGAGATCAGGTTAAGCACTTAAATTCATTCACTGGTGCAGTCATAAGCCATACACTACTGATAGGGCATTTTGTACATTTTATATTTGTTTTTAAGTGCTTGTTGGACTAACACCAATGTTGCAGGCCACCTTTCTGAAAACCCAGAGGATTACTTGGGGGGTTGCCTAAACCATTAGGAGCCCTTTGCTCCTCCAAAGCCATCCACATTCCTCTCCACAGGCTCATGTGGAGATGTCATTTCATCCTGCAAGGTTGCCTCAGTATCTTGACCGCTCCTCTCTTCCCTCCACTCTCCAGGAGCTCTGTTTGGCTTCACATCATCACCCGTAAGCACCTACCTCACGTTAGGGAGCAGGCTCTCCCTTCAGTCGAATCAACCATAGGTTTTAATCTGCCTCCTGTTCACACTCCCACATCATTCTTGAAGGACTGGGAATAGTCATAACCCAATCTTTTTTTAAAAAAAACCAAACTACTAAACAAGAAATCCCCCAAAGACTAGGAGCCTTCCACATGAAGAATCTAGTTCTCCTGAAGTCTGCTCCGATGAGGTAAATGAGGTTTGTTAACTGATATAAACAGAAGTCAACTGATTATTTCCAGAATCTTGGAAACTAGTGATACAGCTACTGTTGGTGTAAAACAAATAGAGGTTGGAAAAGAACTCTATGATCCAGTCCAACCATTAACCATATGGTTTCTTCAGAAGCAGCAAGTGGAGGGTTTTAATTGCTTTGCACAATTAAAAACCAAAAGCAACAAACGTTCAGAGAGGGCCCCAGAACAGCAGCACTCCAGAGCAAGCCTGGCCAGATGCTGCATTCCTCCTCCTGTTACAGCCGCCACCGCAATGCCCTCCATGACCCTGCCGCTTTACTCGCTTCCAAGCATAAAGACCCCCATGAATTCAAGTGGTTTTAATGGATCACAGGATAATTCAGGCTAGGAGGGACCTCAGGAGGTCTGCGGTCCAGGCTCCTGCTCCAAGCAGGGCCAGCTGTGAGATCCAACTGGGTTGCTCAGGGCTTTGTGAGGTCAGGTCTTGAAAAGCCCCAAGGATGTAGACTGCACAGCCTCCCTGGGCAACCTGTGCCCCTGACTGGCTGGTCATCCTCGGGGTGAAAAAGCTTCTCCCTGTAACCAGTGCGAACCTCTCTCATTGCAGCTGGTGCCCACTGTCTCATCCTTCCACCAGGCACCACTGGGAAGAGCCTGGGGTGACATCAGTTCTGCTCTTTTAGTGAAAGGAAATCGATCCTTGTACTTTTAGCTCTGCTATTTATCTGTTTATGCAAAGTACACTTTGCTCTTCGATTTAGATTGCTTTTTCAGATTTTAGCTTTGCTAAGTTGCATTTGCCAAAAATTCAAATATAACCAAAGCAGAGCTAAAGTGAAAAATAAATCTAAGAATAAAACTTGGGTGGAAATGCTCATCCATGTGATCACATCAAACTTCCCCTGATGCGCCGCGACGATGGCAGTGTTTCAGCGCTCATCACACTGCACTTCCAGATATCAAAGCAGCATCTCTTTATACAGGTGCAACAAGAGGCAATTATACACGTACATTACAAAATAGTCAAAAAAAAAAAAAAAAAAGACATGCTGAAGCAAAGCCGTGAGGAATGCACTCTGCTAGTTTTCAGACTCAAAGAGTTTAGGGTAGCACGTCCATCAGAGTAAATATGCATTACTTCTGTTCCCAGGCACAGGAGTTATTACTCTTTAAGGCTGATCAAGGCTTCTTAGCACATCAAAGCACGGCAATCCAAAGCAGCAGTCCGCTTACAGACCTTACCGCTACTCAGTTATGAAACTACTGTGTACCAGGCTTCTTAACTGCACTCCTAAGCCACGCTGCTGAGGAATAAAAGATATATAACCGGAACTAAGAGAGGAGGAAAATGCAGCGGTGCAACATATGTTCATGCTGCCTGAAAGGTCATATGAAATGTGATTAGTGCCATTATCCCACAGGACTCTGAATATTGCCTTGAGACAAGGGCTTTCCGGCATAAGCTATGGATCAATAAAAAGGATTAAGCAGCAATACTTCGGAAATGCTCAAAAGTAAAATATCAGGTTTTAGCCCAGACTTCTCCAAAGCTGAGCCTGAGCGGAAACTCCTAAGACCCATCTTTCGGTCTCAGGCTCTTTGTACCAGTGCAAGACGCAGGTGCCATAGACCATGCAACTGCGGAGGAAGGAGGAGAGGAGGAAAGGGGCTGCCAACCCTTCCCCCCGAAGAAGCAAGCACCAGCTAAACCCCGCTGCAATCTGTCGGGAGAGCAGGCAGTGGCCAGCCCTCCCACGCCTCTCCTGGGACAGGGACACCACCACACCGGGGACACTCGCATCTCCCTGGGACGGGACGGGGAGGGCAGCCAGCACCAGACCCAAATTATACTTGCCTTCTTCCTCCAAACGTAAAGGCTGTGCATAAGTGAGGCTGTCACCACACAGGTAAGAGGTGAAAATAGTTGTTTTCCTTAATTGAGCCTATTAGAGGTAACGAGTCACTCCTGCTAGGTCTAAATAGCTCAGAGATAAATCCCAAGGCTCCTAAGCCGCCAACCACCTCCAGTCAGTGCTCAGATCTGGGCAGCTTTACTCCTACAGACCGTACAGAGTGAACACTGCCACCTCCAACCATGCTTCTGGAGCAGATCTCCAGGCTGATAGGTTTGCAGCAAATGTTTTCCCTACAGCTGTCCATTCACCATGAATTGAAGGTCCAAAGTGCCAGAGCCTCATCCTTGGGAAGCAACAGTGGGAACCCCCCAGGTACCAGACTGGTATCCTGCAGGTCAGCCATCTGCACACGAGCAAAGATTATGACCCTGACTGAACTTTGCCTCTTTTTAAATAAAAAACCCACACACCCACTAGATCTCACCAGAGACTACTTCAGATGGAAATAATTTTTATGGAAAATTCTGGTAGAATATTTAATGCAAACACACCATCACTGCATCACCTCTTAAAGTTCACACCACAGGCAACACCAGTATTAGGAACAGTAAGGAGAGGAGAACTGCACAGTGCTTTTCTGAAAAGCCATCCAATAAATTAATCATTTTCTGTCTGAACTATTTGCAGAAACAACTGAATAAGCCAGAAAAGAAAAATTAAAATGTTCTAAGCCGTTGCTTCACAGTATGTCTTACAGAAAAGTCATTTAAAAATTATTACAAAGGCAATAACACTCAATCTCATAAAATGACACTATTTCAAATTAATCCACTGCACGTTAATTCCTTCACCTTTGCCAAAAAAATAAAACAGAGCAAGAAAAAACCAAACAACTCTGTCAAAAAAAGAAAAAAGTTGAAATTTAGTAAGCTTTGCCTGTTGCTTCTACACAACCAACATCCCCAAAGCAGATTTAGCTTTCATCAAGCCCAACTTCCAATAAATAACATTCTTCCTCATTCTCCCAAGCAAACATAAGTAAGTGAAACTCATTGTGCAGACTCACCAAAATCATCCATATTCCCGGAGGGAGCCGTTTGTCCAGTTTGTGAAGTCCATGGTTGCAGCATGGTCACAGCAATCGGCAGGAAAATGAAGGGAAAAACAAGAAAATAAAAAAAAAAAAAGAACAAACATTTGAGATTCAAGGAACACCACAACACTACTGTTTGCTGTAAAGTCTGCATTGCAGAATACTTTCAGATATCTCATTAAATGGACTGAACATACACCCACACCCCTCATTTACTCAAAAAAAATGAAAATAAACACAATAGCAATGTCATATTGGTAAAAGAATAATAATTACAGCCTAATAATGATCTGTCAAGGCTGGCCTCATGAGGACCATTTTGTGAGGGGAAAAATACTTTAAAATAAAACACATCTTGTACTGTACCATACCCCATCAGGCAGTAACAGGTGGGCAACATTACATACAGAAAATGTATATTATTTTCTCATACTGCTGACATTTCTAAACCCTTGATGAAGAGATGTAACTCTTGGCAAGGAAGTCAGTCAAAATTGCCACAGGCCGCAGCGACTGCAGATTTTCAATCAAGGATGGGGGATTGATAATTTATTCTTTGCAATTAAGGGGCCTGCAGCCTACCCTATAGCTAAGAATCTATGCACAGTTACACATGTACAAAGTGTGAAGAACACCCAAGCTGAAATAACAAATTTTTTTTGTATTTGGATGTCCAACAGTGTCCGGGTGATCAAACCCGAAGTCACCTCTCTCCTACCAATAAAAAGCCAAAGAACAAATTTTACACTTTTCCAAGGCTCAGCATTGATTTCTTTGGACAACTGCTCTGAAACATTCAACCAGTTTAGCATGTGGATTTTTGCTTTTTTGTTTGGTTGGGGTTTTTTATTATTAATATTCCTTTGGAGAGGGAATGCTGCGTAGACATCTGTACAAAATGCCAACTGCTATGGGTTAACCTAAACAAATTGCACGTGTCTAAGTAATGACACTAAAAGGTGTGCTCTTCTTCTGGTGAGAGAAACCAATTGTATTTGCAAATTAAGGAAGAGTGGAAGGTCCCGAGAGCAGAGACACCAGCCAAGGAAAGCACTGAAGTGTAAAGCAGGAGGTGGTGGTAGTGGTGAAGGAAACCCTGCCATCTTCTCCCAGCAGTTGTATCATCATCAGCTTGACCATTGTTCAAACAGAGCCAAGGCTGACAAGATGCCAAGAAGCCAAAGGTCACTGCAAAGTCTCCCGCAACAGATTGGGACATCTTCCCATTTCATATGTTTCAACCATCCAAACTCTTCAAACCGACTGTTTTCAGGAACACGGATATCCTCACAACTCAATGATCTCCTGCTGGGTCCCTGCAAAGGGGATGCAGGGGCATCCCTCCGTGGGGCCAGGGCAGCGCTTTGGCCTCCAGAAATCCTGAGGCAGCGCAGGCAGGCAGCGAACCACCTGCACAGACCCTGGTATGGTTTCTTTTTGATGCCCGTAGAAACCATGCCATATGAAGGCAAATTTATCTGTTGGTGTCAAAGAGGAAAACATAACTGGCACAGAGAAGTAATTTGCAGCCCCCCTATGGATAATGGCTGATGAGTTACCTCCTCCTCTGCCTCCACGGCCCATTAATAAGACAGCACGAAAGACTGCAGAAGAAGGATGATGATCGCTCATGTATTTACCACTTTGCTAGCGAGGAACTTTTTTTGTTGCTGTTTTTGTAGGAGTGCTTTTACAGAAGGAGCCTTTCCAATGCCTTCATGTGAAGAATATTGGAGAGGAAAGGGGAAAGAGATTGCAAAGGATTTGCCTTCATTTCTAAGTTCTCTTGTCAGTCTTGTGAACCACGGTCCTTCCCCAGAGATGTGACTGTGCACCATCACTGCCAATGTGACTGCCACTACAGATCGCCCTCAAGAAATTACCTGACTTTTCCCTCTGCAAGGGAAGTTGAGATTACTGGGAGGACGTTTTTAGTGGAGCAGACATGACTCCAAGATACTCCCAAGGACCGTAATGGCCATTGAGTGACCTGCCCAAACACAGGACTTCAAATTAAAAGCTACTGAGATTTTAATGGTGGCATGGAGCAAGATGAACATTAATGAATTTATCAGGAGATGAGAGGTCAAGAGGTCACAGGAAAGCAGATGTTGAGTAGGTGGGGATGCCGAGAAATGTGCGCAAGAAGAGGAGTAAGGAACAAAACAAAAGAGTGCAGATGACTAAAAACTGGCAGAAACTGAGCAGGAGAGCTGCCGAACTAGTTTATTTAGGATAGGGAGAGGGTGGTAGAGAAGGATAGTAGTGCAGCATCCCCACTAACAATACTGTATAGACATTTCTGAGTGAGAATAAGAGGCAGTTGTTCAAGTTTCACACGTTATAAGGGGCAGCTTTCCATTAGCAGCTCAGAGGGTCTGTGTGGTGAAAAAAAAAAAAGTCATGATAATGCCACCATGGGATGGATGAATGGATGGGATGTAAATTGCCTTGAGCACTGCAGCAACATCCACTGCCTACACTACACGCCAGTTGCTTCAGTCAGGGTGAGGAGAGATACATTAGAGCAAGACCACAGAGACATTTTGCATTCCCCCTGCTCCTCTTCACATGCTATTTTTGCATGACACTGGTTATGAAACTGAAAACGTTGGTTCAGCTTCAGGCAGCAATTTTAGGGTCAATTGCTTCTTCACCAGACACTGAAATCACAATTTTTCAAGCATCAAATTAACTGTGAATGTTTTAGGGGACAGTGAACTTTAGTTATGCATTATTATTGTGGGTCCCCCTCTCCAGAAGCCTATCTTGTAATCCCTCTTGTTATGCCAGGTGCTTTTTTTTTTTTTTTTTGCTGGCATCACACTTTAAGATGAACTCTGCAATTACTCTATGTGCTTTTTGCTCCATCAACTCATTCTTGACTGTTCCACACTCTCCAGTGTACAGCTGTCAAGTGGAGGAACGCACTTTCAAAACCACGTGAAGCATTTTATCCATTTATCACAAAAGTACATCAATATAGGTTTTCCAGCTGAAAGCTTTTGAAAGTTTCCTCAAAACTTTTATGGTTTAGCTTGGATCCACTCCTAATCCACAGGCAGGCTAAAAGATTCATCTGGCACCAGTGCACCACAAAAGAAATAAAGAATAAAGCCTTAATGAGGTCAGCTGTCCAACAAAAAAAAAAAAAAGGGGAAAAAAAACCAAACAAACACAAAAATAGGGCTATGCATCTTTCCCTAATACTGTCAGGACAATACAGAAAAAAATACAAGCCTTGATGCTACAACTGATTTCATTCTGGATCCAGCTGGAGCAAACTGTTATCTAAACAGCATCCCAGCCAATGCTCCAGTGTGCTAGGAGAGATGGAAACTGATGGAAATTGGAAAGCCGTTGCTAGGGATGATGTCAGATTCAGATTTATGATGTCAACTGCCACTGAAACTTCTAGGACAGACTCAAACCTTTATATTTTACTCTTCTATGCAAAGTTAAAGTGTCCATGTGAAAAGTGTTCTTTAAAACAGAAAGACCCTTCAGCAGTGTCCTACAAATTCTATACATCTTCAGCTAATCTAAATGAGAAGTGCTATTTTGTATCAAAATGGGATGCTCGTAAATCTTTATGGAAATAAAAGAGTTGACACGAGAAATGACAAATCTCTATAGTGCTGCTGATTTCAAGTGGTACATAACAAAGTTGAGTTTGATTTGCCTGGTCTCCATTTCAGGTCTAACAGCCCTACCTCCACAACTTGGTATCTGACTATCGAGACAACTGTGAAAGCTTATCACATCACAAGCAATGAGCTATACAACTGAAAATTCCCAAGTGCTTTCAGTAAAGCAAAGGCAGCATTAAACATCAGCAGTATCAAAATCTTTCCTCCATTCTTGCAACACGAAACCCAACTGCTATTTGAGTTTCACAAAACACGATCTGTGGCGAGTCCTCAGAAGGTGAGAAACTTCAGGTCTTGGCAGGGTTTTGTAGGTACACCCAAGAACAGCTCCACAAAAAAGCCACACACCCATATGTAAATAATCACATGCATAAACATCGTATACATACATATATATATATAAAAATTATATATAATTTATATAAAGTGTGCTCATCACCCAGCAGATGGCACTCGTACCACAAGCTCCCGAGGCCAGAGCACTGTGGGAGGCTGTGAGCAGCCACTGCTCTACAGGAGGCACCATCTTCCTGAAAGGTAAAACCACCATGAGCAGGAAAGTGTCCACCACCAACCTGTTGCAAAACCTGAAGTGCCAAGTCCAGCATCAGGGCCAAACCTCCATTAAGCTTAATTGTCAGGCACCACCTCTGCTAATTCCCTTGACAGCTGCAAGACTTCACTGATGCTAATTCTCAAGTGCTCTTGCAGCCTTTCCAGAGGAACAGCATTTTGGGGACTGAAAGGGTTCTGGAATATTTTTGACGTAGAAGCGTCACATTATGATGTCAAGAACAATACAGTTAAATGCAAAGCTTCCTTCAGACATCATCATTTCTGTTCTCCATTTAACGCACCCAACTAGCTTTCAATTAGTCCCACTAATAATTTGGGCTTTTGAAGATCTCATGAATGAGCAAATCAGAACTGGCAAAGGAAACGCTGTTTTCCTTTGATTAAAATTGAAGACTTGTTTTCACCCATGACTTAAGTGTCACTATCGTATGTACATTCTTAATATACCTCTTCTTCAGCTGAGTGGTGCTTCAACTTCAGCTGAGTGGGTTTGTTTTTAAAAAAATATTTTCCTTTCAAATTCAATATTCCACCCATCTCCCTCCCCTCTTTAAAAATAATCAGTTTAGAAGCATCAATCTGAAAATACCAGCTCCGCGTGGAGCAGTGCTGCTCCCCGTAAGAGAATGCCTCGTGTCAGATTGAAAGATGCCTTTCCAAGGTCATTTCATGTTCCAATGGGTTTGTTATGAAGTTGTGGAACAGCAGATAAGGTTGCGCGAGATAGTAAAGTGCCTTCCTAAGCTAGTTCTGGGCAGTAATGTGCAACCAATATTTGAGCAAGGGACTTCTATAACATTTACCTCTGAAAGAAGCTTCATATGCTGAGATAAATGCTGCTGCAGGAAGGACAGGAGTAGTCCTGAGATACTGATAATGTGCTTTCCTGCTGCCTCCCAATTAAAAAAAAAAGGTCATTTTCTTGACAAATTTACATAAACTGCACACGTGTATGGCACTTGGCAAAGGTTGGAGGGGTTCTAGGAATATTAGGTGGTATGTCTTCAGGAATTCTTGTTAAAGTGCCCAACCCTCTGTAATAAAGAGAATTTGATGTTTAAATTCTGAATTTAACAGTTTAATAACAGTTTTTAACTGCCTCCAAGTTACAAGGGCAAGGATACCAGAGTAGCTCCCTGTTAGGTATCAGGACTACCAGTTTCCAAGGTTAAAAAGAGGGAAAAAAAAAAAAACAACCAAAAAACCCACAAAACAAACTCACAAAGCCCATCTAAGAATGTTTCTTTGAAAGTCTTGTAGTTACAGCATAAGGAATGATGATCCCGTATTTTTAGACTGCTTCTAATATAGCCCGAAAATGGAGGAAACCATATAACAGCGTCCTCTTAGCAAGCTCTGAGTACTGCCTAAACCTATCCCAAACTCTGAAAAAAAAGGTAAGCATCTGGCAGCACACTGAATTGCATATCACCGCTTCAGCCGTCATACCAGGGACTAAATCCTTCCCTAGAAAGAACAGGGGAACAGCCATACGAACTCCAGACAGAGGAGAGGGAGGGGAAAAAGAAAAAAAAAAAACAAAAAAACCCCACCTTCTCACATATGGCTAGCTACATCCTAATGTTTAAAGCTTGACGAAGGATCACCGACTTGGGATCCAAAAAATGCAAGCACTTGGCATCGACACAGACCTAGGAAAAGGGAGGGGGGGGTGGGGGGCGGGGGTTTGCTTTTTCAAGTCCCAAATGAGCATTTTGGGGGGTCCAACAGCCTGTCAGGAAAAATTAGAAAAATGGCCACCCAGCGCTGAACTGTGCACAAAAAAATGCAGAGTTTCGGTGCTTCCAGTTCTGCATTGCACCCTGCGCTCCCGGCCCCCCGCATTCCCACACGCTCCCCAGCGGCCCCTCCGCGCCGGCACGGACCGCGGGGCTGCCGAGCCCCCGGCGCCATCCGCAACCACTCCCGCGCCTCTAATCACTACTACTTTTAATTTTCCTGCTACTATCACTTTCCTAATGAACTGCTGTTACTACAGAAATGTTAATGTCGTCGGCTGAGTAGTTTTTGGTTGTGGTTTTTTTCTTTTTTTTCAAAAAACATCCGAAAAGGCAGAGGAAAGGGGGGGAACACCTCACAGATAGCCGCTATTAAACATTTTTAACAGCTAAAGACGCACTGACCCCGCCGCCCGCCCGCAAAACCTTGCGGCTTCAGCAGGACTGGCCCCAAGCCCACACTAAACCACCCAAAAAAGGGGCTTTAGCCAGCTGGGCTCACCCGCAGATGCTCCCCCGGCCGCGCTCCAGCCTGCGCAGCGCAGCGCGGTCTCCCCATCATCCCTCCCTCCCCCTCCCGCAGCCGCCCCCGCCGCGCACCGCGCAAAGCCCCGCGCAAGTTTGCGGCCGCCTCTGCGCCCCCAAACCCCAGCAAAATCTTTCCGCGGGAGAAGCCGCGCTCCTCCGCGGAGGGGAGAGAGAGAGAGAGAGGCGGGAAGGGCGACTGAGGGGCAGGCTCCGGCAAAAGCCGTACCCGCCTGCGGCACTACCCGCACCGCACCGCGCAGCGCCCCGCAAGTCCGCGCCGCCGGCGGAAAAGGGGTGAGCCTTGCCCGAGGGCACCCCGAAACAACCCACGGCGGGGTGGAAGAGGGACACCCCAAACACCCAAAAGCAAAAACGCGGGGGGGGGGGGAGAAGAGGCGACCCCGCGCCGCAGACCCGCGGAGCGGCGCGCAGCGGGGGCGGCCGGGGCAGCGCACGCCCCCGGGCCCTCCCCGTTGACCTCAAGCCAAGGACAGCTCGGCGGGCCCCGCTGCGCATCGCGACCCGGCGGGCCCCGCTGAGCCGAGCCGAGCCGGGCGGTGGGAAGAAGCGGTCCGGGGGAGCGGGGGACGGCGGCTCCTCACCTGAGCCTGCCCCGGGAGGGTGTTCTCCGCCGCTGCGGGAGGCGCCTCCTCCCGCTCTCCGCCGGGGGAAGGCTGACGCGGACAGCCCCCGGCCCGCCGAAGTTACGCGCCGCCGCGGAGCCGGGCTCCCACCTGCAGCGCCCGGCGGACTCCGGCAGCCGGTACGGCTCGGTTCGGCTCGGCCCCGCACGGTTCGGCCCGCCCCCCCCGGTTCCCCATTGGCGCCGCCGCCCTGCGCCAGCTCTCAATCTCACATTCATGCAAACACATTCATCTGCTCAGTTCTACATACA
>JAOXNO010000013.1:107275911-107329715 GCA_028565335.1 Limnodromus scolopaceus | reverse complement strand
AGTCTCCTCTTCCCCAGACTGAACAACCCCAGCTCCCTCAACCTCTCCTCATAAGACTTGTGCTCCAGACCCCTCACTAGCTTCGTTGCCCTTCTCTTAAACTCCCCTTTTCAAAGCATGTCCATACTGTGTGGTCTCTCACATAGAGAAAGAAGACCGGTGGGGATAGTGCTTGAATTGAATGAAGAATGATTATTGCTCTTTGTAAGTGAAACACGGGAACATTACAGGACAGTTCCAGTAAAAAAGAAACAAAATCAAGAAAGAGAAATGGCTGTGAATGAACTTCACTGAAGCATTCTGAGGCTCAATTTTCAGCTGAACTAACACTAAGATTGCTTTTAAACTAATTTAATTTTAATTAAGTGAAGGGAGTGACTGGTTGGTCTAAGGGGAAAATGAAAGAAATGCAACTGAAAAGAAAATCTGCCACTGCACTGGATCCATCACACTTTGCACTAATCTATCCATGTAACCCCTGGCTTGGTGAGGAGGGGGAGGGAGAGAGAAGCTTGGTGGGCAGTGGACAGCCAGCCAAGGTTGACCCACCACCCCCTGCAACCAGACGATCAACACTTCTGCATGTCAAGCCCAGTGTTTCCCAAGAGTGTGCATTTCATGTTGGATAATAAGCACGGGAAGCCTCCAGGCTGTCCTTTCGATGCGAGGTGCTGGAGCAAGCAGGCAGCCACGTGCACACGGGCTGGTATTTTCCTACCCTTCAGTCTGCAGCTTGGAGCACCAAGGTGGACCATGGAGGAAGCCATGCACTCCCTGGCAGGCAGCAAGGCACCCCTGCCTGAGCGACTGGGCTCCCCAGAGCTTTCCTTGGGATTGCTGTGGCACGCAACAGCGCGCCTGCACTTGGTTTTCAGGACTGAGACCTCACTCAGTCTTCCTTAATGAAATAATCAGCTCCTTGCTCCAAGAACAGTCTCCGAGCCCAGGGAAACCTCCGTTTCAAAGGGACTCCAGGGTATTACTCTGACATAATAAAATAATTGGCTATAATGGGAAATGATGCTAAAAGGACTGTCAAGAGCACAGAATAAATACTCCAGAAAAAAAATGGAAAATACAACTTTAATGACTTCACATAATCAGAACTGTAGGCATTTCTGTTTAAAGTTGTAAACATTCATTTTCCAAAAGAAGCGTTTTTTATGTGCCTTTCAAAAATAAACCTTTCATTTACATCTAAAAAAATATAGGAAGATGTACTATGTCACAGAAGCAAAATAAAAGAATTTGTCCTGCTTTTTCTTGACTTGATAGAAAATGCAAGAGGAAATCTTAACCTTTAAATGCTGTCCCCAACATCATGATTTCTGAGCAGTTTAGACAGAAGATGTAACATGCAGGTGCTCTGAGCAACAGAAGACCAGGGATGCTGGTACGTGAGTGATCATTTTCTAAGGAAAAATTAGCCCTTAGCTTTTAGTAACAATCTACATTTTCACATGTTATTTATATCAGTGTTTCTAGTTCTGAGTCACACATGCTGAGAAATGTGAATGAAATCGTCACTGGGGTTTTTTTGTTTTATGTAAACAGAAACGACCTGGGACCTCTCATACAAATGGTGCTGTGCATGTTTCTGAATCCGTGGCTTTTGTATCATGATGATTAAAAGTAGCTACAAAAACAAGGCTACGTCTATAAAGTAAATAGCTGTTCCAACTTATTCTTATGGATTTTAAACATTCATTTTGCAAAAGCAGCCCTAGCAGGAACTTCATTACAATCAAGTGACAGCATACACCAGAATAAATGTAGAAACAAACAGGGCTTAAATCATAACACTTCTATGTCCATAAGCAGCAGACACCCTCCATCTATACCTACATTTGGCTCCAGTTGCCAAAGTATATGGATATATTAGGAGATTTAGCCTTTTGGAAGCTGCAATCATTTTCTGCCAATTTATGCTATACTGCTATATTTTTAATGAGGTCATTTACGGGAGGGTTTTGGACCAAAATCCAGAGCATTCCCAGATTGGCATGGATTGCCAAGAACAATTGGAGATAAAAATAGCGTGAATGACTTTTTCATACAGGGAAAACTGAAAATCATAAACTCATTTTTAATTACAAGGTCCTTGATCTAGGAGACGTTTGATGTATTCCAAATCTAATTAATACTTAGCTTTTTTTTTTTTTTCTTGATTTATTCATTCTTGAACAGATTTCTAATATTCCTCTGTGCTATTTAATATAGTGGGCCTGATTCTCATCAGGTTTCTGTCCCCTTCTGTCCCCTTCTGACAGCTCAAGGAGCCCTGGAAGCAAGCAAAACTGGCAAGAGAAAGTTACACTTTTTTCAGGCTCCTTCTAAACTTTCAGAGCAAGGCCTGAGTCTATTATAAGTGAGAATAAAGGTAGTTTTGCTTCTTAAGAGAGAACAGACGTATTCCTTGCACAGGAGCACTTATATGTCTTTCACACAGCTTTGGCTTTTGCATTGGTTTAGTTACAGCAAGCTGGGCAGATAAACAGTGTTTACAAAGAGAACCACTTGAAGACTGTTTATCATTCTAGCTTAGTTAGCATCTGCCAGCAGCCAAAGTGTCCTAAAACATTTCTAAGTCCCCCAAGAGAGGAGCTGTATGCTTGTTCTATTATTTTATTTCTGTGCTAGTAGCAATGGTCTGAAATATGAAGGTCACCGACTCTCCAGAAATTCACACTTGAGTGTGACTATTCATGTTATGCTGGTTCAAGTGTATATCCACAGAGCCTCATAAATGAGGATCACTCTTCAGACCAAATTAGACCCTCTTGACTACTTCTTATATGACTCTCTAGATTCTCATTTAATTTACATGGAGTAAAGTGAGCTTATGCTCAGGCTTTGAGGTTAATGGTGTATTCCCCAGGGTAAGTTCAGTCTAGTCACTATCAGTGTCATCACTGTTACAATAACAGACTTCAAGGCTTTCTCTTATTGAGCAACTATTCATATATTCTGAGATTTTCTTGAAGGAGAGCTGGAATTCAGATAGCAGATTTAAATTGACATCTTATTCAATGCCAAAATAATGTGTCTCTGTTTATCATCAAGACAGGGAGGTGGGTACCACTGAACTGACTCTTGAAAGACATGCACAAGTTTGGATGTTAATCAGTTAATTCAGTACCTAAAAATTCCTCTCAAATCGTTTGAGTTAGCATGTTTCCAAACATAAATAATTAATTTGGTCTACGCCTTTCCTGTTAACCAGCTCTGCTCCATTGTGGCCTGCTATAGTCATCGGTAAGGGAAACAAAATTGGAGGACGAAGAAAACTTTAAAGAAACATGATGAGACCTGTATGCTGTTCTCTGTTAGCACAGGGGGTTGATGGACCATCCGTAGCTGTTTTAACAGACAATGTCAATAGAAGGACTGGCTCTGGAGCCTGTGCATCATTTACTGGTAGAAAGTACATCTTTACTACTGTTTGCAATGCAATGCCTAAGACAAAGGGCTGTATCATAATGGGGAATTAGAACCAAACTATGAAAAGCCTTGTTGCCTGCAACTGATCTGCAGGATGGCAGTATTTTAAAAATGGATAAATGCTACCTGAGCAGGGGGAAAAAACTGCAGTATCAGAGAAGACACAGTGTATTTTTCTCATCTGCAATAGAGGATATATCTCACAGTATTCAATACATTGGCTGTTGTAATCATATTCAGTACAGAATGTCATTGTTTTATGTGTTTGATTTACTGTTATCTTTAATTAGTGGCAATTCTGTCTTTTTGAATAGTAAATGAGTTTGGTTTAAGAATTCTAATTGTAAAAGTCTCTCAAATTAACGGAATGGAAAAAAAAATACAGTCATAATGAACTAATATTTTTAGATTACAATAAGCTATTAAAGGGAACAGAACAATTTTGTGCAGGAAAATGATTAAACTCTGTGGAGTTCTCCACGCTGTACCACGTTCACCTGCCTTCCCCATTTTGGATAGACACACTTCTGTGCTCTTTCAAGCCCAGAGCTTTCCTTTCCTAATGCCACAGCCAGTTTGTTTCAATGGAGGCCCTTCCTGAGCCTCAGCCACCCAGTCAGGGGAAGAATACGAGCACATTGACTCAGACTTTAGATCATCATTTTCAAAGGCTAGAGTGACTGGAAGATTTTCCGCCACTTAATATAGCAATGGGTGTAATCTTCCAGAAGAAATGTCACTCTCCCACAGCCCTGTCTTGAATCTTCCGTCAAAGGAAATGGGCTTATATATTGCTAAAATATCTCGAGCAGCTTCTGACACTTCAAAGCATCAGTGTGCTCAGCACAACGTGGACTAGCTAACACTTCCAAAGCGACTGTACACTGAGGATCACACTGCTTTAGAGACAGACAAAATTCTTCCAAAACAGATGTCAAAACTGACACAGCAACCGATCTCTCCGACAGTTCTGCTGTGTACTCTGCCTTTCGTAAACCTGCCACAGGGCAACGCTCAGCATACTTGCCATTCAATACATGTATTTGCAGCTCTTTCATGATATATTACAAAACTACCTCTGCGAAGCCAGAAGGACATGTGAATGTAATTTCGTTTTCCACAAAGCATTTGCTGTGTTCTTCGAAAGGTTAACCCGCCTTACTAAACTGTACAAACATTATTTCACTTTTATTGACACTCTTTTCAGACCATGAAATGACTTGAGTTTTAATCTATTTTTTTTTATACTGAAAGGAACAGGCTAATTTAATAAGCTCTGCACACAGAGGTATTTCAAAAACAGGTTTTCCAAAGCTCTTTCCTGAAGTTGCAAGGAAGGAAAGGAAAATGGTGTGTTACCAAGAAGAGGTTATTGTTAAGACAGATACAGTTATGTTTTCTGGGCTGATATTAGATTTGTTTTGTGGGTTTTTTTTATTCCAAGGTATGCCCAGAGACTTTGGCACAGCTTTCGTGCAGGAAACACTCCATCCTACCTGGACTGTGAATAGTAGGGTTATAACATTTGGTTACCTTTTCTTAGGAAACGAAAAAATACTATTAAAAAAAAAAAAAAAAAAGGAAAATTCTGAAAGGATGATTCCATCTCAGCACAAAATTATTTTCCCAAATGTACTGCATTTACATTGCCCACTTCACTTCTCATGGTGTGAGAGAGCAGCAGGTAGAGCACCTAGCAGGACTGGCTCCTCACTGGGGTGGTGGTGAGTGTTATAGCCTCCAGTTTGGTGTTACATAAAAGGAAGATGTAGGCAGAAATTTGGTCACCTCATTTTGCCATATAGTTTCCAGAACCAATTTTCCACCCTGTGGAAAAGGAGGGAAGTAGAAGGTCTGGACATGCCAGAGCATCTCCGTGGGCTTAACTGCAGAAGCTGATAAAGCACGATATCATTGTGAGCAGCTTTGCCAACCAAACGAGCCGGACGGGGGAGCAGGGCTGAGGGGGCTGCACAGCAACGTCCTGCGTTCAGCTGCTGTGGGTCCCACAAGGTGGCTGTTTCTTCTCAGTGGACTGAGACATTCAACCAATGCAACCTCACAGTGCCCATCCTAGCAGTGGGCTGAGTCCTCCTCCCATGGGAAACCATGAATCTGTGGGGCACTGCTTTGGACCAGGAGGCTCCTATTAAATACTCCAAATTCTGAAACAGTAAAAATATTGCAAAAGTGTGGGGCATCATGATCCTGCTGAGAGCAACTTGTTTCTACCAATGATTCCACCCTGTATTTTCCTGGTGAGGGCATAACTTGGGGATGACACGCCACAAATGCTGCTTCCAAATTCAGTAACATATTTGAGCATGTGTTTCAGTAACACTGCTTTGCTCTGTGGAAGCGGATTTGACTATGTCTGCAGGCTCTTGGGTTTCATAGTTCATGAAATTGCTTCACATAGCAAAATATTAAGGAATTCATACAGATTATACAGGCTATATAGATTAGGAAAATAATGGCAGATAGCATTAGCTAGTGGTCGCCTGGTACTTAAAAGGAAAAAAATCAGCAGTTCAGACTGCTCTACTGTGAGCCTATGGAGAATCCAGCTTGTAAAAATATGTTGAAAATTCTGTTGAACATCAAGGTGGTCAGACTGACCAGAATAATAACTTCAACTTTCTAAGTACAATCGAAGGCAACAAGGATTTTCTTCTTGACAGAACAGTCCTGTCAATGCTGAAACCTGCAGCCCCTTTGTTTTTTTCCTCCCACCCTTCGGGCTGAGCATTTGGGCATTACTAATCCTCAAACTGACAGCACCAAACAATCTTTATGATAAGAGAAAAGACTGTCCCAGGGTGGCTGCCTATAGAAGATTTCTGATATTGAGTCTGTGCCAAAGTGATCATCACTGGTGAAGCCACAGCTGGAGTGCTGGATCCAGCTCTGGGCTTCCCAGTACAAGAGAGACACATGGACATACTGGAGAGAGTCCAGCAAAGGGCCATGGACATGATGAAGGGATTGGAGCATCTCTCTTATGAGGAAAGGCTGAGAGAGCTGGGACTGCTCAGCCTGGAGAAGAGCAGGCTCAGGGGGATCTCTTCAATGTCTATAAATACCTGAAGGGAGAGTGCATAGAGGATGGAGCCAGGTTCTTTTCAGTGGTGTCCAGTGACAGGACCAGAGAGAATGGCTTCAGAGAGCATCAGGAAACACTTTTTTATTGTGAGGGTGACTGACCACTGGCATAGGTTGCCTAGGGAGGTTGTGAAGTCTCCAACCTTGGAGATATTCAAAAGCCATCTGGACATGCTGCAGGGGAGATGGCTCTAGGTGGCCTTACTTGAGCAGGGAGGTTGGACTAGAAGACCTCCAGAAGTCATACCCGAAGTTTTTAGACTGGTCTTATCTTTTGGTCTTCTGTACATTTTTACATGCTTCTTAACTTTTACATTAAAATGCAGCCAGTGGCTTACTGAGGTACCAGTTGTAAGAATCATACTCCAGATCAGTATTCAGCTTGGGTCTAAAACCAGGGAAATTTGTGTCTTTCAGTCAGCATAGATTTAATTGACTTATATTGCAAAAATGAAATTTAAAAAAGGAAAAAAATATATATTCCATAACGCTAAATGTTATCTGAAATAAGCTTCCTTGGTAATACCTATTCAAGCCAGTACACACCATCCACAATATCAGTCTTAATGGATGGTAGGAAGCACCACACATCCTAGAGGAGAAATGTATGGCTCTATGTAAGAAATGAAAGGTCCTATGTATAGTGTATGCATCAAACTGAATGCTGTGTTAAATATGAGCAAAATAGTATTTTCTAACTACTACTTTATTGACTTGTTACATTTTTAGGACCAGACTCACTTAAAAAGTATTGGTATAACTGAAACTGTCCTATAAATTTGATATAAGATATTTCTGGAACTGTAAACAAAGCTAAAACTTTCCCGCTGTCATAAAACCCAAGTTTTTACTTTATTTTTTTTTAACATAATAACTGAAAGTTTATTCTGCAGCCTTTGACAGGTATTTTGCTTGCTATTTCTTTCTACAGCTAATTAAGAATTCTGTTTAAAACTTGCTACATATATTTTCTGTTATCATGTTGGCACCCTACGTTTTCCTTATTTGAAATCTCTCATAGTGCTAAGCACAAATATTAGACCACATGGTCATCTTCTCTTCTTTCATTAGTTTAAACCTGTTGTGGATAGCTCAGGGGTCCATTTTCTGCCAAGAGTATCTTTCTGAAAGCCAGACCCATGCATGAAACGTGAAAACCCTGACGCACTTGGACATCTTGGACTTTCTCAGCAAACTGTAGTGTTCCATAGTAGTAGCTTCCTAAACTCTAGACAAAATGATATTTCTTCCCAAGTGGGACAGCACTGCAAATATACAGAAAAACATACACAAATATGAGAGCATAATGTACTCAAACATAAAAGCATAATGACAGTTTTAACTCTTCAGCTGATGAGTGTTGATAACATTTGGTTATGAGCACATAGCTCAGGAGATGCATATCAGATGGCTGCGGTAATTCCTGTTATCTTTCCAATTAGGTTAAGAGTATTTGAGGTAAGCCACTGTGGCTGGAAGAACCATGAGATGGAGCAGAGGTAAAGATCTAGCATCTCTGAGGCCACATCAAGCAAAGGGGAATGGGGGTGGGGAAGAAGAGGTATCCTCTGATTTACATAAGTCCTTTTAAGTTTTGGATAACAGTGTATTTCAATACATTATTTGCATTGGATTCTGTGATAGAAATCAAGGTAGACCAGTGTGATAATAAAACTGAAAACCTTTTTATATTCTGTCGTTCAGTAGCAAAAATAATGGAATTGTACTAAGATACCAAATATTCAGAGAATAATTTTTTTTAAGTAATAACTAGAACATTTAACTAAACTTGATTTTTGAAACTATTACTTTTTTAAATTAAGGGAGAAATAAATATTTATAATCTCTGTAAAAAATACCTTTTATGTTACCTCATCTCAGTTTTCTAGAAAGTAAAAAATTATAGCATCGTACAAACTCTGCATTTAATATTAGTTTTACTTTTACAGAATGTGCAGATTTTCTTCCAAGGCTTCTTTCATTAGTTCTTGACACCCAAAGACTAAGCAAAGACTTTCTCAAGTAGCAAATAAAACAATTTAGAGATTTAATGGACTGCCACTTGGAAGGAAAATTATCTAAATACAGGCAGCAATTGGGTTTCACTGTAACCATTCCGCTTTCAGCTCTTCCCATTACCCTAACCTTTTGCACTGCAGTTAAAATACATTAGCAAGAATGTGAACATGGCTGAAGTGATAATTTAACCTGGCAAGATTTGAGGCCATATAAAGTAAATCTTATTAAAAAGTCCTGTTAAGACAGACAGAAGTAATTTTGTCCCATCCTCCCCTGTTGTATTCAACTGGGTCTGAACAGCAGCCATTCAATTTGCATAGGAGCTTACATTACCGATAAAGAGAACAAAATTTGGCACAAATTGCAGTCAGGAACTTGACTTCCTTGCCTGTAAAGGGAATGGCCATTTGTCCTCTACTTAAAATACGTAGTAGTAATATGAGAAATAGTCCTCTTTTATTGTTGCAAGCAGTATATGAGAACTGTTGAAAGAAATTTCTGTGTTTACCTTTTCTCTTCAGAAACCAAATGAGATGTGTGAAATTTAGCGAGAGAATGTTAAGGCTTCATTGTAAATTCAGTATATTTTTAGAGATGTGCTATCTGCTTTAAATACTTTCTAATTTGGATCTGAGCAAACAAAATCTGCTAGCTGAGATAAATACCTATGTAGGATGGAGAAGATTTTGGCTGGGATATATGCAATCATCCATATTAAAACCCTTTAATAAAGCACTGAAAGTCTTTGTGGTGCTTTATCAACACATAATAAAATATAATCTTTAGGACCCAAATTTTCACTTAGGTTTCACAGATCAGAAGAAAAATATTCTTCCCTTGGAAAGTTGTGAATCTGAACATGGATCCTTCCCACTGTGACCGTTTTCCCCCGCAAAACCCAGTGTGGTACGGAAGTCCCCAGTGATGGCTGAGGCAGGCTGCTCCCTGCAGCATCCAGATAGAGTTGGCACAGGCATCTCTGTACCTGCAGCAAATGCTGCCCCCCAAAACCTAAAAAGCGGTTCAGGTGTGTTGCTGTGAATGCCCAGAGCCATTGTCTTGCCCACAGGGTGTCCTCCTCAGGTGCCTCTCCAGCAGAGTACAGGACTCTAAGTACCACGTCGTGTCTGCCTGCCCTGCGCAGATGATTTGGGTACCATCGGGCACCTGAAAAGGCTGTATCCGTCTGTGCTTAGGCAGCTGAATCTCACCCTGAGACCCCACTGCATTCGCAGGAGGGAGCATCTAAATTTCTTCAAATGTCTAGGCCTCAGTGTCTAAAATTTGGTAGTGGCACCAAAATGGTTATGCAACACCATAATGCCAATGATAAGGGTATTCTGACAATTATTTTTAAATCCATCGTAAAAAAAGTCTCACCAAATTTGCATATTCTTAAACTGGTTTTGCTAAAGTCTAAATCTCTCTTCTTGGCTTTACTGTCACCATTTTAGCTTATGTTAAAGGCTATATATAGACAGAAACAAAAAATAAAGATTCATTAGAACACATTAAACACTAACATGCTTTAACAGTGCTTCCTTTCTCTGGGGCTGGGCAAGTGCTTAGCATATTTGGGAGTCCTATCATGCCACTGCAGGAGGACAGTTTCTCTAAGGCTTCCAGACTTGTGTCACAGGTAGGGGAGAGAAAAACAGCCAGCAATATGTGCTCCCATCCATTCATCCAACTCAATCTGCTGTACGAAAGTGCAAGCAATGATCTTCCTTTTCCCTTCTCCCACCGACAGATCCTGCCCTCCCCAGGCAGCACCCCACTTTCTAAATCACAGCCCTGATGGGGTGGGGATCCCCAGGTCCTGATCTCTCAGGGTCATTTCTACTCTTCTCTTCTGTGATTGCCCGGGGGGAAACAGCCCTCCAAAAGCAGAACTTGCCTGTTCTCACCTGCGTACCGTAGCTGAGAAAAGTGGAGTCAGCTTCCTTAAGACCTCCCCTTCTGGTTCAATGAACCTTGCTCTGCTGCGAGTCACCTCGTATGCCTCCCTCAGGCACCTAGCCTCTAAGGAGGTCAGAGTCTAGCCTTTGCTCCTGTACTAATCCTTTCTTTGGGCTGGCTGGAAGCAGCATTTTGCTCTGTGAATGGCTTTAAATCATCTCCCTCAGTCCTTGGATGTCATTGTTCTCAGCATGTGTCTAGAATGAAGAATTGCAGCATCCCAGTTATAAGCACCCAAGGCTTTTATTAGCTATGGTCCTAAGAGCCTAATTCCATGGTTTAATAATTAGATAGGCCTTCCTGCTAGAGATCAAACTTCAAAGTCAGTCTTAGGTCAAGTTAACATTGTTTGTTTAATAAACGTTCCCCCATACCAAACCATGTGCTGTCAAAAGGTTAGTGATCACCCACCACACTGACTGCCTGTTGCACCTCTGGAGTCAATTGGCTTCATATAAAATCATAGGTGAGAAATGTTTTTTCCATTAGTTAAGAAAAAACCTCACCTACTGGAAATTACAAGTCATCAGCAGGATGTAACAAATAGCTGAATGATACTTGTCTCAGTTGTGAATGAAACCCATCTCATTCATCTCAGAAAGCTCTGTGGCAGCAACACTGAGACTATGAGTCTTGTAAAATGTGTCTTTTCCTTAACTGATTTTAACTAATAATAATAGCCTTCCCCTATTTTGGGGGGAGGAATACCAGAGCTCAATAATGGTAAAATTTAATGCAAACCCTTTCTCTATGTGAATTTGGGGGACCTGGAGGGTCTATGTTTTGGGTACAAGAACCACATAGAAGCTGAGTGTTTCATTTTCTGAAATGTCCAAGTTAAGAATAAAGGAATGCTACTGTGGGACGATACAAACAGGAATTCTTCAGCCACCTGATATAAAAAGACCAGATTTTCAAGAGATATTTGAAGTGACCAAGGAGTGTTGGAAAAACTCTGTCCTTACAGAGTGCATTCTTGGACTCTTGGCAGCCAATATTCCTCACAATAGGAGGGAGATTTGCCAAGGAATTTTGGATCAAGTCTCTACACTTAGTCTAGGCTTTGAAATGTGTTTTGCAACCCATGGAGGAAAAAATAGGGAGAAATTAAAACTGTGAGTCAGAACCATCCCTAGAAGGTGTAAATTAAAGGTTTAGAAGACATCTCACTTTTAAATATTATTCACATTCAATAGAGAAGAGCAGCCCCTTGATGTTGCACCGACTTTCTGATTTAGAGCTCAGTAATTAAAAGCAGCTATTTTTAAAACTGATGTTTGTTAATCCAAGATGCTGTTACTTTGCATTTCATTCCAGGCAGCACTTTTATAAGTTTGCTCATAAAAAGCACCCCAAAAGGACCAGTTTTAAACTGAAAATCCCGTGAATATTTATCTACTGGATTTAAGACTTGATGAATTTAAGAAGCTTAGGAAAATGCCAGCAAAAGTCCACCAACTTTCTAGCACCACAACTGATGCGATATAAACTGGAAATGAATTTCTTTCAGAAGAGAGGGCTTGCATTAGAAATCGTACATGGGGGCTGCAAAGGAAGAGAGAGAAAAGTTGTGATTCTGCCTTGCTGGATTCCTCCATGGCTGATCATCCCAGGGGAGGGAACTGGGCGCTCTGCATTGACTAGGGGAGGAAAATCCCTAGGCCCTGAATTTTTATCTGATTAGATAAATATAGATGATCATTAAGGTTAGATTTGAAACTCCATGGTGTTTCTTTGTCACCCAAAGACAGCAGTGACAGCTAGGTATTTCAGATCAGCTGTGGCGCAAAGCAGCCTGAATAGCATTAGAATAGATTAGCTGCCATTAGCTGGTCATTAGCTGGGCAGAAAAGATCTTTAAATTAAAAGTTAAAGTTGGATATGGATATGTGAGATTTTGAGTGCCAGATTATGGGATTTTGAAAGAAGACTTGACCCTTGTCTGTTGATAATGTTTTTAAATTATATGTTTATTCCTAATTGCATTTTTTTTCTGCTTTACTCCGCTTATTTGTAGATACCACTTTCTTATATTCTTCTTCCTGTAGAACTGAGCTCTAATATTTTAAAATCTTTCTCTACTAGAAAGAAGGTTGAAAATGAGAGCATGTCTTTACTTCTAGTAATATTTAAGTCACCAGGTACCTAGTTAATGGGTCTTGCTCAAATGATCATGGTTACACCTATCTCTAGATATGGAGTCTGAATAAAATTTCCACCTTCTCTGAATCCACCAATAAAGGTGTGTTGTAGATCTGTTTTCACCAAGTGTGGAGCACAGACTATTTTCTAATCAAAGCTCTTAGGAAAATAACAAGTTTCCTTCCATGGAATGGGTCTAGGAGACGTATATGATCCTAGGCTTTTCTTGGTAGCTTGGCCGTATTTGCAGACTTTTATTCCTGAGTTTGCTATAGACTGCTGAGAAGTTCTGAGTGTGAGACGTCAAGGGCTGCATTGCCCTCTCTGTGTGAACCTGGAGACTGTGCCTAAGATGGCATGAGAGCAGATCCCTTAACCCCATCTAATTTGCCAACACAGAATCCAAACTTGCATGTCTTGTAAATTCAGTTTTTCAGGGAGAAACCTCTGTGACCAGAGGATGCCAAGCTGGAATTAAAGTGACATTACTCTGCAAGTATGTTTGCCAAATAAAACATGAATGTAGGAGCATCATTACATTTGGTCTGAGAACATCAGTAGGCAAACAGCACTTCATACAGATAAATTATTATAGTTTGAATATTTCCATTCCTGTTTTGTCAATCTTTGACAAATATCTTAGCTCGTTTGTCAAAAAAAAGAAGAGAAGTGTAAGTTCGGAAGCATGTCAACACCTTCTGTTTTGTCATCAACTGTGATAAGGTTAACCTTGAATATTTTTGAATTTATTTGGTAAAGAAGAAAAATGACATCTGTTTTGTAACCTCACATCTTCCTACACTTTCTGACAGCATGCTGCATTTTCACTGAACTGTAAGATTTGCTCGTGAAAGCTGAGCTAATCAGAGGTGGTTATCCAAAGTTCAGTCAATAAATAGCTTGGCTCTCTAGCTTGCAACAATATAAAGGGAGATCAATAAGAACTATGAAGATTATTTCTCCATTTCCTTCTGCTTCACGTTAAGCTCGCCATGAAGGACAAACTGCTTCCCTTCTATCAGGTTTTTGTCCTTAGCTACCATTCAGTGTACAGAGACAAGTGCATGTGAATACTAGCCTCTGAATATTTGCATTTAAGTAATACATTCCTAAACCATACCTGTTTATAGCCTTTGCATATTTACTATCAAATCAAAATGTTTAATTAAAAAAATATGTAACTTCAGTCCTTAGGACGTCCATGGATACCGTTCTTACAGAACTGGCTCAGTTATGAATATGTAGACCAAATCCCTGTCCTGAAAAATTCATATCAATACTAAGAACAAGCTTTTGTTCTGAAAACAAGTGCATAGTTTCTACCTTAACAACGTTAAGCATAGCTTTAGTAATGTCAGCCCACATAGAGCTTGTGAAACATCCATTGTGTCAGATTACTTTCTGGAGAAGGCTTTAGTAAATGGCAGTACTGAAAGAGTGAGGAAACGTCCAGTTTGAATTGAATATCAATGTGAAGATTAAGCATTGACTCATGTGAAATGAAGGATATTTCTGAGACAAAATGGAAGTAAAACTCAGCAAAAAGAAACACATTTACATACTTAATATAGAATGTATAGTGAAAAGGCAAGGAAAAAGATCTAAAAGAACCAAAGCCGTTTTAAGAGTTTACATAAAGGCCAATTATCAGCAAAACCAGTGTCTATTGATGTTGGTTATTTTAAGCACTGATTTGAGTATATACTTTAGATCTCTATCTCATCTGCAATTAGGGTAATTTGTTATCAGACATTTAATGTCATTTTAAACAGAGGAGTAAGATACAGATCAGAATCTGGAAGAAAATACCTAATATTCATAAAGAGTTAAATACATTTTAATTTTCAGGATGGCTGAAATTCCAGGAAAGAGTCTAGGGAAATAAGCCAAAACAATCTTGGAACAATTCTCTTTGAATGTTCACTGATGACAGAGAAGGTCTGAGAACAGGAAAAGTTCAGAAAGTATCTCCGAAAAATAAATTTGGAGAACAAAACAAAAGCTTAAGTTCAATATCCAGGAAGTCAAAAGTGTCACAAAGTGTCGGGATTTTTTGGTCTTGATTATCTGCCCTCAGTGCCAAAGTCTGTCGTTGCAGCTAGACTTAATGCTAGCCAAAAATTTGGGGTAGTGGGTAATACAGTGCAATAATCCAACACTTCTGTTAATAACTTCCATCTCAGAGTAGCAACAAATATCAATTTTGAGCACTCTAAAAAGAGGATCACAAACTGTGCACCTTTGAAAACAGGGGGTACTGCCTAAAATTTGTAAAATAAATTTCAATGCATGAAACTGCAGAGGAGTGAGATAGAAAACAAAAAAAAAAACCCACAGAGTAGGAATCATGCAGCAGAATAACGCTGCTGCAGAAGCTGTAATAGAGCCGGCTCGTAGAACTGCATTGAACTGGCTTGTAGATTTGATCATGAACTGCATACATACCAACATTGTGATGTTATTTCAACAAAAGCAAACTGAATTTTTGTATGTTGTAACCTGAACCTCATACCTAAGACACAGGAAGCAGGGTTGGGTTTTTTTTCCACCTCATTGGTGCCCCGTAATCATCCAGAGCCCAGAGTCCAGTTCTGGATAACAGGGTGCAGATAGAATTACAAAGAGGTAAAAAAAAAAACAAAACCAGGGACAATCAGTTTAAAACACCCGAAGTGGAAAGGATGAAGAAACTAGACCTAGCAGAGAAAGACAAGAGATAAGAGACTACCAAAGCATGTGAAAGTTTTGGTATAAAGATGATAATCAGCAAACATTCTGAATACTCTTTCGGACTATGACAAGAAATATTCAGCCCTGGTGTTCAGCAGAGTTTTAAAGCATATGTCAAGAAACAGTCTGGGCTTGGTCAGTGCAGGTTTGACATTTTCCAAGGATGGAGGCTACTCAGCCCTTCTGGGCTGCTTGTTGCAGATCTTAACCACTGGGATTTACCAGGGCTGCTGCAGGCCTCTTGCCCTGTCACTATGCACTGCTAAGTCTGTCCCCATCCCCTCTGTAATCACCCTGATAAGCAGTTTTAGACATCAATTTAGTCTCCCTTGCCCTTTGGTTTTTAAGGCTGAACAAACCAGGTCCTTCTCCTCTCCCACAACTTGTGCTCCAGCCCCAGACGTCTTTGTGACATGCTCCAACGTGTCCATGTATCTCTTGTACCGGGAAACCCCAAACTGGAACACACCTCTCCAGGTGTGGTCTCATAATGCCAAGAGGAAAGGAAGAAGCACTGTGCTCAGCCTATTCTCTCTCGTGTAATGCATGTGTGCGGATGGTTCCCACTGCCATAAAAGCGTGTTGCTCACTCATGTTAAACTTGTCTGTCAGGAATCCCAGGTCCCATCCTGCAGAGCTGCTCCACAGCCAGTCAGCCCCAAAGCATGTGTGGGGTTATCCCATCTCAGATATGGGACTTCATGGTTGTCTTTGTTGATCATCACAAGGTTGCTGTCAGCCCACTGCTGCAGCTTGCTGAGGGTACTCAGCTTAATAGTCCTGCCCTTCAGTCTTCCAGCTGCTTCTCCCCAGATTTCGTACCACCCACCAGTTTGCTAAGAGCACGCTCCATCCTCTCATCCAGATGAACAAGAAAGACATTAAACAGTATGACCCTGTAGGAATACTAGTTAAAGCAATCTATCTAGTTAAAGATGTCCCTGCTTACTGCAGGGGGGTTGGACTAGATGACCTTTAAAGTTCCCTTCCAACCCAACACATTCTATGATTCTTGAATACTACTTGTATATGGCTGCCGGGACTTCCAGCACTACTGTGTTAGTCCAAAAACCCAGCCAGTTTTTTGTTCACCTTGCAGTAAATCCTCACAGTCCGTATATCCCCGGTTTGCCTACAAGTTTACTGTGGAAGATCCTGTCAACATAAAAGCTAAAGTAAAGGTATACAACATCCACTGTTCTCCCCTCATCCACAGAGCCCTTAATTTTTGTTGCAGAAAGCAATTAAGTTAGTTAAGTCTCCATTTGCTCATGGTAAATCTGTACTAGCTGTTCCCAAGGACTTTATGTCTTTCATGTACCTGTCAAGGGCTTCTGTGAGGACTTGCACCATAATTTTCCCACTTACTGTTGGCTCATCAGGCTATAGTTCTTTCAGTACTTTTTTGAAAATGGGCATAAGATTCCTCTTTCACCTGTCATGGGAAAACTCTCCCAAACACCAAGAGAAGTTTTGTATTACATTAGCCACCTTATTCAGCTCCATCCCTGAATTCAATTCTCCTTTCTCATGGAGGGGATACGTATGTTGTCCTCCTCTACTGCACTTTTCTAAACGCTGTTACTGAGAACAGAGACTAGGAGGTCTGAGATCAAACCTTACCAATAAAGACTGATGCAAAAAGGGCCTTGAAATTCAAAACCTCTTTAATGTCCTTTGCCACAAGGTTGCCTGCTCCTAGGCAGCAGTTATCCAATGTATTCCTTGGTATTCCTTTTGTTGCCAAGGTACCTATAGAAGGTCATCTTGGCCTTCATATTTACCCAGTGTCAAATCCAGCTGTGCTTGGCTTTCCAAACTTTCTCCCTGGAATAACTCTGGGTGGTAATTGTGCATTGCCTCTGGGTAGTCTGTCCCTGCCTCCACGTGTTAATTTTCTTGAGCACTGACACAGTCCTTTCTTATCCTTTGAGAATCAACTAGCTCTTCTGAGCTCCTCTCCCTTTCAGGACAGTATCCCCTGTGGTCATGAAGCTTCTTCCAAATGCTCAGCTTTGCTCACTTGCTATTCTTGATCATGGTCTGTAGCAGACATCCACCACAATGTCCCCTCTGTTGCCTACCCGTAAGTTCCAGACAAACCTGTTACCTATTTTATTGCAGTTCTCTGTACATTTGATGAATTCTTCTGCACAGAGTGCAACGTCTCCTCTTTGTACACCCTGGCTGTCCTTCCTAAAGAGGCAGTCATCTGTTACAGTGCTCCAATCATACAAACCAATCCATTCCTCCAATGACACCATAGCTCTGGGATTGCTCGTGGGCTCCCAATACCTTGTTCCCCATGCTGTATATATTTGTGTTGCCCTCTTTCCTCCCGCTGTCATAACTTTCAATTTCAATGTATGAAAGGAAAGATACTCCATAAACCCTGACTGTAGACTTGGAACTAAAATTCTTCACAAGAGGCTATCTCAAAGTTGGCAAATGTAGAGGTAGAAGCTTCTACACGCCCATCCCAAGCCAGATCAGGCCTAGGTGCAGTACGTGTTCATAAAACTTTAAGCTAATAAGTCCGTGTCAACATGGGTGCAGCGCTGTACCAACATGACTAAGTCACCTCTACACCCTGCACAACCAGTAGTTCTGGGTGCTGTTTGTCACGTAGAGGGTTCCCAAAAGTTCAGAGACCACGAGTTAGTCTAAATAGTTCAAATGTACAATTAAACTGTGCACATGCATGAGCAACAGTTCCAGCAGGAATGGGCAAGGCCATACCACATCTGGCTGACTGCAACCTGGCTGGATGGAAACCGCTGTTGACAGTTGCTTGGAAGCCTCTTTGCAACTAAACATTGTGTTACACGGGCCTGTCTTTGGCCATGCTGAGACAGGAAAAGCAATTCAAGCTTTAGCAAGAAAAAAGCACTCCCGATACTGAATAACATACCTTCAGTGAAGCCAGGAAAAGATTTTCTATGATTCTCCATGCTGGTCTTTATTGTAATGCAAAATCCCGAAACTAACCCTTCCCAAATATCCATCCCCAATAGTTTAATATCTCCTTGCCATTAATGAGTTTGACTTGCTCCTGTTTGCAGAAGGACGACTTGCAATCTGAAAAGTATGGTACACAGCTTGATGAGTAATATTAAGTGCACCCTTTTGTATGGTATAGCCAACTTGTTAAAAATAGAAACAGACCAAAGCCTTCCTAAGGAGGGATTTCTCTTTCTCCCACCATCAGATGAAGCTCTTCAGACCCATAATTTAACTGTTTGTCTCATTGTAGAGGTGCTAAAAAATTTGTCAAAAGACTTTAGCTAGTTAGTCTGCAATTTAGCTTGAAAAGTTTGTTTCTTCCCATTCTTTCTAGTTTTTGAATAAAGAGATAAGGGATAACGCCTGCTTGCCATGGTAGGTACATGAGCTATAATTTGCAATGAAATATCATGAACTGTGCCATACTACAGAAGCTTTAATTAGAGTAATTTAAACACATTGTAACTTACCAGTGATTTTGCATTCAGTATATTTTAAACAGCTGAGTCCTGAAAAAAATGCAGTGATTTGCTCACCACCACATATCAATGGGCTTCTGCAGCTGTGGAATCACACTCAAATCGAGCTTGCACAGGCAGCCAAATTATTCTTCAGAAACTGGAGAAAATCAGAGAATGATATCCCTAGAGACAGACCATCAAAGAAAAATTAACTGTTAGGTCTCCTATGTGATTTTTGGCTATTTGTAACTGGATGGCAGACTTCAAGGGTCTTTTTAAAAAAGAAAAAAAAAAAAGCAGTTCCTAGATATTTCACCTGTTTGCCTGTTTAACCTCACAAATTCGTTATTCTCCATTGGGGCAGGAGGTGGCTGACCAGTCTGCACACAGAGCCATGAAGGTGTCCCTCTAGTTAGCCAAAGCAGAGAAATACACTCCAAGAGAATATGTTGTTAAGAGTAGTGTGAGCATGGACTCACAGTAGAAAGGAAAAGATACCAGGTACTACTGACTGGAGTTTCAAAACAGCTATTTGTTAAAGGATAATCTCACAAGACTGTAATTAAGAAATGAGTATGCTTTTGAGTGAAGAAATGACAGCTAGAAAAAAAAATTTCCTAACTCTTTCTTGGCAATTACATTAGCATTGTGTATATCCCATGTGTATTATGTTATGTAGGCCCTTGCCACTTCCAAAAGTTAGAAATTATAAAAGATTCTTTCATTCCTTGCACAGCTGCTTAAATCAAGACCAGCTACTGGTAGGAGTCATCTAATTTGATTTCACTTTTACTCATGCTGCACAAGTGCTTAGTGGGAAAATACATAGGAGATTCAGCTTCAACATCACCATCCCTCCAGCTTGACTCCATAAGGCACCTTGCAAAGGCTAGTTTGTGTTGTGCATCTGATGCAGGTCCAAGTCCAGGCTCATGCCCAGACATGCATGCTCTACACACACAAATCCTTAAGCATAGACCACCAAGCATACCCTGACCTGTGTCTGCTACCAGAGAAGCAATCAAACCTATCTCTGATATGCAACAAAAAGAGAGACCGGTGGGCTGCAGCTAATTGCCCACCTGCCATTAGTTGTTTCTGCATGCCCAACATGAGGACCAAGATAAATGGTTGGGGCTCACTCAAGCAAAAGTTTTGACCTCCTCCCAGCCAGGGCCCATCAGAGGCTGATTAGGACAGAAAAGCAGCAACTCAGGCACCCAATGTGGAAAAACCTAAAGATTTTTTTTTTTTTTTAAGGAGACACCAACCTGCAAGCAGAAGATTTTTACACTTTGAAATTTAGAAAGGTTAATATCCTTGAGATTTAATGTTTACCAAAGCATCTGTAAATGGTAGAGAAAGATATCAAGTCTGGAAAGGGCATGCAATTTCCACACAAAAGCAAGGAATTCCTCTGAAAACATTCTCTCCAGGCAAAGATTGTTCTGATAATATTTTCAAAAGGAAGCGCAACAAAACAGCTAATCATTATAAGCTTCTGGAGGACTCCCTACATAGTTAATTCAAACCTAAACCACAGAGAAGTAGAAGCACTTTATTCCAACACTGTTGTTTTTTTTTTTTTAAACTACCTTCCTGAAAATGTAATTGAGTCAGCTGTTCAAGTGACAGCATTCACAACAGGGAAAGGATGAGTCTTCAGTGAGTGATTAAATTCTGGAGCAACGCATTTAGATAACCATAAAAAATATTTTACTGCAGATCTAGTTCAAATTCAGGAATATGTTTGTGTGATAGGAGAAAAGAATTAAAAAAGATAAATTAATACAAGCCTTTAAAATACGTTTTTCCTTTCTTGGGAACATTTGAAAATTTTAGACTGTTTCTGAGACAGAAAATTGTCACAGGACAGCCTCTCACTGCCCACCAGGCTGTCCCTTCACACCTCTTGAAACCGTGAGTGTCTTCTGCCCACACAGCAGGCGCCAAATTTCATTAGCGTGCTCCGACAGGAGACCAATTAGCAGGGCTGTGACTGCTCTAAGAACACAGATGAACCCTTGCTTGGTTCAAATACTCATTTTATCTACAAAATTAATAAAACAATAATAAACAAACTTCACAAAGCAATAATACCAAACAAAACATCCACTTGAATGACTGCTGGTAGCACTCACAGTTCACCACATCACCACACAGATGCATCTCACTTGGACACTGAGCCTTTATAGCTAGAGCCCATGTATGGCCACAGGGAGGTCAGAGTCCCATGCACTGCCCCAACAGGGAACCAGGGAAGGAGGCCCTGTTTGACTCAGATCAGTGGTATGAATAAGGTCATGCGAACCATGGTCCAAATGACAGTAGCACAGCTGGCTTCATGTCAGGTCCAGCAATGAGGGTCCAACGTTTCTTCCCATGAGAAAATTATACTACAAGATCTACCACTTCACCATGTGGGGTTTATATCACCAGTCCCTGTGATGAACATTACATGGGTCATCCAATTGCTTTTGAGGGTTTCATTCAGTCATTGCCCCTTGAATCTGGAAGAGAGTAGGGTACCAGGTGATAGTGGTGCAGTCTCCTCCACAGGAGCCATCCTTTACATCAATATTGCAAGCAGAGGGAAAGTTGGCAAAAGAGTCAGGGTAAAGAGAAAACAAACCACCTCTGGCCTTCATAAACCAGCTGGGACCACTACTACAGATAAATTCCTTCCATAACTGTATTTACTTAGGAAAGGAAAAAAGCCTTGGTTTCTGGATATGTTGTGTAAGAAGATTTCAGGGCCTTCCTGTTTTATTGGTCAATCCATCTTTCATTTGACCCATAACAAAGCTTGAATGAAATGTTTTTCATAAAATACTTGTCATCCCTGCATAAAGATAGTATTAGTTATTGTGACCTAATGCAATATAATTTTTTTTAATGACAAAAAAAATACGGAGGCTCTAATATAGTAGGGAGAGCGTTATCAACAGGGATTATGCTACAAGACTTGGCAGCTCCTGCAATGTAATCTGCTTTGAAGCTTGATTAGAGAAGACAGCACTTAGTAGTACCAGCAAGCCGTGCAATGCCATTATTTACTGCCTTAGCTTCCCTGCCTTCTTAGAGGTCAGTCTACTCTTACAAGAGCTGTTATCTAAACACTCACTATTCTGCCTAATCATATTGCTTGCTTAGAGGTATATATTTAATACAAGTTAATTTATTAATTTCAAAATGCTGGAAAAGCCACAACTCAAATCAACTGGATCCCTCTCCCTTCAGAAGCAGCACACTAAAGAATCTGCTTTCTCTGCAATGCTTTATTGCACACCTTCTTTGCTTCATTTCATCTCTAAATACAAGCAAGAGTGTCTTCTCGACAAATTTCAAAACACATGCAGGACAAAAGAAAAAAGGAACACAGTGAAGGAGAAGCTTTTATACAAGTTGGTCATGACCAGCCCCAGGCATTCATTCATTAGCACCTTATAGTGTCCAAGAGCCTCAGGTGTTCTGCATAAGAAAAGAGGCCGAAGCAATAAATCTTTTGAGGAAATATTTAGTGTTTCAGCTGTATCAATGTTTGTCCGGCTTCCTTCCCAATCTATCAGATAAGCAGTAACTTGTAATAGTTCAACCTCAGTCTTTTTCTCCTGGATGGCCACTTTGTTCACCACAGGTGCAGGTGGGTCACATTCATGAGGAAGGCTGTCATGTGAATTGGATTTGGTATAAAAACCTGCCCCAGGAGCTCAGCTCTGCCTATAGGTAGTGTAGTTTTGCTTAAAGGCTTTAAGTGTGTGTAGCCTGATAGGTGTTGCTGGCTGAAGTGCTTAATTGGTAGTCCTGTGTAAGTTGTTAGTACTGCTGCTAGCAGGTAGGTAAATAAACAGCTAGTTAAACATTACTTTGTAACTGTTTTCCCGGATATAGTCTTACTCTCTAAAGAGCTGTAGTTGGCTATGCAAATGTGCTGTGTACAGTGAAATTGCAAGTTATGGCCCTGCTAATGTGCTTGAAAAATGGTTAAGGGCAATAGGACTTTGTGGGTTGTGAGAGCGGAGACAGAATGGTGTGGTCTGAGCTAATTTGATATTAGTGAGGGTAAAATGTCACTTTTATATGCAGAAAATCTAATTGCTCAGCGTGTTTGTATTGTGGTTTTTTCTTATAGCTCTGTGTTGTACTTTATGATCTCTTTTTTTACTTCTAAAGGAATCTCCCTTTGAGATGTGTTCCTTGAGGTATAAAATGTAATGTAGTGCTGTCCATTAGTACTGGCTTATATGGCATGAGATAGTAGTCTGCTATGAATCTAGATTATGAATTGTTTATATCTTTCCATTTTTAAATCTCTGTTCGTAATATTTTTGGCTGTATCTACTTATGATGCTAAAGTGATTAGGGAGCTCAAGAGGAGCAGAACCCAAGTCTGTTTGAACTGAATCTATATCCATTTCCTTAAAAGGAGTGGGGGAGATGATCATAAAAATAACTTTCTTTTTTCTTTTATTTGTTTGGTTTTTTTTTTCAATTTAATTAATGTCTGTCCTTGGAGAAAATTGGCCTTGACCACTAAGTTACTGGTTAATGTATATTTGTAGAAACCTGACCCTCTGAGATATAGCTATTTAGTATGCTGGGCTATCCTGTTGTTGTCTTTAATAGGCCTTCAAAGACATGCAGCTTAAATAACCTAAATCCAAGGTTGTTACAAACTGACTATAGGCCTAATAAGCTACAGCCACTGGGAATAGTTAATGACAAAAGTGTCCCACTTATTTGTAATTTGTGTGTATTATTTTTGTTTGTGCTTCGGCATTAGCTGTCAGGATGCTTTTTGAAAAAAGCAGGACAATAAAGTTTCTCTCAGCCTTAAAGTTGTCCTTTAGGTTTGGCATGTGATTTTTGATAACTACTTCAGGATACACTTGGTGTTTACTGGAACAATACCAAGTCAGTAGCTTTGAAGTGTAAATCTCCTGTTTTGTTTGCCCGAGAAGTGCAGATGAGGGCTGCTAATGCAGGCCCACCTTGCCTTAGGAGTAGCGTGCCTGAGGGAGGGTAGCCTGGGGCTGAGAGCATTTTGTCACCTCCAGAGAGATGTCTTGTGGTTCTACAGCATTGCTGAGGGGCTGGGGAGTGCTGCTGGGGTAAGATGTACTGAGAAAAGGAGATCCCTCTGCCCTTGTCCCTCCCTGACCTCTGGCTGCCTGTTCTGTTTTGCTGCCCTGAGATCCTCTCTGGGGCTGCTGTTCCTTTTCACCTGTGGAATAACTGTCTTAAATCCAATTTGCCTCTTTTCCACTTGCCTATGTTGTAAGTCTGCTGTGACTTTCCTTAGGCTTTCTGACCGCTTTAATAAAAACGTGGCCCTGGGAGATGTCTTAGTCTGGGAAGCCAAAAGGAGGGTGTTGGGAGGGAGGGGAATGCTTCCTTGAGTTGCTTGCTCTAATCAGCAGGGTGGATTGCTGGGTCCTCTGCAGACTGCTAACAGGGACAAGTGCTTGCTGGTCTCTCTTAGATAGTCTTTCCTTTCTTTTGGGATCCTTTTATTGCTGAAAGGAACATATGGATATGCAGTGTAAAGGGTTTCCACAGTTAAGGAATGAGAGAGCTGATTTATACTCTAATGTTGATACATTGCCAACAGTCAGTATATGTAAAGTGCATATTTAGGTTACATAAACATATGTATGTACATACACACAGTATGTGTAAGTATATATATGTATACAAGCTGTAACTTAACACTTTTGTTACCATATTTCTAATTCTGAAAACCAGTCATCTCTCAATCCAGAGCCTTTTCTTTAGGGCTCCTTTATTAATCATTAGTTTTGTGGTGTTCTTTATTCCTTGTACTGATGTTGCACATAATGGTGTCAGACTGCCTTGAGATGTTGAAAAGAGCATAGAAAGATAAATTTTCTGTGAGACTTCATTCAAAGAGATTTGTATTCTTGTAGCTCTCTTCCATGTTTCCAAATACGACCTCATGAATTTAAATAGATCAACTACAGTTGATGTCTCTTCTTGATCTATTTGAATTGCTTCTAAGCTACTGATCATATGCTTTTGTCTCCTTCATGCTGGTGGTGCAGCTGCCTGTTCATTCAAGGCCCAGTTTCTGAGGTTCTGGGATTATTCCATGCCTCTAAAGTGGCTCTAAAACTGCTAGTTCTTACAAGTAATAAATGCTAGTTCATTCTTGGCAAGGATTTAATCCTCATCAGAATTTTGATGGAAAGGTTCAATTACTCTTTCTTTTACACTTGATTGTCATAAGCAAAAAGAATAAAGGAGATGGGAAGGTTTCCATAACTCTCAGTGATATTGTGCCTTACTCTGCAATTAATAGTATTTATAGCTTTATGTAGTCTCTCTTGTGCCTCCTTCATATAGAAAGGTGAATTACTGCTTCCTAAAAACCCATAATAAAGACAAAATAACTCCTGTAAATAACTTTTTTTTATAGTTCATTCATGCAGTTAATTAAGAGTATAGTATTGTTTCTCTTTTCAGTGACTAAGCAAAACTAAAAGCAGTTTCTAAAGAAAGCATAAGTCTATACACATGCTGAATGTGTAATATATAACAATTGCTTATCTTGTAGCATTAGGTAATATTTTCTTTTCCTGTGGATGCTTCTGAATAATAGCCTTGTTGGAACTTCTACAGAAACAATCTTGCCATTTTCAAAGTTTCCTCTTCTTCGTTCCCTAGAGTATCTCATTTAGCAAGTGCTGTAAATTTCCTTCTCTGGTCCTGTCATCCTCTTGTGTGTTGGAATGCGTGTATGTAGCATCACATTTAAGGTGGAGATGGCTGAGCCATAAAAAAGCCGTGTCTTCTGTGGGTCTCTGACCTGCCTTCAAGTGCACAAGAGAACTTCAGCCATAAAAAATGAAATCTCCAAGATGCTTGTGCCATATTAATGTTGTTTGAATATGAGGGTAGTAAGTACCTACAGTAATTCTGACATGCTGCACAAACCACAGAATGCAGGAACTGTTTGCATAATATATACCCAGAGCTGTTATTCCTCCCCAAGAGGATCCCGGCAAATTAAGATTTCATTCATGGAAAACTTATCTTATCTTTCAGGGTTGTCTTTTCTTTGAAGACTCAACAATGATCACAAAATATATCAAAGCAGTTAATTTGTTCCTGCTTTACTCAAGTGTTGGCAAGCCTGTACCTTAACAGCTTCTTAATGGATGCTTAAGAAGTTGTCTGTAACTGTAGCAAGCAGAAGGCTCTCAACACATTATGGTTGATAATTACACACAAGTTTAGGTAATAGACTGCTGTAAGAGGTCAGTTTATAGCTGTCACATTTGGGAGTTCATTGTCAAAGATATTTATCACCTGGGATGTCCCAATATGATGCTTACTAAAAAAAAGTAATTGGGGGATGTAAAGGAGGAAAGCTCTACATTTAATGTGATCTGCTGCTTCTGAAGGTCAATAAGTTGCATATCTAAATACAGAACTGACCTTTGTCCAAACTCATTTTCCCTGGGTCGTCCTAAAACTTGTAACTCTGGGTACATTGTGTGCTTTAGTGAAACATTGCATGGGACCAGGCTAAATTTGTGCAGCAAACTTGAATTTCCGTGTGGCAATCTGTCAGGAGGCAGTCAGAGGTAACCTTCCTCCCTGTCCTGCTGTGAGCTGCTTTCCTAACACAACCTAAGGAAGCTGGAGCAGATGCTGTGGGTAGTTACTTCCCTGTATACACTGAGGGATCATTCCCTCCCAACACATCCTGCGGACAGAGAAACCAGAAAAAAAAAAATCAATACAGAGGTTTTAGGTTTTTTAGATTTACAGTCTAAGTAACAGCTTTCATGGTGATAACTGGGAGGAGGTTGTTCTTAGTTATTTTGTTGTTGTTGAAGGAAATGTCTTCTTTTTCTTTTGTCCCCCAGACAAAAGGGCATAAACACCACAAGGGGAGTTTGACAGAAACATGTTCCAGTATGCACTCTGTGGCCCTGACTCTCTCCATTGGTTGTATTGCAGTAATGCAGGTGGAAATATGTTCTGAAGAAAAACATGAACCAATCAAACAAAAAACCCCAAACCCAACAACACCCCCCCTCCCCCCGCCTTTGAACTGAAACAGAAAAAAGACAAGGGAAACTTGAAAAACTTAATGGGCATCGTCTTGCTAGAGTGAATAGAAAAAGGAACTTCAGGGATAACTGTTTTCTTTATACTAAATAACTATTCTTTGAATTGAGAAGAAAATTACTTTCTTGATAACAGTCAAGAATCACAAACATTTTTTGCTCAGTTCAATTCCCCCTGCTATATGTTCACAGGACACAAAGACAATGTATAAATTGAATGGTAGTTGACAGTTCATGCTTGCACGATGGTTTAATATGTATTGTGTAATTTCACTATAGTCCAGTCTGTTGTCACCATTTCTGGCTTCAACACAAAATGCAGTTGACAATGCAGGATTACTCTGCTTTACAGGGCTATGTCTATAATAGCATCTGCTTCTTTGGAGAATGTAAAAAAAAAAAAAACTCTTTTGGTGCTGGAGTTAGATATGGTCTTTGTGTCTAAATGTGGTGAGCATATGAATGTGAAATGTAAGAGGAGATTTGCCAACTGCTGATATCTTTCTTATTTCTCGGCCTCCATATGTCTTTCCACTGGCTGCCTCTTACGTCACAGTTTCCATCCCCCTGCTCAGATGCTTTTATATCATCTTTGGAAGAAGGATCTGTGTTCCTCTAACAGAAGGCATGCATAATGTGAGCTACTTATTGAAATAGAAGCATTTTCTTGGACCATACATATACATTGATTCTGCTGAGCTCTCCTTTGAGCATACAGGTAGGGAGACTGGGGGGAAAAAAAAGGCATCACCTTTCATCTCTGAATAGATCTGCAGTCCCTCAGTGCAGGGTGAACTGCAACAGGAGTGTGACTCTGCAGAAATGTTTGTTTACATGACAAAAATCATTCAAGTTGTGACTAAGCGTTTCATTCTGTTTACATACACCAATACACAGGATCATTTTTATTAAACATGACTAAAAAATTCCTGAGGAGGTGTGTTTAATACTAATTCTTAAACATTATTGAAAAACATGCAGGTTTGCACTCAGATACATATTGTTACATTGCTCCAATTGAAGAATGGCAAATGCTATTTCTAATGCTTCAATCAAGAAGCAAAAGATACTTAATAGGAGTTGCTTTGCAAAGAAAAATTCATGTACTGATGTAAAACTCTTGTCTGAATTCCAGAAGTGTAATTTTCTCATATAACTTGAATTCTGTGTAACTAAAATACATTTCCAGCTAATATTTGTTCCTGGTTATACAATATGTACAAAGCAGACCTTATTATATATAATGTATGGTGTCAAAACCTGTCAAACTCCTGCTATGTCTTTTGGGCAATTAGAAGTCTAGCAACGGGGTTTAAGATTAAAATAAATTTATTTTCTTATTCTTTTAAGTAAGGAACAGATTATATATCTATATGGCACTTGTAAAGTAGGTGTAGTTTTGTTTCTGTAAAATAGTTTCCAGTCCCTATGTAAGTAAAAAGAAATATGATGAGGCAGTTTTTTCGATGGGCTTAGGAGATGCTTTCTCTGGTCCCTCAGGTATGCTCCTCTGGAGAGGAACATGCTGACCTTCAGCAGCTTTGTGCCTGCCTCCAGCCCAGTTTGCATCCCTTTGCTGTGGCTGAGTCTGGATGCTGTGTGGTGGTCAGATGTTCTCCCGCAGCACTTCCTGCATGGCTGACAGATGCCCTGGCTGTGCTGTGTTCTGCCGTGTACACTTCTAGCCTAAAGAATGTGTTAGCCTGAGTCCTTTCCCACTTCTTGCCTGAATAGTGTCTGTGTAATTGGCTGATTAGCAAGGCTTCAGGCAGGCATGAGCTAAGGACCTGACAGTAAGTGGTTTGGATGCTTATGCAGGGTCTGGAAATATGCATAGATTAAAACTTGCAGTAAAGGCTTAGCTCTTCAGTTATGGTATTCTCTCTCTAAGGTTGGGTACTCAGTCACTTGAGATGGAGACTACCAGATACTCCTGTGTGCTTGGGGAATAATTTATTTTGAAGGAGCAAATAATCTATATTTGCTTTTCCAAGTGGATATGAGGTACTTAAGAACCATTAGTTTACTGAGTAAATCCTTTAGACTGCAGACAATCACTGTGGCTGGATATTACTGGAGGCCATCATAAGCAGAGGATGAGGTGATGTAATGCACTGTATTTCTGATTAAAGATTATCTCCTTAATTGATAGCTGGAAAGCAGACACTTAAAGTATTCGGACTTATGAAATATTGCTGAGATAATGGAATCTGTAGAAGTGCAACAAGAAATTGTCTGTGAATACAGGGGCAGTATCTGGACTGTGCTGTCTCAAATCCACAGGTGTAAAGCTGGCAGTGTTAAGCCCTGCCTTAGCACACAAAAAGTGCTTTGAAATAAAGACAAAAAGCTCTTGGGGAGGAGGTATCCATCCTGCATAGAGTTGGCTTGGTTCATGGGTGCTTACAAGTTCTGATGCCAAAGGGTGATGGGAGTGCCAGCTCTGGCTGAGCTGGTGGCAGCTGGAGATATCCAGGTGGGGATGGCCAGAGTGAAGCTTCTGCCTGAGTGAGGAGGAAACCTTGCTCATGAGAACAGGGTTTTCCCAAATCAGTTTTGGGTTTAGCCTTCCCACATGTCTGTTTAGTGAGGGTTTAGGTGCTACCTTTGTGAATGAGTAACAAAGTCGGGACATCCCTGCAGGGCATGCTGGCAAGCAATTGATGGTGCGTAACCTCATCCTTTTTAATTATTACTTCAATCCTGGTATTGTAGTTTCTCATGTATCAGAATTGATTGAATCTTAGCTTTTTAGGGAATTATATTTGTTTGCATAAATGATATGCCTACCAAAAATCAAAGTAATCTCAAGTGTGTGCTAACTGATTATCTTATGCAAATTATCTTAAGTTTATTATGGATAACACTCTTCTTTCATTCTAGGGAGTGTAAAGATGCACTTTGAAATGCAGACTAACTTGGCTAAATGAATTCACCTTAACTGAGTTTTGCTTCACTTGGGGAGTGGGGGCAGCAGGGATTACAATTTAAACCAGATGAAAAGGTACAGAATATCTACCTCTGTCATACCCAAAAGATCAGCACAGTATCAAAGATAATTGCTGCTTAATGGCTGCTTGGAGATATTGATAAAGAAAAGCAATGACTGGGACATGCTTTATGGGTGTATGAGGTTTTGCTGTAGTGGGAATGTGGTGCAATCACTGCTGTATGATATTTTTTTTTTGTCAGTATAAAGAAATTTCTACAGAAACATCTTTAACGTAGTGTATAATCACTGCAACTCGCAGGGGAGCATTATTATTTGAGGGAGAATGGTTTATCTTGCATATCTAGTGATTTTTCTAATTATAATGTTTTAAACAATGGCTAATAAAGCAAGCTACACACTGTCATTTAAAAGCTAATAACTGCATCCCACTTGAGAGGAGTGATGTTGGCTTTCCTTCTCCACCAGGTAGTGGTGATCTTTGTAAAACAATGTCCTCGCTATATGTGTACTGCACGCTAAATGCTGAAACTCTACCCACATACAGATATGTTAATGGTGGATCATTAAATACAAGTCAAGCCTTTCCTATCTTTCATCTGTACTCTGGGAATAATTCATTCAGTGTGGTCTGACAATGTGTTGAATGGTAATTAGCCACTAAGGAAAAAGTATCATTGTAAAGTGCATGTTGCCTCTATGAAGGGTGGGTGCATCTGCTGCTAATGTCTCTCCATCAAACAAAATATTGTTCAGTTCATAGCTCCTGCTTCTCTTATTTTCACCCTCTACTCCTTGGCCTTGACTTTACGTCTGTAGGCGATCAAACCTTGCAAATTTGGTCTTGGTAAGCAATAAGTGGCCTTCTGTTAAATGGCAGCTTGGAACGCCCCACTCATTTTGTTGCTTGGACTACTAGTCAGACAAAAATAGATATTATCAAATACATCACCAGTTTTGAGAGGTGTGGGTTGCCTCATTTTGCTACTTTCATACTGGGAAAATAGAGCTAATGAATGAAAATGTCAAGAACCTCTTGAACCTCAGTGCCTCTTGATTAACGGATAATACCACACACAAAGAAAGCAACTGATGAATTTTCTTCACTTGGAATGGGCGGGGTTTAGACTCTGAAGAAACCTGTACATACAAACCTGGGAACATTGATGGTTTTGATCACTCCCTCTATTCTGTTATTTTACTGTGGCTCTGTATTCCCTCTCACCTTCACTGTTCCTCCTCCCCCTGTATTAAACTTCTAGCAAAAGGTAAGATGAGACAGATAAATGCCTCAGTAAAATGAGTTCTCTAGCAAAAATCATATTGTACAGATGACTTGTTTATTGTATTTAAAGTTGGTTTTCCAGTTCTTCCTGCTATGAGTTGTTGTCAACTGCAACAATTTCACACTTATGAAGGTGCAATAAATGAGTAAGAAGGAGAAATTCAGGCCCAATACTTTCTATTTGTTTTCTCCTGATCTAACTTAATTTAGATTTAATTATCATGGAATAAAACAAACAGATTTTGTGGCATACTGTGATGATTTAGAAGATGATACAACTTAATACAGAAATATTGTTTCTAAGAGTATTTATGGCAGGTTCCTTGACCTGCTGCTTCCTCTTCTCCTACTTAATATTGGGGGAGCTGAATGCTGAAAAGATATCTTAACAAGAAAATTATACAAGAATGTCTGAGATTTCCCCCAGAAATAACTGCGTGCTTTGCAGAGTGGACATAAGGCCCAATGACCACACAAATATACCGTAAGATTGAGGAAAGTAACTTGTCCAGCTCTGCCAGAAGACTGTAGTTATAGAAGTTGGATGTTTTAGGCATAGTTTTCCAGAGGGAAGCGTTCTTCAGAGAAAGACTTGTTCTCCTGTTGAACCCATGTCTGATCTCTCCAAATGCCCTATTTGCATCAGAGTTTATTTCGGTAAACTGACAGGTCTATGGGGAAGAGTGGTAGGGGGAATACTGAGGCCCCATGCAGCCATTCAGGTGAAGTGCCTGTGCTTGACCAAGACCTTGACGGATCTTCCCTTTGTCCCCCAGCAGTCTAAGCAGCCTCTCTGGTCTGGGGATGCAGACTCTGCTGCTCAAGCCTGTTGAGCTGCATCTACATCTCCTGTGATTGACTAGCGAGGGGAAGGACTTGGGACAGAAAGCAAGGCCCATAAAGAGACTTCTATTTTAGGTTTACCAGACCAGTGCCAGCAACCATACATGTCACTAGTTGTCACACAGCTCATGAGTTTCTGACCTACCTGATGAAGCAGAACTGTGTAAATGCAGTTGTCATGGTTTATTTTCTGCTCAGAGAGGCTGTTTTGCATGAGGCAGGGTGGCTGTAGCAGATTTCAACATCATCCTTCAGAGGTGCTGAGGCAGTGTTGCCCAGTCAGCATTTCCTGTGGTGTTTCCCTGGAAGGCAAAAACTACGTTTCTGGCTAGAAGAAAACATTGCCTGGCATCCAGGGTTTCTGTATGGTATGGAAGTTTAACACTGGCAATGTAATCAGTGGGGCAAAGGAGAGTTGTTTCACACTAGAAAAAAAATAAAGCTTAGAGCAACAGAGTTTAATTATGCATTGTCATCCACACTGAGCATTTGATTGCTGGAAGATTGAGGAGGTGAGAAGCAGCAGAGGTTAGACTGAGGTCTTTGGCCAAATGCTGCCTACATCTGTAGGGGACAGGTCAACTTCCCTTCCAGATGTTTCTGGACCCTTTTTACCAAGGGTGAGACTAGTTAAGCAGTTAGTAGCTGTTTCCAAACTTTGGCATTGGACTGAGGGTGGGGGGATCTTGCCTTTGGAGCTTGTGCTGTTTCAGAGCTGCTGGTTGGGATGCAGATGCTTGGGTAGTCTTCCAGCTTTTTTTTGGGGGGGCAGGGGTGGACAGGGGCCTCTTAAAAATATATTTCAGGGTTTTTTAAGTGCTATAGGGGCAGGAACCTTTCTTATTTGTATAGATTGCAGTCTTCAGCTCTTGGCTGCCTGCCTTGCACTGTGGCTTGTTGCAGGTGGACAAGTATTTGGTGTTGTTACCTGGGCTAAACGGGTTGGCAGGACTCAGTTACAGTGGGAGAGGCAGTGTGGGGGAAGCTCGGAGCCCCCTTGGGTGCTGCTAGCACTCAGGATTTCCAGCCATGTATTTTATTTTTCTTTTTTTTACACAGGTGCTGAAGTGTTTGAAGGACCAAGATGCTACCACTTCATCAACCTCCAAGGAGTTCAGGTTGTACTAAGTAAAGGCAGAAAAATGCTGAGCCCTTAATTCTTGGATTTATGACAGCCTCGCAATGGCTGCAAGGGCTCTGTGGACTTAGTGTAGGGATGGCTGCGCAACAGTTGCAGCTCTAATTATTTTTAGGTTGTGGGGATGTCAACAGAAAACTTTGCAGTAGATGTGTGCATATGAAGCAATACAGCTTTAAGAGCAAAACAGTGTAGGGGAAGAGCTCGGTAATATTGACATGCCTACTCTGACGTGATGTATTGAAAAATGTAGTAATTGTCCATTATGTTGTAAAGGATGCTGAAGCTTCTTTCTGTGCACTCCTGTACTTGGCCTGAGCTGTCATGTTTCTCTTGGTGACGGTATGCAAAATCCCTACAGAAGACTACTGTGCAGGCACAAATGCAAGAGAGCTGACACGCTTCTGTTAGTAGGGGGAAAAAACCAGCAACAACAAATGTGCACCACTATGGCAGCTTGTTACCTGTTTTAACAAATTTTCACATAGCAGCTAAGGTTGAATGTAAAAAAGGGTTTGTCTAAACCTCTGTTGCATTTTGCCTCAGCTGTGTGTCACTAGTGAGACAGACTTCAGTAGGGTTTAGGAAGCTTTAGTAGCATGAATCTTGCTGTCACTCTCTAAGTGTGTTAAACACTATTTCTGATTTTCCACATGCATCTAAATACTTGTTTACAAAGAAGTTAGATGTCGCATTCTCTGACTCTGAACTATTGTAATATGTACTTACCAAGGCTTTATATAGCCTTGAGGCTTCACTTATGTGATGACTTCTGAAAGAGAAAAGAGGGTTTGCTTTCTCAAGTACCTTGACTGTGAGGAAGGCAGAGGAGTGGAACAGTGTCTCAGCAGCTCCTATCCCACTACAAGTACCTTAAAAATGTACGCACATGTTCTACAGCAGTTACATGGTTGGAAGGGACTCTCTGGGAGACTTCAGTAATGTTCTTTTCTTCCAGTTCCTCATTTGGACAGTGAAGACATGACAGCAATGGCAGAGCTTCCTTTTCTCAAAGCTGATGTCAGAGAGATATTTGAAAGTAAGTTTCATGCTGTTTCAGGATGAAGTATTAAACTAGATTCTGCCTCTCATTAAGGATCATCTACTAGCTGATCAGGGACTCAGCATATCTCTGATTAAATACTCTTCCAGAAGGACAAAATCTTCCATTGGAGTCCAGGCACAAATATCATGGGTAATAGCCAATTTTATAATTAGTTTATGACCACAGTGCTTCATCTCCAGAGGTAGGATCTGTCTATTTCCATAAGCATTTGGTCTCTTGCATTTAAAAAAACCCTTCATTAGTCTCTTTTTAAGGCATTGGATTTGACATACAGTCAACAAAATTCTTAGTCTAATTGAATACAGGAAATGGAGATATCTGATTAGTGAAACTGCATATGAAATATATGCAAGTATTCAAATCTCCTTTCTAAAACTAGCCCTTTCTGTGGAACAACTCACCAACATCTGGATTCTTGAAAGAAAGTATAATAGTCTTCATATGAATTCAGGGTGAGATTCTTAAGCTTCTAATATTTAGCCCACTGCAAAAATAAGTGTGGGTTTTTTCATGTAGGTAGACAGTTGTGCTACCTCTGGCTTGGATTGCCCAAAATTAAAATATTTCAGTTGTATGAATTTTTTAGGCTTTGCCTATTTAATTTCTACTTTATCATGGATGTGGGTTTTGTGGGGGTGGGAATGGGCCTGGTTTTCCTGTAAATTTTGAACAAACATTTTGGTTGTCTTGGAGAACAGATTTATGAAAAATATATCTGCCTACATTTTTATAGCTATAGGGGAAAAACTCAGTGTTGCCATGTCTTAGAAGGACTTGAAGTTAAGATAGGTCGTAATCTGAGGTCTGAAGCGTTTTTTTCCGTGTACAGATGAATGTTGCTTGGTCTATAGAATTTATTTGCTTATATGTCTTCCTTAAAAAGTGGCACTTCAATGCAGCTGGATCTACTGCATCAGAAAAGCTGCACTGACTGATGAGGAAATGTTATTCTTAGTTCTTTGGGCTTCTGTGGATTTTGCCTCTGAAAAAGTAGCAAAAAACTCTTTGGGCTTTCAGTGCCTTTTCTGCTTGTATGCAGACAGTATGGATGAGAAAAGTATCTTTTTTGTAACTTTACCACAGAGGAGTCAGAAATGAGATGGGATGAATGTGAGATGTTAAGATAGAGGATGACATGGCAGGAGTTTGGGGTAGAAAAAACAGTAATGTGTACTTGGGAGGAAAAAAACTAGTGTGCACTGGTCTGATTAGATGGGCACATGTTACTGTTACAGGAGACTGAAGCTTCCCTGGCAAACTTGATTCTGGAAGTACTCAACTTCTGAGTCTTTGGCTCAGATTATTCTCTCCATCTGGATCTCTAAGTAACTACCTTTAGGTAACATACCTGCAGTTCCCTCATAAAGCTTATATTTCTATATTGCTGTGTGCTATGAAATGGCATACTTATATTTTATGCAAGACCTAAACAGGAGAGGGGCAGAAGTCAAGCACACATTGCACTAGAGGCAATGGTTTAATCCTGAGGTGGGGTGTCCAGAGATTTTTAGATGAAGCTGTTTGACCTGGTTGGAGCTCCCTGTAGTGAGTTAAACCTCAGAGCTGAACCCAGACTGAACTATTGTAAGCAGTTCTTTCTTTTGATAGCTGTTGGGGTTTTTGCTTTGTTTTCCAGTTCCTTTAAAAAATGACTTCAAGCCGCGAAGAAAGAGGAGGAGGATCTTGGAGAATCCCCAACGTGGGAGAAGAAAGCTTCAGTGTCGTAGGATGAAAGCAGTAAAACGGGAGTTGTGTAGGAGCAGGTGTCGAGCGATGGCCCAGAAGCAGGTTCAGGTGGATGAAAGTCCCGAGGGAGCACAGCAACTCTTCTCACCGGCACATTTGGAGCAAGGAGGAGACCATCACCTCTCAGCAGCAGCACAGCCACTGCCCCCTGGTCAGCATCCCCAGGAAGGGGACAATGTCCCTGTGCAGCTGAAGAGGCAGACTGCAGCACGAGGAGGCATGGCCCCAAGCATGGGACCGCAACAAATGGAGCAGGGGTGGGAGGCCCCAGAGGTGACCGTGCAAGTGCGGCCTCAGAAGCTGAGCCAGGGGTGGGAATCCCCAGAGGTGACCGTGCAGGTGCAGCCTCAGAAGCCAAGTCCAAGATGGGAGGCCCCAGCAGTGACTGTGCAGGTGCAGTTACAGCAGCAGGGCCGAGGGCCAGCTCTCCCACAAGTAACTGTGCGTGTACAGCCGCAGGAGCAAGGACAAGGAAAGGCTGGTGTCAAGGTCACAGTGCAGCTGCGGCTGGGCCATGACCCAGAGAAGGTAATGTACCTTCAAGACCATGGTGAGGAAGTGTTAGGGAATAGAGAGCAAAATCGGGGAGAGCCGATGGAAAGACCTGAAGGTGAGAGAGAACCAGCTGCAGTGGGACTGGTGCCACAGGAGGCTCCAAGCCAAAAGCAGAATGAAGGAGATGTGATAAAACCCCAGCAGGACTGGAGCCAAGAAGAGGAAAGAGAGGAAGTAATGGAGCTACAGGAGATGCGCGCTAGAGACAAAGGAGACCTGGATGGGATGGTGACAGAGGAGAAGCTGCAGGACCAGAGCCAAGAGCAGGCACAGCTAGAAGCAGACCTGCCCCCACAAAAGGAAGGTCAAAGAGCTACAGACATGAGGCAGGAGCAAGGTGATGCTGTAGAAGGACTCAAGGGGATAGTGGAAGACCAGAAGGAAGACCTGGGGCAAGAAGTGCCTAAGAAACGCCCACGAGAGACTCCAAATTATTTTGTCTCTATTCCAATAACGGATGATCAGGTATTTTGAAGTAACTGTTCAAAACAAATAAAAAAAAACTAAAGCAGCTAAGCATAAGTTTAAAGTTACCTTGGTTTAAAAGCTTAACAAGCTCAGAGTGACCAAATTCTGTTCCCCTACCTGAAGTGGTGTATTTGGGTCTGGCTGGGATGGAGTTAACTTCCCCATAGCAACTCATAGTGCTGTGCTTTGTATTTGTAGCTAGAAGAGTGTTAACACCAGTATTTTTGCTATTGCTAGGAAAAGTCACTTTGGGGACCGACATGGCCCTTTCCATAAGGTCTAAGTGGATGTGTGTCTCCTCAGTAACATCTTCTATTCTGTAATCTTTTCTCTAGAAGAAAGCTGTGGCTTTCACCATCTTGCATTGTCCCATCCTACATTATTTTACAGCCATATTTAGTTAATAGAAACTGGTATTGATTTGTTTGTCTCCTTCCCCACTGAAGTTCACAATGGAGGATTAGAATTTCCTTCTCTTCTGCAGAAGAGGGAAAGGGGATAGATCTATTCTCTCTTCTCTGTCTCTTACCCAACAAATTCACCCTGATGTTGTAGGTAGACAGTTAATTCCTAGAAGCTGCGTGTGGAGTCTGCATGCTCATACTTCATCCAAGTATGCTATATTCTCTGTGATTTCCGCGTTTGCAGCAGTGTTGAAAGAGCAACACAATCTCTCACCTTCATACTGTTAAACCAAAGCACAGCAAACAGCAGAAATCCAAATAGAAATTTTTTTGGAGAGAGGCTTTGCAAGGGTCCTAAAGCATTCCAATTTCTGCAGTAAAATTTTCTTCTGAAATATGTCACAATATCTTTGCAGGGCTGCAGGCACTATCTTATGATCCACGGAAATAAATTCCAAAGATGATACAAAAGCTGGAGACAGATTTCACACTATTTTCTTAAACTAGTTATGTATGACTAGCTTGAAGCCCTCTAACTTCTGCATGACCCTATGTCTCTTTGTAAATTAAGAGGGAAAATATTGGCTCACCTGGAACTACTTATTCCCATTTTGCTGGTACGAATTCTGAAGCCCACCCTAAACTTTCTGAAGGAAGAGGATCTGATTTCCAAAGCTGTACTGTCATTACCTTTATTAGGAACTGGCTTTTTGCCCCCCAGCCTCCTATAGACAATTGTGACTCACTGATGGCAATCTTTTGTTAGCAGCTTCTCAGGGTATGCAAAAGCAGACAGAGCCCTCACACTTTGTTCCAGCACCACTCTTGTCTGGGACTCTGCTCTTGTTGCTGAATGGCAGCATCATCAGGTGGGACATTCCCCATGTGGTGGACCTTGATATAGGGGCAGCAGGTAACACTTGTACTATATAGAGAAGGGAGTGAAAAGCTTTGGGGTGCAAAGACAAAGAGGCTGTTCCATCCAGTAGAGGCAGGCAGGCGGAAAGTCTTAATTTGAATCTGTAACTGCTGTGTCCCAGCTAGCATGGGCAGAACTGAGAAACAGTATAAATTGTGTGAATTATTTATAATATATATGCATCTTGGGATCTTTTCTTACAAAGCAAATGTAAAAGGCAAAAACTGAATGTTAAGTTGCATGAATGTAGTGAAAATATAACCCTAGGCTACAAGCTTCTGCGATTAGTTTATGGTGTTTTTTCCAATGAAACTAATAGATATTGTTTGTTGCAATATATAACTTGATTCCTTTTTTTTTTCTAGCTTAGGTTTCCATGCAGTATCTGGCATGACTGTATTTACACTGCTGAAAGGCAATAATTAAGATGACTGTATCTGTTGTACATCTCTTTCCTTTTTTTCCAGCATGACAAGGAACTGCAGTACATTAGCTTGGTTTGGCAAGCTTTTGAGTTTTTGTTTTTACCTGAGTTAAGTGTAGAAACTCTTATGTATGTGTTAGACTGAGATGTCAAAGGTGCCTTCCTCTTGGTAGGCAATTATTTGCTCTGGCTTTGTCTTGAGTGAAATAATCTCTGAAGGTTATCTGTAGGATGCCCCCATATAACTTCAGTGATTCCTACATATGACTGGCTTTTGAGAGGTGAACAAAAGTGCAGAGCACATCAGGAAGATAAATGCCAGGAAGGGAAAATAACTGTGTAAGCTGGAAGACAATGTTGGCAGAGGAACAAATGGGTATAAAGTGGGCAAAGAATAAATCTGGGCTGGAAACTAGAAAGTTTCCTGCCATCTGAGGAATGAGATCATGGAACAGCTTGAGGGAACATGAATGCCTAACTTATTCTGTTATTTTAATGAGATTTGAGTGTCCTGATATATGGCCTGTGACCACATTCTGTACAGCTCTATGAATGTGCTTCCCTTCCTTCTCCTTTTCTTCTCTCTCAGCTCTGCTCTTCCAGATTTCCCTCTGATGTCTCTGGCTGGATGCTCTGCCTGAGATATTCCCAATTTATGCTCCTCTTAAGTGCTACCTTTAAGGGTGGGAGTGACCTGAGACAGCCCTGGGTCCCTGGGTGGGCTCTGTGAAAGAAACAGTGAAGGGTACAGTACTGTAGATCTGGTATGTGTATATGTGAAGTGTGAGTAAATGTGTGTACGTATACATATATACACAGAAAATATATTATTGTCAACAATTTCAGATGCTTTTATGTCTAAAACAGAGGTTCTTTCCCACTGCCCCTCGCATATAAAACATGGTTGCCTGTTATATTGTAGGCCTTGTCCCTTACAGAAGGGTTTTAAAGGTGTCATTAGTCTTTTGTGTAGAATTAATTTTCCTTTAAGAGAGCTCTCCAGATGATGCGGTCTAGGGTTGTCTCCAGTTTCACCCCTTTCAACAGGACAAAAGAAAAACCGTGTTGCAGTCCTGGTGGGTGCAGCAGCTCTTTTTCCTGTGTGTTTAGGAGGGCTCCAGAAAGCCAGACACCAGCCTCCAGCAACAAGCTTGGGCTGGAGTGGATCTGTGGATGTTGTGGTCTTAAGCTTTCAACACTCCATTACAAGTGCTTCCTTCCTGTCTCCCACCCCAAAAAAACCAGCCGCCCCATCAAAAACATAGCATTTATAAAAAAGTGCTACAGATTCATCCACCAAAAAAAGAGGTGTAGAGCTAAGGTAGACTGCTCCCATGGGAGAAGCAGCAGAAAGTTTTGAAGACACATTCATGAAGCTGACAAAAGGGCAAGAAAAGACATTAAAATTTCTCTGTAACAGATATCTACATGAAGGAATTTCACTCAAACTCGACCTCTCAGCTGCCTGAGCCCCCAGCTGATAAGGCAAAATGATATTTCTTATTTCAAGACCATTCCTGGAAAGACTGTGCAAGGGAGAAGAACATGAGGCTGTTTTGTGGAATTGCTGTCAATACTCAACCTAGTCTACTGAAGCAAAGATTTTAGTTCATGTGGTCAGACAGCTTGATGGCTTGATTCCTGCTCCATGTTTTCATGATCTAAGCAAATGGGCTGTAAATACCAGGCCATAATAAATTGTGCCTCGGTTGCAGTAGGAATTACCTTAATGTAAGAGTCATTTCAGTGATGTGTTTTTCATCATGACAAATGTAGCGTAAGAGTCTGAATTCAGGGAGCTTGCTGTTTGTGTTGTCAAATGGATTCTCTTAATTGTGTGTGGCTTTATCCTGACATTTATCAGAAACTCGTTATACTAATATCCTCTGCAGTGCAGGTTGTGGGACTATTTACTGGCCTGCACAATGACTGCTAAGGCTTTATGTAGAAAGATTGCAAAACTGAACCATATTGACCCAGTTGTTTCAACCTATGTAAGAATAAAGTGGAGCTCTAACATGTGTGAGCACCTAGGCATGTAAGCAGCAATTTGCTCAGTGAAATAATCTGAAAATCTATAAATGACTTGGCTGTAACAAAGGCTTCCACCAGGTGCTTAGTCCCTATGCGATCGAATTCTTCTCCCTCCTGCTTTGTTCCCATGACTAGCTTATAAACCCTAACAGATAATTTTGAAAAAGATCTATCTTTGGAGTCAGTTTTGTAAAGGCACAGATAGATGCAGAAGAGCCAGAAACTGGCCATGCAGTTCTAGAAAATACCAATTCAGAAAATAGCATGTTTACCCAGTTGATCTACTTTGTTTGCTGTTACAGTTTCCTTTTGGGAAGAGACATCATTTTAATCTGTGATCAAACTTGTAATCAGAAAATGGCATAAGATTAATTATGGAAATGCTTTTCAATTTCCACAGTCTATTAACAACTGACAACTGCATGAAGAACCCATTAATATTTACACAGTGCTGTGAGCTTTATTCAAAGATGCTTAGGGTCAGATCCAGACCTACTTAAAGATCTAGGGGTTCTGGCTCACATGAGAGCTATGACTAACTTGTAGGCTCCAAAAAGGAAAACAGAGCCATCAATTCCTGAAAAATTAACTTTGAAATTGAAACTGAAAGTTGTTATATGATAGATCTAGAGGATTTTGTTTTGCGGATTCCTAGCTCAAACTTGAGTTGTGTTTTTGAGTGTGTAAGGCTTCAGCTTTATGAATTGTTCCAGTAACACCTGGACACTCTGAAAATTTATTTCCCTGTCTCCTGTTTATGCACTGCAGATTCTGGACAGAATTGAAGATGTCCAAGAGCTCATATTCACTAAAGAACCCGACCTGTTGAGAGCTCTTCTTCCTGTTCAAACTATGCACCTTACTATAATAGTAGCTCACCTGGGAACAGAAGAAGAAGTAAAAAAGTAAGAATCCTGCTAAATTCAAGTGTGGTTAATTTTTCTGTAAATGTGGTAGCCTTACTGCTGCTGTTGTGAATAATTATGTTTTAATGGAGCCTACACACAATTTCTCTTAGACTTTTTTGATTGGTTTCTGGCTTGCTCTCAATACCTGTGAGGAAAGATCTTTGCAAAAGCCAGATGTGCTGCTTCAGAGGTTGAAATTTTGTGTATTTGCCATGGGGTGAAGAGAAAAAGCAGCATGGCTGCAAATGGTATTACTACTGTGTTACTGTATTACTACCATAAATTAACTCAAGGGATGTAAAGTTCCCTGAGCTACTGCCTTTTGAAAAACCACAGCTTTTCAGATCAGCTGTGCTTGTATCAGCTGGAAAACATTAGCTGATAGAACATGTTAAGAAGAAAACAAAATAAAAAAATTCTGCCTAGTTCTTTTCCAAGCTGCTCTCTTGTCTAAGTCAAGCTGTGGGCTGTCACTGGGGCCCTGTGAATTTAGATGAGGATATTGAAAGATGATAGGACAGCTACCCTGTGGTCAGGAAGACTACAGCCCTGGAAAGGTCCAGCAAATAGTCAGTATGCTGCGGATTTTTTCTCTAAGGCTTTTCTTACTGTACCACACAGGGACAATTGAGAATTCTTGGTGTGTGGAGGCAGGGAGGGAAGGACCTTAGGTGTCTGGGAGGGCATCGCATGGTAGAGGTGGAAACCTGATGAAAGCAGCCCTTTCTCCAGGGGCCTTGGTGCACCTCAGCAAGGGAATGAAAACTGTTAAGGCCTCAACACCATATGATTGTGATACAGGATCTGCTCATGCGTAAAAATCATGCCTAGCTGGAAAGATGTCAAAAGAACCAATATGAATTAAAAAAATCAAGCACCCTTCTGCCCATGCAGGCAGCAACAGTTAAACAGGGTTAAGATGCGTAGGACTGGCTTGCATGTACCTTACTTTAAAATTTCCTGCTTTTCTGTACATTCCAGAGGCTTTTTCAGAGGGCCTGAGTGGGGGGAAAAAAAAAAGATAGGAGGACTGTTACATGGGTGAAGGAGCCTTCATGTACAATAACTCAATAATAAAACCTGTGCCGGTGCTGCTGACTGGGTGGGCTGTCATCCAAGAGGATAGAAAGCTAGCGGAGAGCAGCAATCAAAATGGGAGTCAATTGGTTAGGGAGGTGTGTGGAGCTAAGCAGTGTTAATGAACTTAAGAGTTGATGTGTGCCTGTAATATAAAAATAATGGGCATGCCTAATGAAAAGCAGGTGTCCCTTGCCAAATGCTTTTTATCCTTTATCTTCTACCTACAGAGGTCTACTAAATAAGGCTGTAGTTCAGTGGCTACTGTTCCGTGCTGTCATGTGAAAGACTGGCTAGGCTGTCAGGCCAAGTGTTTCTCACTTCCCAAGCCAACAGCACTGCTGAAGAGCTAGCCCACCACCTTGCAGAGGGAGGGAGGTATCTTCAGATCTCATGGCAGAAGTTGTTCTAGCAACATTTAATTGTGGCTTAGACATTATGGACTCAAATGAAGGGATAGGTTAGCCCTGCTTGTTTTTAAGGTGGAAGAGGAGAGATCCTCCGCAAAGAATTCATTCCCTTTACACTTTTGGTCCTGTCCTCACCAAATCTGCAACTGCAGAGTCCCCAGGAGTCTCAAAATGAAGCAGCTCCTGTGTCATTATAGCTGAAATAATTGCAATGTAGTAGTGAGGATTGCTCATAACATTGCTGTTGGCTAAAGTGGCCTCTGTATGCATTAAACTTGCTTTCCAAATGGGGCTAGTTTGTACTATATGGGTTGCAGTGCCTGATTTCTGTTTGGATATTGTCACACAATTCTGAGAATTTTAAACAATGAAATGAATGTAGTCAAAACTCTCTCTAGAGTTGATAAAGTAAATGTGGCTACAGGAGCCACAGCAACCCATGGAGTGGTGTCCTGCAGTCCTTAGTTATGCAGTATTTTCTTAGAGGAGGCATTAGTAGAAGGTTTCTGCTCAAACTCAGTTTGAAGACTGATAGGATCCCTGTTCCTGAGACACCAGAAAAGAGGTGTACCTGTAAAACTTCAGTGAGTATTAAGTTGCTGAAAGACTTGGTGTCTACACTTAGAAACCTGTTGGTTACACTTTTCCTGTGTCTTTAACCAAAATGGTTGAATTTGAATTATTTAAACTAATATGTCTTTGGGTAATTCACTTTTCTGGAGATATTTCACTACACAGCAAGGTGCACATCTAAACTTTGTTGAAATGGGACATAAAGCTCCCAGCATAAGCATCAATTTGATGTTTTGTTAGCTGTCCTGGAATAGGAGAATATAATGAAGACAAATGCTAAATATGCTTCAGGTGGGAGAATGAATTCATTTTGGTTTAAGAATAAAACTAGTGAAGCAGTTGAAAATGGCAAAGATAAAGTTTTAAACTACATGACACAAATATAAGTTCAGTTTTAGCCTTTTTGACTCTTTAGAAACAATATGTTCACATACTGGTTTTGGTGTGTTAATGACTTGAACGTTCACTTTGCTAACAAAACTTACTTTAGATATATAATACAGGGCCGAAATTATTAAAAGATGTAATCTATCTACAACATCTGTGCATCTTCTGTTATACAAGCGTTAGCACTGAGATCTAGCATGCTTGTTACACCTCGCATAGTGCTGTAGAGTGGTCAAAATAAATCATATTTCCTGGTATTAAAAATATAGAAATATTTCCACATGTAATAAATAACCTTCCTTCAGAATATATATATTTTATTATTTTTTAAGGGCTGTTCAGGCACTGAAGAAAAGCAAGACTAAAGTGGAAGCCATTTTGCAGGGTAAAGACCTTATTATGACATTTCATGGAATTGGACAGTTTAACAATCAAGTGATATACGTGAAAATGTTGGAGGAAGACCAGCAAATGCTGAGCAGAATTGCAGGTAAGCACCTAACCTGTTCTACCACTTGTAGTAAACCAGCTGTAGAGTCTGTCAGCTGTTGCAAGTACTGGCCTGAGCTGCTTTGCATGGCCATGGTGTGCTGCCTTTCCTCTTGTGTTGTCTCTTTCTTAATTGTTAAATATGTAGCTGACAACTGGGATCCCGCAGAGCATGAGAATTAAAATAGTTCTCTGTACTAATTTGGGACAGGTGAGATGCACAGAGACTTGACATGTCAAGATCACACACAGCGAGGCTATCCTAGCCTGCTCTGCCATCAGGATCTCGCAGGCCTGTAGTATACATGGGCCTGTGAGATCCTTCAAAATGACACCTCAAAATTGAGGCTCTGTTCATTCTGATACACTGGAAACCTTGTAAGTGTCAGCACCAGTTTAGTTTACAAGCACTTCCTTTAAACTGGAGCATGCATGAAATCATGAGTACCTCTGGGACGGGAGGCAACAAATAGCAGTATTTCTCTGCATATGTGTGTGTAGCAGCAGCGAATCCGTCTTTTGCTTCCACAGTAGAAGATGGAACAAATATATGAGTAGCTTGTGTCCTCTACTCTATATTCCCAAAGCACTGATAGATTCATGAAGATGTTCCAGATTTTTGATCTGCTTACTTGCATCTGAATACAATTTCAGAAAGGCTTGATATTTAACCCTCCCCCCACCTACCCTGGCCCTGTCCTGTTTTTAGGAATTGCTTTAGCCTGCAATGCAGAACCTCCTCTGTGTTTTGGGCTTCCACTTCCAACAGAGCAGAAATAATCAATATAAATGTTTTTTCTGTCTATTTTCATACTAAGCAAAAAGGAAGTGTAGCTCAACTAATGTTTCTCAAAAAGCCATGCAGTACAAAGACACTATGTAATCTTCAAAGGATATAGCTTCTCAGAGCAGTCTGTTTTCTTTTTGTTGAAGCTGCTTCCTAGCCTGTCCAGTTCTTAGCTTTGATATAATAGTCCTGGTCTCCTGTTTAATTTTCCCTCTTAAGTAGCCAGTGTTGCAACTAAACAGAAGATGCCTCTTAATGTGAACAGCTTCTTTGCCTCAGCTAAACAAAATTAGCCACTTCACTGTCCATTACTTTCTGCTTGACTCTGGCCGTCACTTCTCTTATTTTTCCATCTGTGGCAAAGATAATGTTGACTCAAAATAGCTCTGCTTTTGTTGAAAATATTCTGTTGTCCCTACTTACAGGGATTAGAGCCTCAACAAACTTCCTCATGCGCAAATTGTTTCTCCGAAAATCCTTAATACAAAATAATTTTGACTGGAAGGCAACTAAGTAGAAGGCACATGATACAATTTCCTTCAACATCAGATTTGGTAGGTGCCTGCCCACAACAAATGTATACTTCAGTGCCATTGAAAGAAGAGATTACTTGACTGTTTTGATTACCCCCTTATCTTCCCCCCTTAGCTCTCTTCTCTTTCACTTCTGAAAGATGTAGAAGTGAATATCTTCTTTCTCTTGTCTGACTACTGCTGTTTCTCCCTCTACTCATTGTTTTGCTTAACTGAGAATTTCATTCACAATGAATCATAGCATACAAGATCAACCTTTACTGAGCTATTTTAGCACCAGCAGAAATGTTTAATTTTGGTTCTGCAGAATGTGTGCTATGATGCTCTCTTGTTTTTCTTTAATGATATTGGAGCTGTATTAACTCTAACAGCCATTACAATAGTGGGTGGCAGATCCTTCATGTTCTCTGCCCGGACAACCTGTATTTTCAGGGTTCTGGAAACCTGGTGTCTAGCTTCTGATCTGAATCCCTTTAATGAGATGGAGGAGAAAAATTTTGATTGCAAGCCCCAGAAATATTCTGTCTGTACTTGTGTGTTTTTAATGCAATATGATTGTTCACTGATTGCTTGAGAATTCCTTGACTGTGAGACAAGCTGCCAGTTTTCAAGCTGTTAACTCTGTCATCAATGGCTCTGCTATTCAGAGAGATGTAACTTCCAGTGTTCTTTTTTCTTTGTAATTTCTGACCATTTCTAGAACTTAATGAGTCTGGGGATTATGCAAATATGTATCAAAATCTATCCTTTCAACGACATCTCTGAAGAAATATTTTTGTGGTTTTTTTCTTGTCCCCCTCTGCCTCAGCATAGCAATTGAATTAATTGTTACACAAGGAATAGGAAATTTTTTTCTTACCTTTTAGTCAATATTTTTGGTTGCTCGTGGGGTAGGTGTGGATTTTCAAATGCTGCTTTTTCAAGCAGCGTGATGGGTGAATGATTTGACTGGCGAAGGTCAAGCTTCCCCTGCCAACTGCCTTTGCCTCATCACGTCCTTATTGATGGTTTGCCAATGACAGTTTAGCCATTCAGCCTGCCGTAATGAAGTTTTTGAACCTCTGAAGTGTTCCTGGTACTAAAAAATACAAAAACAGGTGTCTGACTTTTCATTTGCTTTCATTCCTACATCATGGACTTTAGTTTCCAAGTGGAGAGTTATCCTGTCTCTTGATCAATTAACTGCAGTTAATTGGTAGATACTGGGAATTACTTGGCTCGTTGCTAGTGACCTCATCTGCTTAAAAATGAGGTACTGCTTAAAATGTCTTGGAATTTTCTTAGGATATTTATCAAGTGAACTAGGAAAGATAGTGTCTGGAAAATTGAGCGCCATCTTGACATGGGCGGGACATCAGCTACAAACCTTGCTCCTAAATTGATTTCTTGAAGATAATTCCTGATCTTGGCCTTTCTTACATTATCAGTGTTTCTGATGAAAGTTTGCTCGTGGCAGTAAGACCTTTATCTTGCAGTAATAACGGTGTCCTGCTGTTTGGTAGGGCTGATGCAGGGTGATGAATGTAAGGAGATACTAATTTCAGGTCTTTGGGATGTTAAACTCTAACTTGATTCTGTTTGTACATCTAGGGGTTATTTGCCCAGATGATGTGTGAGAATGGGCTTTTTCTTAGAAGGAGCTCAGACACTTTGCTGTTGTATGTGTTCTTTGGGGTTTGCTGTGTTTTGACCTACCGGTGTGGGAGCAAGATGACTCAATAATACATAGAAACCCTTCATGTTAATGTGCTTTATTTCACAAAGTACCAGAGGGACTTTAGGTGTTATTTGATACCTAACTAAAATCACCTACTATCATTTTTAGATGCCTTAAAGTATCTGATGTCCACTGGACCTATAGCCAGACTGTACCCTTCTGCAGTGGCAGCTGGAGGCCAGGTGGGCATCCTGTAGGGCATCTAAAAGGGCATTAGATCCTTGTTCAGGCAACTGGATCCTTTTCTTTATGTATTTTCCAGCTGGAAAACATAAAGCAGTTGCCTTGGCAAAGTGACCAGACAGCCCCAGCTGCTGTTCCCTCACAAATATTGTGAAATGAAACATTTTAATGTATTAATTAGCTAAACTCCAAGCTAGAGATTTGTCCTTGATACAAATGCATATGACAAACTAGTAAACACAGATATAGTTAAACTTCCTGATAGATGGAAACACAAAATGGAAGCAGGGTGATTTCAAACTATGCACTCATCAAGTATGTGCTATGCTGCTTTTAACACAAATTTCAAGGCTGAACCTGCTTCTCCCAGTGCTGAAGCAATTAAGCAGTAACAAAGATAGGTGGCAAGAAGAGGGGTCTGGCAGGAAGAGCCATGCAAATGTTGCAGGTGTCCAGGGCAGATGTTGATTTTTCACTTTTTTTTATCCCCTTCATACAATCAAGGTATAAAGACCTCTGGCAATAAGAAAAATTGCTGGAGAGAGGTCCTAAGGACTCCAACACTAGCCAAGGCTTTCAGTATTATTTTGGAATTACTCTTTACTGTTTAAGCACGACTGCTGGAGAACAACACTTCATCTTCTGCACTTGCCAGACTTGCAGGGGTCTGTCTAATGCAAGCTTCACCTTGCTGTTCTTGTGAGACTGCTTCCATCAATTCAAAGTTCATGAAAATCAAAGATAGAGCAACTTGGCTTGACTTGTCTTTACAATCCTTAGCTGAAAGACTTTGAATATAAATTCTGGAGTTTCTCAGAGACACTTCTTTCAATGCAGAATAAAACCTTATTACTTCATAATTACGTGGCCAAAGTTTTTAAACTGACATCACCATAACCACTTTATATCAAATAATCTGGGGAAGGAGTTTTATGTTTGTGTGACTTTTCCTTCTGAACTGCTCTAAGTGCTTCTGATTTGTACTAGTTTTGGGAATCTTGCCACTTTTTGCTGGAAGCACTTTGCTTCTTGCATTGCTTTTTGCAATAGTTGGGGACAAATCTGCCCCATCACGTTCCCCAGCTGTGGCCTTTGGGGGCTGCATCTTGTTCCTAGCAGGGCTGCCATGGGTGTGTGCTTTCCTGAACTCACCCTAGTGATAGGTGGTCTGTGAATTCAGAAGGAATTGCGTTGTAAACACAAAAATTTAGATCTAGTTTCTGGTTTGCAACAGAAGGCTGTATGTCATGCACAAATTTGGTTTTACTTATTTTTCATTTGTCTGTGTTGTTTGTGGTGGTATGATAGCTAGTTATCTGCTGCATGTTTTAACTGTGTGTCTTGCTCAAGAAAGGCATAGTGGTTTTTTTGTCTAACCTTCCTGTAATTATTTTTTCCCTACCTCCTAACTGTGCTTTCTTTTTTGTTTCTTTTTTATTATTTTACCAGAAGCTGTGGAAGAATGCTTTATTGAAATGAATCTCGACATTTCAGGGAGCAAAGATTTCAAACCACATCTTACTTTACTAAAGCTCTCCAAAGCACCAAGGCTGAAAAGAAGGGTAAGTAAGCAAGTTTAAGATATATTTTACTGGGATATGTTCTAGTAATTATTTTCCCTCTAATGAAATTCTTGGGGACTATATACTTAAGCAATAATCATTGCAACCAGAGAAAAATATAATTTCTGTTGTTTAACAAAGCTTGTGTATATGCTGGCCAACACAGTTGTGTTTGCTCATATCTGGTTGGAAGAGATGAGGCCTCTTGCTCATATTGTGTATGACTATTGTAGAGTACAGAGTGCTCTCCTTCTGCTGTGGCCAGACAAATCTGCACGAAAACACAATGTCAAGCTGTTTCCATAGGGTAGGATGGCTTCTGAGCAATATTTATCTGAGAACAAGATTAATGTCATGTTGGAAGCCAGGCTGGTGCCTTGATTTATGCTAGAAATATGTGATGTGCTTTTCTAACCTTTACTGCAGCATTGTATGGGATTTTATCACATACAATTAAAGTAAAAAACAACTCTGATTAGATTGCTCATTTCCCAGTGGAATATTGTCCTGCTTGTTTCCAGGAATAGTACTTGTATTTATGAGGTCAATATATTGCAAACCTGAAACACTAAAGGAGCATGCACAAAGAGAACAAAAAATGCTATAATAGTTGAAGAAAATGACCTTGTATTTGTGCACTTCAAGTACTTCATATTAACTTGATATTTGCCTTCTCTATTCATGGTACAATCAAAGTTGGATAGTACTGATAGTTCCATGCTGGAGGCTTTTTCTTCTATTCTGCGTATGGGGAATCTCATCAGCAATGTCTAACAGGCATGTAGGAATTATTGTTGACTTTTTTCCAGAGAATTTTCAGACTCCCTTTTACTATCAAGTTTAAAGTAAAAAAATAAATTATATATTCTTGCATGTTCTCTTCCTTTCATCTCTGGCACAAAATATAGCGTGTATTCCTGCATAGTATGATTCATATATGGAATCTACTTGCTTACAAATATATAAAGACGTGTGTATAGAACTTTGAATATGTTTGAATATCATGTAAGTGGGTAGCCCAGAACTGGACACAGTGCTCCAGGTATGGCCTCACCAGTGCTGAGCAGAGGGGAAGAATCATCTCCTTCAACCTGGTGGCAACACTCTTCCTAATGCAGCCCAGGATACCACTGACCATCTCTGTTTCAAGAGCACATTGCTGGCTCATGTTCAACTTGGTGTCCACCAGGACCACTAGGTCCTTTTCTGCAACGCTGCTTTACAGTCTGCCCTCAGCCTGTACTGGTGCATGGAGCGGTTCATTCTCGGAGGCAGAGCTTTGCACTTCCCCTTGTTGAACGTTATGAGGTTCTTGTCAGTCCATTTCTCCAGCCTGTTGAGGTCCCTCTGGATGGCAGCATGATCCTCTGGTAAATCAGCTGCTCCTCCAAGTTTTGTCATCAGCAAAGTTGCTGAGGGTGCACTCTGCCCCATCATCCAGACTGTTAATGAATATGTTGAACAGTATTGAAGCCAGTATTGACTCCTGGGGCACGTCTCTAGTTACCAGCCACCAACTAGACTTTGTGCTGCTGAGCACCACTCCCTAGACCTGGCCATTCAGGCAATTTTCAATCCACCTCACTGTCTGGTCATCCAAACCATACTTCATCAGCTTGTCTGAGGATCTTATGGGGGACAGTGTCAAAAGCTGTCCTGAAGTCTAGGTAGAAAATATTCACTGCTCTTCCCTTGTCTACCAAACATTGTTCGTTTCTGTCCAGATTTGTTTGCACCTTAAAACCTTTCCTCCTAAAATACTATTCTGCATATCAGGGCCATGAAGCCAAAGTGGAGTAGGGTTGTATGTTAAGTTAGTTATTAGGGACTATGTGGACTCTGCATGTCCATGTACAAATCTCCCTGAGGTTAGTAAGGCTCCACACTACACATAGGATTTAACCTCAAAAATCAAACTGGAAGATTAGTGTTTATGTATTTTGAGATCTGAACATGTCAACTGAAAATATTGACAACTTCCTTAATCTCTTTCAAAATCAAAATGAAATGGGAAAAGAAAGGAGGAAAACTGACTACTTCTATAATATCCCATTCCTAAAGACTGCAGGAGAGAAATTAATCTTCTAAACACTAGAAGATGCCCAAGTATGATTAAGACAAAATATTACTTCAGTTATTATGATGCCATCTACTGGCTGTAATTACTTTCTTTATACCATAAATAACTTTGCTTGTAGTAAGGATGCAGTTTAAGTACTTCATGCAACTTATAGCTTGGAAAATTACTGACACTCTCTGCTTATATTTACATCTCAAGAATATTTTGTTAACAAGACAGGTATGTGATGATACTGGTGTAGCAGATGCAGACCTTGTTCTTTTTTGTGGGGAAGGAGGAGCTGCTTCTCTTTAAAACAACTACTGCAACTGCAAACTCTGATCTCAGAAAATTGTGCATCTTTGACTTTGGTTGTGTGTCTAAAGGTCCCAAGATGCTGGGGAGAGCCTGGTTCGTGTACTATTTATATTGAACAGCTACTGAAGGAGCTGTATGTGCTGTTTGTTGATCAGATTCAAAATGTGTAGCATGCTCCTGGCATAAATATAAAATATGGGCTTTTCAGGTTTTCTGACCTCTCTCTTTACAATGAGCCAAAAGGGAACAGCTCACCTCTTAAGAGAATCCACTTCAGTGTCTGTCTGCAGTAAGAGCCCTCCCCAGCACGCAGAGTAAGAAGTGCTTCTCTCGGTGTGGTTTGTGAGCTTCTAGTGCTGGGCCCTGCCTGTGCTTGCCTATGCTGGAGCAAAGCTGTGGATCAAGTGCCTCCATGCCAAAGTGGCAAACTTTGTTCTTGCTTTTTATGCTGCTTTAAGTAGACTCACTTGATTCAGGTCTGCAAATAACTGTGGTCCACCCTGGCTGGTGAGAGAGAAGCAATGCTGCAGACTCACATACTTGTATTAAAATATTCAGAGGTTTTTAATGAAAGGGCAGCCCTAATCCTGCCCTCTTCTGGCTACTTGATAAGTTATCTTCAATGACATGACTGTACTCAGGTTTCCAGCTTCCTCCTGAATTACCCAGAAAACAGCTCATGCTGTACCCAGTGGCGTCAAGGTGATGCAGAGTTCTTGGCTATTGAACAGCCTGGCTCTGACTGACTGGGGCACAGAAAAAGGTGTGCAGCTTGTTTAATCAAACTTTGAAGTGTTTTGGTCATCAGGGTTTGACATGTTTGGGTTTCAAGCTATTTATCTCTGGTTTTGTCCAGGTGACACTGGCTGTTTTGGCCACCCTCCCGCATTCCCCATGCCGTGAACCATACGTGTCCATTCGTGCAGAAGCCTGCTAAATAGCCTGTCCTTACAAGGAAGAAAGCTTGTAAAGAGTCCTTTTTTGTTTGTTTTGTTTTTAGTTGTGTGCTCATGTGCCTTTGGAGGCAGGGCTGAACAAACTGATTGACACTTCTTGGAGGGAATGTGCTGCAAGGGGCTCCTTGGAGCCTTGTTATCTGGCTTGCTCATTAGTTTAAGGGAAGGAGGAGACTATTCCCTGATTGCTTAATGATGTCCTTCATTTCATCTCCATGTATGCCCCTGGCACACGTGATTTGTTACAGGCTAAATGCTTTGTAGGAGCCCCTTATTTAAATTAGCAGCCTGTTGCTGACCAAATTAAAGCCGCAGGGACTGTGGAATCATTGGATTGCTCGTCCACCCCTCATCACACCTGTACAGGGGAGCCAGTGCTGCTGTGATTGAACTTGGCGGGGTGAGGATTGCAAATACAAGGGGCTGTTGATTTTAAATCTTGTCAGTCTGAAATTGCAATGGCTTCTGAACATGTGCTTTGATTATGGCAGTGGAAGTTACTTTTTCTTAGTCTGAGAAGAACATGTAAACATCTGGAAACACATCGATGGGAGCAAACACTTCCCTTTATATGCTGCAATTGCTGTAGCGTTTGGCCATTGGGGTACTAGCAGTGTTTGGTAGCTATCAAAAAACTGCTGGGGTTTTCCTTTTCTTCTGGCTTGCTGAAATGAGCTTGCTTTCACAGTAAGTCACTGAGTTAAACTTCTTTTGAATAATTCTTTGTCACAGGGAAGAAGGCAAATGAGCTCTCTTTCTAACCTGTCTCTAGCACATAATTACTATTGTGGAATGTGTATACTAAGGTTAAGAATTAATTTTTCAGTCTGTAAAGGTAGCAATGGGATGAAACCGAGTAAAGTAAACTTTAGGATAAATATAGAAAATCTTCCTACAGGCAATTCAGGAGACTAGGGAATATTCTCTCAATGGATGAGGTGACTGTGAACTTGTTTGAAATATTCAAATGCATACATCTGATTTTAGATAACAGTGGATTAAACTGATCTGTTTCTGTATCTTTGGTATGGTTTTGCTTGTGGAGGGTGGGGTGGGTGGG
>JAOXNO010000013.1:107254631-107268040 GCA_028565335.1 Limnodromus scolopaceus | reverse complement strand
TTCCTCTTGTCCTATCACCTGTGACTTGGGAGAAGAGACCGACCCCCACCTCTCTACACCCTCCTTTCAGGTAGTTGCAGAGAGCAATAAGGTCTCCCCTCAGCCTCCTTTTCTCTAGGCTGAATAATCCCAGCTCCCTTAGCCTTTCCTCATAAGACTTTTTCTCCAGACTCCTCACAGCTTTGTTGCCCTTCTCTGGACCTGCTCCAGCACCTCAATGTCTTTTTTGTGGTAAGGGGCCCAGAACTGGACAGAGTACTCGAGGTGGAGCCTCATCAGTCTCTTGTCTCAGGCTAGCTCCAATCTTGGACATGTAAACATAACAGCCGGTGTTAATGTGGTGTACGTAAAAGGGGTGAAGAGGGAGGAAATGGTTCTGCCACGTTCCCATCCCTGTGGGTGCTGGGGCTCCTCTGCAGGGTGAGCTGAGCCATGCTGAGGCTGCTGCTGCCACCGGTGTCCCCGCTCCTCACTGAAGGACAGTCTGTGCTGCAGCCCGCAACTGCAGGAACTGCTACAGCAGTCTCTGGAGGGGCAACATCTGCTTGGGACACAAGAATGCCCCAGCCACAGTGGCATGGGGCGACTTAACACTAAGGCTCTCCCTGCCACGGGAATTGATCCTGTCTTAACTTGGGCCCTTTCCCATGTGCCTGACCGATGAGGTGGTGCCAGTGAGGAGAACTCCTCCCTCCTCTTGAGGTGTTGCTGCTTTCATGGGCTGCGGTGGGATCCTTGGCATTGCCTTCTGTTACTACTTGGGTTTTCTCTTTTTTCCCTTTTTATTTTTTTTTAATTTTTGGTGACTTGTGACAGGTTCAGTCTAACCTCCCATTTCAAACAGCTCTGATTACCATGGTTATGCCTTTAAATTACTGCTGTGATGAGATCAGCTATTTCCTTGTTACCTTCTCCATCTAAGACACCTGTTTTACCCTGAATGCATATGTTTCTCCATGTGTTGCACCAGAATTTCAGTTTTCAGCATTTGGCTCAGTTCTTTAGGCTATGTAAAAGTAATGTATTTTAGTTGTGCATAAACATGATGATTTGTATATGTTGTGTTGCTGCAGTATGCAGATTTGAGCATGTGTAACATAATTGCTTACACTCTTACACTCTGTACTGTAACAGAATTATTCATTTAAACAAAAGTTGATTAAGTTGTAGCCCTTGACAGATGAGAAACAGAGCAATTCTTGGGACTCTTCGTTATAGAACAAGGTATGCTAATACGTCCACGTTTTAAGATGGTCAAACTGGTGCATTTTAGCATCATGAAGAATAAATACTCCCTATGTTCATCAAACATAGACTTTTTAAAAGAAGGCTGCATACTGGATATTGCTCCCATTTCCTATGTGTAGTACAAATAATCTATCATTTTATGTGGTAGGAAAGAAAGTAAAAAAGATTAGGTAATCCAGCAGCATAGTATGGAACGTTTACCGGTATGTGTTTGAAATGGATATATTACCTACTGATGCCACCCAGGCCACTTGAAGCTCCTGCTGACAAAAACCTTTTCCATCTCCTACATTACTATGTGTATTCCATTTTTGTGTTAAAGAAGAAATGTTTTCGGATCCTCTAGAGATTTAGGGGCAACCTTTATTTTCACTACAACTTATTAGCATTCCAACTGCTCAGAGGAACCCACAACTCACTTTAAAATAATTTGAATAACTGACGCTTTAATTTCCTAATGTTTTGATGTCTCCAATCTACCAAAGTATCTGGGAATTTCTGAACATCAGTGGGGTGAAAATTCCATTTCTAGCAAGAGACTGAATAGTTAAATGGCAATTCTATGTAAAGGAGCTATTGTTGATCCAAATCTGATTCGTGTCTTCCACCCAATTGTTTCTCTAGGCTGCAGTTAAACAAAATACTTGTGTTCGCCTTCTCTACCAGTTTTGCTGAAAAAATCCATAGTTCTGTCCTTTTTATGGTGGCGGATTTACCTAAAGTACATTTGTCTAAATTGCCAGTGAGATTTTTCTACAACTGTAAACTAAACCAATCTATTCTACAGAACGTTTTGGATACATACCTAATACAGCTTGCTGAAAAACATTGCTGTCAAGAAATCCGTTGCCTATATGAGAACTAATTCAACCTGCTGGCTAATCATTAGACAGCATAAAATGCTTATTTGAGCAGAGGACTAGACCAATTTGCTGGTGAAATGAAAGATATAGTAAACATTATCTTAAAATTGCTTCACAAATGTAATTACTTTGAACATGTCAGCTTCCTTTGACTTCAGGCCCCTCTGCTCCCCTGGATTCATCAGGCAGCTGCACAGGATGGATGCGTGCGCCAAGCCAGGAGGAGATGCCTGCTGCAGCCCTGGTTGTCCTGGGGTAGTCCAGCTTCTCAGGGAGAGGACAGAAGCCTGGGAAGAAAGCAAGGGAGTGAGGTGATGGCTTGTTTTAGCCATTGTACCAGATTCTACCGTTCAAGAAAAGGAAAGCTTTTATTTCCCTGCTTCCATTTGGCTAGGATGATGCTAGCAAAGCTGCACAGAGCTCTTACGGAGGCTGTGGTGAGTTACAGTGAAGTCAGCGACAGCTACAGATGGGAACAGCTGTGTGCTGCTGCTGTGCAGCTGCAATATTTTGTTGTTCATGTTTGTCCACACCTGACAACCCAAACCAGCAAGGACAACTGCAACAGAAACTTCAGTGACTTGTTGCTTTCTTTTGCCTGCCATCTTTAATAGTGCCTTCTTGGTGACACCAGTGATGCAGCCTGCAGTTTTGTTGGCTTGTTTTGCTCTTTGAGTAACTCCTGGGGCTCATTAGGTGCCGTGCCGGCAGCTGACTTACAAACTGGTGATGGCTAGAAGCTGCCATCGCATGTGTCCCTTTCCCTCTCCTCCCAGATTGTCAGTGACAAGCACGGACCAGCCAGAGGGCTACCGAGGCATAGTGCTGCTGCAGCACCGGGAGCTCACTGAAACCACAACTGTGCTACAGATTTTATTCTGTTTTTTTTCCACTGTGTGCCGGAGGAGAGGCAGTGGATCCTTGCAAAGAACATCGCTAGGAAAGCATCCTCACCTTTCCTGCATGTTAGTCCCAAACACTTGCACCAAAGCTCTAGTTCAAGGATCTAAAAGAAACAACTTCTTTCCGCAGCTTGCTTCTATTAGTCTCTGGTCAGATGGTGAGAGGTGCTGCCTTAGCACCCGTCCTTGTTTCAGTGCTGCTGCTCCAGACGCTGTACACGTTGCAAAGACAGACGCAAGGACAAGAACTGTCCTGTTTGCATTTTCAAGCACGTTTCAAGGCAGCCTGTAGTGTAAATTAAGTCAGCAATGCCAGCAGACAGGTTTAAGTTTCCAAAACCCAAAGAGTTGCTACTATCATCACTTCATGCTGTATTACCGCAGTAAACTAAAAAGCAGTGTTAGACTTTACCTGTTCTGATTTCAAGTTCCTCATTTGAAACAGAATGACATCGGCTGCCTAGTATTGCTTGTGTCCTTAGATATTCTGCAGGGAGGTCTTCGGAAAGTCTTATGCTTTTGCTAAGTTATTTCCTGTAATATTGTGTGCGATGAGTCTGAAAGGTAGTGAAAAAGATTAGCCCTTCAGTGTCTCACATGGGGAAGGAGGCTCTTATAAAGATGAGGGGTGGATCTCCTGCCTTCAAGGCTCTGTTCCACAGTAGGCTACTTGCATGGTTTGGAAACATCGCTGAGAGGCAGCCATTTGTGTGCTGTCATCGCTGCATACCGGTGCTTATATTCTTCCCCCTTTTAATAAAATAAATCTGTTCTTTGCACAATTAATCTGTGGCTGTGTCTCTGTGCTTTGTTTTTACAAGGAAAATAGTCACACTCTGTACCCAAGGCATGTTAGAGAGAAATACATTAAGGACTGTGAGGTCATATGATATTATTTTAATAGGGACTCCATAAGCATTTTTAAAAATAGGTTCTATCAGGTTCTCAGGCCAAACTGCGTTTACTCAAAATGAATTGTGATTGTAAAGTCAGTGAAGTAAAAACACGGCACATCCCTCAGAGAGACCTAAAGTACACTTCAGGAATAAGGGAGGGAGGCTAATTCATGGTGTTGCGAAAGTATCATGTTAGCTCATCGGGGATGTATCCTGATGGACCTGCCTCTGGTGACTCTTGTGTGGCAGGCCTCGGAAATGCTCGTTTGCCAGGCCTTTGCAGGTCGTATTTTGTGAGACCCTACCACAAGCTTTTGTGCTGCTCCGAGGTGGGAAGGGAGCTGCACTACGCCCTGTACCAAGCCAGCTCTGCGGAGTCACTGCCAGTTCCAACTCTTACTGTAACTGATGGTCCTGTTAGGAAGCCCTGCTCCTTCACAAATTGCTCATTTAGTTTATATCAGCAAAATGGGACCTGTCCGGTGTGGCCTCAGCCTGCCCCCGGACAGGTTGGGGAGGATGTGTCAGCAGTGGCCAAATCTTACCAGTGGTGGTGAGCAAAGAGCAACCCTAGGTGATGTGATGGTATTGTGCTGCCTTATCTTATGTGATGGTGGGTATTGCAATGTCTTATCTTTCCGAGTTCCCAGAAGAAAAAAAGAAAAAAACCCCAAAAAACCAACAACCAACAAATAAAACCTTGATTCATCTCAACATATTTAGATATTTCAGTAAATATTGTGATGGTTCTTCCAACTGTTTTGCGATAACTATACTCTGGCCTTGTGGGCCATGTTTTCATCAAAGTTGGAGTTCATCTAAACCTGTATGAAAATAATATATTAATCACTTGGATGCTGAACATTACCTTTTTACTTGCCAGTTTTGACTTTAGCCATGAAGCTTGGTGTGGCACCGGCTCCTTCTCTAAAGCCAAATAATCTCTCCCCATTTCTGCCTTCCAGTCTGAGGGTGTCCTGACTAGAACTAAACTTGTCACAGGGAGAAAGGGGAAAGGAAAAAAGAAAATTCTGAAATAAAATCAGTAACAGTATACTCTTCCATGGAAGGTTTTTTCCTGTGGCTGTGAGACCGTATTTATCCTCTCGGATTGTGCCTGCAGATGCTGTGCATCTTGTTCGCCACTTGTGGGCCCAAACGTAAAAATAGTAATTAAGCAGCCTGGATAAAGCATTGCATTATTGCTATTGACAGCCTTGGAGAGTTGATAGAGACAGCATTTTTTCTTGAGGAAAGTTTGATGTTTTTGCTCTATAAGAAAAAAAAAGCAAAAAAAAAATATACTTTTATTGATTATTAACATTTCAATTGTCACCTACCACTGGGCACTTGTATTTTGTGTGGGTTTTGTGTAGCAAGGTCTGATTTCTGGCTAGGTTATGGCCAGAGGTTGACTGTTGCTTTTTCTTTCTCTCCCTCTCTCTCCCTCTTTTCACATGCAGAGAGAAATCGGAGAGACTGAAATATGTTAACGAGGCAAAGCATTAAATGGTGATCTACTTAAATTATTTGTAATTCTCATTTCTCACTATAAATACAGTCCTGTATTATTGCATCCATATGAACATGTTCTTGTTTAGAAAGAAAAACTGTTGAGTGTTATCAAAGGCTAGTCCTCCTGCTGACATCCGGTAAGCTTTATCATTGTGCCATCTCCATTACTTTGAATAAAAATTATTGTTTGATTGAAGTCCTATTGCTACTTCTGCGTAAACTGTTTTGGCTGTTACAGACATCCATTCCCTGTCCCAGACTGCAGACTTGCAACTATGTTAACAGTTACCTAATTTGATGTTTGTACGTGTGCTATTACTCACTGTTGGACAGAATCAGTCCTGGAAAAGGCTGCTAAAAGATGTGTCTAAACAATACATGGTAATAAATCCGTGCTATCATCTTTTGTAGTAGACCCGCTGATATATGTCAACAGTTGGGGAGTTTGGTAAATCAGTGCAGCCTGGTGAGCCAGGTTCACACAGGGATTTTAAATACTTTGCTAGCCAGCGAAAACTGGGCCAGAACTGGTTTACAGTACAACCGTGTCAGCAGCTTCTCCAGGGTCCTGAGGATTTTGTAATAAACAGCAGCACAACTGAAGTACAGGTGGGGCATTTGCCTATGTCCTCAGACTGGTCCAAGCAGCGTCTCTGCTCACCACAAACAGACGCTGCCTTCTACCCAGTGATGGGAGTATCCTGAGGCTTCAGGCAGAAATTAACCTTTCCTCTGGAAATTTGATATAAATATCATGGCACTTCTTCCACGCTAAAAAACAAAGTACACTTTTCTGGACCAAAATCTGATTTTTCCACAGCAAAGAATTATGCCTAGGTATTTTAGCTTAACATATCTTCAGGGATATCACTTTTTAAATAGGAGGACTAATTCCTTCTTTAAAAAACATTTTGTGTGGGAGCACATATCTTTCTGCAACACGCAGGCAGGCAGATACTGGTAAACTGAGGCAGCTTCTTGGCTCTTGACAAGGACTGTGGAGAAAGCACTTGGTGGCAGGACACTGGAGACAAAGGTTAAAAGGAAGAAATTAGATGAGTTTAAAAAAATGCCTAAGTGACAGGATGAGTAAATGATGGCCAAGAGGCAGCCTGGCAGTTATGAGAAGTGGTCAGGGCCAGCTAGGAGAGACTCAAGAGGAGGGCAAGACACAAACCTCAGCACTCCCATCACCTGCTGGTATCACCAGGAAAGGCTCAGCTCCTTGCCATCTCCTGCGCTTCTCTCCAAGGCTAATGGTACCAACAGCGGTCACGGCTGATGCGCGGGGGCTGAATTTCTCAGCTGTCTTCCAACGTTGGCATGGTAAACTAACTTGCCCATCTTGAATTTTAAACAAAAGTTTCTGGCTCCAACTCTCCCACCTCACAAGTTGCTGAACAAATAGTTTTAATCAATACATTTGCAAAAATAATGAGAGATTTTTGGATAACTTGCAAACAGAGAGAAACAACTTTCTCTGCTTATTAATTTATATGTTACAAATCACTTCTAGCTGCTGTTATAAAATTCCAGTTTGATGAAAGTTCATGTTTCACACCTTTTTTGGCAACACAGGAACAAGCTATAATTTTACTTAATAAACCCACACTCTCTTGTAATTTTGTTATTCAGAAAGCTTTGTAGTAAATTAATCATCAGAAGTATTGGCCTGCCTTATTTTAAATCAATCTAAGGAGTACCCAGAGGCTTTTTTAAAGTTGGGGTTTTTTTGAGCACACTATAGATTTGTATGACTACAGAAATATTTACTAAGACTATTTTAAAAAGCATTTGTTTTCCCCCTCAGAATAAAACAAACACCTGACACATCTTCACGAGGACCCCAGTAAGTAGCACCTGTCACTCACCACTTCCCTTGCAACTCCATGAAGGGTTTTCATGTGGAAAATAAGGAACAGGGTGTCTTCATCTGTGTCAATAACTGGCATCTCCATCAACACCAGGTAACGCTGCTCAGATACATCTCATAAATCTTGCTAGAAGTCACAAGAGAAGGAGCAGAAGCGCAGGGCCATTGCCCATGGGGAGCCGAAAGTCCTGTGCAAATGCCAGCAGCAGCCGAGTTGCCCACCTGCCACTTCACGTGGCACTTAATCCAGCCCATGCCAGTCCAGGCAGTTTTATGACATAATATTGACAGTAGTGTGCTAGCAGTTTGATAGCAAAAAATGCCACACTGATGTTCATATCATCAATTTGCTGGATGCTAGAGACAGTAGGAAAGATATTGCCACCTGGATGTCTCCGTTGCTCAAGAGAACAAGCATTTTCTGCTTCCCCAGTTTCAGGACTCTGACATGGCAAATCGTTCTTTTTTCTTCTCTTAAATTAGCCATATTTAAGAAAGGATTTTGCTGAATTAATAAATTCAATTGCATTTAGTGATCATTATATTCCATTTTGCAATGTGTTGTAATGTAAGTAGTTAAATATGTAACTAACCATTTTAAAACATAAAATCATAAGAAAAAATTTAATTGCAACAGAAAGACTCTTGTCTACATATTGTATTTCTTTAGTGTCAATTTCTCTTCCCATAGTAGTTAAATGCCACATCCATATTTAAAATCCGGAGTATTGACACAATCTTCTGAGCATATAAAGCTGTTTTGGCAAAATAGAAGGGTGCCTGCCGTGCTGCAGCTACGAAAATGAAACAGCTCATCAATTTACCAAAAAATCTGCTTACAGACAAGGCGTTCTCCAGCCTTCAGGAAACCTGATCCTTTTCTCGTGCAGGAAGAAATCCACAGCACGCTGAAGTCGGTAAGAAACCTCTGCTGACTTCAATAGGGCCAACTGCTACGAGATTGACAGGACTATCATTATGCTTTAAAATTAAGCTTATGCACGTGCATTCACACATAGGAACTGAAACAGCAGAAAGGCTTAATGCAACAGTTATAAGGGAAGTGAAAAATCCAGAAAGAATATGCTGTAGTTTGAGATTAATGTGTTACTCACAAAAAATCTAATTTTAATAGGAGGTCAAACCTTTAAAATATTTTTTTCTTTAGTATGTCAAAATCTTACATTTCTTCAGCTATCACAGAGCACTGTTAGAAAAGGAGACAGAATCTGCCGATTGAATTAAAGTGTGGTTTCTCAGAGACTGAACCAGCATTTATTTTGAAATTATTCCTAAATGATTAATTACCCACTTAAAAGCATAAGCAAACCTTTGGCCTCACAGCATCTCTATAATCTTTCACAGTACATAAATAAAAGGTTTCTCATATATGTAAGTACTTACCAAAATAAAAGACTGTTTTATGTGGCAGTTTTGTTTGTAAATTTTTATTAAAAAAAAAAATCTTTTAATGCTATTAGTCAATACATGTGTAATAATACTTAATAAAGTATCATGTACTAGTAGGTATTTTGGATTCAGGAATGTAATGGTTTTAACTAAATCATCAGAGCTCTGTTCCGCTCCAGTCTCTTCTATAGTGTCTTTTTTTCCCAGAATTTAAACAAACTCATTCTTTGTCAAGGTACGTCATCCTTAAGGCCTTGCAAACTTTTTAGTGTTTGAACCAAAACAAAGAGAGAGCTCGGCTTTCTTGATCTGAAGACCACGTTGCTCTTGAGCTTAAAAAGGTGCCTGCAGTTTTCAAGCAGTTAGTGGCAAATCAGCAAGAAAGAAATCAGAGGAGAAGAAGGGGCACTTGGAAATCAAAACAGTAAAGTGCACAGCTATACTGTCCGAAATTGTATTAATCTGATCCAAAGAACTTACTGGACTGTGGATATTTAATACAATTTGGCTTGCATGGAACATACAATCACGATCGGACAGAAAGGATTTTCTTTTTCTTCCTGAAGTCATCTACAGGATTTACTGAATTCAATTTTCAAGGGTAACATACTGCAGCTCTTTGGATATTGATCGGTTTCCTAAGTCCACAAGGAGATGGAGAAGGGGGGAAGGTGTGGAGGGTTGCAAGGTGTCCTCATGCCTTCTCAGTTTTGTTTAGATGCCAGTACTCTCCAGTTGCCCGTCCTCCAGCCCTAATGCAGCATGAGACCTAGAAATCATAAAGAGTTTCTCTTTATTTGTGTACTGTCTTTGAGTTTGCTGGGATTGCTCCCCTGCTTGTTCTCTGCTGGTAGCCTTGAGAGGGTCCATCTTCTCAGCTGGTTCCTCCTCACAGTCCTGGATTTTACTGGCTGGGGTGTTGGCAACGGACTCCACGGAGGTGCCTGCCTCCTCCAGGTGGCTGTAGCCCTTATTGCTGCTGGAAGGCTCAGACTGGGAACTCTGGGAGTCCATCTTGGTGATGGCAGGGGGAGTAGAGGGGGGTGACCCCCCGAGGTCCAGAGATTTGGAGTAGCTAGATGCCTTTACCAAGAGGCTGGAGTCCGGGCCCCCGCTGACAGCTGGAGACTGAGGTGGCTCAGGGAAAAGGGGACGCCTGGCATCGGGCAAACAGCTGGTGCTCTGCCGCCTGAGAACCAGCTTGTGCCTCCTCGTCCCAGAGCCTCCCTCGACGCGGCTGCTGCTGAGGTCAGTCAGGCTGAGTTCAAACTCCCCCCGTGGGATCTCCCGGGCTCCCCGCTCACCAGGGGGTCTCCTCCAGCCTCCCCCTCCACTGCTTGGTGCCAAGGGCAGGAGGGTGAAAGCACTGAGCGAAGAGCCGACAATGGAGCTGGCTGTGCTGCGCCGGCCCCAGCTCTCTGGCGGGCTGCAGGGTGGGCTGGTGACAGTGTGGCCAGCAAGGGCAGCTTGCTCTCGGTAGATGCTGTACACAGCCTCGGCCAGGCTGGGTGGCTGCGGTGGCGTGCAGAAGGAGGAACGCCGTGGTGAGGATGCCAGGTCTGGCGGGGAAAGGGAGACACCCAGTCCTGGTGGCCAGGAGCTCCTGGCCAGCATGGCTGCAGCGCCCAAGCCTTCACTGCCAGGCTTTAGCTCCAAACCCCGGGACTGCACGTAGTTGACAAAGCCATTAAGAGGGGCTGAGGCCGGGGTGCCTCCATCCTTGGCCCGCAGGCTATGGGCATCGATGACGGTGGAGTAGAGGTCACGCAGGTTGATGATCTTGGTCTTCTTGTCACGGTTCTCGTGCAATACCGCATTGGCGCAGATGAAGAGGAAGATGCCGATACCCATGATGAGGGGGCCCAGCACCTTCAGCTTGTCTGAATGCAAGTAGCTCGAGAAAAGACGGAAAAGGAAACCCACTGAGGCCTGGGGGGGCGAGGAAGTGGGGGGAGACTGTGGGGACACCCGGGTGGTCGCAGCAGTGGAGGTGTTGGCTCTGGGGGGTGACTCTAGATGGATCTCTGTTTGTGCCCCTTCTTGGCTACGGGAGCGGTTCTTGGGGGTGCCACCCTGTGGTGCCAGCTGTCGGCCTCCACTGAAGCTGCCTTCTCTGTACACCTGGTTGGGCTTTGGCCAGTAGCCCACCACTGCCAAGGCAATGCCCACCAGCAGTACCAGGATGCCACAGAGAGCGATGAGCCCCGAAAGAGAGCACAGTTTGAGCTTGCCTTTCACCACCACCACGTCGTTCTTGCGCTTCTTTTTGGACTTGCGTTTGCGTTTGGGGACTTGGCTTTGGGGTCGCAAGGGGTCCTGTTTCCTAGCCGAGATCCTCAGGAGGCCTCCAGTGGCGATCATGGCTGGCTACCCAGAGCACTGCCCCCTACAGCCGCTCCAGTTCCTGCGGTGAAAGGGAGAAGAGAAAGGATTGAGGACCAGGGGTGGACCTGCAGTACAAGAGGTGTCTCTGTTTACTGTTCCTCATTCAAACGCCTGCTAATTAAAACCCTCAACAAGTGGGACGGGGATTGACACCAACAGGACAATCTTCCTTGCCCGTACAGCTCGTGTGTGTGAGAAAGAGACAGGCCGACTGACAAGACAGAAAATTAAGCAACCCTAGGAAGCAAAGCAGTCATGTACCCCACTCTATTCTTGTTAAACAGCTAATTAATTTCTTTACAATACAGGTAACTGATAGAGAGAGTGGTATCTGCTGGTGTAAACAACAACAAAAAAATGATCTTGCTGGCATCAGAAGGAACTTGCCAAGCACTGGAGCTCAAAGAATGCTGATGGACTCCCTACCCTGAGCCCCAGTCCCCAGTGAGGTCTGGGGTTACGCTGCACACTGTGGTTAAAGATGTCACACAGGATTTGAGAGATGGGGAAAATAGAAAGAGAAAGGCAGTATATTTGATCTACAGATACCATTTGTTTCATTAGACTATTTACATATTACTGGGGGGAGGGTTAAACATATTATTTGCCTTTCTTAAATGAGTGGGAAAGGAATTACTGTGAAATGCACAAGGGAAACATTTGAACACAGGAAAAGCAGTGCCCTGTGAAAGTTTCTTCCCAGCCATTCGCACTTGATCTGCAATATTATAGAAATTCACCTCCTGCCTGCGGTACAGAGACATCCCTGGTTTGGGAACACGTGTGATGCTCCAGGTAAACGTTATGTAACGGCAGCAAATTCCCCCCCTTCGCCTTCCCCGCCCCCGGAAAGGGGAGATGGTGGCTGGCAGGTAAGAGATGGCGTGTCAAATCTTATTAAAGGAGGAGCAAACCCTTGCGAGTCACCTGGGGAAACAGCCATGACCGCTTGTAGGGAAACGGGCAGGGGACTGAACATCGAGCCTTTATGGCTTTTGTTTTCCTGGATCATCAGAAGGCATCTCTCTGTTCCAGTGATCTGAGCTGCATTAGGAACAATTCCTGCACTGTTGCAATTCTTTTGGGAAGATATTCCTTCATGCTACCGAGGAGCAGGATCCCCTCCCCCCTTACTTTTCTGAGTGTCCAATTATTTTTCCTTTGAGGATGCAAAAGACAACAGCAGCAAATATAATACCACTCACAAAGTTCAATTCATTGCACTGAAAGGAGATTAAGTAAGCACCTAAAAAAACCAAAACAACCTTGCTCCTCTTCCCCCACTCAGCTTTTAGATCTCGTTTCTTTTCTCTTCTATTCCCAGATTGCCACACATGTAGTAATTCTGTGTCCCATTTACTCCATTTGTGTTTTCCCCAGAAAAAGAAGGGTGTTGTCAGCGAGGACATTGATAAATGACTCTCCGAGGTACCGCACGCTCAAAACAAAGAGCGGAGACTTGTCTTTTCTTTCCTATCGCTGAACTACTTTAAAAAAAAAAAAAAAAAAAAAGGAAAAGAAAAAGAAAAAAACATTCTTTGTTGATGCAAAAGTGTAATTATCGGGGAATGCTTTGCTTTAGTTCCCGGTTCGTTGATCTCAGTCTTTCTGCTGCCCCACCAGCCAGCAGCCCGTCTCCTCTACCACGGCAAAAAGAGATGGCAAAATCATCCCCGAGCAGCCTTCCCCGTTCGACACTCGGTTTTCGGCCAGGGAGAGCGCCGAGCCCGGCACGGGCAGGGGGGCACCGCCGGACCCACCGGCCGCCGCCAGCCACCGCAACGCCATGCACCACCCCGGGACCGGCAGGGGATGGAGCCACATCTCGCACCAACCGACCGACCCCCGCCGCCTCCTTCGGCGACCCCTCCCGCGCTACTGCCCCCGACCCGGCTCAGTAAAGACCAAATACAGGTTTTTTTAACAGCAGGAGCCGAGTTAACCCCTTCCCGCCCCGAGGGCCCCACAGACGGGGCTCGCCCGGGCTCCGCCTGGCGGGCCAGGGCAGGGGCCGCCACGCACCGTTGTGCCGGCGCTCCGGCAGCCCGGCCCCGGGGTGCCCCGCGGGCAAGGCCGGGGGGAGCGACGGGGGACACGCGTGGGCCGTGCTGGCCCCACAGCTCCCCGCCGTCGGGGCAGGACTTTCAGCCGCCGGGCGGCCTCCCCCGCCTTCAACCTCGGGGCGTCGGTCGGGGGTCGCTCAAGATGGCAGCGGCAGGGGGACGCGGTCACTTACCGAGGAGGACCGGGGGAGAAGTCCACGCGGGAAGCGGCCGAGCCGCCGCGGGGAAGAAACTGTCCGGCCCGAGCGAGCATC
>JAOXNO010000013.1:107221539-107248063 GCA_028565335.1 Limnodromus scolopaceus | reverse complement strand
AGAGTTAGAGGAGGCCTAACTAAAATGTAAAATTACAGAACACAAAATTGGTTTGGTTTTACCTCAAACTGGGACAGTAGCACAAAAATGAACTGTAGAGTACTTTGAGCTCTGCTGTGCTCTGGACACAAGCGCCAGAGTCGGTGTGCTGATATATTTTCTCTTCAGTCACACTTAAGAAGTTGTGTTTTAAATTGTTCTAATTGACAAAGGTAGCAGAGGGTATTTTCATAACTTAATGTTAGAACAGTGAATTTGCACTAAAGTTGTAGAATGGTGATATAACAGCCAAGTCCTAAAAGTAGACAGAAAAAAAATAATCCTATTCAGAACTAGAACTTCAACTCTGCAGTGAAATGACAGTTAGGGCCTCAGATCATAGGCCATTTTTATGGCCTTATTTAATATGAAATATAATTCGTAACACTTTACATGGAGGACTTGATCATTATTCTTTTGATATTCATGGCACATATTGTACCTCTGCTTTGATTTTGAATGTTACTGTTGCAACATTCATTTACGTTGGTCAAATGCCTGGTATTACACTAATCGTTCTCAATCAGTTTTGCAATTTAAAAGTATTGAATTATATAATTCAAATACAGCACAACTTGCAAAATTGCTTTTCTGCATTGATATAAATGAGCTGAACTTATAGAATGAAGTAGATCTACAGGAAATATCCTGGTTTTGCCAAAGCCAAGGAATATTCACAGCAGAAAGCCAATGGGGATATTCTTTTCTTTACCATAGGAAACATTACTGTGAAAGAGTGAAACAGAATAAATGAAAAAGAATTAGCAACATCACGTGTGCTTGCTGTTCCTTTTGCTTTTATTACCAAATCACTCTCTCTCCTTAAATTTAAAGAGAAAAAATAAGGGAGCCTTTTAATTGCTCAGGCTATAAGGATGTTGCCTGCTCTGATCTTTCCAACACTCCCACTAGGGTAGGTTATGACCTACTTAATCTATATATCTGAACAAAAGTCAATTAACTTGCTACAGAGTTTCACCAGAGACACCGAAAGGAAAATTTGGCCTGCAGGTGCTGTGGGATTATGTTTGTGAATAAAACAACCAGGCTTTGGCCCCAAATGTCAAGCACTAACTCTGCTGTTCACATAGGTAAGAGATTTGGGAGTCTCTGTAGGCTTGGGTGTTCCTGAAAAACACAGATATTCCAGGCAGGAGGAAAATGCATGCCTTATCTTGTGAGGCAGAACATAGCTGATTTTCAGTCTATGTTTATATCCTTAGTTATTTTTAGAGAGTTATTTTGCTGAGTTTTGTTTATAGATATTAATGGTGCAGAAAAGGTAATTGTGCCCTAAAGCACTTAAAAAAGACAGAATCTGGAATAATATTTTTGTTTTACTGAAATTTAATTGTGAGTAGATTGGGCTATTGAACAGAAGGATGGGAAGGGCTTTTTCATGCTCTTTTTTTTCCTCTTTGCTTGTTTGAATATTTTGGGTGTGAAATGAAGCTTGTCATGTATGCTGGTTAAAAAGCCTCAACTCCTCCATTTATTATGCACTCTTTTTTCAGTGAATGCTTATTACTCATGCACAGCCAGGAGCATGAGGATCACAGATGCATTAAGAACTGTTTATTTAACTTTAAAATAACCAATCAGAGCTCAAGAAAATATTAAACAGATATTTCTGAGTAATATCTGCAGGTATAAATCAGGTCACGGCTAAACAAGTAACTGTCTCTATCACAGCTTCTAATGAGCACTCAGCCACAGTCAGAGCACTTACACTCTTGGTTACTTTTGCTGTTCCTAGGTGTCCTCACCACAAAAAGGCTGTGTCAGTTCCTGTCTCAAATATAACATATTGCATCACAAGTGGGTGGAATTTATCTCACCTAACTTTGGAAGGCTATAACATGCCTCCATCACTTCTAGAGCGTGACAGATCTGGTCTTCTGTAGGAGTGGCAGTTTGAGAGGAGTGGTTTTCTGCAATTACCTGTTTCTTCCTGTTGATTTGAGCAGAACTCTGAACTCTAGATTTTGATGTTACAGATTTTCACATTGCAGACTTCTCCCTCTGCTTACCTGTATTATTTACATAACTCCCTCTGGAGCATTTTTGCATAGCATCATGAGAGTTCAGTGAAGTACTGGATCTCAGGGTCAAGTTCCCCAGATTTCTGTTCTGCATCTCATAATGCTGTCTACATCACAATGTCTAGCTATATACACACTTCACTGTCTTCAAGTGTCTCTTTTTACTTATGGATCCTTGAGGGAATTCTGCACCTGTCTTGTAGATTGGCTATCTTTTCTCTCTGTATTCAGAAATTTAAATTATTCTTGATTAGAAATTCGACTGATGGGTGTGCTGAAGTGTAGACAAAAATTTTTGAGGGAGATGAGTGGATAGGACAAACACTTCAGAAGAGTAGCAGGTTGTTGCATTTCACTGAGCAACATTTTTGAGAACAGCAAATAACTCCTGAGAGGTGGGATCACATTGTAGTGGTTATTTAAATAACAAGAAGTGGTTGCAGAACATTTGGGTGTGGAAAGACATGTTCTTGAAGTTGTGTGATGAGCTTTCTCCAGCCCTTCAGCACAGATACCAGGATGAGAGGTGCTTTGGTAATAAGGAAAAGTGCTTTGACTGCGCTCCGAAAGCCTGCTACCCCAATCAGCTGTGGCTCAGTAGGCAGTATGCCTGAGGTTGGGAAAGCCATGGAGGAGGTCGTAGATAACAACATTTGTAAGACCACTAAACATAACCTTATTAACAAGGCTGTGAGATCCTGGGAGTGTTTCATAGAGGAATTTGAATCAGTGACTATTCTGAACTGAGGCAGGGGCAACACCGAATATTAGGTGTCACCTATGGACGCCTACTACAGTTCTGACATTTCTCACCCTATCCCATTTACTCATCCACTCAGGGACCTCACTCCATCATTAGGCACATGCAGCTGAGTCGCCAGAGCTACCTTGTTAACTATAAGACTGCAAAAAGAAGGTGCATAAGGTCCATTTTAACAATAAACGTGCAGGCAGTGTTATTCTTTCTTGGTTGGCATAATCAACATGTCTGGGACTCAAATGTCTACAAAGATTCTGAAATGTTTATAGTATTTTGGCCAACTGAGGACATAAAAAGGGAAAAAAATATCCTGAAAGATCGGGTGTGAAGAGCTGAAGTGAGTATTATAGAACTGATCAAGAAGGAGACAAGCCACACTCCCCTCGTCTAAAAGGCAGCATAACACACTGACCACAAACTTTGGGTCACTAAAATTCACGTAATGGATCTAAACCCAAAGTGTGCTGAATGTGAGCTCTTAATGGTCTTACCTTTAAGTTTTGGTATTTGCATGACTCTATGTATGGCCTTTCTCAGCATGAAGGTACACAACATCAGCTTTGTTTAACTGAATCTTGAAAGAGAAAAAATCTGTTACTTTGCTTAAAGGAGAGCTCATTACTTGGGACTTTGTGGTGACAGGGTCTCCATCTGAGCACTGACTCCTAAAGTCAGGGTGGTTCCTGAGGCTCCCATGACTGCACCTTCCCTAGAGATACCCCATAGCACAGAGGGCCATGCAGAATTGCAGCAAGTACAGGTATTTTATCTTTGTATATCAAGAGAAACCATGCTTTTCTTCATTCTGGATATAGAGATAAAACCCTGACTCCCCTTCTGGTCCTTCTGTGGTTGATGCCTCTCTGTCTTAAATATAACATAGTGGAGAAGCTGTTTTTCTTCCATTTTCATTTTTTAAAGAGTTTCTCAGTACTAATGGTGAGAAAAGTCTTACTAAGAATATCAGACCTGCCATATAGGAACAGGTAGAAAATCGATCCACTGAATCCAGTATTGTTTTTCGCATAATAGCCTGAAGAAACCTCTGAGTAAGAGTGTGATATTTTGTTTTCCCTTCCCCTCCGAATATTAAAAAGGTAAAGAATCAACGATCTGATAAGGAGTGAACTAACAAATGTCTCAAACAAGGTGAATTACCTTTTGTTAAGAGTACTAATATTAACTTAAATTTTGCAATAAAAGATCATTTTGAAATTGTCAAAAGGACTGGCTTGCATAAACTTGTTAAATAAAAAAAAAAATTAACCAATTATTGCCTAATAGTTTTGATTTTGGACAATTTATTGCTTTCACTGAATAACAATACCCCCTCCATCCTCAAAATGATTACCCAGCTGTTCAGGACCCAAACTTACCCCATCTCGCACACAGTCCTGTGAGTGACTAAGGCAAAGGTTCAGAGGAACTGTCTGAGGAAAGCCAAGGGTCGTGAAAGGGACTGATACTCTAATCTGAAATCTCGGTGGAGTCCCCATTTGATTGAGATATAGGATAATGGAGCTTGGCTGATTTGGATAGGTTTTACTGATGGATTCCGGAAATGGCAATATACTAGTTCATTAAACATAGCTATGTTGCAAGCAAATTAAGCTGATTTGGGTTCTTTATCAGTAGGAGTAAAGACAGATGTCTTTCCTCTGTGTTCTTTGAGACAAAGGGATGCAAAAATATTATCTGAGCAAGGAAAACACATCAGAGAGTATTAAACTTTGTGGTGACAAGATGCTGTGATGGATTTCTATCTTCCAGAGTTTTGTGCAGCTATTTTATAGTTAGTGATAAAATAAATGGGATGTTTGGCATTTACAGAAAGGTGATCTGGGAACCAGTGCAATAGATAAGAAATTTCTTCTATCAGCTTTTCACTAATTGATGTGAAAAATCAGGAAATGGATTTTGTTCCTAGTCATACCTGTGTAAATCTTCAGCAATACTGGTCTGAGTGAATGATGGAGTTGATGTAACAGAAGGTGGCCTTTTTGTTTCAGACAAGTGAATCTCAAAATCTGTATGCTATTAGTTTTACTCCTTGTAACATCTGCTTTTGTCATATATTTTACCTACAGGGCAGCTTAAAATGTTGTATGTCAGTCTACACACCACTCCAAACTCACACCTGGAATGAATGAAATTTAAATGTGAAACAAAATGAACTGAGGTTATTCTAAGTGGACTATTGACATATTAATGAATGATAGATGAAATAAACTTCTCTGTGGGCTACAATGACCCAACAGAGTAGAAACGTTGATACCAAATTTCTAGAAGCTCCAGCTGAAATTCATGCCTCTCATATAACCAAACCTGTGAATTGCATCAGGCCTTTCCCCCACCTTGACACTGGCAGGCCACATCCATCTGCAGAAGCCCAGGGCAATCCATGCTGTTACAAGACCCACAGTATTGCATGATCCTGGTGGGCTATGGTCATCCTAAATCTTCTGCCTATGTAGCATGGAGGTAAAGTTCATGTTAACGTGGGCAGTGCTGCTCTGTTGAAGTGGTGTCAGCAAAGTTGCAGATGGTTCATGACATGGGAAGTGACCAATTTCTAGCTTGTTCATCCACAGCCAATCTACTCATTTCAGAGCACCTGCCATGAAGAATTTCATATATAGATATAAGGAGGATATCATGGAACTAGCAATTTCTAATTCCACTCTCACACTTGGCTAGAGCTGTTGCTGTTAGCTCCCACTCAGAGACAAATGTCCAACACTTTATATGTATTTGACATGAAAAGAACCGCAGACATGAAGCAGAAACCTGGTTGTGTTTGCAACCTAATTTGCAGCAATTTTTCAACCACAAAAACTGGAAAAAAACAATATAGAGAGATACAAAACCGATAGAAAGCTGCTGTAAGGATGTTCTACAACATTTGTAAGACATAATAGGGATTTTTCTTGTAAACCAACTAGGGAAAGCTGGAGGTAAGGGAAAATTTTATTTAATCTTTCATGAGAAGTATCAAAATGCTTTCTTAAAACACTGTCTTGAGAAACAAAGATCATTTCCATAACTTTTCCCAATACTTTTCTCTAAGTGCTTAATCAAGAAATAATACCAGTGTACATTTTGTCATTATATAGTTTGGCTTCATAGAATTGTAGAATGGTTTGGGTTGGAAGGGGCCTTTAAAGAGCATTTTGTCCAACCCCCAATGCTTCTTTAAAGCATGTGTTTAGAAACTGGCCCATTAGACTACTATTAGACAAAGAGAAAGACTGAGATTTAAAAATGGACTAAAGTGATCAGTTTGGAAAGCTGCTAAAGCTACCATTGGCAAATGCTCATATATTTCATGGAATAACGGATTTTTAAGATCTTTAAAGGTTTTTAAAGTCTTTAAATTTTACAGATCTAAATTTTAAAGATCTTTAGATCTTAAAAATTTTTTTTTAGATCTTAAAATTCTTAAAACATATTTTATTTCTGCAAAGCAATTACCCAGTTAGATAGCCTCTGTTGAAGAAAGTATAACTGCTCCCTACATTGTTTTTAAACATCAGAAAGAGTCAAGCTTCTTTTGATTCTATTAACAGTTGATTGCAGCCTACAACTTAAACATCAGCACCCATAGCCATTTAAACTGAGGGCATTTTTCTGGGTATTGTTCAATGTTTCTATGCATAGTTGTTTGTATGGGACAAGCAGGAGGAACAGAAGCTGTTTCAGAGAAGAAAATGAACTGCTAAAGCCAATTCAGACACAGTGTGAATAAACATTGGGAATGTGATCCTGAGACGAATGCAGGCCTACAGCAAAGCCTTAGGACTGTCAGCTGGAAAATGGTCTGGAAATAAGGCCAAAGTGATAGTTTCCTTCTTTCAAATATCTGTTTCAGGCTTTCCAATGTAATGGCTTGGGGTCAGACAAGTGTCTCTTTGCTTATTCGAACAGGGCACTTTTTTTGTTAGGAGGAATGGAAAACATAAGAAGTGATATAGAGCCTTTAAGCAAAGGTAGTACCCTCCTAAAGATGCTGTAATAATGCGAGATTTCGTTATTGAATTCGGACCATCTAAAATTAGGAGCTTGATATTTACCTTATGTATTTTCTGTGGTTTGTTTGTATCAATAGAACTGTGCGAAACTCATTCATCTTCAGAAGGTGACTGGGAGGTAATTACTGCCCTAGCTCTGAAATTATCCTTCCAACTTCTACCTTGCTGTGGCTACTTGCTTGAATAGACATGCTCTAAACACAACAGAGAAATTAATACATTATATTATTGCAAACATTTACTGCCCCTATTTCTTAAAAGTATGGTTGAGTCAAAATTTGGTAGCCCACAACAGAGCTAAATATAATTGTTTCTGAAAAAACAATGCATGGCATAAATATTCAAGGTCAGACCTTGAGTAAAAGGTTAACTCCCAAGGCAAGACTATTTAAATCCTAACAACTCTTACTGACACTGGTAGTTTAATAAGACATATTCTTACTTGTGGAAATATGTGGGCAACAATGACCCTGCAATCAATATATCAGATATGACACCAGTTGATATATGTGGGGGATCCTGGTGAAAGGACAATATGTCAGTACGAAAATCTATTTGCCTTTTAATCTATTTATATTATTCTGTTTGACTGTTGTCTCGAGTGATGGCAAATGTATTCTTTTGGCGGTTGAATAAGTATTCTATGGGACTATTCCTTTATAACAAATTATGACTCAAATTTTGTGCTTGGCTAAAAATGAGCAATTAATCATGGTGGTCATTTGTCACAGGCTCTGTACTCTGGAGAAACAAATCTCCATATTCAAAGATGCATGGAGTCTATTCATATATGTTAGCTATTTCCACTTTCCACTTATATTTTTTGACAATGATGCCAGTCTTTTTTTTTCTTTTTTTTTTTTCTTTCATATCGTAAAGAGCACTGGGATTCCAGTGGCTGTGGGGTGAAGTGAGTCATGAGCTCTGTGTTTTCGGTACTTACTGTAATAATGAAAAAAAAACCCCAACCCTATTTTTTCTCTCCATGGTGTTACAAAGTGCTTGAAAATGTGGTGAGAAAGAGCCATGGAAGAGGGCATTTGCAGTTAAAAGAAGAGTTCTTTAAACACACAAAGTTTGACTTACTGTAAAGAATTGTTCCAACATTAATCTGTTTTTGAAGATCTGAATCAAATGCTATTCCTGATTTGGAAAATGTTTTCAGGAGCTTATTATTTTCACTCAGCAAGGAATTGAAAACAAAGGGGGAAAAGAAGTGGGAATCTTACAAGAAATCTTGACAATAACTTTCTTTTGTCATCCTGCACAAATGCTTTTCAAAAGCACATGGGGAAAGCTACAGTTAGAGAATAAGAACTTCACTAGGATACAACTGGAAGAAAAAGGAAACAACTGCATTTGATTCTACTCTCACATACTTTAGTTGCACTCATAGCTGCACAGTATTGAATACAAATATTTCTTGATGATGAGAGAAGGTTTAGACCCAAAGCTTGGCTGTTTTGGAAACCAGCAGCAGACTAAGTTGCTATAAAAACCGGATGCTGAAACACTGGCAGCTTAGAGATAATTTTGTTTGACTGGACCTCTTCATTGTCAAAAGCAAGAATCCTCGAAGGCTGTTCTTCATTTCTTCTCTTGCTTTAGGTTCAGTTTTGTTATATTGAATAATACCTGAAATTGTATGTAAAACACTGTCTCTCTCTGAGCTCCTTGCCTGCACTTAATGTGGGCCATGTTTCCAGTGAGGCTGGACCGGGTGTCCTCTAGAGGTTCCCTACAGCTTCAGTTACGCCATAATCCTGTGGGTTTTGGCCACTACTTTACATGAGGGAAATGGCAGAGTATGATGTCAGTTCTGATGTAATCAGCAGAACTATTTTTACTATATGGTGAAAGGAACAAACGTGTGTTTCTTTTTCTTTTTTATGATTAATATGCATTGGGATGTGGAAGCTTTTGTGTGTCTTTTGCACTTTTTGGCTGCTATATTTGAAAACTTTAAATTTTCACTTAGTAGCAGTGATATTACTATTGTCAGCCAATATGTAACCATACCTAAATTATTATTTTTACTGCTTCAGAACTAAATTTGGCCTAACCCATTTAAGTCATTTTTGGAGAGAGATTTGCATTTGAGCTGATTGTGTGAGTGCCAAGTTTCAGCCTACAATGACTGAAAACAGCTGAATAGTGGAATAGTGAGTGACAGTGTTTATAAAGGAAACAGCTCCTGACCCTCGATGACAGCTCTGTGAACATGATGATACAATCATTTCAGGATGTTCAATCTTGCTCACAGTTATTACTATGTAGGTTCCTAATTTGTTGCCTTCCTCCATCATCAGAACATGTTCTGTAACTCATATTTTTACATTGCTGAATTTTACTCTGTTTCCTCTGAGTGATATCTTGTGAACGGCCACAATATTTATAATATCACTTGCATTTATTTTCATAGAGCTACACTCTGCCTTTGGGCATAGCCTTCAGACAGAGATGCTGCAATATGTTATGCCATAGCCCCAGGAAATAATGTGCTTCAGACATTCCAATGAAGCGCATTTTTCCTTGCTTTTCCCTTTTTTTCTGGCTAGTAAGTTGTTATTAGCCTATGTAGCAATGAGTGTGGCTAGTCTTAAATCAATTCACCTGTACTGACCAGTGCATGTATGTCTGTATGTATATGCATAGTGAGTGAAAAGGAGAAGCATCAGTGCTTTACAAGAGGTGCATTATAGGAGTTTTAGAGTCCCTCCTCCTTTTTTGTTTTTCCATTTCTCCCCCCGCCCCGTTTCTTAATTTCTCTCCTGTTCTTCATGTTCTCATTGACTCCTGTGGAAGTGCGTCTGAACTCTGAAAAATGCAGGCTCAAGTTCAGGTTCATAGTACTCACACCCCTCTCTGAGTGTTTGTCTCACACCAAGGCTTTAATTTAGAGGCAGCAATGAACAATTTTTTCTCAGGAAGTCTGGTGAAGAGCTCTAATCCTGGCATATTTAGTCCAAAAGGAAAAAGTGTGAATGTCACCAATGTGTTTCTATATGAACTACATAGTATATAGTTTTTCCTGAAGTCCATTAATAAAACATATTTTTGTATTTGGAGCATTTCCACCCTCTACTTATTTTAAAAAAAGATTAAATAAATCCCCCAAAACAAAGAAGAAAATAATTATGTTGGGGGGTATATTTATTATTTCTCTAAACTGGATCCTGAATTTTAAACCTAGGCACTTACTTATCCATTTATATGTGCATGCTGAACAGATTTAAAACATATAATATTGAAAGACTTCATATAATATATACATCCATTCATCCATATCTCTGGGTGTGTAGCATTTATTCACTTTTGTCTGCAGAAGGAGTAATGAGCTAAAGAGAAGGAAGGGTCTCTGTTCTCTTTACAGTGTTCAGTATAGTCTGGTACTCAATACTGAAAAAAAAAAAAAAGGAAAAAAAAAGCTTTGGAGAAAATAACTAACTCTACCCAGGAGTTTTACCTATCATTTTATGTCCCCTTGGCTTTGGGACTCACAACACAACATGAATTTATTTTTGAGGAAAAACGTGTGTGTATATATATACACACACATATCCACTTTTCCCCTCAAATATATATATATAATTTTGGAATCTTTGCATGTATGAACTTTGTTAATGGATACTTTTTTTGTGTGTCTAAATTCACAGTCTTTATTGTCATTCTCTGATTTACTGGGGTCATACCAATTTTCTAGCAAAGAAATCTTGACCTGTCGGTTATTGACATCTGTAGTGGAATGGGATGGGACAGCCTTAAGAGTACTTGACCAATAGGTTCTCCTGTAGCTTTTACAAAGCCTTTGGTTTAGCCTTGTTAGACATTCTGTGCTTCAGATTTTATACACTGTTTGAAGTGTCTCTTTATACATTATTCATGTTCCCATCAGCCCAATATTGAATTTTGGCATCGTTCCAAGGATTGGTAACATTCAGTTCCAAAATGAGACCGAAAAGGAAAGGGGGTAGAAAAAGATCGTATTTCTCATTTTTGCTCAAATTTATCTGACCATTGACCTACTTTATTTTCTTAAATTGCATGAGAGATAAAAGTGGATTGATTAAATAATTTCTACAGATATCTGAGTGTGAGGAAAATTAAAATGGAGGTAATACAATCTTAAGGAGACTGGGACAAATTCAACCACTGGGATTATGCCAGCCAAGGGTAGTGTAGACTTTATTGGAGTTTTCTTATGGCAGAAACTGAACAGGTAAATTTGTATTAGTAAAAAGCTTCTGTGATGTTGCAAACACTAAGGCTTGGACAGTGCTGCAAGGGGCAGAGGAAATTTGAGAAGGTGATGTTATGGCAGTGGCCAGATTAAGTTCTTGTTGGGCTTTTGCCCTTCTAATTTTCTCCCTGCATAACCTCATGACATTTTTTCAGTCCTCCTGAATTGCCTGCCCCTTCTCCCAAAGGTCACAAATTCTCTTTTTTCTCCTGAGTTCCAGCCAAAGCTCTCTGTCTAGCCAAGCCAGTTGTCTTCCCCGCTGGTTCATCTTCCAGCACATGGGAATGGCCTGATCTTGTGCCTTTGGGATTTCCTTCTTGAAGAAAGTCCAGCCTTCCTGGACTCCTTTGGCCTTTGGAATTGTCTTAGAAAGGACTGCATGGTATTCTTCTAGTGCTAACTCTAAAAAAGTGACTCTCCATTGATTTGACAATATTCATCAAAAAGCCAATGGAAGGCAACCGATCTTTAAAAAAAGTCAATGAAAGTACCTTCATGCTATTGTCCTGATCTGTATGGATTACCTGCTACAGAGAAGAAACCTGTGCCTTTTCATGATGTTTAGCAAAACAACAACATGAAGTATTTGTTTGGACTTCTGTGGAGTGAGAAACCAAGGAACTGTGCACTCAAACCACGAACACTATGAGTAAAAGCAAAAATTACCAGCCATGCTGATGACTGCTGTGTTTGCTCTATAAATCTTCCTCTTGCTCAGTGGGACAGCCAGGCCGCAACTGTTCAGAGCAATAAAGGGAAGCATGACCAGTGTTCACCTCCACCCGAGGTGATAAAACTGTCCAGAAAGTACCAAAATTAATAATACTGAGCAACAGTGAACTGGATATTATTTTTTCCTGTTATTTTGCAGGATTTCCAAAGGACTGAGATATAGGTATGGGTAATGAATGGAAATAGCTATAATTACATTGACATATAAACATAATTTCACACTTCAGAATCCAAGCCAAAATGGGAAATATATTGTGGGATGAATATTTTTTTTGATAAATTTCACATTATTAAAGTTATAACTCTTCCTCAGAAGCATCTGAGATTAGCTGATCTCAGAGATGGGCTGCTCAATAAGATATCCATCTGACCTAGTACTGCCTTTCAATGTATATTTCTCCTGTTTGTCAACTATGAGCAAGCTGGAAAAAAATCATCATCACGTATCATCAGAACTGGTGACTGTTGCATTTATGTCGATAAACTAGAATAACTCACATTTCAGTTAGCCAGAATTAACATTGAAATTGATTGCAGAAAGAACCAACACAATTATAAATTGTTTTTTCTCAGCAATGCTGGCTGAAGGTAATTATTCTTGCTTTCAGAGTAGAAAATTCTTGGCATTTACATTTCCAGGCACCCTCTCCTATATCAAAGAGACTGCCTAGAGCACACAGGATAAAATCTATGTCTTGTCGTCATTAGGGATTAATTTCTCCCTTGCAGTGATTGCTGACCAAGAGAAGAGCAGCAGGCCTTAAATTCAGGTTCCTCTCTGTAGCCCAGCATGCATTCAGGAGCAACACCTTATGCACTTATATAGATGAACGACTCTGAACACTTCAAATGATCATTCTCTTATTTACCACTAAGCATGTGCGTAACTGTCTTGCTAAGCAAGGTCTTCTGAATGCTTCTCTCTGTGTGGTATCTTTGATTTGGGTGCCGTTACCACCATTTTCTGGAAATTTTTTTTTAGTCTGTCTTTTTAACCTTCAAAATTTGCCTTTTCTCCAAGTTTTTAGGGAAGACTCGATTCACAGATGAACAGCCCTCAGTTTATTTTTCCTCATGATAACTGTTGAATATTTATGTGCTGAATTGTGATGAGCTGTCCTTTCTATATTGCATATTACTGGGTATTTTAATTCATGAGATGGGATTCAGAGCAGACAGGTGCTTCTGGAAGTTTTTATAGCTTTAAATAAATAAATGAAACAGACAAGGTTTTGTCTTTTCATCTGCCTCTTCAGCAAGTGTGTTTCTTTCTCTATTCTTTATTTTGTTGTTCTGCGGGGTCCAGCTACCTCTGTCATAGACACCATGTGAATCAAAATGGATAAAATCACAGTCTTGGTATTCTGTCTTTTGAGAGAAGAATAAAACAGAATTGAGAAACTACTCTCCTTTGTCATTTGTTTTCTTTGTGAGTTTGGAAGACAAATAGTTTCACCAGAATTATTTGGACAATATTTCTCAGCTGTCCTCAAAATGCCTGCTAAGAAGTTCTTCCTCTTTGGCTTCTGCCCATCCTGCATTTGTCCCATTATGTGATTATGAGAAAGCCTCTTAAAAATTTATCATGGCAACAAGAGTTTTACCTTTGATTTTTATCTTCCCCCATTCGCAAGTTGTTGTGATTTTCACTAACCTCAAATATTCGCTTTTTTTAAAAACAAGGAAAGTTTGTTTTTAAAACAGAGATGTTCAGAGAATATGGTCAGTTTCACCTTCTCACTATAAAAGCAACATGCAATGAAGTCTTTAAATATCAGCTTAAAAATCATGAACCTTTCAGCTTTGTTTGATGTCTAATTCTGCAAAGATGTGTAAAGCTCGCACAGGCTTAGAATCATGTAGTATTGATAATGCCCTTCAGTTGAGCAAATGTGTTGGTCAAATACTGCCCAAAAATTCTTATTAAATAACTAAAAAGTCAGTGTAACATTCATTACATGCTTTAAATCTGTGGTGAAAAATGTATGACTTCTTTGGCTTTTTTTTTTTAATGATTGTGTGTAAACTCTCCTTTTCTCTTCCTTCCCTTTTATTCTTTTTTCTATTTTGCTTCTGAAAAGGAACTTCTGAAAGGAAGAACATGAAAAGTAATTACTTAATTTTGCATGCCTTAAAAAATAGGCACTTTTTTCATTATTAAAATTTTTTTTAATAAAAGCATAATGTTTGAACCATTACTAGTAACCAGACTTGTCAGGATTAATCCTTAAGATACTTAAGAACAGAAGAAAAATTAGTTTGTGACTGAGGCATAGGTCTATCTAAGCTCATTGTGTTGTCTTGAGCATATCATACTGTTTGCCTGATGCCTACATGCTGAGGGAAACCTAGACTTCTCAGAACTACAAGGGTTGTGTGATACTGCTGCAGCACATTCACGCACATTCACATTTGAAAAGATCTTCTAAGCTCCTGAGATGGAAAGATATACAGTGCTGAGAAGTATTAGTATTAGTATTTCTTAAGGTTATGTGCAAATGAACACAGGAAAGAAATCCTCTGATAGGTTAGAAAACAACTAGAAATTAAGGTCTGTTCCCTGAGCTGTTTAACCAACCATGGGTTTGCTTCTCTCTTTTTTTTTTCTTTTTTTTTTTTTTTCAATAATTACAAAATGATAACAAGTTAATTCTACTACAGGGAACTTTAAGCTTTAATTCCAAAGGATCTTTATTCATGTATTTTTGTAGAGAGTCAGGGACTATTATGCTCTGGGAGCACAGACTCACTGTGCTTCACACTGGTGAAAGCTGTAACTGCTGCAGTAGTTACATCCTTTTATGTTATGGGTAGGCTCACATTATCAGGGCATTATGTGGAGAATAGCAGACTCTGGGAATTGCCATATACTAGCTGTTCTTTAGAAATCGTAGTTCCACCATAAACACTAAAATCCAATGATGCATTTATTTTGAGAAGTCTGGTTACCCATCCAGCTTAACTCCTCTGCAAGCAAGTAAGGTTTTTTTTCAATATTTTCCACACCTTAGTTATCTACAGAAAGAGGGGCACGATCTAGTTTCAAAACTTGTCTGCCAGTGCATTGGGAAACTCTTAATATTTATGTCTTAATTTTTTTTTTTGATGAAGGATATGGAATGGGATGCAATATGACCAATAAATAGCTTCACTTAAGTAGAGGTGGATCACTGGCTAGAGTTACTAGACTTTATTGGACAGTGTGCTGTTTCATCAAGAACAGTATCTGGAAGACAATTAAGTATTATCTGATGTCAATGTGTTAGGAGCTTAGAGGTAGAGCTTATACCCAGAGTCATTTGCTTTGGGTAATAAAAAATAGTACTATTTAAGTATTTAAAGGCACCTTGTTGAAAACAGTGTACAATAATATCAGAGAGACAAGTCATTTTGGAAGTTTTAGGGAGGTGGATGAGTAAGCGTGTCTGGGATGGCAGAGTAAGGTAACTTGATTTCTCCAGCTATATGACTGCTTTCTTTCTTTAACAATCTGTGGTTTTATTTAAGAGACCTAGAAGAATATGTTTAATGAGATCCTGTGTGCATAGTAAAACACTAAGGCAAATATTCCTTCAAGAAAGGTGGCTGAGGAACCAAAGTTGTAGTATATGTAGGATTAGCTCCTCCTGGTTTTGTGCCAGTCTATGGGTTTGTTGAGTTCAAAGGCATTTGGATTAGAAATAGTTTGCTACATTTATTTGTCATAAGGTACTTTAGAGAAAGATTTTTAATGAGCTGCTTGGAGCTGAAACACTGCAGACTTAGTTTTTTATATGGCTCTGTCACAGGGAAATCTAAAATACTGCACCAAATTAAGAGAAACAAAAAGACTGTTTTCTCTGCCTCATCCCCTGGGAAGAGTGAGTCTCTATATGGCTCTTTATTCCTGTTCTCCTTTACCAGCCTTTGTTTTCTGAGAGAATGTTCTGTGTTTTACCCTTACTTTCTAACATTTGATAGTCAGTCTAAATGAAATAAAAAAGCAATGGGTTTTATAATTGCATCATTTGGTAGAAGCTGGAAGCAAAACAGAACTGTGCAAAATACAGCTCCTTCAAGACCGAAATGTGTGAAGTCTGTTGAAAATTAACATTAAAAGTGTTTGAGCAGGAGAGAAAGAAGGATGCTTCTGATTTAAGGATCAATTCTGAGCAGCATGTGGCCACCCTGAAGAGGCGAAGGTTCAAGAAACTTTAGAGAAGGGGAATCAAAAAAATATTTGTGCTTAATTTATGCTGCTGCTAAGAACCAACTGAAGTTCTGGGGAACATCTGTGTTTTAGCTACAGAAATGAAGGACGTAGAAAGAATTACTAAGTCAGCCCATTGGTTGCCCAGCTTGGTGCGGAGAGAATCTGAGCTCTAAATTATAACAATAGTTATCAGTGAGTCAGTAACATACAACAAATAAGTCTGAAAAGTATTTGAGAAAAAACATATTCCTGATGATCCTTTAATTCAGTTGCATAAGAAGGCTATCTGATCTCCTCTTTCTTAATTACTACTTGATGCCATTAAGGGGTGTGTGTGTGTAAAATTATAAATATATAATACAGATTGCATGGAATCTATTTGGCAACAGTTTATATAATGATTCAAATCCAATTGTTCTTCACTTTCAGCAAGTAATAATAAACCATTATGCCTCATATGATCATTAGATTGTATTAACGTTGGATGTAAGAAAACGCAATGTCACCTCCCTGTTCTCACAAACTTACTATATGCTCAGGTCTGAGGATATGCTTACAGTTTCAAGTCTCCATGCTTGGCACCTGAAAACCGTGGGGGCTCTGTCCTTTTGGATTTTGGCCGTGTGCATTAATTGTACTTTGTATTAAAATTTGTACTTTGGGCTCACTAGTCTGCCCTTCTGACATATAGTATGTGTTAATTGAGAAAAGCAAAGAGATCTGTTGGTAAAACCTGCCTTTTTCAAATCTAGAGGTATGAACAGACATAGGGTTTGTCGGGGTTTTTTTGCATCAGCTCTTCAGAAATCTTAGTCGGTCCCCTATTTATTCTTAGTGAAAAAATGGCAGCGCTGTTTTTGGGGGCTGCTTGAACATTCAGATGAGTATTGACAACTACTTTATTAAAAAGAATAAATCCTTTCTGCACTTCTAAGAGAAGACACAGCATGGCACGGCCCCTATTGGAACGCACTTGCTGTTCACATTATAAACGTGATAAATCGAGCCACAGCAGCAAACAGAAGGGACGAAAGCATGACTGGGAAATGCAAAGGCTGCAGCCACTTGGCTGGTTGCCCCTGTGCAATGCACGCCATGCTCGCCAGGCCTCTGCTCCTGGCTTGTCACCCCCAGGAGAGCCCCTTGGTTTCTGCGCTGTGACCTTACCCCTGCTTTTTGTGATGGGGTTGAACCGCCACTGCCCAAATGTGGGCTGCGTTTGGTCTGAGGGCTGTGTCTTTCGTGGAGGTGCCCAGGGGCACATAGGTAATATGCTGTGCAGTCGCATACCCAGGCTCTTCCTTGGTTGGACAATGTCTGTCAGTGCTTATGAGGGGCTCTGGGGGCTCCCCGTGGGGTCTGGCAGGGCAGGGCCTGGCAGCCATGGCCTGTCCCACCGTTCCAGCCAGGAGAGGGCAGCAGGGGGGCATCGGGGCAGCCCCAGCCCTGGGCATCGGGCACCTCACTTAGGATGGGGATGGGCTGAGGCCGGCCTGGGATGCGAGTCAGGATCTGGGGTTGGGACCTCGCACAGGCAGGGCTGGGCAGGGCAGGGTTAGCTCAGGCCAGGCCTCATGGCAGGGCCTCACGCAAAAGCAGGGGCAGGCCCTCACCAAGCCTTCTCCCGCTCCTCACGGGAGCTCTCCTGAGGGGTGGCCTGGAGCTGAGCAATTCCCAGGCTGGCCAGTAGCCCACATGCCATACCCCAAGGAGAGGGAATGATCTTCCCAGGGCCCCGACAGCCATCTCCAGTGCATGGCAGGTCTTGGCAGAGTACTTGCCAATAGCTGAAATCTGCCTGTGAAAACATATTTAATGAGGCCTAACTCTGGAGACATCTTCCTTGGTGCTCTCTATTGCAAAGGTAAAGAAAGCCCCATTGCAGGCAGGAGCTGGCCTTGGGCTCAGGAGGTGTTGTGGGGACCTGCCTCTTACAGGCTGCGGTTTATTCAGGGGACCAGAAGCAAGTTGTTCAGTCACTGTTTGGGTTCCCCATGTTTAAAGAAATATAGTACTTATTTGCAGCAGAGGTTAACGAGGGTGAATGTCTGGGAAATGCTGAGTGTGAGCCTCTTCACACTTGGGGTTGCCCTGGGTATGGCTGCATGCAATGTGGGCTCCCAGTCTCAGGTGCTCTGCTTTTGCCTGCACTGAGTAAAGAGGAAGGAGGGGAGGCAGGACTGGAGAGTGAATCAGATCCCTGAAATTAGATGCTGTGAAACCTCTTCTAGTGTAATGCCTACCTTAAAGGATATCTTAAAAGCCAGGCTACAGTTGCAAGAAAGGCAATAACAGTGTCAAATTCTTATGTAGGCTCTCTGGGCTTTATGTCTGCAAGAAAATGCTCAACGTTGCTCACACCCTGCCTCCTATCTCCCCAGAGCAGCTGGTGCATAAAGCTCCTGGTACCAAGTGTGTGCAGCACTGGATCCTTAGTCATCAGGGGGAACAAGGCTGATAGCAGAGGTTGGTGCCTGCAGAGAGAAAAGAGTTACCAGCTGATGCTTCAAACAGCAGCTGCATCATCCTCAGATTCACCAACTCCCACTCAAAGACCTTGCCTGAATCGATTCAACATGCAGCAGGCAGCACAGGTGCATCCATGGAGAAGCCTGCTCTAGACAGAGAAACAGCTGGTGATGGTATGAGAAGGTCATTACCCCACTGAGACCAACAAGGAAGGAGGTGAGAGCTCTACAGGGGGTGGAGAGGGAACAGAGTCTTTCTAGTTACACAAACCCTTTGAGGGGGAAGGGGCAAAGCAGTAAGAAATGCTGCTTTTGAGAATGGGGCAGGTTGAAGCACAGATTAGTTCTAATGCAGTGGAAATTGAGGAAAATCAAGGCCTGCTGTCTGGTCATTCAGAAGGTGAGGAACCCAGGCTTGAATTGAGGAGGGGGATCTGCACTGGAGCCAAGCAGGCTCAGCTGGGACCCCGTTATTGGTTGCTGCATCTTTGTCTTTTCTGCATGTATCTGATAGGAGACTATTGGCATTGATTTTCGTATCTGTAGAACTTCAAAACTTCTTTTCAGTAACAAAATACACTGTGTTCTCTACAAGACTGTATTTGTGTTTTTAAGTATGTATGTGTCTGTTTTCCTGTATTTATATGTTATATCAATATATATAGATAGAGGGGGGGAAAAAAGAGGAAAAACATGACATACAGGTAAAATATGGGGCTGTGGTCAAGCATCCGTACTGAATAATAAAGAGGTTCAGAATAGAAAAGAGCAATATTTTTTAGTGACTGAGATGCCCCATTATCATTTTAAAAGGCTGTTTAATATCATGTTATTTGGCCATTACTTTCCAGAAGGGAATACGTGATATATGGCTGAATATATCAAGCAGCTTCTATGAAGGAAGTATTTTCTAGTTGTCAGCAGACAGGCAGTGTAGTCGAGGAGAGGATTTCATCATGCTTTCACCAGATTGCCTAGCTGGCAGCCTCTGCTCACCTCCCAGTGGCCCTCTGCTCTGCTGCTCTGGCAGTGTTTAATGTTCAGCCCGAGAGACAAAGGAGGATTGTCCTTTCAAAATGTACATACATCAGCACTGCCTGAAAGAGAAATACAGCAGGAAACACTGATTCCAAATTGCTGTTTAAAGTGCCGGCCTTCTTCTGAAAAGCAGACAAAACAGAAATAAAACAGAAGCTAAAAGCAGCGACTTTTGTTCAAGCAGAGAAAGGACTCCCTTTTGGCACCTTTACTAAGGCATTAACTGTACCCAAAGTGCAGTTGAAATGGGGTGAGAAGAAAATGGTATTTCTGATGTAAACAACTAAGCACTGGTACAGCAATAACTACTCCTTTAGATACTGGTTTCTGCTGAACGGGAATTTGGGAGGTAAAAACTGATTCTTATTCTTGGTGGTAAATCTGCTGGGCTAAATCTGAAAATAAAAGGTCCAAAATCTCCAGGCAAAGCTTGCCAAGTGTAAAGAATCCTACTGAACATACGTCAGCTGGAGGCTGATACATGGGCTTCTGTACATACACTGCACAGAATTATGCCAGCCCCTTTATGTAAGGCCCTGAGCACAGGACACTGAGGGTTTGTGGCTGAGAAATGGGGCTGGGTCTGCTCCATGGTTTGATGTGGGGCAGTGGTTATTGCAGACTAGATGGGCAGTACTGGGGTACTATGCATGATGTCCTTGCTCATTGGGGTTTTTTCCACTACCTGGCCTGTCAGTAATTGGAGACCAGAACCTGCATGGGACAGTTTTTGGACTAAGATCGCTTGATGTATTAGATAGATCTGAATTTGCACAGTGAAGCCAAGTGAGCTGTGCCAGCTGAGGATGTGGTCCCATTTTAGTCTGTAGTCATACTCTGGATATCTTTGGGGTACCTGAAATCAGTAAGGTAAAGCAGAATGGCTTCTATATTTGTCTGGTGTCCATGCTTGGAGTCCTTTAAAAAGTTCATACTTTGGTTGTGTTTCTAGATCCAATATTGCTGTATATGCAAAATGGTTAGCAGAGAGGTAATATTATTCAAACTACACGTAAAAAAAAAAAAAAAGAGAATGAATTTGCATCGTCTTTAGAAGCTTCTTAAGCAAGATTTTCTACATATATTCATTCTGCTTGCTGAAGCAGGGAAAGGTTCTAGATCATTACTCTTTAAGTTAAAAATGAATCAACCCCCTGTTGTGCTGCTCCTCAGATGTTCTTTTATTACACTCTTGGAGTGATAATAGATATAGATGATACCCCAAACTCCCAAACTTTCTCTGGGCTTAGTGCCAAGATATAATGTATTAAAAATGAGAAGAGATATATCTTATCTTTACTAAGAAAAGTTTTGTTTGGGATATAACATGATGTCCAATTCCAGCAGAGATGTGTCCAGGACTGCCATCTGCTACACTAAGCCTATCCCTTTCTGAATCTAGTCCAATGCCAATTAAATCTAGCATACAGAAAGCTGAGGTGAAGTGTCCAAAACAATCAAGAGAACATAAACATCACAGAAGGAGGTTCATTTGTCATTCATGTGTCAGTAGGGATCTATCCACTAGCAAAGGGCTTAAAAGAAAGAGCAGAACAAACAGTCTAGAAAAAATTATAGTGACTGCATGAAAACTAAAGTGTTACTGCATTGGCATTCCTGAAGCACTTCAGTCTTCTCTTTTGCTTAGAGTAAGCAATAACTACCTTATCTCACAGCACTGGTATGAGCAAAGGTTGACTTTTTAATGGTGCTGTATTTGACTTGATAGTGAATCAGTATTTAAACATACACTTGTATATGCAGAAAAGATAGGCTTTAAAATTAAACTGTTTTCAGAAAAGGACAACAAGTAGAGCTGCAACTGCTCATGCTGCAGTGCTAAGAATCTGATCAGCTCAGGAATCACAGTGCCCTGGGTGGTGTCAGGTGCAGACTCAGGCCCGTGTGCTGGGCATGCATCATTAGTACCACTTACTTCTCCCTCATAATGCAGAATAATCAACAATAGGTCACTCATTTAAGGATGGAAAGGCAGCCATAGGTGGTTCTCTGTGAGAGCTAAGGGCAAAGCATAAGCACAAAAGAGGGGCTGTATTGTTCATACCGTGCACAGGGTACTTCCTTAGTACTCTTCTATCTGTGACTGCTCAGATCACTACAGATTATTTTCTGAGGTCTTCGTAGACTGTCATGGTGCTGTGTAGGATGTGTTTGGTGTTTGCCTGTCTATGCAGTGCTTGTTTGGTTTCTTTCTAAACCATGTAAGTTTTTTTTGCATTCACAATAGCAAGGAGTTCCACATGTCTGCTACCCACTTACATGAAGAACCACCTCCTTTTGCTCGTCTTAAACCCAGCTCTTGCTTGTTTGTCTTTAGTTCTTGTATTTGAAGAGGCAGTAAGCAATTGGTCCCTACCCACCTTCTTTATGTTTCTAAGGATTTTGTGGACCTTTACTATGTTCTCCTAAGATGTCTCTTTTCCAGACTAAAGAATCCCAGCCAATTCAGTTATTCTTCTTGTTGAAGCTTTTCCTGCTTTTGATTATCCTTGTTTGCCTTCTATGAACCTTGTATGTCCTTTTGCAGATGAGGAGATCAGAACTGAACACAATATTCAAGGCACGGGCAAACCATGGATTTATACTGCAGCATGGTATTTTCTGTTTTGTTCTCTGTTCTCTTGCTGATAATTCCTAACATTTTTTTTTGCTCTTTTGACTGCTGTAGAACACTAACCTGATGGTTTTTATGCACCTGTATATCATAACATGAAGGTCTTGCTCCTAAGTGGTCAGTACAGAACTCATATTTTTTTTGTGTGAAGGTAAGATTAGTTTTTCCCATGTGCATCGCTTTCCATTTCTCTACACTGAATTTCATTTACCAATTTATTGTCTAGTCACTTGGCCCCTTAAGCTCAAAAAGAATTCACCATGGTTAGTTCTTGTTCTTAATGCCTTGGGTAGCTGTGTATCATCTACAAATTTTCTTATCTCCCTGCTCATCCTCTTCTCAAGGTGATAAAATTTTTAGTATCTTAAACAGAAAATTTTCCAGTACAAATCCATGAAGAATTTAACTAGTGATTGCATTGAGAAATGACCATCACCCCTATCTTTTGTTTTGATTTTTTTTATACCATTTAATTTTCTATGCATGCTTAATTTCTTTGTCTTTGATGAAAGGGTTTTTAAGAAACCTCTTGGAAATCCATGTGTGTCAACTGGATCATCTTTACCTACATACTTGTTGACCCCCTTGTACTTTAAAGAAGCCGTGTTGACCGCTCTCAAATCAGGCAGAACTCTGATGAATTCAGTTCCCCCCTAACATGGGGCTGATGGTGTGCTTCTGTAAGTGGCTCATTTTTGACAGGCAATTATTTTAACCAGGCTCCCATTTCCAGGCCTCTACAATAGCTCAAGAATAAGCACTCATCAGTTCCTGGAAGCTGGCCACGGCAATCTCATGTGAATAGTTGTCATCTCAAATCCACCAATAAATAAATTTCTTGTGAAGGACTATGAGATGTAGTCCAGCTAATTTACCCTGATGAGCATCCACAATATCCAGGGCATTGTGTGTGTGCGTGTGTTCAGAAAGTGTGAATGGTACCAGAGGAAGGATGTCCATTCCCAGAGTCAGGATACACACTCATGCCACTGCAGAGAATAGTAATAATTCTAAGGGAGGCCTCATCAATCCTCAGAGCAGCTACTGCACAAAGTGTCAGCCACACTAGCAGAGTATACATCACCTGAAGCTCTGGCACGCAGCACAGGCAACACCTTTTTTGCCCCACAAAATATCAGCTTCACAAAATATCACAAAATACAGTGTGAAGGCACCCACCTGCATGCATCTTTCCAACAGCAAATTGCCAACTACTGGCATAGTGCCTGAGTACCTGATACTTAGGATGAACTCTGTCTACATCTGTTCTCAATTTCTGTAGTAATCACTGAGTGTACTTCTGCGGCAAGTTCAAGGTCATTGGCACTGCTGGTGAGATTGTCTTCATGCTAGCACAGAAAACATCATGAGGATTAGCACACCTTAGTCCCTGTGGGAACCTGTTCTGGTTCCACTAAAGAGCAAACGCTTCTGTGATATTCCTGGGTTTAGACTCTGTCATTAACCAGGAAATGTGTTGCCCTGTCTGAAGATACCTGGCATGGTACATAAAGGTACAAATCACCTGTGCTCCTCCTGACGCAAGGGGTAGTGTCCTCTCTCTCACACCTTCCAAACACCTGCCAGATTTAATCTTGGGGTTATTTTTTCACCATTAGAAGACAGAAACCCAAGAATAAGTATTTGCATGTAAAGTAAGCTGCCTTATTGTGGATGGTACATGTTAAACAGATTCCATATATTTTCATGTACATGTACCAGAGCAAGGGCATAGGCACAGACCGACCACAAATACCAGACACACAGTCTGCCTTTTCCTCAGAGGGACCACCTAGAATCCCTCTAAATCTCTCTGGATCAAACCCACTGCCATTTCCCTCTGGGCCATAGTCTGGGCATTTTCATTAGGGAGGCAAAATTCAAGCACCTATAAACAAAGAGTGCTCATTCAGCACCAGCAAATGCGTGGAGGACCATGGGCCAAAAACAAGTTGTAGATTTGTTTTTGAATGAGGAGAGACTTGGCTGCTGGTAACTTTTGGGATGATGAATTAAGACCCTGTGTGGAAAACTCAGTCTGGCTGCTGGATGGTGCCTTTTGACAAACCCCAGTACCTAGTCTTCTTTGAAATGCTGGTAAAATGCTTCCAAATGACAGCTTATTACCTCCCATTTTAACAGAGTTGCTGGTAGGACTGTGGATAGTAGCCAGCACTGCTCATCCCATAACTTATCTGAAGTGAAAGCAAGTCCTAGCTGGATCATTATGATAGGTATTTGGTTGCTGGATTTTGCAGTGGAGTTTTATGGCGGTGTGGCGTGGCCCCTCCTGATAACTGATAGAAATCCCTCAGTGTGATAAAACAGATGAATCATTTCAAAAACTCAGGAGAGAAGCAATCAGGACTCTGAAGGAAAAAAAAAATGCACACAGGTGCTGGTATTCAAACACTTTTTCTAAACCTAAATAAGATATACCATGTGGGTATGGGAAGCTTCCCTTGGAATGGGAGCATCTGTTGTAAAGAGGAGTGTAGGGGATGCTTGAGCTGTTGAGATCAGTATGAGGGATGCACTGCTGGAAGGGACGTGTAGAGATATGATATGAAGCTGCTTCAGATGGGTCTCTCCTAGATGTGAGTTGTTTGGATGTGGAGGCAGATAGTGATCTCCTTTGTGATGTTATACTTAGGCCTATTGCTTGTAGCTGTACCAGTTGAATCTGGCCACCTTAGAGGTAACTTGAAGGGGTAAGCTGTGTGGAGGGACACGAAGGTGGGGTGGGAGAAATTTAACAGGGTAAGATAACTGTAAACTAAATGACCCAAAAGGCAGCCTTTGGCTCTGTCTTGTACTGGATGCATTGGAATATGGAATTTTTGAGGGCAATGAGAGAGAAGTCAGTAGGTTAAAATTATATCTATAGTCACAAGCTTATGATGTCCTCAAGGAGCTACTGCCTATCTCCAAAATTTTACAGTAAAATAATAGAAAAATTAAAAGAAATTATTTTAAGAAAATGTGCCTTACCATGGATCTTGGTTTGTTCTGTGTAATCTGAATATACCAGTTGTGTACAAATACTCCTGACTCAGTCTCAGTCTCCAGTGAAAAACATCTACATGGTTTCACATTTGGACGTGTCAGACTTTCCACGTTGGACAGTTCTTGTGTGTAGCAGAAATTACAACTGGAACAAAGAAAGAGGGAAAGTGAAAAAAAATATGACATATGAAATAAAATAAAAGCTTTCATACTTTTCTAAGCACACACAAATCTCACTTCAATTATTTTTAAAGCACTGAGTTATCCTCTTTTTTGCTGTGTGTAAGTGAAAACTCCTCACAGTCCAGATGGAAAAACATCTGAGCATTGCTCTGTTTTGCTGATAAAAAAACCCATTTAGAACATATTTATGAATACTACTTTTACTACTCAACCAGCTGAGGATTTTCTCACAAGCATATGAAATCATTTTCTGGTAGATCTTTTGCTGTAACTTTTTACAATAATGCATCAAATCTTAAAAGCATTCATCAAAGAACACAAGCATTTACATTTGTGGGCCTAAATTGTTCTTGGCTCATGGTTATCAGAATCTCTTACAAGTAAGAAATTTTTGCTTAATTACTATAGGTGACCCAACTTGAAGGGTAAAAAATGGCATGTTCCTGAGGTTCAGATGATTACCAAAATATATACATACACACGTGCAAATATTCAGGTCTTGTTATGTCTGATGCTCTTGTACATAAAACTAGCTTAAGATTTTTTTTTAGTGCTGAGTCAGTTTGAACATGTTTTGTTTCACCATCCCCTTGAACCCACGTACTGGGTCATAGCTAGTCCCAGCTCATATCTACCTTATAGTGTATTACAAAGCTCTTTCTGAAGGATTTCAGCTGGAATTCATTTCCTAAATGTAGGTGATTTGAGTAATAAATACACCTATTTTTCTGTTCTCCCAATACAAATCTTGTAATATAGGCAATCTAATTTGAGTTCTCCCAATACAAATCTAGTAATATACACAATCTAATTACAGAGACCTTTTTAGCTGCTGAGCTGTAAATGTCGAATTTAAAGATGAATACATTTCACTGACTATGGGAGCTTAGACACCTAGCTTAACTTAGTTAACACGCGTATTTAGATGACTACTCTGCAGCTGAATACTCCTCTTAATATTTTCTGATATTTTATCTTCCACACTTAATTGCCAACTCTGACACTTTTTATTTCCTATTTTCCTTGATTTTCAGATTTGATGAGAAATCTTCTTTAGGATTGCTTTTTTAGAATATAATACTGAGTCATCTCAAACATTTTTCCTGTAGCAGTCTGGAGATGAGGTCCACATCTTTTTCTTTTTCTTTTTCTTTTTCTTTT
>JAOXNO010000013.1:107133652-107221439 GCA_028565335.1 Limnodromus scolopaceus | reverse complement strand
TCTTTCTCTTTCTCTTTCTCTTTCTCTTTCTCTTTCTCTTTCTCTTTCTCTTTCTCTTTCTCTTTCTCTTTCTCTTTTTTCTTCTTTTCTTTTCCTCATTTGTCAGTTCTATTATGGTCTTTTAAAAGCACTAATAATAAATATTTCTGAGCTGCTTTTCTTTCTCCTTTTTTGTGTCTGGCTTTCTTCATTATCCAGTAGGGTACTTCTTAATGCTGCTGTACTTATTTTTTTTTCTGATGACGGCCAAATCCCTAGATAAAGTGGTTTAGTAAATGCTTTGCGTGAACCCATTATCACAGAGTTTAAGCATGTGCTACTAGCAAGGTTTTCTGTGCAAGCAAACTGTGAAGTTATTTAAATCACTTCCATCCACCATATTTTTTATTGTCCAATCTGTGACAATTCAAGAACTCCAAGCTGAAAGAAGGCACTCTTACTCCTGCTGTGATCTTTGTATCAGCCTGAATATGTTAACACCACATTCTTAGTTTGTAATATGTGATAGTAATGTTTATATACTTACTGGGGAGATTTCACTTCTACTGGGTGCACTTCTCTCTTTTTTCCTGGTGTCTCATCTGTGTGGTGAATCAAATACCTTTAATAAATATTATCTTTACCATATATTTACATCAACAGGAGGCTATTTTGCCATTAACCTGCTATGAGATTATATTAAAAATAAGTGGATCATAACAATCTGCAGTAAAGAACAATTATCTGTGCATTTCTGTGTTACATTATACATGTAGCAATAGACTTGGCAGAAAAATGGCAAAGTACCGTTTAGTAGATATACTATATTAAAAAAGCTATGTTATAAAGAACAGGCACGCATCAGTCACTTATTAGAAACTAGTCAGGTAATTCAAAGCAGTGTGCAAGAGCTGAGTTTTGTGGCTAAAAAGCCTCAGATTAAAACAAATTTTATATAATGTTGGTCTATTTCATATTGAATTATTAAGATGGACTAGATTATAAACAGAAACATGCATTAGCTAGGGACTTGAGTAATATATGTTGTAAGTTATGTTTTAGTTAAACTAAGTCTTGCTGTAGGGGATTGTGGATAATAAAAACTCTTCCAGTTCTCTTCTGGATAGTTTCAATGTGTGACAGTGTCCATTCAAATAATTGCTGGCAGCTTTGTGTGTTTACGCATTTTAGGTTATTTATTCCATACAAAGTGGAATATAAATAAAAGGCAGTCAAAACGAAATGTCAACAAACATTTTCCCAAGCGCCACCCCAGGGCATGATATTGAAGGAAAACCCATGTACTTTACCACATGCCAGACTCTCATGTCTTGTGTCGTACTCCCTCCTCTCTAATTGTCACTTTACTTCTGAAATTCTTGCTTGACGTTGATACTGGATTAAGCAAGGCTTCTCCAAGTACACTCAGGAGCTATTGCATCTAAATGTTCTTTGATTCTTGATATGACTTTAAGAAAAGTTCTTCTGGCTTTTTAAAATTGATTTTTCCTCACTTTGTCTAAAATTAATTTTCCTATAATATTCCATTATCAGCTTCCTCCTTGCTACATGTCATATGGCATGACAACAACATATAGTTGCATAGTGATAAACAAATTTGTGTAGAACAGACTCTATAGTATTGTGCCATGAGAAGATGCCATTCCCAAGAAAGGCTGACTGTAGGTAATTTGAGGTCCTGCCAAGACTATTAAAGACCTACCTCATGTAGGAGCTCAATGTGCATTGACTTGATTTGCTAAAGGTTTCACAGAGTTTTCAGCCTCTCTGCATGTTGCTCTGTGTATATATATGCCCACAGCCAGGCTCTCTTCCGCTACTCTTATCTTTATATGCCTTTTCTCTGACCTGAATCTCCCAATGGATCCATCCTGTAACTCACACTGCTAATTCTTCGCGTGCATGGGCTTTGCTTGATTGGTTGTTGACTTGTGGCTGATATGCCTCAACTCCTTATCTGGGTTTTGCCATGTGTTGTCCAGTGTCTATAATGAAAACTGAATATCAGTGATTCCTAATGTACAGTTATTAGGGAACTATAGCTACTGAATTCTTTAGCTGCCATGCCGAACCATATCAGAGGCTTTCAACACTCTCTGAAATAAAGGGAAGGATACTTAAGCATAGGATCTACATACTAGAGGTGACTTTCATCTGCTGAGAGAAACCAGCCCTCTTAGGAGTTTCCCTGGAAAACTTTCAACCTGGTGAATGCTGTTGGGTCATTGGATGTAGACAGTTCAGACTGGAAAAAGTCCGGTCTAGTAATAGGGTCAAGTGGGAACAGCTATGCAAATCATATAATGTGAGCAGGTTAAAACAGTGGGAAACAAAGGCTGCTCATCTGATTGGAGCACATAAGTTAACGAAGAAGTACAGAAGTTAATCCACTGTAATAAGAAATCCACCGTGCATGAGGGATCCTGCTCCTAAGGTTCCTAAGGCAAAAAGACTTCTCTTACCTTTGGGCAGTTCATATGGCATGTGCAGAATTCAAGCACTGCCCTAACCTCACATATTAAGCAATTGCATATGTAAGTATTTATTCAGAGAAGAAAAACACACTATCTGTGTCTGTAATTGTAACAGATGAACCAGAACCAGTTATTGGAAAACAGGTTGTTCTGACCTCTTTGCTTTTCAAAGCAGGAATTTGTAGAGATTCATTTACAGAAGGGAAGAATGTCCAGGATTTAATCTTTTAAAATGCATATACATAGAGATACAAGCAGTAATGCATTTATCATTCCATTTGAATAATTTTGGGTTTGGTATAGAAATGTCTTGTTTCTCATAGAAAGACGATTTACTTACCTATGAAAAAGAACAGACATTTAGACCAGAACAGGACAGCTAAAACATGTCACTTGTGGAAACTTGTTTCCTTGGAAATATTACAAATATTTCTCCAAGTAACTACTTTAGAAATCAGTTCAATTGGAAAACAACAATATGAGATAATGATTAATGTAACTAGACAGTAAGGAAAAAAAGGAATACCCTGCCCTTAGATTATCTGTTTATTAATTTCTACTTCCAGATTGCATAAGGAGAACATCAAATTAAATTTGTTACTTGGATAAAATATTTTGGGTTCCAGCTGTAGTATTTGTAAACAATATAAAAAAAGGAGTCATACTTAGAATATTGTAATGCTATTGTTGTATGACATTTCTAGGGCTAGTTAAAAGAAGAAAAATAAGTTTTAGGTTTGGGTTTATTTTTTTTACCTCTACCTGCCAAGGTCATAGGGTGTGATTCAATCTGCTAAAGGTAATGGAAAAGCTTCTGTTTGCATTTGTCCTTTGATAAATTGTATTTTGCTAAATCCACACCAGATTTATTTTTGCAATTACCACTGAAAAGAAAACACTGTAAATTTAAGACTTGCATTTCTAAAAAGGAGACAATGAATCGTTGTTACGTAATGGAAAGGCTGAATTATAAACACTCTCAATCATAGTAGATGTAAGCACATAGGCAGAATTGATGTTTCAAGTGTCTTTCTCCTTGTGTGAAACTGCTTTAATCACATTTAAAATTACATTAATATTTTTAATAAGTTCAGTAAAGTTATAAGTAAGACGAAGAGATGGCAATCAAGGCTCTTAATTTTGAGTATTAATATCCACAGTGACATGAAGACTATAAGAGTGTAATCAGTTAAAATGTCAGTTTTGGGGGAATTTATTGACTGGTCATAATACTGAAAAATTGATGCATTTTGCTCAATCAAAGTGAAAAATAGTATTTGAATCTCAAAAGCAAATTTCCCTTTTCAACAGCACACTAGAATTACATCCCAAATCTTCAACTTTAGTTAGTGAAGAAAAGCGCCATCAGGGAAAGCAATACCTCATAAGAAATTATTGTATTCTGCAGCAATAAATCAATAAACTTGGAAAAAGAGGGAGAAATGGAAGGTGCGAGCTGACATATAATGTAAATACATCCCATAATGTTATGAGATTGGATACTCTAAGTGTAGGACTACGACTGCTCTTAATGTTCTTAATGAGTTAGCTGTTCTTAATGCCTTTATGACAGAAATACTTTGCTGCACTTAAAAGGGTGTGAAGGGAAATTCCATTCCTGAGTGACATTATACGTCTAAAGACTACTGGGATGCTACTGTATTGCTGTTTCTGAGGGATGCAGTCTTCTTTAGAGGCATAAGAACATACCTCTTTGTTTATGTGGACCTTTGTGAAACAGCACACAACTCCTTTCAACAATATACCTCTAAGTAAGAATACACATTTCCCTTTAAAATCTCCAGTGCTCATGTTTATCGGCTACAATATTTGTTATTCTGGAATGATTTTCCTTATAAATATTGGCATGAGAGTATAGACCTTTAATTATGCAACAAAGGACACCCACCAAACCAAGCCAAGCCTAATTTTTACTTTCCCTGTGGATATACAGTCTAAAGAATGTTAAAGCCCTGAAAATATGTTTTCATCTGGATCAGTATATTTGGTATGGTACATTCCACCCTAATTTCATCAGAGACACACAGTGCTGTAGGAGTGCTCTTGTTGAAGCCTAAAACCTTACGTAATAAAAATTGGTAGTGGATATTTGCAGATGAAGTACACTGGCATCTGAATGTGCTGTATTCCCCCTTCTGCTAGCAATTACAAGATGCTTCACATGGGATGCCAGGTTTTATGCAGTGTTCTTTATTTGTGGCAAATTAGGGAAGTGTTCTGAAGCACTGAGATTGCTGAATCTATTTACCAAATGCCAGGTGACTGCAGTTATCGTTTTATAGGTGAACAAGAACTATCCAATTGTGCTTTGAGTGTATACATCCACAGCAGTCCAAATTACACCAGCAGTAGTGCTGCTATTTATACAGGTAGTAATAGCACTACAGAAAATACTACCCACCTGGGAATAAGAGACTGTAGTAAAAGTCCTTATTTGTCTGCCTATCAAAATGCTCTAAGTCTGAATTCACAAAAGGATAGTGTTTATATTATCAGTGGAAAAACTGTACCTGTGTTCTTTTTATGCACAGAAAATGGTCTGTGAGCTTTTCTTCAGCTGTTCAAAGAAAATTCACTGTGGAATGTACTTGGTTCTGAGTAAAGCTAATGAATAGGTATAGACTTGAATGCATGAGGAGAAGGTTTTAGATCAAGGGTAAAACTCACTTATGTTTATAAGGATGTCTGTTCTTACCCTTTCATGAATACATACTCTAGCCTGTAACATTTTAGCATCTAGCTACAAGGGGATTACTCTTCTGTCATAGGACATACTAAAGACTTGTGTAGACAACACATGACCTTGCTGAGAGTAATGGTATCTATCCTGCTCAGCAGAGTCCTGCTGAGACCCCAAACCAGGTAGTGCATGCTACCAAACATCTCTATGTGCAGTGTTTCCCAAAGGGGTGAGGAGACTGAACGAGCTGTGGTTGTGCAGGGTATGAGGCTTGGTTGTGCTGCCATACAATACCAGCTCTATTCTGTTAAGACCCAGGCGAAATCGAGGTTTCTGCACAATGCTCTGGGGAGCTCCCAGAGGCAGAGTGAGCATAAGCAGGAGCCTTCAGCGACCTCTCCCCTTTCTACATCATAAACATACCCTAAATCAATAAGATATTCCCATTGTATTAGAATACTTAAATACTGTTTAGCTGGCTGAAGATGAGAAGTGTGGTAGCCATCATGGTCTGATCATATCGCTCTACATTGACTTCTAGAGTAGAGAGAGACAAGGTCTCCTGTTGGAGCTGAAAAAAGTAACCAAGCTTACAGGCAACTCAGCATATAGATTCAGGTATATAGGTCTGTTTTGGTGAACGCTGGGATTTAAAAAAATCTCTCCAGGCTTGGTTAGTAGAGCTGATCTTTTAAGAAATTTTTCATTTCCTCTAAAATGACTGTATTAGCTATTTCTTGGTATAGCTGCATGACTTAATAAGACTTTCTAGACAGATCACCTCAGTTCATCACTGAATGAAATATTCTATAGTGGTATTTGCAGTAAGTTAGCATTGTCCCTACCATTTCAGCTCTCACAACTCTCTTGTGTAGACTCTCAAGCATCTTCAAGAGTTATATTAACATCTTCATACTCCTGGAGAAACTGGCTGCTTATGGCTTGGACAAGTGCACTCTTCACTGGGTAAAAAACTGGCTGGATGACCAAGCCCAAAGAGTTGTGGTGAATGGAATGAACTTCAGTTGGTGGCTGGTCACAAGTGGTGTTCCCCAGGGCTCAGTATTGGGGTTGATTCTGTTTAATATCTTTATCAATGATCTGGATGAGCGGATCGAGTGCATCCTTGGTAAGTTTGCAGATGATACCAAACTAGGTGGGAGGGTTGATCTGCTTGAGGGTAGGAAAGATCTACAGAGGGACCTGGATGGGCTAGATCCATGGGCTGAGGCCAATGGGATGAGGTTCAACAAGGCCAAGTGCCGGGTCCTGCACTTGGGTCACAACAACCCCATGCAGTGATAAAAGCTTGGGGAAGAGTGGCTGGAGAGCTGCCCAGGGAAAAGGACCTGGGAGTGTTGGTCAACAGCTGAATGAATATGAGCCAGTAGTGTGCCCAGGTGGCCAAGAAGGCCAATGGCATTCTGGCTTGTATCAGAAATAGTGTGGCCAGCAGGACCAGGGAAGTGATTGTACCTCTGTACTCAGCGCTGGTGAGGCTGCACCGTGAATACTGTGTTCAATTTTGGGCCCCTCACTACAAGAAAGACATTGAGGTGCTGGAGCTGGTTAAGGGTGTCAAGCCCAAGTCTTATGCAGAATGGCTGAGAGAATGGGGGTTGTTTAGCCTGAAGAAAAAGAGGCTCAGGGTAGACCTCCTACCTGAAAAGAAGTTGTAGTGAGGTGGGTCTTGGTCTCTTTTCCCAAGTCACAAGCGATACGACAAGAGGAAATCACCTCAAGCCGTGCCAGGGGAGGTTTAGATTGGATATCAGGAAAAATTTCTTCACCGAAAGGGTTATGAAGCATTGGAACAGGCTGCCCATGGAAATGGTTGAGTCACCAGCCTTGGAGATGGTGTAGATGCAGTGCTTAGGACATGGTTCAGTGGTGGACTTGGTAATGTTAGGTTAACAGTTGGAGTTGATGATCTCAAAGGTCTTTTCTAGTCTAAATGATTCTGGTTCTATGATTGTATGCTAATTGCAAAAGCTGAGGGGGACCAAAGGGGCTAATCCATCAAAGTATACAGTGAGCATTTCTTCTAATAACTGTTATATTTTCTAAGTGGGCTATTATAGATTTTACATCTTCACTGATAAAATTTATTTTCTTGTAAGTGGTTTTGGATTAAGATGGGAATAGGACTTTAAATGGTAAATGTATCACTTTCACACTAAATACATGTGATTGTTTTGGCCTGGTGCCCAAGAAGAGCTAAGAATTTTTCTCTGCCATAGGCTTTAGTATTAGTATTTTTTCGAACTCTTTAAACACTTATGAAAAAGCTATAGATGCCTGTTCCTTCTCTTTCTATGTGTTTTGATTTCTATAGCTTTTGGATGCATTCTGCTATGGGTTCTAGTGACTCTAAGTAGTTTAATTTTGAAAGTGGAATTAAATGAAATATGCAGAGATGGCTAAAGCCAAAGAGGCTTGGTCAGGCTATTTGCCATTAAAGAACAACTGTGTTTTGTCTTGGCTATTGCAGTCACTGGATCAAAACTTTGTCCAGGGAAAATTCAGGATTCTAGCAGTCCTGCCTGACCATCTTGTCATATGCATGTAAATGTAGTTGATTTGTGAATACAAATATGATTCTGCATGGTTAATTTTCTTTCTAATTATTGTCAGCCAGGTGTGGACCTTCAGCCCCCACTAATTTGTGACATTTGTCATACCTGGGTGACATATACTGGCGCCTATAAGATCCTAATATAGGGGGGAGAAAGTCTGATTGAGGTAAAATGTAGATTCCTGAAACTAGTATTAGGGTCCAGAAGTTTGTGAGAGGGTCAGTTATTGGTGCTTTAATTTGGATTAAATTTGAATTTTTTGAATTATTTTTTTTAGGTTCAAGCATTGGATTAATGTTTAGGATTTAGAAATTTCTAGTTCATGATAGGATAGACAAAGCATTTTAGCAAAGATGGGATGAACCAGTGATAACTGGGAGAGGAATCAAACATGGAAGAGGACTTTGTGGAAGAATCTTGTGGACAGGACCAGAAGCATTACATGATGCTGTTCCCAGTGCCTTTGCAGAAGCAATGTGTGGAGGAGAAGGTGCTAATGAGAAACAGTTTGCATGCCAGTCCTGCACCTACCAAATGTGTGCCGAGTTCCTCAGTGCCTCTGCACCTTGGCAGTATCAGAAGACCTGACTCATCTGTGGCAGGTGTAGGCAATCTGAAAAAGTGTCAGCCTAAACATACCAAAGGCTCATTGTGGTACAAACTAGTGGACATCAGCTCACTTGGTGAAGATAGGGGTGGAGTTTGTGATGACCTGCATAACATCCCAGCCTTGGCATAGGTCTTTACAAGCCATGATGTTCAGGCTACAACTGAAATGATCCAAATACTTGGCATTGTAAAGACGTATGAATCAAGGAGAAACTTTGCTGTATGTCAGCCCTCACAGACCCTATCTTCTGAATATGGCAGTGATTTGTAATGGATTTCCTTGAGTCACCACTGTCTATGATAAATAGAATCATAGAATCATAGAACAGTTTGAGTTGGAAAGTACCTTTAAAGATCACCTAGTCCAATGCCCCAGTGATGAGTGGGGACATCTTCAACTAGATCAGGTGGCTCAGAGCCCCATCCAGCCTCACCTTGAATGTTTCCAGGGATGGAGCATCTCCCACCTCTCTGGGAAACCTGTTCCAGTGTTTCACCACCCTCATAGTAAAAAATTTCTTTCTTATATACAGTCTGAATCTATCCTCCTTTAGTTTAAAGCTATTACCTCTTGTTCCTACCGCAACAGGCCCTGCTAAAAAGTTTGTTGCCATCTGTCTTATAAGACCACTTTAAGTATTGAAAGGCCACAGTGAGGTCTCCCTTCTCTCCTCCAGGCTGAACAACCCCAACTCCCTCAGCCTGTCCTCATAGGAGAGGTGCTCCATCCCTCTGATGATTTTTGTGGTCCTCCTCTGGACCTGCTCCAACAAGTCTTTCCTGTACTGAGGACACCAGAGCTGGATGCAGTACTCCAGGTGAGAGTACCCTATGTTCATACCCTGGAATCATACCTTGATTCCTGTAACAATGCAAATCTCTGATTTGGGACAGCTTTCAGCCAGAGATTTTGATGGTCGACATATGGGTTCCCTGATGAGTTTCTTGGAAAAGGACCTTGCTAAATGCCTTTTTTCATTACTTAAGTTCTGATTAGATTACATGCTCAGGCCAAAATTGGCATTTGCTTCCCCCACTGATATGATTTTATGTGTTTGGTATTTCTCCTCCCCAATTTCCTTTTGCAGAGAACCCCACTTACTTCAGTCTGGCTTATCCCAAATGCTTAAGCCTAATACACAGTGGAAGCATATAATCACAAGGTGCATCAGTGCATGAGTTACATTAGGAACATTGGTGGTATTTGCATCTGTTCAAGTGTATCTATCTCCTGTACACTGAATTACAGAAAATAGTTTAATATTTGCAACATGTTGCAGATTGTATGATAAGCGTGGGGATCACAATATATCTTTGCCATTGAGGACAAGATCTCAGCAGGTGACTTCATTGCTCCTTCACAGATCAGACTTGAAGAATTTAAGTATAACATGCAAAGGTCAAATTTTATGGTTTATGTTGCTTGGTCCAAATTGTGAAGGAGTGAGAAACTAGCGCTAGGATGCAAGACTCAAGATGGAGAAGTTCAAGAGAACATAGAGAAAGAGTTCAATCTCCTTTTCCCCAGTTCTGTGACAGATTTTTAGGCACTTAGTGTTCATGTAGGCACAGACTCTTCTTCTATGAGCTGATAAAATAGGAAAATATGACAGTGGCCTAATAACATTCAGGAACCAAGATACTTCTGAGCAGTGAAGGTGAGTCATTTGAATTCAGAATGATCCATGGTAAAACTAATGGTAGGAGTGTCTGTCAGATCACACATCCCTGATTGTGCTCCAATTAGCTGTGCTTGTAATTGATGTTACAAATTTGAACTCTGTTGTGATTCATGGTCACGAAGGTTCACAGCAGCAGGGATTTTTCCATTTTAAGGGAAAGACCAAGAATTTCTCTAAAGTACTTACGGCTGTGATTAATGGAACGGGGAAGTGACTGAAAACCTAGTATTTTAGTAGACTAGCAGAGGTGAAGAGTTAAAAAGTCAGGGGCCATACCATGCTGAACCTCTAAGTTACTTAGTATGCTCAGACACCCGGTGCTGACTACAAGGGGGACACTGTGCTCAATTCCCCTTTGGACATTTCCAGCCAATTGCCAGGCAGATTCTTGGCTGACTGAATGTTTTATTTTGGCCTCTGAGAATATCCCTTGCAGTTTTAACCAGGTTGCATAGAGTCCTGTGGATTCCTGCTACAGAGAGATAGAAGTGCATCATAAGCAGTTTTGTATTTATTTAGAAATATGGTTATCTCTTCTGACATAGACTAAAACACTGGTGCTTTATTTCAGCTGCTGCAGTACACAGGGTGTTAGTGATCTTTTAGGCTCTCAGAATTCTGTCCCCACTGGGTACATCTGGTACTTCCTAAGGTCTACATATATTAGCACAGTCACTGCAGAACTCAGCCAAAAATCTGCACTGTGGTCTCTACAAGGGACACCTACAGCACCAAAGCACAGCACAGCCAGAGCAAGTAAGATGGCCATGGCCCTTTTACTGTGTCTTAGGAGTCTGAGGAAACCTTCTAAAGCAGCCCTGCAACTTTTGAATTGCTTGTACATGCTAAGAGAAGAATAAAGATATGTAGGGGGATGGCTGTTACTCCGGATTGTGTGATTATCCCAGAAACATGTGCCCAATTTTTCACCTTCTTGTCAGCAGCAGGAGAGGCACAGAACACTTCCCCTTTACTCTCTCTTTGTTATGCCTGAAGAGTCCTGGATGGCAAAGTCAATGCTGCTAATGGTATTAAGAAAATTTAAGGTGAGATGGCTACCCAAACGAGCTAGTTTAAAGGCAACTTGGTTATGTCTGCATGGTTTTAAATGACTGCAGTGTAGGCATGTCTTTTCAGGTATGCCTATTCTCTTTGACTAAAGAAGCACTGCTTGCTATATTATAATACAGTTACACTGTGTAGACCTATGCTGGCACTGAAACACCATAAAATAAGATTAGAATAGTTTTAATTTTATGTCTGAGTAACAGCATCAGCCTGAAATCCTGCTGTGGAGTTTACATCATGGGCAGAGGTACATAAGGGCCTGTGAATATTCTTCTACTTTATGCCCTATAACTTCTCTCCTTCTGGCAGATCTCACTGAATGGCTCTTAAATTAAGTCTTAAATTGTGCAGTGAATTTTCCTTTTGTTTAAGTAGCAGCATTCTGTTCAATCATTTTCTGGAGAGAGCAATGTACAAAAGATAGCCTTTCCTAACCCCTCGCTGTTTCCTTCAGCTCCAGACCTCCTTGCTTCCCCTTCAGTTTCTCTCCCAGCTGGAAGAGAGATTCTTATGCTTCTTTCTAATGATTACTAACTTTGCCGTTAAAAAATATTGGCTTCCTGCAATGCCCAAAGGATCCTGGTATAAAGATGGGTGGTAGTTCAAACAGCCTGAGGGTGAACAAATCCATTTCCCTCATTTGGTATTGTTTCCCACTGATTCAATTTTGGTCTTTATTGCAATGAGAAGAAAGAATAAAGTGACCCCTCTGGACTTCTGACATTTCCCTTAGCGAAGTGTCTTCTCAGTAAGAGATCAAAAAATAGCTTTGACACTGACTTGCAGATTGGAAAAAAAAAGGTCTTAAGACTGTATGACAGGTGGTGTTGCAAAGCCTAAACGTAGGTGCCCAGCTCCAGGAGAGGAGTTCACAGGACTACTTATCATCCTCTCCCATACCAAGAGCTGGGATCCACATCAGGCACCAAACCAAGCTGAGAGATCTCGGGGCTAAGGAGCCACTTTTTGAGGCTTTCACCTTCATGATGTGGGTGCCTGAGAGACTTGGATTCACGTATTATCCCTCTACTTCAGGATTAGGTGGTCTTGGACAACTGCTTTCTTTTGAAATGTGTGTGTCCAGCCACTCTGGGGTACGTTCCAACACCCAGGACCTGTTCCAGCACCCCAGCCAGGAGCAGGGCAGCTGGGAGGCACCACGGAAGACCCAGCACTCCCTCAGGCACCTCCCTGGGGACAGGGATGGTCTGAGGCTGGGTCAAGACATAGGCCAGTAGGTGGACACAGCTTGGTGGAGTCCATGGCCAGGCGGAGTCCATGGAGACTGATGCCAATGTGGTGGTGTTGGGGCAGGGACTGACAGACCTGAGAGGTTGAAATGGGGTCTTGGGCTGTGGGCAAGGTGGGGGAACCTTGGTGTGGGTAGGCAGGGACAGGCAGGGCTGGCAGTGCCTCAGGGCCATGGCAGTGTGCTATTTTGTACCACCTTTTGCATTGTAGCCAGGTAGTGAGAGCATTCACTGAAGGAGGAGAAGGTACGGTCCCAAGCCCTTCCCACCCAGAGGGACCTCCATTCACCTTTCCCATATTACTGGAGAGTACACACATGTTCAGTACTTCTACCTTTTTTTATCCTCCATGATGCAAAACCCAGTGTAAGGTGGCCAACTCTTCACATGTGATGCAGAGGGAACCACTTTACCAAAGTCAGGCTTATGAAGCCCACTCTCATGTGGGTTTTGGGAGGCCGTTTGTCAGTACAGGTCTCAGCAACTTACCTACTACGAGTTCAGCATCAGTTACTGCAAATGTGTGCATATATTGCTGTCCTTTCATAGAAAAGGCAAAATTTACACTGTTATACCTCATTACTTTAGAATAAATTGTATTTGAAAATTTATCTTTTATTGAACTTTTGTTTTCATCTCATTTAATGTCTGCTTTAGTGTGAATACCGGTGTATTAAAGCCACGGGTTACATTGAAAATCGTTATCTCTCCAGTATGATAAAGGAAGGGGATATAAATGAGAGAGCTTTCTCAAAGTCATTGTTCAAAATTTCCTTATAGAGAAGTCAGTAATATCATAAAAAATTCCCCTACGTGCTGGTTCTGAAGAAATTGTGAAGGAAATACAGGTTTAATTACTCCAGTGAGTTTTGGAACAAGCCTAGCACTGAAAGGAATAGAAATTCTCAAACCACTGCAATTTAAATAAATCTACTTTGAACCTTCATTGAGAATTTAAAGTAAAGTAAAGGAGGACTTTAAATGACAGAACACATAACTAATTTAATTTAAAACACTTTAATTGCATGTGAAAATGAAAAACACTTGTGTAAGTAAAATTCATATTTATATACCTGTCCCAAGATTTTTATCATCTTTTTAGAAGTGCAGAGTGAAAGGATGAGGATAAAGGGCACAACACACAACAGGGGAATTTCTGGTTAGGTATTAGGATAATATTTTTCACTATGCTATTGGTCAGATACCATACCAGATTGCCCAGAGACTTGAAATATCTCTATCCTTGGATATATTCTCAATTGTAATGAACAAGTTGCTGGGTCCTGGTCTCAATCCTGGGCTCAGGTTGAGGGCTGGATTGGTTGATACCCAAAGGTCCATTTGAACTTATATAATCTGTGGTTAAGTAAGATTCAGAGGATTGCAAGTGCAAAGAGCTGAAATTCAGGGTTAGTGGATAAAGTTCTCTAGCAAGCTTTGGACCTTGGCCTTTCATTCCATGGCATATGTTATTTATTTCAATGAAAAATGAAGTAAAACTACGGTGCAACTACAACAATTCCAATTCAAAACACCCCAGTGGCATGTAATGGATTACTATAAAAAACCCCATACTTTAGGTCCTGGAGATATTATTTTTACAAAGGCTATAAAGCAATATAAAACTGAAGAACTACATATTCTGCAAGAAAACCCCCCAAGACTAGTATCTCTGCATGAATTGTTGCATACTGTTGTCGTTCCTGGGCAAGGGAAGTAAGTGATTTACTGGACAGAAATAAAAGGACCAAAGATAACATTAAAATATGCTTACTACAGTTCTAGGCTTTAATCCTCACACAGGAGGTGCTGGGTGAATGAGAACTGAAGGTGCTCACTCATGTCAAAACTGGTGTGAGTGAAGGACGCATCAGAGAGGGTCAGGCCTTTCGTGATGATGCGTTCTATGCTTTAATAAAGCATCATCCGTGGATCATTGGGATCTTTAAAAGGTATCTTTAATCATTCCACTTGATGAAACAAGTTGGTGTGGTCTTTGGGCTGTCCTTGAATTCACCCAGTTCTACAAGTAGATCTGATTTGGATGTCGCAAAAGTAACAGGAACATGGAAACAGTGTGAGAAGGGAAAATGTATCAGTAAATTACCAAGTGGCTGTATTTTCTGGATCATTTGAAATGCTCCTGCCCTCCTCCAGATTAAGTCTTAAAGTTATTGACACTACCTAATGGGTGGAAGGGTTGATGCCTGTGTTATTGTTATTAACATATTTGATAATCATCCCACAGAGAAGTGGCACAAGCTGATTTTTTTTGGGCAGAAGAACAAAAATTCTATCAAGGAAAGCAAAATTTCATTAAAAACATTGTAACAAAGACTTTTCGTGTTACATTTTTTATAGCCTCAGGCAATGCTGACTTGGCCAATATAATTTTTTGTTTCCATGGCTTGTTTTTGTATTTATGTGGTTCTCCCCCTGCTACTTCTGAAGGTAAAGAATAATGTATCTACTTCCCTTGGCTGAGTCCTAGACAAAAGCAGAAGTGGTTTACCAAACTGGTTGAAAGTGAGTGGAAGGTCTGAGGAAGGGTGTGGCTGCCTCCCTGCCAGGGCTGGCAGGGAGGCAGATGGATGAAGTGGTGGCTGTGTTCCCTCAGGAAGGAAATTCTGAGGAAGAAAATGGGGCTGGAGACAGTATTTCACCTCTGCAGACAATTCCTCTTCCTGGAAATGTCCTGCACTTTCCAAGCCTTACTTGTGGTCTCTCAGCAAAAACCAGCTAGCTATTTGGCATTTTCTCCAAAACTGTGGAAGATGTTTGGGTTTTTTAAATATCTGTACTAGTGTGCTATATAGGACTCTGTCTGAAATTAACTGGCAATTATTGTAATATGTGAAGAAACAGAATTTAATAAAAGAAGTTAGAACAGAAACAAACAAAACACTTGATGCAATAAGAAGTAATTACATTTGGAATTAATAAGAGTAGAAAAAAACATTAGGGGAGAGAGAGAACATGAGAGAATCAGAGAAAGAAAAAGGAAAGGAAATAGCAAAACCGCAGCAATTATCTTTTAAACAATTTTAAGTGATGTCCATATGTTTTGTGAGATGTGACATGTACAGAAGCTGTGGGATAGAGGATACAAAAAGGACTGGATAATTTCCATGAAAGTAACAATAGGAGTCTGGATTTTGAGTCCCAACTTTTCTGTCTTTTACCACACCTGACCAATCAGACCATGATATACTAGAAGAAATGTGTTGGAGGCACATCAACCTTGCAGAGTTTATAAGTTCAGCCAAGGGAAACAACATGGCTGCATTTATATTTTAATTAGCACGGGGAAATCATATTAAGTCTAGGGAGTTATGCCAATTTACACTAGCAGAGGAGTTAGTCCTTAATATTCTGGGATAATTTCACTTGAATGTAAATGTATAAGTATTTTTAGCAGTCTGTATTCTAGTTGCGTTATTGCATGCTGTAAATTAAATAAACTAGTAATGTAATTCAGAGCCTATTATGAGGACTTGTATCCTGTTAACTGGGTCTGAAAATAAGAAGCAGCTATTATGCAAATGTCACACCCTTGAATTAATTATGCATTTTAGATGATGAGTCTGACCCATAATTTACATAAGTCTCCCCACTTTTTTGTGCCTATTAGTAATCAGAAAGATTTATATTATGAACATGCTTTCCAGTCACCTGCCTTATCCTAAAACACTGCATTATATCTCCACGTAAATGTCTCAGGCACGTGTACATGAAGGTAAAAAGGCAAAAAATATTCCTGGGTTCATACAGTTTTATGCTTCACTTGAATGCAATGATAACGCACCCTTAATACTGATTTGTTCAACAGTGACCTTTTTAGTATGTAAATAGATTATCTCCCTGCACAAGGCAATCAACAGTATATAGGGTGATTGATTCAGAAGAAATTGGCTTGAAAACTTCAGGTAAATACTTTCAAGAAGAACTCTGGTAAAATATATATCTGGTAAAATATATATATGGTAAAATATAATGTGTATGATGTGTTCATGAAGCATGCAGTCTCAATATTGTAGTCTCTGACTACAGAGAGTGTCTGTAGTCAAATAGCAATTCACTGTTTCATTTGAAATAAAAAGCAGTAAAGGCAGATGACTAATAGTACAAACTAGGTGATAAAAAAAAGCCTCTATACTGTATACATTTATAGAGTAACTGACTCTGTCAGAACTGGTGAGGTACGATCCTTTTAGAAACAAAAGATTCCCATTATGAAAGACAGAAATAACACAAACACAGGAATTCTTTGTCATAATTTATTGCAAAAAATGTCTCCTAACATGCAGATCCCTGGATTTGTGCAGTCATGAAGCCGTTATTTCTCCTTGTGAAGGCAGTCTCAAAACTTTCATAAATGTGGTTTGCATATAAAGGAGCCAGGTTCAGCTTCTGCAGTGTTGTTATTGTGAAGTAGGATGGAAAAAGGTCACTGAAATTTTGGGAGGGTCTAAATTTTCTTTCCCCTGTGAATTGCTGCCTCTTTGAGTGTTTTGACAGCAGCTGGGGTCAGTGAGCTCTACTGCTGGAGAGCATCTCTGATAGACTCTGACGCTTGGGAAGGTAATTGTGCTGAGAGAAGGTCCTGCCTGTGTATTAGGGAAATAAAGAGAAATCGTAACACACACCCCTACAAGTTCCTGGTAGGTGCTGATCTCAAATATCAGCCCTGAAAAGAAGAAAAATGCTTACCAGAAAAAGGAGATCCCATTTTTCAATAGCTAGAGCTCCAAACCTTGGCCGTAGTTGCTCCAAGATGCCAGATGTTAACGCTGCTGGTGTCAATCAGTTCTTGTTGGAGCACATATTTCTGTCAGAATCATCACTTGAAGCTGACAAAAAGGTTGGTCCTCTGTACTGGCAAAGTGGAACAATTTGCTAGACATACCAGATAAAAAAATTATATTAATTCATCCTGGTAAGGTGAAGGAAAATCCCCGTGACGCTGAGGAAATCCTGTTTCCCATCAGCTGGGACATCATGGTGTTGATCTCTGACCTTGCACATAAAGGGGCCTGCAATTCTGGCAACCGTGAGACGTTGGAGGTAATATGCTTATTATCTTTTGCTGCTGACACCTTATGCCAATGTTGCATAACCTTATGCCTCTTGTCCGTTTTGTCGGGAATAAAAACAGGAAGGCTGAATTTCATTATGCAGTACTAAAGAAAAGGAAGAACTGTTCATGACATTCAAGTGCAGCCACAAATGGATTTGACTGCAAAAGCTTTTCAAATATTTTATTTTAGTTTGCTAATAATTGTATGGTGAGCACTTCTCCGAAATTAGAAAGACGATATATAATATGCTGCCTTGCATTTAATTAGAACATTTTATAATGCCACTTTTATGAATAGCTTCGGACAAAATACAGTTGAGTTGTTCTTAATTTGGTCACTGGAGGACTGCCATTTTTTTTTTCATTTACAACAATGGAAAGAGTGAAAAAAACGATTACAAAAGCTGCTGGCCCAGAATCTCAGCTGTCGCTGAACAGCTCACAGAACAGCTTGGGAATGACAGTGTGTAGGCATATAAATATAGACTTTTCACTCCTGTAGATCTGTATGGCAGGATGGTCTCCATATTTCCCAACCTCTATTTTTATTGTAGTGGTTACTAGATGTTTAAATCAACCAAAATACTGGAAAGAACAGAGAGGGCAAAAAAACCTGAGTTCAACTACAACCAAAAGATGATATCTTTTTTTTCTTTAAAAAAAAAAAACATTGGGAAATCGGTTGTAAAACTCCTATGCCTATGTAGGAGGTCAATCGGTACCTGTAATGAGCTTGGATGCATATTTTGTATAGTTTACAAAGAAACACTGTCCTAGGCTGAAGCAGCAAAAACAATCCAGACGCACAGCAGTGTGTGGTATATGAGACAAATCCTTCCTCCTATAGCAAGATATATCGTGAAGTCAGAAAAAAATTATCCCACATGTATTGTACTCCTAAAAGGGATAGTACAGCAATATAATACAAGTTTCTAAAATGTAATTCTCTAAATTAGCTGTGTTGAAATGCATTAAATTAGGATTTATCAAAAAGGATTCATCTATCTCTTATAGCAGAATGCTTCTATGCAGAATGAACAATCCTCTCCCTGGAGGGACCAGTTCTGCTTCTCAGTATCAAAAATTCAGTATCTGCTTTTCAGTATTTTCAGCCCTTCACATCTAAGAACAAACATCAGCAACTTTTGTAGTCACAAAGGACTGCATAGCTTTGGTAGATGGTATGTTACAGTGCTAATCTTGGCAATATAACTAATAAAATGCTTGTTTTCAGCATTTTCAGCATTTTGTAGCATTATTGTGCTCTGTGAGAGCCACAGATGTGTTCCTATAATTTTTTCAGGAGCTCAGTTAATCCCACATCTAATCTCACATACACAGAAGCAGCAAAGTGGCTGAAAAAGAAACTGCATAATGCTGCAGTCTTCGCCAGAGATAAGCACCCTAATTCTCCTCTCTGTTACACTGACTTGATGCCAGTGTTACTTCACTAACTTCAGTGTAATTCCCTCTATTTGCCATGTATAACTGGTTTGACAGAGTGTAGAAGTAAGTCCAAACTTTGGGCATTTGCTGTATCGCTCTTATATATTAAGTATGAGGTTAGTTTCAAATAACCCTCCCCCCCCCCCCACAGAACTAGATAAGCTGAAAACACCTCAGATGAGCAGCAAAGAACACATTTATCATTGCACATCGGTAATGCTACCACCTCAGGTAACTGCAAGCAAATTAGTATATCTGTCTAAAACAGAGTTTCTTCTGATGGTAATTCTACTTCAAATGTTTTACTCATCAGAAAGCTTTTCTTAATGAACAAAATTGACATTACGCTGAGACTACCTGGAAGAATGTGTTGAGCTTACTAGGCATAAGCGACTTGAAGTGCAATATTAATCCCAGGACAGTGAATGAGACAGGTCGATGTTCTGGTTGACATTCTTCTCTACAAAATTTTACTTCAATGACTCTTCTGTGTTACAGCCTGGGCCCTGCAATGAAAACCAAAACCAAACTATAGACCTTTTCCCTCCTGTTTTGGAAAAATACTTGGTGAATAGTTAAACAAGATATTTCTTTCCTTTACGCTTGAGAAACTGGCTGTGTTTAAGAAGCCAAGGCAATGATATTTTTCATATGTAGGCATCTTTATGTTACATTGTTGATTTTAGTGTCGTTCCAAGATTGCCGGAAAGAAAATGACCGCTATGGGAGAGCAATTATTTTAAAAAAAGAAGAAGAAGAAGAAGAAGAAGAAAATCCTCAGACATATATTAAATGTTCTAGAGCTGTCTGACATCATTGAGGGAATAATTTTTCTTGGAGCGAGTCACAATAAGTTCTGCCCTTAATTAACCTTCCTACTGGCACACTGCTAGGCTGCCAGCAATATGATCTTCATCCTATTGTCTCATACTCACCAGGCAACATTTATTTTATCTTATTAAGCTGACATGAATGCAAGGTGCTAACCATGTTATCTTGTGCTATTTTTCACTACAACCAACTCCTAAATTCCACTCACCTTTTGAAATTTAAAAACTAGGAAGAAATAAATACCTCCAATGAAATAACATGTTGGGTTTTGTTTGGTTTTTTTTAAATGACTGCAGACCAGAAAAACACAAAATCTTTTCCCAAATTTTACATTTACAAAAAATGAATATGTTCTCACTGTGTGTGGATACCTTGTTATGAAGAAGATAGAATACAAAAAATATTGTAATCTTTGCCTAGATAGCTCCTGGCCATTGAATACACAGAATGTTGCCCACAGCAAGAGAAGTCAATTCAAATGTGAATGTTCCCTCTTGAATAGAGCACAGAAGTAGAAGACTGCTAATGGTTTTTGAGAAAGCATGTGAACAGCCAGTGTTTCAAGATAAAGGAAGAACAGTCCCAGGTCCTGGAAAAAACAACCCATTAATCAGTGACAGTAAATGGGAGGTTTAAATGAAGAAGCATTTGGCAGACTCGGATGCTAATATGTGCAGACTACATAAGGCACCCTGTCTAATAGAACAGCAAAAATAAAAAGGTATTAAAATTGCTGTATTCAGGCATGTCTGTCAGCACTGCAATATCTTTTAAACTGACAACCATATGAATTGCCATACTAGATCACAACAAATGTTGATCTATTTCAATACTTGGCTTCTGAAAGTGACTAGCCCTTGTCTGGCTGGCCAAAATCTTTTTCCTCCCCTTCTGTTTTTGGCCTAAAAGGTATGTTGATAACTGTCTTTTAAAAAATCTAGTGTAGAATCTCAGTGAAATAAAAAATAAGTTTTTGAATGTAAAACACAAATGTTTCTGTTCTGGTGGAACCTGAATTTTCTTGAGGATGAGTGGTAACGAGGAAAGAGCAAGAATGCATAGAAAAAAGGAATCCCTTTAAGGAACAGATTTGTGGTAGTCAGTAATTTTTTTAATTCTTGAAAATGTGATTAAAGACACAGTCTTAGGTCAATACCTATGGCAACATGCAGCTTTTATGACATCTGTGAATGAATCAGAAGTGGTGTGCACTGAAATTTGGAACTAGCAAGCCATTTTGCACACACAGTTTTTTCCCGTATCATATACTCCTCAAAAGAGGCATCTTGTTTAAGACCAATTTAAGGATTGCCTTGGAAGCCTTGCTCTCTTTTGATTCTTTTTGTTTTCTCCTTTGGACTTGTGTGTACTTCATCCATGTCTTCAGATCACCCTGAGCCTTGTCATGCATTGCTCTGTTTATATGCCATAACACAAAACAGTGTTCTGGGTTTACGAAGTCTGTTGACACAGATTTTGTAAACTTTCCTTTCAGTGTAAAAGGACCACGAGTCTTTCCAAAACATGTTTTTTCTCAACTATGTGTATCCCATTTCTGACTGTTGAAATGGCTGATACCTGTATTGAGCTGTTGTGTTGGCATACAGGCCAAATTGATTTTTTTAAAAAAAATCAGCAACCTGCTTAGTTTCTGTTCAGCAGAAAGAAACAACTTGATTTGAATTTTCCATCACCAGAGCAGCTAGCAAAATTGACAGTGCTAAAGTGTTTCAAAGACTCAACACATTAAACAAGCATAGCTGTATTTGTGTCAACATCTCATAGGGAATAAATTCATGTTTTATATTGAGTTTTCCAGTCAGGCCTAATGACTAGTGGTCTAGACTGGAAGTCAAGGGCTCTGGTTTTCATTATATCTTACTCTGCATCTTCAGGATTCTCCTGGGTAAATCACTTTCTCTGTGTACTTTATTTTCCCATCCGTAAAATGACCTTTGTGAAATGCTATGAAGTCAGTGGTTTCCCAGGGCAATGCAGCGCTACGTGTTATTACCGCAGCAAGTATGTTCTTGAAGATCAGTTGTTGGATTCCTATAAATGGGATGTGAGGGATGAAAACATCAGCAGCTGGTGAATACCACACAGAACTCTTCACATACAGCTGTGGCATTCTATTGAAGCCGATTTTACCAAGTCTTCATGTCTGGTGTTTGATCCTGGCAACACTTACAAATAAAGACTTGCAGCACCAACAGTTTCATGTGAAGAAATGAAGTATTTGCTCACCGAGTTTCTCTTTAAGTAAATGTCAGACAAGTCAACATGTCAGACATGTCTCTGAGGTATTCGGAATTGCACTGGGGCAGACAAGCTCATTTAAAACTCAGAACTGAAAATTTGACTATGAATTTTGATATTTGCTGTAGCTGGAGATCAATGGGAAGTGATGAAGCTTGTCTTGAAATAATCTTTGTTGTGCCGGTGTATTTTTAAGCCATAATGTTTGGGTTGGGTCATGTTAGGAGCGAGGGTGCTCAGAGGTATGGCATCAGGTGAGGACGTTAGAATGCTGGATGCAGTTTTGAATTTTTTACTACTTTGCCCATTATTTTGGTTACATTGTCTTGCTGCTTGTGCCTCAATTTATGAAATGGGACTTGTCATCTGGATTTGCTTGCAGCATTAGATCTAGAGATTAAAAATAAAAGGAGACAAGATCTGTGTGTTACTGTTTTTTATAAACATTAAGATAGTAATAATAATGAAAGGTATTTCAAGTACATTCTTTCCCCTATACTATCCAAAAATAAGACTTGGCTTTGAAATCAGAAAAAAAAAATAGAACCTGCTCATTTTGAATACTCAGACCTCTTTTTGCATTGGTTTGTAAAGGCTGAAATCTGGGCTACCCCCTGAGACTGCACTTACAGCCTTAAATGTGGCTGTCCCATGGTTAAAAAGTTAAAATCTCATAAGTATTGGAAATAAATTGGTAGAATAATCAGGTAAATATCTCTCAACTGAAAGTCAAATACTTTTTCCTTCTGTGACAGCAAATGTATGTGCCTCCAGATACAGGCTGACGGGTAAATTATTGGCCTCATTCTATTAAGGAATAGGTTTCCACTTGGGGTGAAGACAACCTTTTGCTTTCCTTGAATAAATGATCTCTCAGGGATTTATAATGATGGCAAGGCAGGATGTAGCTTGGATTGAGAGATTTTATTCCTGAATGAAGAAGCACTAAGGAAGAGAGTGTCATTTTGGGATGATATATTGAGGATATATTGTATCGAGTTATCTGATAAGCAAGTCGTGGATCATTAGCAATGCTCCCTGTGGAATCATTTCTTCCTAGACGCACCATAGGCAGTCGGTAGCTTAAATCTGATTGTTTAGTTTTCCTGTTTAAAGCTGCTTATTCTTGATAGAAACTAAAGCTGTGGCAGAGCCTGAACTAGAAACAAAACTGGCATTCAGCCTGACAGTAAGTAAAGGCATCTGCAATCCATAAAGGTAGCAGTGCCAATACTGGCATCTGTCTTGTTTCTGGTCTCACAACTCTGCTGTTGAGAGCAGCGTGCATTACAGCCCTGATCTCTGGCACAAAAATTGCTCCATTCCCTGGAAGAAAGGTTTGTACTGTTGTGGTGCCAGTTTTTACAATAATGCAAGCTACTGGTATTGGAAGGGACATAAAATGAACAGCTAGCATGGATTCCTCAGGAAACCCCTAGGAAATGTGTGTGGATTGAGGGTCTTGTTAGCTGTGCCACAGCAGAGGCACTGTCTGTTACATTTTCAGCTGTATCTGTGCATCCGCAGATGCATCACACAGCTCCCTTCTAACAACTTCTGTTGTCATTAAGCTGTAGCAAGGTGAAAGGTGTCAACTTTTCTGTTACCTTATTCTGTAGACTTTTATTCTCAACTTAAATGCAGAAATACAATGTTTGCAAATCTTCTAAAAGAAGAAATATCGCACAGAATCAAGTAAAACTGAAGTAGTAGTCAAAATTTTGAACAGTATGATTTTTTACCTTGATCTCCCACTTCCGGTCATCATCTTTTTTCAGTACATAATGATCTTTCACTCTCAGGTTGGGCACAATACCCAGGGCCTATATGATTTTTAAAGCTCTGGATTGCTATTGTTACATTTTTAAATCATGTTTATAAACCACCTGGTATCACCATCAAATTGCTTAGTATGATGGCTTGAATAAGTCCATGTGCTTATTTCTTTCCAAAAGGAACTTCGTGTATTCAATGCAGCTGGAATGCAAAACATATCTTACTCATCATTGGGGTTTATGTATTCTGCGTGTCTGAATCAGAAGGCACTACGCAAGGAATTGTGTGTTAATAGGAAATATTTCAAATAAAAGTGGTGGTTGAATAGTCTGTTCTGGGACTTGAAGTCTTAGGCTAACCAAGCTACTAGACATTGCAATCTTTGAGCAACTGTCTCCATTAGAAGAGTTGTCTCTAATGCTCATATTTCACTCTTCGGTGTCTGCGGCAGTGGTGTTCAAGTGGCTGAATACTGCCCAATTTAGTCACATTCTCTGCCTTGTCAGGTGTCTTCAGTATTTCTTCTTACACCAGATATTGTCTCCTCCATAACAGCTTGCCTCTGTACAGATTTTCCTCTTTCATTAAATATCTCTCTGCTTTTTTTTTCCTCATATTTTTCCTAGTCCGCTTTACTATTAAACTTGCAAACAACTTTACACATTAGCGTGAAGATGTGTGCATCAGCTTTCAGAAGAAGCTTAAGAATAGGAGCAGTTGGGAGAAACTAAGGAGGGTTATATTCATAAGAATACTTGCAAGGTACAGGTAGCCTTTACTCTCTTGTGCACAAGCTGTTTGGTGTCAGTTGCTGCACGCTCTCTGTCGAAAGGCAAGTCTTGAGAATGGACAAGAACTCTCCTGTGAATGAATATTGCCCATCATCCACGTAACAGCTTGAGATCCTTCACAGAATGAGCTGGCCAAAAATCTTATTTGCCCTTGCAGCAAAAATCAGGGACTCTGTAGAATGAATCATTTATTTCTGCTCAGATACAGTCAGACCATGTCACCATAAAGGTAGTAATAAAATGTGGAGGTGGTTGCAAGAGGTGGCTATAAGGCAAGTGCACCATGAGGAAGATTTAATGCTTAGTGTCCTCCAAGATTTCTCCCTTTGCCTTCCCTCCCATCAGTAATATAGCAGGAGGCACTCCATCAAGTTAAAAATGTGAATGGTCAGGGAATTCAACATCTGCCCAGCCTGGCATCCTCACTTAAAGTACAGCAAATTCCTGCTACCTTGCTAAAGGTGTGTGGGGATGCAAAGTTTGTTCGATGAAAGATTAAAGCAAACAGATGGAATTTTTGAGAAGGATGATCTTTTCATGTGTTAGATTTGTCTTTCAAATGAAGACTTCTGCAGAAGTAAACTGATACTTTCAAGGATTTATTTCAGGTTGAATTAACTAAATATAAAACCAATAACTACTGGACATCTTTTTCTCTTTGGTTCAGGTATTGTAAGTAATTTTATGGTACACTGTACAACAGCTATTGCATTCAGTAATCTATTTCCTCAGCTAAAATAAATACATTTTCAATTTCTTCAGAGAAAAAACCAATTGTACCTATTTAAAATACGTCTGATTTAGAAATCAAACCACTCTTGATTTTTTTAATAATGTATTAATAAAACTCTACATTGTACTATTGATGTGCAGAGAAGTATTTTTCTTGAAGAATCTGTAATATTATCTACAGATATTGGATATCTAAAGTAAAAGGTTATCTGGGGAAATAAGGAAAATTAATACTGCAAATTTAGTTCTGTCATTTTTTAAGAACTTTGGGTACTATAAATATTTGCATTAGGTCTTGAAGGATCTCAGCAAGTAAAGCAAAAAAAAAAAAACCCAAAAAGTGTGTCTTCTGTTAAAGTCTAGTGCAATGCCTTTTATATATACTGTACATAATGAATACACCTCCTCATCTATTTGATGTCCTCCTGACAAGCTCCTTGAAGCCAGCCCTTGAACTACACTACCTTCTTGCTAATCTTTGCCTGTTACATTTAGACAATGCAAGAATGACTTTTAAGGAATCGACTAGATAACCAGCATGGGCATAGGGTGTTCTAGATGCAGCTTTGCGCTGTTGCTGAGGGTAAGAACATAGTCTAAACAACAGGATTGCATACTGGTTACTGATCTCATCATCATTCAGTTTTCATTGGCAGTAGCGGTGCAGACTGAAAGAACTATACTCTGAAAGTGTGATTCCTCAGAAAATTGGCACCGAAAGAGGTATAAGTACTCTAAAATATTGTTTTATATGAGAAATCCTACTGTGCTCTGACAGGGTACTAAATACTACTTTGGTATCATCCGCCTATATTTTTCTGTTGTCTCTTGTCTCAATTCTACACGCTAAGAGTCTGGTTCAAATGCTGTAATACAAATACTGATGTAGACAAAAAATAAATTTAGGACCAACATAAAATAGTTCCTGAAATCTGGGAGGAAAAAAAAGACACTGGATATATGGTAACTGAATAGATGGATTAAACATGGAAAGTGGGTGATTCAGGATCTTTGCTTCAGAGCATTTCCTCTTTCATGATGGTCCAAGCCAGATGTAGCTTGATCTTGACTGTGATCTTTTGCTTTTTGGAATTGGTAGTCTACATAAAACTCCTAATGCACACTTAATGTCATAGAAGAGATGACATTTGCTGACCATACCAGGAGTAATGATGAAAAACTGGACATTGCCAACTACAGCTGACACTTGAACGTGACCACTGGGGACAGCTGATCTTCCAGTCTATAACATAAAGACAAGCTCACCTGGCACTAGATCTGAACTTAAATAAATACCAGCTCAGACTCACAGTGCTTCCTTCATTGAAGTAAGCGATGGAGTACATTGGCGAGGCAGTACAAAACGTCCTAAGTGCATCTAGCTGTGCTGTAGCTGTTCTGCTCAGAATTAGGAGGCTACTATGGGCAGGGGCTAATGGTACTGAAACACTCAGGGAAACACTCAGGACTAACAAACATATAAAACAAGGTTAGAACACTTTTAAAGATAAAAGTCCAGCGACTGTAAAAGAGTGCTAAAAAAACTCCATTTAGGAAGAAGTGTTCGCCTTTGAACATTCTTTCTTCAAAGGAGAAAATGGTACTATTATCTTGTATATGTTTTAAATCTGTTTTTAATAACTCTAAAATTCTTTCTTTATCCATTCTTTTTAGTTTTTTTCTATAAAATATTTACAGAGTGAAACTACCCTGATGGAGACATATTGCAATAATTCACCTTCAATTTTGTTGAATGTTTCCTTGTTTGTGGATAGTGAGGCAGACAGAGGGAGAGAGAGGAAATTTCAGCTCTACCTTTTCTGTAATTTTCAATTCTATTAAATATATTTATGCTCTGCTACATTCAAGTATATTAGTTAACAAAAGAAATTCCTGGGAAAACTGAGAGGTTTTTAGAGCATATTTGCATTTAATTTGAAATAATTAGAGATTTAATTTTTTAATGTTGCCAGGATGTTTTTTGTGGGATTAGGTAAAACCAGTATTTTTCTAGCTTTCATTCTTTATTTCAAAGGCAATTTTCTTCAAGTGCTATTTCCAGTTGCAAGCGTGCTATGTGGAGGTCCAAGTGGAGCCCCGTGTAATTCCACGGGCTGTTCCCTGTGCTTTGAAGTGCTGGACATCCTGAGAAATGCACACCTGACAGTCCTCTGCTGACAGCCCTCTGCACCCATCCTGGGTGCACACCTTGATTTTTTGCATTGGCCAGCAATAATCTCGTACTCCTGCTGTGGCTGCTCTGCAACCAACCAGGAAACCTCTTTTCTTTCATTTTGATGTCACATCTCATCATAGCAATAAGTGAAGATGTCCAGTTACAGTTCAGCCTTGTCCTTGTTGCTGCCTCTTGGGACTTAGGACCATCCAACCTTGTGTTTGCCCCTTGTCATTGGTGAAGCCATGAGGAAATGGGCTGTTACTCATGGAGCTGTACAACACTGAAAAATCTTACAACAGAAAGGATCATCCTGTGTGGACAATCGTGGTCAATGGAAGAAAACAGGGTTTTTTTAAAGTTCCACTGAACTTCAATGATGCTGATGTGAAATTTTCCCCAAACACATCAAACATATATATAATAGAAAGTAAACCAAAGACTAGCACTTAATGCAAATTCTAGGAGGAATCTTAGAGAAGGACTCAAAACACTGTGCACATCAGCACATTGCAATGTGTTCTTACTTCATCGCAGCTATTTTGGGAATGAAAACTTTTTACTTGTTTCAGTTAGTAGTATGTTTTCTGTGTCTCTTTTTCAATGGGACAGCTTGCAGGATCAGCTGCTACTCAAAGTCAGTAAATGTGGCAGACTGACTTCTTTTTATATCTCAAAGATTCATCTGCATTTCTTTACTAAGTGGTGTGCTCCAGGACCATTTGTACTTGAGGTGAACTTTGCAGTATCGGTCTTTTTCCAAACATTACATATTATTGCAGCTTTTGACTGCTGTGATTTAGAGTTCTTTTTCTGGAGAGAAATTTGAAGCTATAAAACTCTGAATAAAGACTTTTAACATCTTAAAAAGGAGATATGCAACACTTTAACAAGTTTCATACTAACTTTATAAAAAAAGTTATGTGCCTTAGATAAGTGAAAAAAAAAACCCTTAATGAAGAACTGCTAAATTTTCTTCGCAAAGAAGTTTCAAGATGAGCACCTAACAAAAACTAAGCTGCTTCCAAATATCGGCCTCTCCAGAAGACTGCATCAAGACAAATCTCTTTTGTATCTCTGAGTTTTTACAAGAATTTTAATACATAGCAAGATCAGGGAGCCAGTAGATGTTATTTTAGCTTGGTTAATGGGACATCAAGCTATATACTTGGCTACCACTTTTTCAAACTGTCCCTGGAAGTACAAGCCTGACTGTGATTCCTTAAGGAATATGACCAAAAAAGAGTATAAAAAGGTTCCCTGATCTCTCTGACTTTGTGTAACATTCAGAGTTTTTAAGAGAGTATTTTCTTTTTCTTTTATGGACCAGAGGCACAGGGCCTCACATTCTCCTTTCCGTATCCTTGAGACAGGACTCACCATATGGCATCACCTCCTCTGCGTAGCTCTTTTTGCTGCCTTTGCCCCTGCCATCTGACAGCGTGATGGGAATGGAAGTAAAGCCTTTCTGTACTCCTCTTTCACAACACTTCTCTGTGCCCCCACTGAGCAGAGTGACCACCTCTATTTTCCAGCCTGTTTATTTCCACATGCCCTGGCTTAGGCTTCCAAAGTATAGCAGGTGAATGGAGAAGGAGTCAGCCCAGTGCAGGGCTGACCAGCACACAGGCTTCTAGCGTGCACTGTGAGCCTGGAAAACCTGTGGAGGCAGAGACACCTGCGAAGGCATCTGTAGCAACATGGAGAAGGAGAGGAAAGCTGTGAAAATGTAAAGAGATGGGATTGGATGTGGTGCATGTCAGGACTGACTCCTGTGTCACAGGAGCCAGATGTGGAGGAGAAAGAGAATGGCCGAGGCTAATGCTTCTCTCAGAAGGCCTCTATTCCAGAGTTGTGACCTGCTGAAATAGTGGGGTCATGGAAAAAGGGGATCTTTATTAGCTTTCCAATGATTTATCATACATCCAGATTTTTGTATGAAAAATATAACGAGGTAGATAGAGCAGGACTGCCTCAGTGACCTTTCTCCCCTGCAGCTCCCCTGGCCATGCTGCTGTAGCTGTGTGGCATTCAGACAGGGTCTGACTCATCTCCAGCACGCTCAGAGCGTGGGCAGAGTAGTACGAGATGGTTTGTACCTCTATGTGCCATAGTGTCCACACTCATACCTCCTTTAGTAGTTTTATGGTAACAGTCTGTGAAACCTGCTGCCAGAGGAACTATTTTGAAGATGGTTGTGTTTATTTCACATTTTGAATAGAACTATAGAGGTGACTTTTGGGTCTTAAAGTTCATTGTCATATTTCAACAGCCCTGCTGGTCTTTATTAATATTATTAGATTATTTCAAAGTTTTACATATTTGGGGAAGCTTTTTCCAATAAATTCAGAAGTATTGGAAGTGTGCTGAGGATTAGTTCAATCTACAAATAAGGAAGAGGGTGAAGGACATACAGTAGACAGTCATACAAAGAAAATAACAAAATAACAAAATAACAAAATTTTGAACATTCAGGTCTAGCTATTCAGCTGATTAATTTACAGCACTGTATTGAACATTTTTTATTCCTTTTTTTTCAAGGACAATAAATGTCCTGAACCAGAGATTTATAATAACTTGGTAGCACATTTAAAATATTTTTTTTGCAGAAGTTTGGCAGAAAAGAAATATGTAAGAGAGATTTTGTAGAAAAATTAGTATTTCTATAGTTATAGCTAGAGGTTAAAACCACAATATATCAGCATGCTACTGTCATTAAAATAGCATTCCAGATCTTTTCCTGGTTCAGATCCCAGCAATTATAATGATACTAGAATGCAATAAACAGACAATGTGCCAAAATTCTCATTGGGTTTAAAGAGGGAGGAATTATATCTTTCGGTAAATGACACTGATCGTAATCCTGTGAAGAGACAGAAATCAGACAGCCTTGTGACGTAGCTGAGACCATATGAACACTGAGAAAATATTTAAAGGCAAGTTAAAGGGCTGCACTTCAGGTCTTAACAAAGCCCTGCTGTCCTGTGTATTGGTCTTACAGAGGAGGAAAGCTTTCTAACACTATTAACTGTATCTCCTTTTGTAGGTCAGGAAAATTTGAGTCAAATTCCACATACTTCTGGACTCATCTTGGATACTCTCACCACTCTGAAAAGTGGAGAAGGGATAAGACATGAACCAACTAAGCAGTATAAACATTTTAAGTGAGAATATGCTGACATTTTTCCCAAGCCTATATAGGATGCACTATAATATGCACTCATGCTGATCTTGAATTATAGATGGTGTCAAAAGATACTCTGTAAAAAAACCTTGTTTCTATACAATACATCAACCCCCCCCTAAAATTAGACAGCTTTTCAGTTTTAATAAGCCATAAAGACCCAGTCAGCAGCAGCAGAAAAAATCAACCAAAGCCTAGCTGGGATATAACACAACTGTTCAGTTGCTGTTTCAGTTGGATCAGTTCAGGGACACAAAGCAAGCAGAATCAAGCAGTTGTTCTCGTCACAATGTATTTTAGTCTTGAGAGGGTATCCTTTGAGGTAGGTACCCAACAGGTAAAATTACTTAGTATAGCACCATAAATCTTCCTTGTTTTTCTTCTGCTGTAACCATCAATTATGAAGTGATAAATGCTTGCATAAGACACAGTGCAGTCACTTTATTTTCCAGGACTATATTTAAGTCTTTTGGCTTCTAATATTTCACAAAGTTTGAGACTTTCTTTTCAATGAGTAGGTCAGTAATAATGCAATAAAGCAATTTTTTACTATAAAGGTATGATAATATATTGCTTTTCTATGGAAATTACAAGTGGCTATAGCATCACTTTATTGACAGCTATAAAATGATGCAGGCAACATGCTAATTGATTCATTTTAGGTTAAATAAGATTTATATCATTTAGGTTAGATGAAAAAGGAACAGATAAGGGTTCAGTTCATTCCAGAAAATGAAATTCATAACATGTAAAATATGTTTCTACTTTTAAAAGCGTTTTTATTGTTATTTATAGAGAGAGCTAATATCACAGTGATTAAATTAATGGTTTCAAGGCAGTGATGAGAAAATTGCTGGTTTCATTATACTGCTTAAGTACTAATAATTTTTTGAGACTATTGCATCTCTTCTCTAAAATCTTGCCCAAATGCATGAAAAGTTAGTTTCCCATGAATCTGCTGTTCTCTTACCAGAAAAAAAACATAAATAAAACAAAGAACTTCCTCATGAGTGTTCTGGCCTATTGCAGAGACCAGAAGTTCCTCAGGGAGCCATCACTCAAAGCACAACTTCCCCTAAAGCACTCATCCCTTTCCTAAGTAATGGTTTACCATGGACAATGTGGCAAGGATATTGTTGTCTTGTCTTTAATCTTGTCATCCAAAGATAGTAGGTGCCTCACAGTACATTTGTATGGATACAGGCATGGTTGCTGTTTTTGTATAATTAGTAAGAAGATTGTGGATGTTCCAAGAAGCAGGACATTATCTAAATAGCTTCTCAATATCTGCAGAAGATTTCACTACCTCAGTTGCTCAGTCAAGCCCTTTTACAGAAATTGCACAGCAGATAAAACATACGATCGATTCCTACCCTATGATCAGTCCATCTGTTCCTACTGAGAGAACAGACTTCAAGAAAACTGTGCCCTGTGATGGGACCTCATCCAGGGCATGGTGGTACGTAATCATGAAGTAAGCTTTCACTCAAGATTAAGAGGTTCTTTAATCCCCATATGAAGGGAAAGGGTTATGTTATGCAGTCCCTGGATAGAATCCAATATTGATAAAAGTGAAGAACTCCCTGAAAAACTATCACATATAAATTACTTGTTACACACAGCAGGTATGGTCCACGAAAATGATCAGAGGGCTGGAGCATCTCTCCTATTAAGACCCCACAGGAGTTGGGGTTGTTTCAGCCTGGAGAAGAGAAGGCTCCGGGAGGACCTTATAGTGGCCTTCCAGTACCTGAAGGGGGCCTACAGGAGAGATGGGGAGGGACTCTTATCAATAGGACAAGGGGTAATGGTTCTAAACTAAAAGAGGGGAGGTGTAGATTAGATATTAGGAAGAAATTCTTTACTGTGAGGGTGGTGAGGCACTGGAACAGGTTGTCCAGAGAAGTTGTGGGTGCCCCATCCCTGGAAGTGTTCAAGGCCAGGCTGGATGGGGCTTTGAGCAATCTGGTCTAGTGGGAGGTGTCCCTGCCCATGGCAGGGGAGTTGGAACTCAATGATCTTTAAGGTCCCTTCCAACTCTAACCATTCTGTGATTCTATGTGCTATGTGTAACAGCTATGCAAATGTGTCTAAGAATATCAGGATGCTCATGCAATGCTTGCAAAGGTTTATAGAAGAATTCCAAGCAAGAAAAAGAAAAGTCAAATGTCTGTTATCTGCAGATCTGAAATTCATCTAAACCAGAATATTAAGCTTCAAAAAAAAAAAATAAAATTAATTGCCTATTCTTCAGCTGGGAGGTGAAAAGACTTATAAAACTTCCATTTTAAACCCAAGGCTGCTTTATTGATAGCTTAGAAGCTCAAGCTTATTTATTTCAAAATAAATATTTGAGGAACATTCTCCACATTCTGTTCCTTAAGCATAGACCATACCCTGTGTATAAAAATACACAAGAGTTTGTTTGTCTGCATTTATATGTGCAGTCGCTACAATTATTACCTCCATTACGTCAATTTAAAGTGGGTAGCAGAATAATTGTTTGTATATGTTGTTAATTCTACATCCAGAGACTTATATGTGCATTTAGTCTTATGTCTAGAAAGCAAGCCAATGTTACTAAACTATTTTAATAATCTCTATGTTATTAATAGTTTCTCTGATTATTTTGCTGTTGCTAAATATTCCTTTGTATATAATTTTATGTTAGTCAAAATGTACAAAAGAGAATACTAGGAAGATCCTTAGCTGATATAAGTCACAGTAATTCAACAGATTTCTTCCATATGCATGTTTTTGTGAGCTGAAATATCAGACCAATTTTTCTCCTGCTCCTGTTGTGCAGAGCTACACAGCCATGCTATTATCTTTGTCTGAATTTTCTGTGCTGAAGCTTGCTAGTTTACCTCAAGGTAAGTCAAGTATCGTCTAGTAGTGAAGGTCTGAGTCACTCTTTTAGTTATTTCCATAGGAACGGAAGCCAGCAGATTTTAATTCAGCCGGAGTAATAAGATGAACAAGAAAATGTAACTAAAAAACCTGTGCAAGTTGGCACATTTAATTTACATTTCAAGAGGAATGTAGTGTTGCTTTTGCTAGTGCAATCATTTAAACGTGTGCTTAACTTAGAAATTAATCAGACCTGAGAAAGTGACAGAGTTTATATACATGCTTAAGTGCCTTGCTAAATCACAAACCTCTTCCTCACACCACATTTTGTCAAGTCATCTGATAAATCTAGCTCTCTTTTGTTCACAAATCACATAAAAACAGGTCCAGATTTATGTAACTGTATTTATTATTCATAAGTATTTATTGAATAGTTTATATAGCAGTATGCAGTCTTGGTCTGAATTCCTGCTTTGGATATATATTTGTCACAACAGTTGTGACAGCTGTTTTGATAACTGGAAAAAAATTTTCAGTAGAGTAATGAATAGCTGAAGACTAATCGTTTCACGCTTGAGTGGTACAGATTTCATATATATATATGTCTTTACTTCCTTTTATCTCCTCGGCTGTTGTGGTGCTCATGCTGATCATTGATACACCGAGGTAAGGATTCAGTTTAGTGGTAAGCAAGATGATGTAGACTCAATCTGCAATCAAGTTTGTGCTACCCCCATTCTTAAGTGGTATTTCCACCTTCATTTTCATGCATAATGCAGCTAGAAGACTAAAATATTTTATTTTCGTTAATATGAGATGGGAGTTCAGTAAAAGTTTAAAATTCACTGCACAAAAGAGCACTTGGAATTACTGAAATTCTGCAGAAACTGAGCGACATGATAAGCATTCAGCAAATAAATACTATGTTTCTTTCAGTGGAAATAATGAAGCATGAAAGTACCAGGACCCATTTAGCCATGCTAGCAAGCCTACTTCTTTCTTAGTAGGGAAAATGTTCTGCCATCCTTTTCACAGTTACGAGTAATTTTCTCCAGGAAAAGAATTGACAAACTAGGTCTTATGAGATCAAATGACTTATACACGTTGATCTGAGACCTGAACCAGACTTAGGGCCATTCAGATGGTGATGCTTCTACTGGTTTATTTAAAACATATTTCTGTACTAACCATTACAGTTTAGCTATTGCTGAGGATTTCTAACTACGATGAGGAAAGATACATCAATGACTGAGAATGAATTTCGTACTCAGGAGATGTTTTTGGTCAAGAACTTATCCTGCCACAGGCTTTGGGGCAGTGATTCAGGTGCCTAAACACAGGCATCTGTTGCCATTTCTGATGTTCTGGCCCCCAGCTGTTGATGCAGAAGAGCACAAGTCGCCTGTGAGTTCTGTGTCATCACTGCCTTCTTGGCGGACTTGTTTTGGACATAGTAGTGGCCCTACATACCTCCATGAGACACCCCAAATCTCTCCCCTAGTGTGACTTGAGGAAATCACTTAGGCTTCAATTAAAAGTCCTATATGCAGGTCATTATTTAATGAGCCTTGCAAAAGCCTCTAGGTGTCTAACTCCATGATACTGCTGAGAAACACTTCAACAATATTACATACATCTTTGGGCACTATAAATACCTAAATATCCCTTTAAAAATAGATCTGGCTCTGCGTGTGGGTGTTTGTAAGATGCAAGGAAGCAGGGTCAACAGCGTGGACTCGAGCTACTTTGTCTGCAATGCTTAAGGTGGTCTTGCACACCAGCCTAGACTGGTGGGCACTGGTGTGTCCCCAGAGTGCATCACAATGCAGTGGGAACATGTTTTTGTCACAGAATACTGGTCTTCGGACAGTCTTTCTCTTACATAGAACTGTGAGAGTTAGACAACTTAGGAAATAGAGAGCAACAGGAACAAACATTTTCAAAATCGCCTTTTAAAATGATTCGTTTCCACTAGATCTCAATTAGGCCAGTTCTAGTTACAGCCTCAAAATATTTTTTCTTCAACATGCAGAAGAGAGAGTGGTTCCCAGTCTGTGCTTATTAATCTCTGTCTTTGCAAGAAGCAGATGAGGGATTATTTTCAAATGTTTTGTAATATTTAAAGTAACTTGTATTGAAAAATGTGGTCCTTTTCTTTCTTCATATAATAAGGATTGTGGTTTGCCTTTATGAATTTTATCGTGGTTGCCCTAGATTCCTAAGAGAGAAGTGCAAGGAATGATTCATGTTCCCTCCCTTTAATTTAGATAACATGATATTTGGCCTTAATTATTCTCTTAAATAAGTTAAAAAAATAAAATTATGATTAGAGTTTGATAAAATTTCATATTATGATAGGCTGAAGCAGTAAAACAAAGCCAGAATTACGTAGAGCATGACCTTTCCTTGTATGATGTCTCCTTGTATAAAAATAAGTCTCATCAGGCTGTGATTTAGATGCCAAGCCAAAGGATGGTAACTGTAATTAGAAGCTTAAAATGGCAAGATGAAATATCCTTACATTAAGTTTAAATTGAAGTCTTAAAAAGATCAAGCAAATGTTTGATAATTTTTCCATCTTATTTATACAGTACCCAACTAACTTATTTCTTGTTACTTGTCAGTTCTGCAACGTCTTATATTATGGAAGTATCCTCATTAGAAGTATTCTCAGTGGAATAATTGGGGCATTATGATTTTATATTATCTTCTCTACAACCAGGCAAATGACTGCTGTTCATTTCTAACGTTACTTTCAAATGTACGGGGACAATACAAAAAGGCACTATAAGACTTATTTATATGATAGGTTTTAAAATCTGGGAGAAATAGATCATTTTATTTGCTGCAGGAGGAGTTTGAGGAAAAACAGAGCAGACAATAAAATTTCATTAATCCTATGTTGGTACAGTTTGTTTTAATTTCATACCATTTTTATGTCATCGTACGTTTTATAATATGACAGTATCTTGGGTATTTTTTTGGTAGCTGCTCAATTATTGTGTGGTTTGTTATGAAAATGCTGACACAGCTTTTCCAATTCAAACTCAATTAAATTCAAATGTATGAACAGCATTATTCTAGCAGTATGGATAGTCATTTCAGGAATAAGTTTAGACATTTGCGTTGGAGCAAACCGTGACTAATACCCGTAAGCTAGCGGTAGGAAAAAAAAATAGAGGCAAAAGTCTTTTTGAGCATGACTGGAGAGAGCAAAAATCCTGTAATCTCAGTAACAGCCCTCTGAAAGGATACTGCAAACACAGTTTAAGATATAAAAAATTCTGTAACAAGTACAGTGTTTTGGGAATAAAATGTGAAATACAAAGCAGAAAGGGAAAAGTCTCCTAAAGAACCAAAAAACTTTCAAAAGGAGTGAAAAATTTTTTTCTGCCTCCCAAAGAGAAGGTGGTGCATTTTCAAAGCAATGCACTGAGACTTAATTGAGCAATTCTTACTGTCTTTAAAGAGAGTTCACGTGGCTACATTTCTTAGCACAACTTTTTGAAAATCTGCCCCCTAATGTGGGGTGGTAGTTATCTGAGAACTTGTAGTAAAGAATCTGAGTTTTTTATTTTTCCCTCACATGCATCAGTGAGAGAATTTAGATACCTAATCATCATATATTTTTCACATGGAAGTTTTTAAAGTGATTATATTCTCTAACCAGGCCTACCCAGAAAATGACTGTTGTGGTTTGGGCGGTACCTCAAATCAGGACAATGACACCTGCAGCTTTTCTAGTCCTCAATCATTCTTTGCCTGTTTATTTCAGTTGTCCTGGAATTTCCATCTCCTCCTTCCCAACTTCCAGGCTGCCTTCTGATCAATACAGCACATTCACAGAGAAGATGGGAAGAAGAGCCTTCTTCCCATTGTAGTGTGGAACCTTCACCTGATTTCTCCACTTGCCTCCTGTCTAGCCACATAACTGGCATATAGAGGCCAGGGCTAAAGGATACACACCCTCTTAGTCCTTCCTGACTTCTCACTTTCCTGCCTCTTCCTTCTCTTTCCCATTCCCTGTCTTCTAACTTTGTTCTAAAATCACGTATTTTCTTCAGTACTTGCTATCTGGAGTGAGGATCAGGAAAGTAAAATGGAATTTTATGTTCTATACAAAATTGTCTCACCTGTGCACTGGCTGTCAATGAAAACAGAAAAGCCATTTAAAGAGAAATCACCGTCAGGAGGTTGAGTCCAAAGGGGACTCATTAACACTTGTCTGCTTCCTTTTTGACAAATACATAATACATTTAGTAGCAATCAATTCATGCCAATGGAAGATCTCCTATTATTTTAAATCTCCTGTTGAAAAATAATTTTCTTATGCAAGCTTATTCTGCTTCGTTTTTCGAGACCGTCACTCTCATGATTATAATTCCCCAAGTCCATGTCTGTTATTTATATCCACCCTTTACTCCTGCTGAAAAGGCTGAAGCCTAGACATCTATTCAGTGTTTTCCGGAGACAGAAAGTGAACTGAAAGAACAAAGTCAGAGGTTTTAGTAGAGGGTTATTTTTTAAAGTAAAATTGACTTTCTGCAGTCGCTGCATATAATTTTCCTGGTAAGTAGGCAGGGTTTTCAGATCAAGAGTAATGGCAACTGAATTTTTGTGAGTGTCATTTTTTTTTTTTCAGTTTTAATGAAAGCATATGTATAAACCTTACTTTTGAGGATACTTTTCTTAAAACTTTGTTGGACTGGACTTTTCGTTTCACTGTTGGACAGCCAGGGTATGACAGACAGGCATGGGTAATTCAATCCATCCAGCCTTGCTGAGTGACTGGAGCTCTGGTCTAACTCAACATCCTGCTATTAGGAAACCAAATATCATGCCCAAGTGGGTTCAGGTCGAGTATGTTGTAGCTCATATCTGTTCTCCTTATTCTTCTAGCTTCATTCTTATTTTCCACTTTCTTTTGGCACCAGAGGTGAAGTGACAGATAATTACAGGATGAACTTGCACAACGTCTGCCTGTATTTCGTGCCATGAAACTTGGTCTTTGGCCAACTTTGCCCTGTTGGCCATTTACCCCCAGAATATGTTCTCATTCACATGGCTAATGGGTGTTATAAAATGTTAGCTGGCGAATCCAGACTATATTCAGTACCTGATATTATATTCTGCCCTCCTGCTAGTTGTTATAACTTCAATAAACTGTATTTTTAGGAAAAACAAAAGAAAACAAACAAACAAACAAGAAAACCCAGAGAAATTTGAAGACAAAGGGAAAAAGATAAATAAGAAATCAGTCTTTAAAGGTTTTCCTTCTTAGGAGAATGAATTCCTCTTAAGTTTTTACATAAAGTCAATAACGCAAAACTAAAGACCAAATTCATTTTAGGCAAATGTGACAATAATTTAGAGTAATCTTTACTCTTGTTCAGCAAATAAGAAAATGGTCTGCTGTCTGATATTGACCCTAATTCTAGTTTGGATCAGAGATGTGTACAGTGTTAGATTTCCTAATGCAGCTCAAATCTAAATACTTGGGTCCCCTTTCTTGTTGGCACAATGCAGACCTTGGAACCAGACAAAGTGGCTGTCAAGTTTTCTTTTTCACTTTGTGCTCCAGGCATTTCTTGTTGTACCTGAAATAGTATTGTATCACTGACAAAACCTAAAATTCCATTTTTAAACTTATATCTTTCTTAATTGTTATTAAACTGGCTACATCTCATTTCCACAAAGAATATTTAGGTGAAGTAGCCATTGAGTACAGTAAAGATCAATGTGCAGTATATAGTTAAGGACATTAAATTAAAAATATAAAAATAAGGCAAATTATAGCCATGGCTGTGGAAAGGCTCTAACGCCGAGCTGTTACAGTTAAGGCTGAATTACAGTCTCTAACGCAACTCTTTGCCACTTCTCCTTCCATTTCTGAATATTTCATCTTCTTGGTGGCAATGTTCTGTGTCTGATCCCTCTCCAAGGGCAATTAAAAAAAAGTCAGTACTAAAATAGTCCTTTTTTCCCCTGAATGTAAAGAGAGAGCTAAACCCAAAATTTTCCCATTATAAAAAGAAGAGAAATAGTGTCTCTTGAGCAGCCTTACAGACAAAATAACTGTGTGCTGTAAGATTCAATACAGCACAGGAAGTATAAAAGTCCTTTTCATTGTTCTGAAGGAAATTAATTTTAATCTGCCCCAGTCCTGATCCTTCTTTTACCTGTGTCTTTAGAGCATTCAGAACAGATCCGGCAGCAGAAGGCTCATAAATTCCTTTTCCTCATCTGAGGCTATTCTCGTATTAGACCACACAGTCTTTATACAGGGCAGCCCTTGTTTTCTGAAATAATTCTTAAGCACTCCAATAGGTCTGCCATATGTGATTAAGGCTCATCAACACATATGAGGGTTGAGCAATTTTTCTTCTAATTGTTATCTATGCTTTAATCCTTTTTTAGTTAATACTCATACTACCCTGTTCACAGATTCTTCCATTTATGTGAGATATTTGGATTTTAAATGGCTTATGCAAGAGGACATGGGATATTTGGAAAAGATTTCTGCATTCAGTGGCAAATCACTGATTAGCTTCAAAGAAGCAAGAATTAACAATCATATATCTTTGTTGGCACAGAACCCTCTTATATCTAACAGACCATGCAGCCTCCTCGAAAAACTCTTCAGATCAGTGCACATGGTTTTATCATCTCTGAAAAAGAAGAATTTATCCTTCTGCCAAGTGCATTGATCTTCAGAAATCAGTACCTTACACAAGTTTAAAGCACTGATATTGGGTTTGTTTTACAGACTGTAAAACTTGAGACATGCTTTATCTTGATTTACATCCTTCTCAATGTGAAGTCCAAGTTCTGAACTTCAAAATATTTCTTCTCTCTGGGAAAGGATTTTTGTTTCCTGTGAGGTGGTTTTTTTGTGTGTGGTTTCTTTTGATTAATTATCTGTCTTCAAGACCACAGTCTAATTTGTATTCTCCTGCTTTCTTCTCAAAACTGTTTTGTGGAATCTCATCAAATGTCTTGCTGAAGTCAAGTATACTTCTGTCCTCTTGTACTATGTCCACAAATTTTGTTTTTATATCTCTGAAAGAGATTAATTTGAACTGGCCAGCTTTGGTTTTCACAAGTGCACATACTATTATCCAAGGTACTTAAACTACCTATCTGATTTATTAATCAATCCACCCTGTTGTTGAAACTAAACTTTTCAGTTTCAGATTTCCCAAGTCTTTCTATATCTTCAATTGGAAAAAATAGATTCAATATATTAACTTTAAACCTGAAACATTATGTCATGAAGATTTGTCATGCTATCGAACCAGCCTTCTCAAATTCTGTGTACTAATTAAAAATGTGATTCGTTATAGGCATTCATGTCTAAAGGTTATTACTATTATCAATGACTTCTCATTTATGGGAAGAAATCAACAGTTTATTTTTTAATAACCACATCCCAAATTACTTTGCAGAGCATACAGCTGCTTCCCTTACTCTAGCTTCCATAACTGGGTTTTACAGAGAGTAACTGAACCGTTTCGGAGAGCTGAACTGTACCCAGCTTTGCTTGAGGAAGAAGTGCTCTCCTCCTTTGCTTAGATGCAGTGTTTCCCTGTGAGTTCACCCACGTATATCAGTCCTATTTTGGTCCATCTTACGCAGAAAAAAAAAAAAGGAAAGGAAAAGAAAAGAAAAAAAGAAAAAAAGGATTGGAATGACTGCATATAGTCCTAGCTATCCAGAAGGCAAATCAGCTGGAGACACAGCATGATAACAGTATGCCAGCTTCTGAGCCCAACTCAGTCTGACAGCAAATCCCTGTGGGACCGAAGGAGTCTGTCACTAGTAACAATATACAGCTATTGGCAGCAGAGGTAGCTTTAAGGTGCCTCTACCTTCCTAGTAACAGCAGACCTGTTGCTGAAAGCACTGAGAATATTACACATTAGCTATTATGCAAAATTCAGATTGAAAGTTAGCAAATCCAGCAGTCATATTGATTTGGTTCACACTTAGGGGATTCTGCATAGTTCCACATGCACAAATATTAGAATTTTTTTTTTTTCTTTTTGGCAAATATTGTTAGGACTGATTAAAGTTTTGGTTTCTGATTCTGATGTGTCATAGCAATTAAATGCAAAATAAGGATACATAAATCATATGCTACAATAAGCATGTCTCTAAGATAGACATCACATGTCAGTACAAAGATTTGAAGACAGACAAATCAGCTGTCAACCATGCTAATTGCAATGCTCTCTGGAAAATGACTCTACTGCCATCACCAAAAATAGGACAACGTAATCTGTAGCTAAATAAATAGCATAATTATGTGTTTGTAGATAAACCACTTTAATTCATTTTGGGATCAGCCAGAAAAGACGACCTCTGTCCTACTGCTTATGTCTAACTCCTCAGAAGACCATAAGATCAGAAGTTATTTTTGTTCTTTTCTGTTTGTTCTTCTTCCTCAAACAATGTTGAACATGGCTCATTCGGTTTATAAAAAATAAATTTATTTAACATAACTAGCTATCTTTGCTGCGGTGAGAAAAATAACAAAACCAGAGGTTAGCACAATCCCATCTAACAAAATAAGACCTTCTCTTTATCCATTTTTGTCCAAAAGTTGTATTTAAAAGTTACAGCAAAGTTGTTTTAAAAAAATAATAATAAATAAAAAAGGCAGTAAAAGGCACTATTTGGAGGAATTCAGTAGTGGCTTAGTTTTAAATCCCTGATTTTTGGCAACTTCAAATTTCAGCATACAAAAATGGCTGTGACAATCCTGCAAAATGCTTCTCACTGGTCTTCACTGGTCAGATAGACCACGATCCCAGGTCCACTAAACTCAGGAGGGACATCAGCCATGATCTTGGAGTACTAGTGCAAGCCACAGGGTGATCCCACTCCCACTAAGTTAATAGTGAATCTTTCATTGACTTCAAGGTCTAATATTGAGTCTTGTTTGTGAGTACCAGGTCCAGAGGACTTGATCACAAGGACAAGTTGTGAGAATTAGCATGGTGTTAAACACTGCCATGAATAAACACTTGTCCAGATAAAATAGTCCATGGAGATTTTCTACTGCAGAGAAGAGGACAAAGAAAAAGTGAGCACAGCTATAGTGAGAGAGGATAGCAACTACTAATATCCAGAGTGACAGAATAGAAGCTGGATGTCACTAATGACTTTAATTAATTTCTCTCCTTCCTTGGCCAAAGACAGGAGACTTCAGCCTCAGCTTGTCTGGTCCCAGAGAAGGCAAGGCAAAGGAGAAAATGGAAATCAAAATATCAGAGTGAATGTGAAATATTGAAGAAAAAAGGAATAGATACAGATAAATATGTGAGTATTGTAATTGCCTAATGCAAATACACAAGTGCGTAGTAACTTACTGGAGTTCATAGGCTGTCTTTCAAAATTTTATAGAAAAAAGTATTTTACTCTCCTGTAAGACCCTCAATAAAATAATAAAGATACTAATTCTAGCCCATGAAAAGCCAATTGCTAAAATATTAGTAGATGTTCAATTTAGTCAGAAGAACTAAAGTAGTTCATCCTCCTTCTGCCTGCTCTCTACTCAGCAGCCTTCCTTCTTCAGCCAACGGGTTTGAAATCCTGAGGCTTGTCTCCTCTTGTTCCTAAGCCCCCTTTCCAACAGCCTGTCCCAGAGGAATCGCCTTCTTTTGATGTTTCTCTTCTAATAACTTACTAACAGGATTGTGAACAAATGTACTAGAATAAGGGGGATTACCCAATTCAGTTTCTGCAAAACCGTACCACAAATGCAAGGGAAGTTTTCACAGACATGAGAAATATGGGATAGCACATGCGACTGTTTGACTGAGGAGAAGGGACTATGCCAATTTCCTTGGGCTTCATTTCTTCTCCATTCCTTTCTGATACATCCAAGCAGACAGGAGATAAACACTTCCCTAGAATTGCAGGGTATTTGGTTTTAGCTGTGCCACACAGTGAGAGACTCCAACACCTTAATCTTGCTGAGATCCTAGATAGTGCTGTGGAGCTGAAGGTAATACTGTGGTTGGGAGAGGCTGAATCAGCTTTCCAGTGCAAACATTTGCCATTTAATGGAAACTTACACATCTCTAAGCACGTTCGTCTCCAGAACTGAATCCAGTGAAGAAAAAGTAGGCTTCCCCTGTAATTACTGCTATGCAGCACGATACATCTTGCATTCTGTTTCCTGTCTAAAACAGACTATTCTTTCCACAAAATATAATGCCAACTGCTGTTATGATTTTTTGGAACATTCACAGGACTTTCTGTGAATGATATGGCATTGGTGATGTTATTTATGCAAGCTGCCCGTCTAAACTCAAAATACCTTGGCACCCATTCCTATACCAAAGCTTCCAATCAATATGTGAACAGGCTGAGTGCCATCTGAAAACATAGACATGAATGTAGGCAGCCAACACATCCTTTTTTGTGATCATATGTGTGCTTCGGGCAGGAATGCCGGCAGACGGTCTGGCAGCTTGCTGCTGAGACTCAGAGAGACACCCCCTTTTCTTTTTGAATTTCAACTTCCTTTTTTTTCTTTAATTTTGAGGAGTACTTGGCTATTCTTACATCTCTTTCAGAATATCGATGTACTGAAAAGCACCTTTTATTTGTTGTTATAATGAAAAGATCTTATATTTTTCTTAGAAGAAAATCTTTTCTATGACAGAAATTCACCTAGTAAATATTTTCAAATGTACAAAGTTTCAGAGGTTTTAAACAGTCCTGAAAAAAATATTAGTAGTTCCTAATATGTGTGATATGACAAAGAAAATACTGTATTCATTCTGACTTGGGTTCGTATTAGATAGGGTGACATGCAAGCCCTGTTACTGAAAGATGTGGGATTGCTTACTCCATACAGGTTAAACCTAATTCTGGCCTCTTCTGCGTTAGAGATGATTAGAAAGAATTAGGTCTTAACACAGTAGTCTGACCTCCTTCTTGCAGGATATTACAATAATTCTTTGTACTCATATAAAATTCTCAATTGCTTTTTTGAATCTTTTTCATTTTTAGGACAAAATGACTTTGTGTGTAATGAGTTCCTCAGTTTGGCTGCACCCTTGCTGGGTGATAAACTATTTTCTCTTTTTATTCTAAATTTTGAATTTTGATAATCCTATTCCTCATGCATTAGGAAACAAAGACCTATCTGATTTTAAAATATTCTTAAAGCTGTCTCAGTCTTTTCAAACTCTTTGCAAGAGCTTTTTCTCACCCAGTTATTCTTATCACTCTTCTCTGAATCTTATGTGCTTCTTTATTATGCATACTTTACACATTATTTCAGACAGCAATAGCAGAAAAGCTACATTTTTGTTGCATATAAAATAATTATTATATTCTTCATACTATTGATTGTTCTGTTCTTTATGCATACTTAGTATAGTATTTACTTTCTGTCTGGAATTGCATAGTGAACAGAGGTCTCCATTTAATTGGCTGCAATGACATATAAGATCATTGACGTTAATGTAAAATCCTATAGAGTGTATGAATGTTTAATTCCTTTCTCCCTCATCCCTCACACACTTCACATTACTTGTATTTATTGGTACTAATATGCATTGGCCCATTGTTTTAACATGTTTAAGTCTTTCTCAGACTATATGTTACCACATGACTACTTTCCCTAGCAGCATGGAGCACCTTGGAAGTCAAAAGAAATTGTGTTAACAGAGTCTCTTTTATATATAGGAACATGTTTTATCTATAGGGAGATGTTCAAAGTTTCAGAGAAGATAGGAGAGAGGCACAGTGTTTCTTCTCAAAGCAATGGTAATTACAGCCTATCATCTCACACAGGCATTCTACTATATTGCTTTTAATTCTTGTTTCATCCAGGTATAAAAATTTCTTGTCTCATGTACTTGAATAAGAGGAATTTTAAAAATACAGAAAAAAACATTTGCTACCTGTTAGCAATTTGCTGCAGCAACTGTGGTTCACTAAATACTTAAAACTTTGGATAACAAATTAGCCATTCTAGTTTATCTATTTCAGAAATCAGAATATATCAACTCGAGGGCTGGTTCATTGCTTCTGTGTGAGATATCTGTAAAAATTACTCTTATTTCTCATTATTTTTCTTTTAAAAAAAAAGAAAAGGACAAAAACCATTTCTGCTCAGCAACATGTTTGATCATTGCTTGATTGAATACTCAGTGGGCCAGTCTCCTCTTACAGGATTCCTACTTCTGTAAGGCTACAAAAATATGAAACAATCTATGGAATGTTATTTAGAGGTTTTGGAATTAGAATCTAGAATACTTAAATTTTGAAAAAAAAAATTTTAAGGAATTCCAAGGTCTACTTATAAATATCCTGAGTATTGGAAGTCAAGTCTGTCACTATATAAATCTGGTATTAAAATATGTATACATTATATTCATATTCATATACAAATACATAGACACATACACGTGTGTGAATTTAAGGGTCTAAGATCTAACCTTGTTATTCAACTTTGATAGTGTTAATGTCAAGATGTATGTATTAGGGCACAAGAAGATACCTGATAACTTCATGAACCCAAGTTGTGGTCATCTGTATTATTTATAAAAATGTTACTATAATGCCTAAAGATAATTTGCTAGATACATGTACAGCTAACTGTACATAAATCTGTTGGCTGCAAGTATTCTTACAATTTAATATTTTGCAGATTGTTATTGTGCTACTGATTATAAAAGCTTTTTTTTAACCTGTTCTTCTGTCATAGATTTACAATAAAGGAAAAGTAAGTTTGTTGTTACAAGGTAAATTCTCCTCCATTTTATACAGATGTGAATGTAGAAAAAATTCAGATGAAATTTTTATAAAAGGAACTATCAAGTTACTTCTTCTTTAAATACAAAGCTATTAGCTTTTGATTCACAATGAAATTTTTATATCAACATTACCAAAAACTAAAATATCAAATGAAATAATTGTGTTTTGGAAATACACACTGTCAGCTTTTGATTTACCGTCATGTCTTTGATGAACACAAAACTATTTTCTGGAGTTTTCCAGGCCTTTGTGGACCTAGAGCTCCAAGAATGGCCTGGGAATCCCAGGTATAGGAAAAGATATAGAATAAGGGGTATTTCGGTGTTAAGTTCTGCAATGAAACTAACATTTGGACCATCACTACTTTTAACCATGCACAGTGTGGCTGGAGCGGGAGAAGGTAGGTGGGAGAACCAAACCTACCTTTATCCTGTTCAGATTTTCTGAGTTATTACGTAGAGCTGATATTCCTACACCCTAAATTCGCCAAGTAAGATTGCATGCTGGAGAAAAAACAGCTCCTCCTGCATATCGTAGCAGTCCCACTTTTACTAGTAGCTCCCCTTGTTTTTTCATAAAGCACCTTATCTGCCAGCACTGCAAACAAGTAAAAGTGTCCCCTGCTCTTTGTAGCTCTCTCCAGGCTTCAAGAACTGAGCAACAGAGGGAAACAAATGCCTACCGTCGCTTTGATGCATACCGGCCCCTTCCTTCTCTATTGCTGAACCCAACCTCAACCAGGCTGTGGTAAATATCCTTGTGCTAACGCTGTCACTGCTTATATAACATTCAGAATTGATAGCTTCGGGGAACGGTGTTATACGGTGGAAATAGCTTGCGGCTTGGGCCTCAGCTGGTGAAACTAAATGCTGAAGTGCTGTGAAGGGTGACTTATTCCCAGTCAGCCAGCTATTTGGTTTCTCTCTAAGGTCTTTGACAGATGAGCAAATCTTGTTGCAGTAGTTGAAGACATTATCATCCCCAGCTGTCAGCTCGGCTACTCTGCTGTAGGTTACCACCTCCATAATAGCGTTTGCTATTTGCAAAGAATCAGCCCTTCTAATCTTGAGCTTGGCATTTTGTTCAAACTTAGTTTCAGCAGAAAATTAGGCTAAAATGCTGGACTCATTACCAGGGGCTGAGAAGTGCAAGTAGCTACAGCCTTCTCCAAAGCCAGAACTCTTCTGACTCAGCCATGTCAACTTGGGATTGAAGGTGTGTCAAAATCTAGCTTTGTGATTCATGGGTATTTTCAAATGTTCTTTCTAAAAGAATCAAAATTAAAACATTTTTATTAATAATTTTTTTTTCCATATGCTTTGTTCAACCTAACCTGAAGGGTAAGACCAATGATACTAAGGAGTTTTCAAACTGTTTTCAATACCCTATTTTAAAAACCTACTTCATTGCTTATGGCTTTGCCATGCTAGGAAACGTTTAATCTGAAATTCTACACAATATAAATCTGAATTTTCTTGGAAAACTGGTTAATGAAAATACTTCTACTTTCCTGAAGCATGACACAAAAGAAATAGATATTTTGTTTGAAAACTACAGAAAAAATTAATTCAGTCAGCACAAGTATCCTTTGAGGACACCCATTTCTGATAACTGAAAAAGTATTAGACCCTGGATCCACAGGTACTGATAGGAGTATAGTCTCCCAGTGGTCTGTGGCTTAGAAATTTCCAGGCTGAGAAATTTCTGGACCCAGACAATACATGTTGATTGATTTATTTAACTACTTTTTGAGCCCTTGTAAACTTCTGGCCTCTTCTATCTTCCATAGCAATGAATGCTATACTTGAGCAGTGTGTTGTTTGAAGAATGGATTTTGCTTTGCTTTGAACCTTCTACCTGTTAATTTCTTCTGATGGCTCTTAGTTTTGTGTCATGAGAGCTCTTAGTTTTGTGTCATGAGAAGCAATGTCATTCTCTGTTTGTGTTTTCCAAGCTACTCTTGATACCCTATACATCTGTCATAGTCCACTTCAGTAATGTTTTTCAAGGCTGAAGAATCCTACTGTTAGTAATCTCACTCCACATAGTTGTTTTGACTTGTAAATCTCCTCTTCACTTTTCTGGTTATATTGTATCCTTTCCTGAGATGAGACAGGGAGAGGGGACTACACAAACCATTCAAGATGAAGGTACATCACCAGTTCACAATGTCATATTCATGTTTTCTGTTCTTCACTCTTTTTTCCTCTTGCTGTTTTTTCCAACTTTTGTAGGCTTGGTTTTTTTTCTTTATTATTTAGTACTGATCTGATACTATAAGCTGCTAAAGTTACTCTAAAGTTTCTTCTCTGAGGGGCAACAAGTAATCTAGAGACTGTCAGTTATGTATGATTAGAATTACTTTTCCACATGTGCAATGCTTTATGTTTATTGTAATCCTCATTGTATTGCTCAGCTACCCAATAACCTAACAACATTTAATATTTGTTCTCAGTTGGATTTTGGTTTTACTGTGTTGAAGAATTTAGTATCAACACCAAAACTTTTGTGCTTGCAATCGATTCCCTCCCTCCTACGAAATCCCTATAGCGAGAGGTTGTGTAGAAGAGGCAGTTTCCTGAGTGACTGTTTTACTTTTTTGAGAAATGAGAAGCTGTGTAGTCAATGAGGCAGGAGTTTGTCAAGAAGAAATCTCAGGTGTCATGCTATATATGCATTTAGGGAAGAACATTTGCTTGACTTTGCCTGACACTTGATCGTTTCCTTTTAAGGTAGTAGCTGTGCAAAAACATTAATCTTTTGTATGCTGAGTTGCATATAGTATATACACATAATTTTACATAATAATGGAACCACTTTATGTTTTACGGTTTGCTGGCTAAAATCTCCTTGCAAACTAATGATGACAGAATTTCTGTTTCTGTTTGTAAACCTACTTATTCGCTGGCTCTTGAAGCACTGAAGATGCATTTGCAGAAAAACTCTATCTGCTTGGAGACCTTAAGCTTTTCCCCTCCCCCACATGTGAAGAAAACATTCTGATGAAAAAAGAGAAGTTCTTTTTGCCTAAGCAATCCGATCATTACTGTACTCCATGCCAGAAAGGTCAAGGGAGTGTTTGTGAATTCTTGTGCTATCTGCTTGAAATAAAGACTACGGCTTATGAAGTTACTTTCAAAGTCATTACCATACAGCAGAGAAATTATTACAAAAATAACATATTCAGAATACATTTAAAGATTTGTATTTCATCTTCTGTATTGTATTTATTCATGAATATAAGTAGTGTTTAGATCATAGGAAGTTTTTCAGTCTGTGGCTATTTCACTTTGGGCTCTATAGGTTTGTTTCTAGCACTTCAGTGTGTCTGATAATGAATCTACCCTTGAAATCAGAATTCCAGGACCCATATTTTCTCACCCTTTCCTTTATTTCAGGATGAAGCATTTTCCATAATTGCCAGAGGAAACCAAAGGCAGCATAATGCATCATGTAATTCTTTTTTTGCTTAACATAACATGCCATTGACAAAGCTCAAATACTCAATAAAGTATTTCAAGAGGGAGTTGGGTCCAAAAGCTGTCTTTAGCTAAGGTGACAAGTTTCTCGGGGTCTGCACCAACACACTGCTTCTGGCGTGGACACAGACACCGGTGTCTATGTGGCTGTCCACACTTCTGTCACGGTTTTAACCTGGGGCAACTGTCACACTCCAGGCAATGTCTGGGCATGCCTGGGGCATAGCAGAAGGGAAGGAATATTTTCCATAGTTTACCTGGATGGGGTAAAAGCAGGAATACATCTGGACACACACTGTGTGTTACTAACTGTGATTCACCAGTACAGTTCTTCGGGATACTGAAACACCTCAGAGATCACTCCCCACTGCTTCAGCCTCAGCTGGAGATCATGATGCCCCTTATGTGCCTATGAATGTTTGCAAACAGCCTTTTGATTTTTTGCTCACCCTTCTGAGAGCGCAACATCTTTAAGAAAAAATCTCTTGAAACACATCACAGCTTTTAATGAAAGATGTTCTGCATTGTTAGACTGGTCCTGCATTTCATATGTTTGCTAATGCAAATGTCATGCTTTTGTATGCTATAAGATTACTGTTGTAGTATAACTATAGAAATAGTAGAGCAGTGCCATCTGTGATGCTGAGAATCTGAACACACAGTGTTTATTCAGCTATGAAGAGTTTATTTTGCAAATACGCATCTGAATCTCTGTAGAATAAACTATGTACAAAGAGTTTCATTCTGCCAGAGTAATGTTGCATATCTGATGCCTTCACTTTCCCATTTTGCTTCTTCATAAAGACCCAGAAGGGGACAGTTTGACTTCCCAGTGGAGGCCGTTTTTTTTTCTTAAAAGACTTCCAGGGCTGTTGTCTCCTTCTGAAGTTCCCTCTGCCTCCAAGGGTCTCTGATCCATCTGTGCTTTCCAACCTAGAAGATCTCAAAGAGTTCCCACCTCATTTCTTTGGCATTTCTCTTCTATGTGCTAGATTAGATGTGCTTCTGCAAAGGAATTTTGGTATTGTACTGTAGTACCAGTGAGGTTTACTAACCATATCAAAACCATTAAAAATTTGCAAAAAACATTAGGATTAAAACCTTCATCTGGAAATCCAAGTAGGTTTGTGTTTCTTTGATGTTTTCTTGGCACAATGTCTCTTCTTAAAGACAGACCTCTGGTAAACTGGGGCAACAACATATTCTAGAATACAATGGTATTAGAGAAGCATTTTTTTTTCCGTGATTAATTTCTAGAAAATTGTTAGAGATTTTTTTTTTTTTATAGTGTGGTTTATCTGTGGCCTCCCTACGAGTCAGAGGAAATATAAATTCAGTGTTGCATAGGCAGCTCAATACCGTCATGAGTTTGGCCTAGAGTCTAAAAGTAATGATTGTGGTTGTCTATTATTAGACATCTACTAAAAAAGTTTCAAAGGTACTGGGCAACTTTTACTATTTTACTGGGTTTATGGGTGCTCACTGTTGAGACATCAGAATATTTCTGTTTAGAGGAATAAATGCACATTTAGATCATTAACATTCTGAACTTTGGTATGAAGAGTTTTTTGTTTGATATTTCATAGGAATGATTAAATGAACAAAAATTTAGATACTCATTCATGAATAGGCATTAAACAAAGAGGGTATGTGAAGAAGAACAAAAAGGTTTTGAAATTTATGCTAAAGGTTTCCATTTTCTCTACATATCTGAAATTACAATATTATGACCTGAGCAATAATTATCTTCAGGGATTAAGTAGATTTTTATAGAAGGACTTTGTGCAAGCTTTGGTTTCTAAATGAACTGAGTTTCATTGTACCTTTGTCTTTCAATTTCTAGCTTGGGAAATGTGAAGTTGTGTTGATGTGAAATAGTGGTATTATATAATTCCCAAAAATGGTTGCTTCAGAAGCATCTTTTTTTTCTGACTCCTTTGTTACTCACTCTTTCCATTTTTTGTAGTATTAATTTCCAGTAGGTTTGTCACTGCCAGGCGCATAAGCGCAGGACAGTCCTGTGTTTAGCCCTGAACTATTTGTTTTTTTAACTAGCTGTTCGAGGATGTGTCACCCTCCCTTCCATTGGTTAATTAATTATATGCTAATTAGAAGTAGCTTACTTTTCATCTATTATTCTTTTGGAAACGGCACATTCTCATAACTTCTAATTTACTTGTCTCCAAGTAGCATGCATAAGTGCTGGGAAATATGCTGTAGGATCATTTAAAAAGCAAGTAAACAAAATAAATCAGCCCAAACAAAAAATGTGGATGCAATGATGAAAATTAAGCATTAGACTTAGTGAAAAATATTAGCTCTTTGGTAGTCAAGTTATAAGCATTTTTTCATGTGCTTTGCATCAAATTTTTTAGCTGCATGGGTACTGCCTCTTTTTTCTTTAACCCATCTTTATGGTTTTTAACCCTTTGACAGGTTTACAAATGCTGCAGTTTCTGTTTTTTCTATTCACAGGTAGTTTAATCATTTTTATGACTCACTGCCTGTTAGGTATAAGGAAAACCCTGATCTTTTCTTTCATGTACTGTAGAGGTTTGGGGTATTGGCCTTTCTTTTCCCCAGAGTGGGAGAAATGAATCATTAAGATAAATATAGTTTTATTTAACCCCCAATGGATTTTAATGCTGGTAATTTATTGATTTTTTTTTTAATATATAAACCAAAACAAAACAAATCAAAACAATCAAATATTTTGCCTTTGTGTCAGACCTTTTAAAGGGACAATTTGCCAGAAGCTTTTTGTTCTAAATGGCATCCAAATCTCAAAACATAATTCCTGAGGTCCAATTAGACAAACAAAGAAGGAGAAAGTGGACAGAGCTTGTGGTTTTATATTACCTGCCTGCTGGCTAAAAGAACTAGTGAAATTCGGATTTTGAAACAATAGGAACTCATGCCTTTCAGTTGACCCTCTCCTCAGAGTAAAAGAAGAACTCACGGAGAGTTGGGACTTTGTGTATAAAAGCAGTACTTATTTGGGACTGACAGCAAAAGCTTTAACTGGTCCCAAGTGAGTAGAAAGTTTGATCCGAAGTGAGAAAAAATCTACTGAGAAACAAATGAAAAGGGAAAACTATATCCCTACAGTGCAGAGGAGGGACACTGTTGCAGTATTAACTTCAGATTAAGCAGCCAGAATGTCCCTTCTTAATGGACAAAAAACATGCGTAGAGCAACAGCTCAGAATTGCTGGATGTCTTACAAAAGCTGGAGGAGAGGGAAGATGATGGTTTTTAAATATCAGATATGATCACAGATGGTTTTGACTTCTGAAGACTCGAATACATTTGCTTCCTTGCAGGTTTTATCAGACATGTCAGGAGACTTTTATCAGACAAGTCGCTGCCAAACATGCTAAGTAGAACTGAAGGTAACACCTCTCATCCAGAAATCTAGAGTTCCACCTGAATTCTAGTTCAGACAAAAGATAACCTTTGAACTGCAGAAACTATAAACCCAACTACCAAATCTAGAGATGGTAGAAGATACCCTTTGAAGAAACAAGTGAAATTGTCTCTGTATGTATATATAACACATTTGCTTCCTCTCCAGCACAGCATGTTGCTACAGTGGAGGGGACTGACAGTGAATTATTTCATATTGGAGACAAACTTAAGGTTCAGTTAATAGTGCAATAAACAAATAGTGTTATAAGTATATATTAATTTTATAGCCACAAAAGCTTTCTTAAAACTAAAATCCATTCAGATTATTGGTATATTCTTGAGGAATTGACTAAGATAAATACTAGTTGGGCAATATTCTCAGATAAAAATTCATCTCGTCAAGGGAAAATGTATGAGACATCTTTATTAATTTTCATTATGGAGACTGTCAATAAAAGTTAGGCATTATTCTGATACATGGAGTTCATACAAATCATTTGTTTCAAAAATTGTAAATTTATACTGATGAGATAAACATAATTCTACAAGAGTCAGATATCAGCATCCCACCTGATGAGAATAAAAAATTAATCCTCATTATTTTCTCTTTTTGTAATTTAAATCAGGAGGTATGAGTTTTCAACTTCTCAGATTTTGTTCAAGGAACAAAATATATGGAAAAAAATTATTTCTCTTTCATTATGAAAAGTAGAGACTACCCTAGACATGTCCACAAATTATTGAAGTTGAGTTCTCCCTTTAGAATTGCATTTCTTTTCAGGCCACCCTCAATAATATTGCTTGGGCAAGATAAAATGAGGTAAGGCAGAACAAAGATCAGCACAAATAATGCAACAGCTGTTCCATTCAATCCATTTTAACTTTTTAAATGGGAATTATGAGGACACTAATCCTCTGTCATGTAGCAGCTGGGTCATATGGAGGGTAACTGGTAATTGTCAAAGTACATCCTTAAGCTCACTTAAACAGTGTACCCTGAGCTCCACAGAATTCAGCTCAGAAAATAGGAGACTACTGCATAGTACAATACAGAGATAAAATAATGAACGTGCTTAAGGATGATGTTCTGCTAGAAAAGAACATTAGTTTGTCATGCTGTTTTAGCTTAATTTAGTGCTTCAAGGGACAAAGAAATTGTCTTGTCTTGTCTTTGTTACATTGCTGAGAAAATCTGGACAAACTCTGAATAAAAATCACTTAGGTATCAACAGGGCAACATAAGGGGAAAACACAGACATCTAAATTAATATGAGGGAATGAAAAGATTTCTACTTAACCCATTTAGCTCCTTGAGAAGCTAAGCTTTTTTCTCAGAAAGCTGCTTCTGTGCCTGAAGTTCACCTGTCTTGCATCTGAGGTGACAGTCTGAGGACATCTGTTTCATTTAACTCCAGTCACAGTCATTGTAGTCAACACAGACCGACAGGCATTTTAGGAAAATATCTTATTCCATCTTTAAAACAGGTAAAGGGTGGCTGCTTCTCCCCTTACAAGGGAACCAAGGTTAGCAAGCTGGCTAAGGGATCTTTTCCTAAGTGCTTCTTCCTTCCCATATTTGACTATGTAGACTTCCCATATCAGATGTCCTATGACCCCAAGAGGCCAGGGTTGGCAGGAAAGCTTGAATTATGTTTGTCACTGCCTACAGCAGCTAGTGCAGCACCAGATCCAAACTGGTGCTCATGCTTTTTCCACAACAGCCTTGGTGGGGGCTCCCTCCCTTGAGGCTAAAGAGAGCATCCTTCACCCAGGCAATACGAAGGGATTCAAAGGAATGACTTTCATGTTTTGAGACATCCTTAACATTAGCCTTACGTCCTGGGCTCACTCCAACTTGCTTCTTGAACCTACACTGCTCTGCAGCCCCAAGGCATGGGCAGAGACACAGAAGAAATGAAAAACATTGCCTTTGTGGCACGGAGATTGGAGCATCCAGCAAGGATGTTGTGACTTGAGTAAAGGCCTTTGTTTCTGATGCTGTATATGCATTTTAGATTGAAAAGTTACTGACTAAAAGTGTGAGTCAGGCCATGAAGCACCTGTCTGGGAAGCAGAACATGTGGGTGTGAATCCCATACAGTCAAGGGCCTAAGACCCATCCTAGCTGAGTGCTTTAACCAACATACGGAAAATGGGCAGCTCTCCTCTGGTCATATCTAAAAGGACCATGAGGCATTCCTTTTTACCAAATACACAAGTGAGGTGTCCAAGTGAATTGATTTCTAGTTACAAATCTACTCCGGTATAGGAATCTAACATGTATGTATAGGTAAATAAGGCATGTGTCTAAGAAGAAGAATAATGAATTTTAAATATATTCCCCTTTCTGGCATTTTCTACCAACCAACCTACTTGTTTTTCAGGCAGTTGTCAGTCCCAGGCAGTCTCAGGGGTCTGCATTTCTACATTTCTTACAAAATGAACTGAGGCATCTAAATCAAATTATCTTTTTTTTTTTTTTTTATCTGGTTTCTTTCCTTCTGTTTCATTAATTTATAATATTTTTGTGTCTTCTTGTCAGGTACTTTCTCCTGTGAGAGACTTGAGGTAGAGAATTAATGTCAGAGAACTTGTGAAGAAGGTATTAATGTTAATCTGCTACTACAACGGTATTTTCAACATAAGCTCTGTAACAACAGTACCGTATAATGCAAGACAAGAGATTGAAATAACTGTGAGATTGCCTAGCATTTTAAGGGTCACATTAGCTGCAAAGAAATATGCAGGGTCTTATGCAAAACAGTGGTACTGGATACGATTAGGTATTGCCAAACAGAAGAGAACATCTCTTATGAAGCTGATCAAAATTCATGACCTGCATCAAATAAAAACCCCTTTAATAAGAAGTATATGAACTCTGTACACAGTAGCCTTGAACAGAGAGTGCGGTTTTTGGCAGATATTCATCTGATGATAAGTTGTTCATATTGAGATCACAAGGTCACTGTCCAAAAGAATTAATGTACTCCTGTCATGATTCAGGAGAATATTGACTAACAAACTTGAAGATGACTTTACGTCTCTGTTTGGTATAGGCGTGGCTGAACTCACCTCTTGTATATGATATGACTGTTACCAGTTCAGGTCTGGTGTCTCCAGGTCAGGAAGCATGTTAATAGATCAGAGTGGATGCAGAGGAGACATATGATTGAGAAGTGGTCAACAAGAAGGTTAATGGTGCACTTGACCAAAGATTGTGAGTATTGATGTGGAGGAGTGAAACCTTGATGTGATCTGAACCCAGAAGATACAAATAAAACTAGATCCAGTGGATGGAGCACTAGAAATGAGTTACAGGTTCTTGACTCCGCTGACAATTAACCATGGGAAGAGGTTTAAAAAACACCATGGTGAATTGCCTGTCTCTTGGTTATTTTTCCTCTACTTTGGCAGTTGGGGTTTTTTGTGGGGTTTTTTCTCGAAGGGAAAACAAGAATGACATCTGCCACATGTCTCAAAATGCATGTCTCAAGCTGGAATTTAGAAAATATTCTGGGGACAGGGATGGGTGGGTCCTTGACAAGCCCATGGAAACCAAACGGGAAATGTGAGGAGGAGGAGGAGGTGTCTGAAATTGGTAAGAGCCCACTGATGGAGAAGTGGGCTCTTACCAGGAAATTTAAATCCCTTAGCTTTCTGCCTGCTTCTCTACATTAAGAATCTCGTTCCAAGCATATGCCTTTGGGGATGCGCAGAGGACATACTTTGAGAAATGTGACTGCAAAGGGTGTCAGACAGGTTGATCGCACTGGTGCCTTCTGGCCTTCTAGGTTACATGCTGCCTCCCTCACACTGGCTTGTGTAATATTTTAATTTTTATTTGCATACTAGTTGTTGAATTTATCAATAAAAAACAACACTCAAGAGAAAAAAAAATGGAATTCTAGGAGTTGTATTTTGTAAGCTTCAATCCACTAAGTTATACATTTAATGATCGTGTTGAAAGGGCATTTTGCAATCAGATTGACTTCTGATTGGAAAGTAGGAACTGATGAAAGAACCTGCTTTCCCCAAAAAGCTAATTTCTCTTAAAGTTGTAGTACAACAGTGAGCAATTTCTCAGTTGCCCCCTGCAAGTTCTCACAAATCATAACAGAATGTTTCAAATTAAGAAGCTATGTCAAGAGCCTAAATCAGTATTTCAGGCATGTCAATATATAACTTAAATTTCAAAAACACTCAATGCATAGAAACTCCCACTGACCTCTGTGGAAGCTTCTCACTGCCTATTTTAGAATAAGGTTACTTTTTCAGATTCCATAATAATGGAGAAACCTAATCTGTGTCTTGAAGTCTTTAAAATGTTGACTTAGTTCTTGGTCATGATATCTCACTCATATAGTCACAATTCCTTGGCAGTTTGGGGGCCAGGAATTATATATTTTTTTCATATATAATAATAAAATATTAGGTTTTAATTATAAAAAGAAGTTTTAACACTGTAAAATGATAAAGAAGCCAAAAGAATAATTGACTGTGAAAGCAGCTCCAAAGTAGGTCATATGGCCAAAAGCAAAATCTACTTCTGTTGTGCTATCATATTCCTACAGACGTGCCACTAGTATTACGGATATTTTAAAGCAATGACAAAGACAAGAAAATTTCAAGTTAAATGACTTGCCTTACAGAAACACTGAGTACCCACAAATCTGACTGACATCAGTAGGAGCTGCAAGCACTTAATACCCCTGAAAATTATGGAAAATGTTATTGCTTGCTTTTAGTTTGTGCTGATATGTCTTTATAATGCTAGGGTTTTCAACAGTGAGAGCTTGTGACTTCCTGTGGCATGGCACTGTATGAAGTTCCCAAGCCTTACAAAGAAGTCTGCCAATAGCATTAGCTGTGTGGGTCTCCATGACATTTATTGAGACTGGTGTCAAAGTCTTCTTCCATGCACACATCCTAGAGCTCTGCAGAAATTTTGGCAGCCCATTCATGGGATTGCACTGTTCTGCTTTGGGCAAAGTAGAGGGTATGGGCACCTTGGACTGAATGAAATTTCCCTGCTGAGAGGGCTTCCTGCTGTTGAAGGCTCATGGGGACAGGTGAATAATTAAACTTGGTCAGTATGCCTAGCATAAACCGCTTACTTTTTGTGGCTGTTCTGAGAGAGAAAAGAGAGTAAAAGAATGCAAATAGTGCTCCCTTAGTCTCTCCCTTCTTGACCTTATTCCTCCAAGGTTCTGTCTGTTAAACACATTGCAATATTGCTGGTATCATCTGTTCACTTGGTAAAATTGGAAGCTATGAATCTAAGATAATTCAGTTGGAAAAAAAAAGATTGATTTCTTTCTCAAGAGTAAAAGAAGTTTGATATAATTTGAGTGATATAGAATAAAGATTAGGCAATAACATAAGAATTAGGGAAGAGAATTCCTCCGTGTATGCAATAGCCTCAAATCCAGAGATTAGGATCTTCCAGTTTTTATATATTGAAACTTCCAATAACATGTTAGATGTGTGGAAACCCTTGAATGCTTTTAAGCCATCCTGAAAAAAATTCAATCTGGTCCCAATTACTTTCTCTTTTTTTTTCTTCTTTTTTTTTTTTCCTATTTTTTGACCCTGGACAGCTGAGACAGGAATCTGCTTTTCCATTCTCATACCTTTCAACTGCAAAAATAAAATAGGAGATAGAAGTGTCATTGTTGACTATGTCATGTCAAAAGTTTTTTTGTTTTTTTTTTAACTTTTGTATATGAGTTATAAAATGTCAAACACTGGACTGTCTTGAACCTAAAGGTGAAACACCTCACAGAAAATGTTGAGCTTTTTTCAAAATATTTTTTGTTTGAATAGGAGATTAATTGGAAATGTCTTGCTAGAGCAGTTTAATTTTTGCTAATTAGAAGGAGAAAAAAGTGTGCAGAAAACTCATTTTAGCTGCCACTCTTGGAACTCAGGAATCAATCATTGTCTCAGAGAAACACATTTATTTCTTAATTAGCACATTCAAGGATTGCCATGACCCAGCAAGAGATGTAGGATTACATTTAGCTGAACTTTTGTATGACTTGACAAATAATGTGGAAATTCACAGTGTGTGTTCACGGTATTAGGTGGACTGTTTATAACCCTTTGATATTGCTTCACTGGAAACAGCTAAATAGAACAGATAAGCACATTTGAACACTGCTAAGCAGTCATCTAAATGACACCATATTATTACTTTTTCTCTATGTAGAAGATATTGGAGCTCCTTTATTAACTACAATAAAATAAAGAACCTTATTCATGTCCTTATCCCAGGAGGAATAGGACCATCCGTAATTGTTCGGGTGCCTTCTGTACTAGATGACTTCAACAGAGGCTTTAAATGCTCAGCACCTCTCAGTTTCAAGCCATTAGCATTCAGCTCCCTCTAGGGAATATGGACTTATTACTCACACATGAAATGAGACACTGCTGAGGTTAGCAGCCCTCGTAGCTCTTTCCAACTTAGTGTCAAGATGAGTAAGTGACACCAATATGTGTTTGCAGCATAGATTAAAAGCGTGCTTGAAGAGGGCTGTGCACACAGGGTGACAACTGTCCTGGGTGGCAGGCTCCTGCTCCTGGGCTGCCAATGTTGCTCTAGCTGTAATGGTTCCTCTCCTATATTACATTCCAACTAAATCTGACAGGTGTGGTGGGTTGACCCTGACTGGACACCAGGTGCCCACCAAAGCCGCTCTAGCACTCCCCCTCCTCAACTGGCCAGGAAAGAGAAAAAACAATGAAAGGCTCATGGGTTGAGATAAGGACAGGGAGACATCACTCACCAATTACCATCACAGGCAAAATAAGCTTGACTTGGAGAAAATTAATTTAATTTATTACCAATCCAATCAGAGAAAGGTAATGAGATATAAAAATTAAATCCTAAAACACCTTCCCCCACGCCTCCCTTCTTTCCTGGCTCAACTTCACTCCCAATTTCTCTACTTCCTCTCCCTAAGTGGTGCAGGGGGATGGGGAAAGGGAGTTGTCAGCAGCTCATCATGTGTTGTATCTGGTGCTCCTTCTTCCTTAGGGGGAGGATTCCTCACACTCTTCCCATGCTCCAGCATTGGGTCACTTCCATGGGAGACAGTCCTCCAAAAACTTTTCCAACATGGTCCTTTCCTTGGGGTGCAGTCCTTCAGGAAGAGACTGCTCCAATGTGTATACCCCACAGGGTTACAAGTCCTGCCAGCAAACCTGCTCCAGCATGAGCTCCTCTCTCCACAGGTCACAGGTCCTGCCAGGAGCCTGCTCCAGTGCGGGCTTCCCACGGGGTCACAGCCTCCTTCAGTCATCCAGCTGCTCTGATGTGGGGTCCTCTATAGGCTGCGAGTGGATATCTACTCCACTGTTAGCCTCCATGGGCTGCAGGGGAACAACCAGCCCCACCATGGGATTCACCGTGCGCTCCAGGGGAATTTCTGCTCCAGTATCTGGAGCATCTCCTCCCCCTCCTTCTTCACCGACCTTGGTGTCTGCAGAGTTGTTTCTCTCACATGTTCTCATCCTCTCTTCTGGCTGCTGTCACACAGCTGGGGTTTTTTTAACCTTCTTAAATATGTTCTCACAGAGGCGCTACCACTGTCACTGATGGGCACAGCCTTGGCCAGCAACGCGTCTGTCTTGGAGCCACCTGGCATTGGCTCTATCAGATGTAAGGGAAGCTTGTAGCATCTTCTCACAGAAACCACCCCTGTAGCTCCTTACTACCAAAACCTGTCGACACAAACTAAATACAATAGGACAGGATGATATAGTGGAAAAGCAACCATGGACGCCCCTGTGAAATGGAACCCCTTGTTTAGCCTGAATCTAGGATGTGACATTAGATGTGAGAGGGTGACTATCAAATTCAAATGGTCTTGTTCTGTATTCCAGGGTCACTGTGGAGTTGTGGGGTTTGTTTGGAGGAGACTCTTAAACGTATTGTCATAGCAGATAGATCTCATATTTAGAGAAGGGTTAAAACCAAACTGGGTTAGGCTGTCATGCGACGGTGATTAAGTAGATTGTCTGGAGTTCAGGCCCTTGGGTTGCTACAGCAAGATGAGAGAAATGGTTTAACTGATAATTTAGGGGAGTGACTTTCAAAAGGGTATTTGGAAATAGCAAGAAGATGTTTTTGCTGTGCTGTTCCAAACTCTGCTGCCATACCTACCCTGCTTTTATTACCAATTCATGCCAGAAGTAAGACTAAGTTTTTCCATCCATGTATTAAACATATTTTTATTTTGTAGGGGGTAACTAACCTGTGCAGCCTGGTTGTGCACCTCCACAGGCCCTTGGAACTCCACTGGGGTGAGGAGACAGGCACCCACAGTTTTAGTGCTGTTTCTGGGGAACACAGTAATGTTTGATACCCCAAAAAAAGAAATTGTCTCTCTTGGCCTGTATTTTGGAGACTGGGCTATTCCAGCCAGCAGAAATCTGTTTCTCAGGTGCATGTAGCATTGTTTTTTTGTTTGTTTGATGTTGTAGTTTTTGATTTAAAATATGCTTTTACTTCATATAGGAAGAATCACAGCAAATGATTTTATAAATCAATAACAGAGTCATTGCCAAAAACCTCTGTGCCCAGACAGAGGCCACAGTGAAACCATGAGGAGTGACAGCTGCCTGAATAAGAAATGCCATTCTCAGCTGCTGAAATGGTTCTGAAATGGCTGTATATTCCTGCCACTGTAATCAAAAAGATAGGGAGGATTTTTAGAGCCTCTCTGTGGGCATGCAGTATTCAAGTTTCCATCTGTTGAACTGTGGCCAAGTGTGTCCCCCAGAGGCTGCACACCACACTTTCCCAGAGCCCCTTCTCTCTCCGTCCATCACATGTCTTGGCACAGCACAGTACAAAAAGCACAGTCTTTTTTCCTTTGCTCACTCTGTAGAAGACAGGTGGCTTGCAATGTTGTACTGAAATACATGAGACATTATTTGAAATCAATTATTTTGCTTTTATTTTCTAGGTGATTGTTTTAGTTCATGTTATGGGGAACTATATTGTAATGCATTTAACAAATATTTTAAGGCTATAAACCTAAAAATAACTAAAAGAAGCATTTTCTTATATTCTCTGTCTGCTTTATCTTCCCAAGACATCAACTACAGGACAAATACCTCTTTGTTATTGCCAGTAAACCAGCATTAATTCAGTATGATTCCTGAGGACTGTAATGAACTTTGCATCAAAAGAAGGCTGAATTACTGAAGACTGAAATAATAAATGCAGCAATTACTTTACTTACTTTATAGTATGTGATCTGTCCACTGAGTTCACTTGTATTTCCTCCCACTCTTGGAAAATAATTGAAAAACTTGTTGAGAATACTGTATTTTATGTTTATCCAAAAAAAAAAAAAAAAGCAGTCTGGAATTCATATTCACATAAGATCATGGGAGGCTTTATATTTTTCAGTAGAAAATTATGTCGTTCCATTTTCATGGTTGCCTGATCTGAAATCATACAAGCCACATCCAAAGAACTGTGGGGAAGTGAAGTGGCTGTATTGTAGTGCAAAGCTGAGCTGAAGTGGCAAAAGAAACAAGAATCATATAAATAATAGATGAAATTGCTTTTTTTTCTAGTAAATAAGTGCAAGACAAGAGTGATACAATATGTGCCCCACAAGACCACTGTAACTATGGCAACAGTGACACATGTACTGTCTTCATTGCAGATTAGCCCTATAAATATGTAAGTGATGGACCATACATGTGTACTTGTACCAGAGCCACTCTCTAGCTGTCTTTTTATTGCTGTGCGTGGCCTTCATGTCTCATCTTTATGTTTTTAGAATCTTTACAATACCTCCAAAGGGAAAAAAACAGTTAAAATACATCCAGCACATTCCTTTTCACTTGATAAGTCAAGACTATTTTCCATGAGAGAGGCAGAACATGGATGTGTATGTGTAGGTGTCTGTGAATGGGTGTTGGGCATGGCCACCAGCCCCTGTGCCCTTTGATCTCCCTGCTTTCAAGAATCTGATTTTTGAGACTCATCTCTTTTGGAGAGAACTGTTTTAGGCAATATTCTAGTTTGATGTATGTATTGCACATCACTTAGACTACAACCTAAAAAGGGAGGATTATTTTGTGTATTCTCTAGCTGCCTTGCATTAGCATTGGTTGCAATTGGGGAAAATTATATGAGATTTCTCAGGACATGTAATTTCCAGCTGCCTCAGAACAGACTGACCTGTTCATACCACAGATAGATAAAGCTCTTTAAACCCTCAGCGTGCATGCCAGGAACCACAGGGGCACATAGCTGAGAAGAATTTATACCATGTGTTAAGTCTCTGCGTCTCAAAAGCAAAACTTCTTTTGTATGGTTCTGTTCCTTTCCCTTGGTTTACAAGGATACTTGCTTGGCTACCTATTTAACAGTGCAGTTATGTCCCCATTCTGCCGAGACTGCTATTACTGCCAAAGCATAAAATGTGTCCAATTTACAAATGACAATAATTCCACTCTTTTCTTTGAAATATGGATAAATAGCTGGTGATTTTTAAAGGTCAATTCATATTCAGAATTGCTTGACTTAATTACAGGGATGAATTTTCAAATGGCATTGTTCTTCAGCCTGTGGCACGCTGGGTCACTCTCCATCATTTACATTGGAGGGAATGATTTTTTGTCCCTCTCTGGTCTACCTGTTCTGTATAAATGAGGAGCCCTTTTGTGGTTCACAGAGTATCTGAAAGTGTGTATTACATATATTCAGTCTGTCACCTGAACTGTAAAAAAAAAGAGACTTTTCCATTCTTTAGAAAACTTATATTTCCGCTTGCAGTACTGCCACTGTCTCACTGTCTGAAAACATTGTTGGAAGCAGAAGCATATCTGTCTGAAGAATGGCAAATAAACACAAATACACACAAAAGTGGCATAGATCTGTGGGGTTTGTGTTTGAGAATATCTGTGATTACTAAACCTGTATTCATCTAGAATTGCTTAGGGTCACCTGGTCCCTGTATATCTGGAAAAATTGGAGAAAACTGAAGGGCAGTTGCTTTGTAATAAACTTCATTAAAGTCATTTCCCAGTGAAATCCTAGATAAGAATCTGCCACCTTGGAAGGATGTATTGATCGCTACTGTCCTCTGAACTGCTGCTGTATTTTCTGACTTGGCTGATCGCACCCTTATGAAGTGGTTTCTTAGCAGCAGATGATCCATTAAGTCTGCTCGATGCCATGACTTGATGGAAAAGTGTCTTTACGTAGCAGATGAAGAGGTCCACAGGTACTGCTGAATCCAATCGATATAGTGACAGGATTTTGTGTTAATATAACTGCTAACCCAGTTGAGTCTCCAGTTAGATGTTTTATGTTCGTTGATACTGACATCCCAAGTGGATGACACTATTTAGTCATAAATGCTCACATAAATAATTCAGCTGAATTAGGCATGGCTCATGGCTCAAAATCCACACCACGACTAAGAGAATACCCCAACCCTCATCTTCCCAAAACTGTGAATTTAATTTAACAAGCCTGGTTTTACCTTAAAAAATGAAAGTATGTTTTCAGCACTTGAAATTTTACAAACCATTTCTTTCTAGAATGCATAAAGCAAGTCCCTGACCCAGAACTGAATATTAGCATTTAATTAGCTATTTTTACTCTAACATTTGCTGTTGCACACTTTTTCCCTCCCCCCTTTTTCAAAACCCCAGGTACTGAAATGGGGTTGAGTGGGGGAGAGGTTTGCAATAAGAATTTTTCTCACGTGACTGATCAGGACAATTTTCTGAGCCTGTGTCACCTGGCTGGAGGAGCCTAAGCAACTCCCCACAATTTCCAGTGCCTCACTGTGGACTGGCAAATGCATCCAGTTGCTCCTCTATGCACATTGTAGTTCAAACAACTCTGTCTTTTCTCTGGATGTCTGTAATGAGGAAGATCTTGTGTTATAAGCTGCACCTGAGTAACGGGCATTTTAAAAGAAACCCTGATGACACAAACCTCTCGTCTTACTCTTCTGCTTTCACTGAATACCAAACTGGGTGTTCGCTCACTGGTCTGCTACATATTGCAAGAGAATAGCATTCTTCACAACTCTTTTGGCGGGTTATTTATTGATCAGTAAAATCAACACATGATGTATTATTCTGTAACCATTTTGCAGAGACTATTGTGAGCAAAAATAACCCAAAACTTACACAAGACATGGAAAAGACTATACCTGTTGCAAGGGCTGCTGCTACAAATATCTGTGTTTTTAAGCACCTGTCTTACATTTCTCAGCTATTCATTGTGTAGAAAGACAAATGACACTGAAATATGTTATTGTAATAGTAGTTACTGGAAAATACTCTATTTTAGCAGTGATATTTTATATATTGTATAACACAATGTGATCTTTTTGATACAAAACACAGAGTAGGACAGGAAACAAAATTAAAGGTGCCACAGACATTAATAGAAAGATAGATTGAACAGGAAAATTAGAATTCACAGCAAATGCCCAATGCTTGTTTTTGTCTCAGTATTTCAGCCCTGTATTCATTACTCCATCTATTTCCACCAGAAAGAAAAAAACACCTTTCATAGGAAGACCTGTTACATGGAGGCAAACTGAATTTCTGGGTGCCTCGGCTAGTGCACAATTACAGATGCTTACAGAAGACAGCAATATCGTGCTCTGCTTAGAAAACCACTTTGGAGATATGATGAGTGGATGGAAGTTGATATGACACAGCTTCATTTCTGCTCAAACCATCTCTATGAAAATCTAATATACACTAAAGCAAATGATGAATACAGAATATCTTCCTTAATGTCAAATCTTGATTAAATCATAAGAAAAGAGACCTTGGCGGTCTGCGTAATACTGCTGAGTCTGTAGTCAGTGAAAGCAGTGTGTGTAACACAGTTTGGATGCCGTACAATATACAGCCAAATATTATCTTGTTTTGATGTGTTCATAGACAGCTAAGCCCTCAGGGAGGTAGTTTTAGGCACACATCTTAAACCTTTGTGTCTTTACACAATGTTAGGAAAATGTTTTCAAGTACAAACATATTCATACAATGTTTATCACTGCACTGGAAAACTTGTTTTGGATATAAACTTTCTATACACTATATTGACACGTTGCCATTCTGCTTGCTCTCTTTAAAGTTTCCCAAGATTATAATTTAAGGAAGTAATAGGATGGTAAAAATATCCTGAAGTGGCAAAAGCTTCTGTGAGAGTTGTATTGTTAAGCCTAGAATTATTTTTGTTTTATACAAATTGGGAAGGGAAAATCAATCTCTCTTGTAGTCATAAAGAATAACATTTTTTAGATTTTTTGTTGCAGTTGAAAACCAGCTTTGTTAGTTCAATGAAATGGTAGTAAGGATTATAAACTAATCCTTTTTGATGAAAATGAGAAGTATGAAATAGCATAATAATTTCATTTTAACAGTTAGACATAACAGTTGCCAAATGCACACTGTTGAGAAACTAAGGAGAAAAGGGGCACTCTCAGTTTGTCAGCTCTATGAGCACAGGTCAGATGCAGACAGCTACGGCCTCGGTGGAGTAGTTCCTTGGACTGCTTAATGAACTGATAAATTAGTTTTCTTACTTTGGAATACTCAACTTTAAAGAACACATGAATGTCCCTGATGGTTTTTACTGTATCTGCATCAATCAGTGTTGCAGTGAAATATATATATTTGAAGCAAAATGCTTATGCAGAAAGACTAATGTTAATCTCAACTGCGTTTCAAATGCCACCAACTGTAAGCAATATTGCACAGGGGGGATCCTCCTGCCGAACAGCGCAGCTTTAGAGAATAGAATTAGGACAATGCCAAGATTGTATAACATGAACATCTGCAGTACTTATGTGAGATCATATCTTCTGGCATATTAAAAGAAGATTGCCTCATCAAATGTTTTAATCTGAAGGACAACAGATTACTCTGGTGGGCAGGACTCCTCAGAGGTTTACTGTTCTACAGTGCCAGCTGGCACAGTGGTAATCCAATGTCTCCTCTTCCCTTGCTCTCAATGCTCCCCTACATTTCAGCTTGGGTTTGTTGGGGTTTTTTTTTGAGGGGGGGGATGGAAGGGTGTTCATCCTCTTCCTTTCTACGTTCTGCTTCAGACTCATTTCATTAGGTTTGGTGAGATTAATCATCAATAATATATAGATGACAAAGCCATGGGTGAGCTAGTCCCCAGTGCTCCTTTTTCAGTCAATGGAGAAGAACAGACCATTTTACAGTTGGAATATGAACACCTGGCTTGGTTTTGATGCCTATATTAGGATGGGATGCATCATAGCTCGGAAGTTTAACTCCAGGGCAAAGCTATATGATTAATTCACATGCAGATGTTTACATTATAGATATACATATTTGATCAGAAGTATTGCACCCTTTGAGTATTTTGGTTAGAATGCTAGTAAAAAAAGTAATACTGCATTGCTCATGTAGTAATAAAACTCCAGATTTGGTCGGCAACTTGGAAATGCAATCATGCTTCTGAAGTCAGTTTAATTTTTAGGGCTTCACCTTGTACCAGCTAAGTCAGTGGTAAATTTTTATGGCAGAATGAGGTCTTGCATGCACCCTGGAACTAAAATCTCTTTAGTTAATGAGGTATTTGGCAGATATGAAAGAAGTTTCTTTAGAGAGCTGTGGTGAAATGATTTAAGCTGCTTATATGGTCAAGGTTTTGATGCCAACTTGCCAATCAATAACACTTTTGCTCCTATCCGGTGAGTACAAGTTGAAGCAGAGTTCACTCACTCCACTTGGTTGTCTTATGAGAACTGGAAATTCCCATTACGAACAGCACCTCAAGTGCTTGGTAACTGTCCAAGGCACCGTGTGCCACTTCTACTTGTTTTGAAGGAGGAAAAAATAACATGGTGTCAAAAATAAGGAAGAAATCATATGGCTGAAAAGAAAAGACATAAAAGCCATATTGGCTGCCATTTTATCTCTTTCAGTTGGCTGGCAAAGTGAATTTACTGTGTGAATCTCTTGGCAAGGAATTGACCATGTCTGGTTGTTTCACTAATGGCATGAATGGCATTCTGCTTTTCCTTTATTGTATTTTCATACTGAAGAAGTACTGAGATAGACCAGTCATGGATAGGGGGGATATTGCTGTGGGCACCGTATGTACACATGCTTGAAAGAGGCATGTAGAGGGGCAGCTCACTAGGAACTGCAGGGTCCTTTCCCCTTTCTCCTACAAGTAATTTCCTATTAATGGATACCTCTTTTTGAGTGTGTCTTTGAAAGGTGAACCTGAATCCACAGGTCAGTAAAGATTCTGATCAGGCAAAACATTCAAGTGCATCACTCCTGTTATATTTAGCTTTTTTGTATTAGTCTTTTTTTTAAGTGTAGAGGAAGAGCTTAGCAGAGCTGCATTTACAACCAGTTTTCAGCATGGTATCCAGACCACTCAACTGAAAAAACCCAACAAATCTCAGCTTCTTCTCATTTGGAAGGAGTAGAAAATTTATCCCAAATTTGTAATATGATTTTCTTGCCAGAAGTCTTTTTATTATTATTATTTGTGTAAAAAGAAAAAAGAATCGTAATTGCCTTAAAATTATTTTTACAAAGTGAACAGCTTCTTCTGTCCCCTCACCTTTGCTTTCCAGATATTTATCCTGCAGTAAATGCCTGCACAACTAACAGAAATAAAATTTAGACTCATTATATTCTGACGTGGAACTAAATCACTGTAGCAGCACTAATCTAAATGAACACCATGGGGCAAACAGCAGTGAATCAGCAGCCCTTTTGCTGCAGCAATTTTTTCTTTGTAAGGGTAATACTACTTTCAGGATGAGAGTTTAAGAATTTGTTCAGATACCACACTGTAAGGCACTTAAATTCTCAAATCCACATTAGGAAATTCAAAGCAGGTATCATGTATTCATAAACCTTCCCAAAATGGTTCCATATTTAGAAATTCCAGGACATTGGCAAGTCTGCATAATACTAGTTTGTTGAATTTAACACTTATTACTGCCATGTACATTGAATCTGAGTAATTTAAATTACATTGATGGCACACAGAAAAAAAAATACATTGAATTCTAGAAAAAGTAGAAATTCTCTCTAGCCATGTGATCTGTTTTTGGCATGACATCAAGGTGCAATCTCCAGTCTTTCAGTTCTGTATTCCTGACCACTGTGGACAAAGTTTGAGATAACGGGCCTTTTTATCTATTACCATATTACACACAAGAAAAACTAGGTTTAAATTAGCATAGTCCCATTGAAATCACAAAGCTGTATTGATGAATACTCTTTGAGGGAATACTCTTTGAATACTCTTTGATCAATAACTGAAGGAATAAAATAGTTTCAGTCTGCAAATATTTACACAAATTCTGGCATATGGCACATGAAGTTAATTTATCAGTATTAGGGATAATTGTGTTTGCTAATAATACAGAAAAGAAATATTGTACACTAATTATATCCATATATGTATGTAAATTTTTCATCCTTCCATTTCTGGACCGAGATGTTGGGACTCTATGCTGCAAAAGAGGGAATATTCTCCTTTGACCCATTGGAGAAGCCCAACAAGTCTATAGGCCTGCTCTTTGAAGAAAATTAAGCTAAATTTTATCCATGCATTATAAACTAGCTGAAATTAATTCAATGGATGTAAGCTATCCTGACTGAAGACATTTTCCTGAATTCTCTAGATAATGACAGGGCTCAGCCACTTCCAATATCAAACTCTCAAACAAATTTTGATCACAAAGACAGGAACAAAACATTTGTCACCACCTTCATTGTGTCTTTCTCTCCTCTGAGGACTGTTATTTAATTTTTAAAGGCAGCATTGAGTATGAAGGTTTACACAAAGAACAAAGAACTCATTCTTGATTCCAGGAACCTGCAGCCTTATTGATGAAATGAAAAAAGAAAGCAACTGATGAAACATCAGCAAAAGTTTGTAGCAATGAGGAACAAGTCATTGAATCAGATAAGTTTTTTCATGCTATAACTTGGCCACTTTGTTTCAGTTGTTTAAACATGGAATGGTGATTGGATGACTGTTGAACATAGAGTAGAGATGGTTTTACACCATCTACAAGAAGTTAATTCTTCATCACTATTTTTAATTTTATGGGATTCAAAAAGCATTCAGCATTCAAAAACGTTCAGACTGCTGATTTATGGCACCAGTACTAATCCTGTCAAGCTCATGAAGTCAGATTAATTTAACATAGTTGTATGAGTGTCTTAGAGCACAGTAGATGATATAAAGCATCTAAGCCAATATTTTTCTGATTGTTTGATGCAGTCAACTGCTATATATTCTAAAACTGTTTTTCTGAAGATTTTACTCTGAAAACTGAAGATTTTCTTTAGGAAGTTATTATTACCAGATTCTTTTTGTCATATTAAAATGAGAAATTATGTTGCCTCCAATTTTTCATTATTTTTTTTTAACAGTACCTCTGTCTATTGCTTGGTTACCTGTAACACTGTGGTGACATTCTCAGGAAGGAATTATGATTGCTTTGGATTATATTTTTAATTGCTTTGTTTAACCCTGCTGCACTGGTTTGTGGAAAATATCAGATGTCTTTCCCAAATACCCACATCAAGAGCGCTGCCACTGAGTCACTTCAGAAAGAATCAGTCCCATTGTTTTCATCGTCAGTCTTGAGCCTTCCCAAATTCAGCTCAAAATCTGACACTCTAAAGGAGTCTTTGAGAGTATTAGAGAAACATGAGATGACAGTACCCTGGCCACTGCTCTTGGAGAGCTGGGCCTCATGTGTCAGCAGCTTTAACAGGGATGGTGTGATTTCCACAATTATATCTTGTTTTAAAGGTTATTTTATAATGGTATTAATCCCCACTGGGAGAACATTCTTTTTCCTGTATTAATATGCTAAAATTTTATACTTGGCAATGTAAGAGCCAATTTTAAAGTGCCATACACAGTTTCAAAGTTACAGAATGTTTGCAGTTAAAAATAACATAGCTTAACTGCTTTTAAACTCACAGTACTAAGACCAAATCAAGTAGTCAGTGTTTATAAAAACATGACAAAATTCAGCCTACAGATGTACAAATTTATTGTTTATTTCAGTAAGAGCTGCACAGATGAATCTGGGGGCGGGATACGTTTGATGAGGTCTTGGCTGCTGTGAATAGAAACCTTTATTACTCCCATGGATGTTAAACTGAATTCAATATTGCTTCTGTATGGGTATGAGATTTTGGTCAGCATTTCTCATGTGTGTGAGTCCAGGCCTCCATCTTTATGATTTCTAAAGCAGTCTGGAGGCCCTGTCCCTGCAGCTGCTCAACCCTTAGCTCCTCAGCTCCAGAAAGAGAACAGCAGGACTGGGGCCAGCTTGGATCCTCGTGGAGGAAGATATTAATTTAAAGCATTCATGGACAAACTTGATTAGCCAAAGAAGAGTTGCAGAAGAGACTTAGTATAGCTGCATACATGGGGTGGGACACAGGGAGGACTGTGCTGTAGAGAGCTCCTGAGGGAGGTCCTAGGGTAGGAGGAGGGTTGTTAAGAGGGGCCTGACCTGTCCTCTCCCCAACATGCAGATGGTGGCTGGATCCCTGGTGGGGGGAAAGCAGCTGCCACATGGCTGCTGCCGCCTGTAAAAGGATGAAACAGCTGTAGGGTCGTTCTGCAGCCAGAGGTAACCATAAGGATTTAGTCCAGCTGTGATCAGGAGGCAGAATTTCCCTTCAGGAGATACGTGAAGTGCAAGCTGGCTGAATTGCGGTTGCTCTGGAAACAGTCCTTGGAGTCTCTTTACTCTAGTAAGTGTAATTTCTCAATCATAACATTACACTAATAATGTTTCGGATTTTAATATCCCTTTTTAAAGCCAAAAGAGAAAGGGGAAAGCAGAATTATCACTGATTGCGCATTCAAATAAGTGAACATACATTTACCTGAACATATAACATGGTATTAACATTAATAAGCACTTCACTAAACTTTGTTTGAAGAACTAATTAAAATAATTGCAGATGCATGTATTTGATGGTATGGATGTCTAACCACATTTTCTTAAATGTCTTCTATTTTGCCTTGGGGTTAAGATCCATGCAAAATCCACTCAGGAGCCCTGATAAGTAGTCGCAGCGAAACAGTGGAACCATGGGATATTTTAAGGGACACTTCCAAATCCTGTTTGAGCAGAAATATATTTTTATTAAACGAGCTAGTAAAAAGGATATAAATGCTTAGATGTTGTTTTAAAATTAATTCATATCTTCTTCTTTATTCTTGTAAGAATAAAAAACATGCTCCTTCTGTATGACTTATAAGTTTCACTGTGTTTTGTTGTTTGAAATAACTGTTCTTGTAAGCAAAATGGGGCTGGTGGGGTGTCCCTTTTCCCACACAGAAAGAAACAGCAGTAGCATCAAAATGACAAAGCAATAATCATCAAAAGCTGCATGAGATTTTCTTTTTTTACAGTTGTTAGAGGGGATAAAGCTTTTGTTGGAAGCAAAGCAAAGAAATATTCCAGAGGGGATAAATATCCACAGAACATCTGTCCCTGAAGTGAATTAAGGCAGAATACAAAGACACTGGACATGTACTGTTGGTAAAAGTAGTTCATCAGTATTTAGGAAGGATGATTTCTGGTCTTCTAAATAATGGAGAATTTTAGATGAGAGGAAAGCTCATATTGCAGGAGCAGAAGCTCCAATTTTTGATAATAGGTTGGGTGGGTGAGAGAGTAGTTGAGAGAGTCAGAAAGGCTTTAAAGTATCTAGTAAAGAGGATACATTGGAGCCATCGCCAAACCACAGCATCTGTCTCTAAAAGATCCAAGTACTGAGGGCCTTGTAAGGTAGAGCTACATTTGTAACATTTTTTATTGCTGATGCCAAGAGCATAGACAGTAATCAAGGTGATTTGGAGATGTACAGGAACTGATGAAATATGGTGGGATGGGTGTTAGTGAACTTGAGTGATGTGCTTTTTCTGACTGGGGTTTATGGATAATGATCACAGTTTATTCTATAAGGGTAAGGTTGGAAGGAAAGGAGTTACGGATTCAGATGGGCAATTCAGAGTTACGGGGCCCAGATTCTTGTACACTTCAGCTCTGACTAGTGAAAACTAAAGATGAGGGAGCTGTGGACAGCTGTTCCAGATTACCAAACCTCAAGGCAGATTAGGGCAGGACAAACCAACTCCTAAACATCCATAGCTAACTCTTAAGACATGAAACATGTCTTCTTGTGGATCGCTCCTTTGGTGAACTCCTGACCACAGTGGAGTTCCAGGCTGGCCCAAAGGACCATGGAGATATCCATTTCTGTACTGGCACTCCCAGGCCTCACATTCTTACTGTCTCCATGCTCAGGTACAATACTCTGTCCCTGATGAGGATGCCTGAAACATGGGGAATCCCAAAATGAGAGCTTTGTTTTGTGCAAGAAACTGTGGGAGAATCTCTGATAACACATTTAATAGAGATACATTTTAGTATGCTAAAGTTTTACAATCTTTTTGATGTCCAACTGTTTTATCTGAATATGCGTGGGGTGACATCCTGAATAACAAATTTGGCCACTGTAAATAATATGTACAAACTGCTCTTTGTCATGGCCATGCAATGCTGATAAATCACATTTCTAGAGATTTCTCTCTGTCTCTTTTCCACTTTCATGGATGTGCTAGTGTAGAGGTGATTTGAATACGTGGGTTTTTTTCCACTCAGACACTTCAAACTGTGTTTAACAATAAAAGTAAAGGGGAAGGCTGCTTTGGGTTTTCATAACACACTGCATTATACTGAAAATTAGTCATTTCAAGGACACGTAAACATAAAGAAATAAAGTGATTCTGCCAATGCTTTACTTCTGGTGACAGAAGTTTGCCTTTCCTGGTGTGCAGAGACCCAATATTTTTTAATTTTTTTTTAAGGCTTGAAATCTCAAGCAATTTAAAGCACAGATTTGACTCTGAAATTTATTTAATTGTTTAACCAAGTAAACCTTGTCATAGAACCTCTAGGCTTTGGAAGACTGGGTAGTAGTACCACTCCATATACATATGACTTCAGGTTAAGGCAAATTATCATGTCTAATGATTATTTAGAAAAATATTAAGCGTTTTCATTGTTTAGGAAAAAAATACCTTTTTTTTTTTTTTTTTTCCGCTGTGGTTCTGTGGTTCTCCTATTTATCTGTATAATCTTATCAGGTTTTCATATTACTTGGGTGTTTGCATCCCATAAATGACCTTGTCAACAGCTTCCTGTGTCTTGGCCTCAGCACTGTGCCCCATCCTGAAGCTTTCAGCAAGTTCAAGAGAGCCTGAATCCTAGTAAAAACTTTACGCTTTTGCAGCTGGGAGTGTGCAGTGAAGTTTGCAGTGGCACATGGCAGCGTTTCAAAGCACAAGTCTTTGTCAGCCGAGTATAGCATTTTCATCTTTATGTCAGGACAGAAAAGCAAACGTGCATTTGTATACATATGGAAAGTGCTCTCTGCTTCTGTAATGTCAGTGTTTCAGTCTCGCTTCCCCCATTGCAGTTGTCAAAGTTCTTATGCCAAGACCCCACTGCTGCTGTTTTAGACATGCTGGGTGGGATTCGTTTAATTTAACTGTAACATCTTAAAAAACAACACATTTGGATCCATTCCAAATGTTTGTCTAAGATAATTCACACTGAAAGTGCACACTTCTTTCCATACTCTATTGTAAGACATGAGACAATTAGTTTAAATGTGTAGCCTTTGACTCCTGACTGGTAGCTAAATGGAGATGAATCCCAGCTTCTGTTTTCACACACCGCATTTCCTGAGTGGCTGCTTGTTTTAGGTCAATGTGTGGTTGTTTGTCTTTCAGTGCACTATTTGTATTTTTCTGGCTCTTAATTATGGTTACACCAACTTGGGGACCCTCTTTACGAGGTACTCTAGAGAGTAAGCAAGGCCTACACCACAACAGAGCTTCAAGCTGCCCTGTGCAGTGACATCTCAGGTGACAGAAGAGCAGTACTGCTACCTCAGCGCAGTGTTGCATCCAGGCGGGTAGGGAGTAAGCTGTGCCCTGCTTCAGATAGGTATCAAGGATATATTGCTTCTGATTTTGAAGCAGACTCTGTTGCCAGCACCTCCAAGTTCTATGCACGGGGCACCATGACATGGTGTAGACGTGACCTGTATGCCCAGCAGCTGTACTTTATTCTCCTTTCCCTTCAGTCCTAATAAATCACAACACAAAAGTCAACGGAAACATCAAATCACACGTGATCTCAAAAAAATAACTTCACAGTTCCTCATGTGGCGTGTTGCCACTGATTCCTCTGGAGTTATTCTTGACTTACACTGTTGAAAATAGAATCTGCCTGCAGATGAGTGGGGGTGTAAATGAGGCTGCCGCTGTTGATCATATTTTTACCTCTCTTGCATATACTGATGATGTTTTCTGACAAAGTTTTTCTACCAAACCAAAATGTATTCATGGCTTATTAAACAACCATGGAAGAAACTATTTACCCTGTTATTGTCACATATTAGACAGCAACATGTCTTCCTCTGAAATACAACCATCTGTTGGATACCCAAAGGTATCAGGTTAACTTGTGGTTTCTTTGCTAAATAAATCTTGTTACTATGGGGTGGGCTTATTTGGGGAGGTGGGGGGTAAGCCTTGTTATTATGCTTTTGGCTCAGTTGTAAAACCTTGTGAAAGGTATATTTGTGTTTCCAGCTTAAAGTTTGACTTTGGTCTAGGCACCAAATAAAATCTTGGTGCAAATTGAGAACCAAGAACAGATTCTTTGGGAAAGTAGATATCTGGAATTTTTTGTTTTCATCCCTGGAACTGATATTTCCAAAAGAAGAAAAGCTAAAAGATTTTTTTTCAGAACCATCAAAATCCTCTTTCCAATTCTTTCTGTTCCCGTAATATCTTGGATGGAATGTTTACATTAGACATTACTGTAGTAAAATCAAAGTTGAAATGTTTTAAAAGATTAATATAAAAACAAACATGTTTGACATTATCAGAACGAAAAAAAGAAAATAACTTTTGTTTAAAGTTTAGGCAAAACTGGCCCAAACACAGGAAATTATTTTAATAAGACTGTACTTTCTGATGGAAAACTAAGTTTATTTTTTTCCCCCGTTCATTCTTAGAATTTTCCACTAAATTTTTAATATAGTGCTTTAACATTTTTTGTTACAAAATAAAAGACATTCTGCTAAAACTGGACTTCTTTTTGTTTCTAGTGGACTGTTGGTGCTTCTGTCTAGAAGGTTAACTGTCATGATTTTGCTGCTTTTCTTGTAATATTTGAGGCAAAGCATCATTTTAACTTCTGAAAAACATACTTCAGTGCAAAATACATGGAAATGGAAATGGAAAACGTGTGCCTCTGTGTGTGGAATGACTCTTTTTGTTCATATAACACAGTACTGGATCCTATCTCAGTAGAATAGGGAAGATTATCTAGTCGATGAGTGTCACTGGGATGTGGGGAAAAAAGCAGGTGACAGCTTTCTATTTATCTACTGTGACAGAAGACATGACAAAGTAAACATTTGAAGCACCACTGAAAGAGCAATCTTCCTTGTAGGATTAAAATCAAAATATGTCACCTCTCCCTCTTCCTGATGACTGAAGAGCCCCAAGCGGGATTTCTGAAATAAGATATCATGAAGGTAGGTCAAGTGGCTGAATGTTTCTAGATTTTATATTTTTTTGTTATGAAAATATCCTCATTAATCACAAAGTGGTATGGAAGTAAATTTGAAAGTTTAATATTAATTCCCAAGGCTACCATGTCGTGATGTGAAGCAAACGTGAAACTTCAGCCATATGTTGCACGGTTGGAAATGGCTAGCAGAAAAGATAAATGTGTATTGACCCAAAACAAGGCATATAAACTAGAGCTAACCTGTGACTGAATGTCAAAAGAAACATTTTAAAAATTGCCATTTTTCTTTAATTTTGCAAGAAAACAGTCAACTACTTAGGAAGGACAGAAGGGAGACTATCTTCAGGATGCACGTGATGGATGGGAGTGCAGTGCATGGGAGGTGTGGACGACCACCCAGTTTGGGCTGATTTGTATCTCCCATGCAGCACCAGCATACACTTCTGGAGAAGACTCATCCAGCTCCACAACTTCACTCAGTGCCAATCCCAGATTACTGGTCAGCTAATCTTTCCATGATGATGTGACAGGCTGCATTTTATTTCTTATCTGAAGAAATTTATTTTTCTGATATGGAATATCAGATGGACAGTTTGTGTATTGCTATGGAACAAAAGGGGTTTTTTGGGGTAGACCTTAGAATCACAGAATCATAGAATAGTTTGGATTGGAAGGGACCTTAAAAGGACATCTAGTCCGACCTCCCTGCAATGGTCAGGGACATCTTCAACTAGATCAGGTTGCTCAGAACCCTGTCCAACCTGACCTTGAATGTTTCCAGGGATGGGACCTCTACAACCTCTTTTGATATTATTTTCTTATCTTTATAAAATTTCTACACAGAGGCACCTATTTCAAGAACAGATTAAATATAGACAACCATAATATTATAGTCTTTAAAGATTAAATTCAGTTTATATAAAAACTTAGGTTACTGACCCAGCCCATCATTTCTAATAAAAAGGTTCTGAAATATATGGGGATTAAAAGAGAAAAGTAGGAAAGCAGCATACTTAGATTATAAATTTCACTGCAAGTTTTCTTTATGTTTCTCTCAGCCAATGCTAGAATTTGTCTCCAGCTTGTAAAATGTGTGGCATTTTTCTTTGATTTACTTAAAATAAAAAATTTAGTACTTGAACTACAGCTGTTGCTTCTGTCAGTAATGCATGAAGAAAATAATTCTCTTCTCTTTTCCATAGCTTTGTTTACTCTGCAGTGCTGACAATACTAACAGGTTTTCTGTCTGCCAGTAAAGTCAAGAAATGTGACAATGACTCTGAGAAAGAAGAAAGGCTGGGTGTGAAGTATAATTTTTTTTTAAGAGTTTGTTTCTAGTGATGTGCTCTAAGGAACACTGGGTTTATTTTTTCATGCTTCCTTCTGGTCTGGAAGATAAATCTTAAAAAATATATTTTTGAAGTACAGAAATTATAGACATATATATTATCATATATAGACAGTATAGAAATCTGGGGATGATTTACTTAGGAAATAAGAGCCTCCATCCCATAATGTGTCTGCCAAGTTCCAAAGAGGATCAAAGTTAATCAGTGTAGCTGAGAAGCACTTGGTGAACCTCTATAACAGTAGGGCATGACACATCCATATCTAAGATTAAGTGCCAGTAAAGATTATGTCTCTATAGAGAATATGTGTTCTATAGAGATTATGTATTTTATGTCGAACGATTCTTATGCTGGTATGGTGGAGGTGCTTTGGAAGATACAATTATTTTAACCTGCTTTTGTACTGGAATTCACACATTAGTATTCCTATTTTTCATTAATTTTATTATATTTTTCCTTTGTTTTTTCTTTTTGAGTTTATAACTGTGTATATAGAATACTAGATCTGAATGAGATCAGATGCAGCAGTAACAGAGATGGACAACCCTGTGAAACCAAGGAGGAGGGTGAGTGAGAGCATGCCAGGGACATGAGGCACTAGGGGGTGAGAGTGCAGTTGGGTTGCAGAGCAAGATGAGAGCTTTCCTGACCAGTGAACCTGAAGACACAAGATTATAATCAATAAAGATTATAGAAAAAAATATAATTTTCCATCCTTTCTTAAAAGAACATTTAAAATGTAAATTATTATAGCTGGATACAGGCAAGCTTACACAAAATGACAGCAAGACAGGACAGATCAGTGTGGCAGACTTTAAACATCCACTTTGGCTTGTGGGCAACTCATCAAAGGGAAGCTGTAAAATAGGTCTGGAAGTGAATAAACACCCCCTCATGTGTTTCCATTCTGAGGAACAGCCTCAAAACCTGAGTGACAAGGAGGAGGATGTGCCCAGGAGCACCGCGGGGACATGTCAGTGCCGACTGGTAGAGGTGCCCCATTACATCTCCACGAAAGCAGCAAGGGGTGGAATGGCCCACCAAAATATTGTAGAGAAAGGTGACAGGCTTATATTGGCAGAGCAGAAAGTCTGCATTAACATCAGCATTGCAGAGGGATACCAGAAGGCTGAGACTACCCCTAGGCTTGCCAGAGAAGACTTACTGCCAATTTGCAGCAACAAGGGACACTCTCGGGGCAGTGAGCTCAGCTCTTCTGCAGAGGGGACAGTCTTGTGGTGTATCAGAAATGATACATCCATTCAATAAATGACACTGATGAGATCTGAAGGGAGGCCATCCAGTTGCTCTCAGCTGGCAAGATTTGATTAGGGAGCTGTGAGGAGACTCAGGCTGGGAAGTTTTATAGCAAAGAACAGCTGACTCTCAAAAAATAGCAATGAACAGGTGAAAAGCTATTGTGTTGAGCACAGTGATTACAATAATAGGAAGCTTTAAATCTTTTTTATTGTGATCACTTCTATATTTGCCAGCAAAATTCTGCACTACCTGTGATGACAGTTTGTGTCGTGTTTGCTGCTGAAGTATCAAATGACAATGCTCTTCATCTGCTGGTTCAAAAACCCAGAAAAAAAAAAAAAACCAACCCAGCTCTCAGAGGCAATCTACCTTTCATGCTTTACGAAAATGAAAGTAGATTGATTTTTCTAGAGTCAAGGTCTCATGTATTACTTAGCAAGGGTGATGCCTGCCATCTGTGCTGGGACAGAGTCAGAGCCTCCGGGGTTGGCAGTACAAGCCTAGGTTAAATACTCTGTAATGGATGGTGGAAAGGACCCAGATCTTCTAGGACCGAGCACAGGAATGGACCTATGGCACTCACTGACTACATATGTCCTGCAGGGCAGCCACAGGATGTTGCTTTCTTCCGGAAATTCTCCTAGACAAAAAATAACCACGTCAGCTTCATTTTAGAGATTAAAAAAAAGAAAAAAAGGGTTAAAATTAATTAATAAGGTGCTGATTTTAAAACTACTTAACTGTCCTTATGGCGTTTGTCTTCATATTACGTTTTCTTCTAGTTGTTATCTTGAAAACTTATTTTCAGATTTCAGTTTATGCCAGGTTTTCATATTGATAAAATATAAATTAAAGATATCTTCTGGAGTAGGCCTGCATGTTGCTGCATCTGGGCAGGATTTTCTTATAAAAAAGAATATGGGACAAAGGATTGGGATTTTGTTTAGCAACATTGTCTCTACTGCTCACAAATGAAGCTGTTTCTGTTAATGTTTCTACTATCGTCTTTGGGACTATGACCCCTTTGGTGGAAAAGAGGCAAACCCTTCGTTGTCATTTATAAAACAATCTCATCTTTTTGGGATCTCCAGCTGGAAAACAGGCTACTGAATTGACTTCACTTCATGATTTCATACTTACTCTGTCAGACACATGTGTGAGGATTACCAGTTTATGGAAGGGATGCAATAAAACTGAAAAAACCCCAAACAACACAGAAAGCTTTAAAGGAGAAGTTGGAATTCTGAAAATTATGATTCAGAAAACTAAAATATCCTCTTCCAAACACTTCCTTGATGATACAGATACATTTCTGAATGAATGAGTAAATGCAGGCAAGTGCAGAGATGCCGAAACCAAGCTACAATTATCATGTAGATTATCCAAAAACATGGGAGATCTAAAACATTTCCCTAGTAATATAAACAAATAAAAGAATAGCAGTGTTTTCAGAGAAAAAAAAATAATCTTCAACTACGTGTCACAACTCCAGAATTAATTTAGAAATGCGAAATTGAGAATGCTAACAAAAACTATGGCTTCTGTATGCAAAATATATATTGTTATTACTTCATTTATGCCAATAGAATTTTGAAAATCAAAGCACTGTATGTGAAACTGTGCAGTGATTTCAACTGAGAGTATCACAGTTATGACTTTGCAATGGGAATGGGATGGAAGAGGCAAAAGGCATCAAGAAGCTATTCAATTAGCAGCGTCTTTAGAACAGCAGGTCCATGACAACCTAATATTCCCCTGGTGCCAAAGGGAGTCATCTTTCATATTATAAGTTATTTCCACAAGATAAACAGTTAGGCCATGGCACCTATGTTTAAGAGCATCTGAAATTTGTCAACTGGGAAAGAGAGGAGGGGAGAAATATTTTTAAGGAGAAGAATGCACACCTCTTTAACAATGTAGGGGTGCTGAAAAAGGATATTGAGTCATACAAAAGCAGTTAGTCATTAATAACAAAAGCACAGCTTTTTTTCTCATCATCTTCATCCACCAATGGAAACAAGAAACTAAAAATCATATCCTGAGCCTACTGAAGTAAATTAAAACACTTCCAGTTATTTAATGGCAGCCAATTTTTTCTCATTACTAATTTTATCATCAGAGAAGTATATTAGAGAGAGGACGAGATTGTAGTGGAAATAGTCCTGATCTGACCTGAAGCATGTAGTTAGATAAAATGATCCTAGTTAGAGTGTGCATGAAGAAGTGAGAGACCTTAATATATCGTTCATATAGTATTGCTTGCTAAAGTACATAGGTTGGAAATAATATTGCTGCAAGCAATTTTAAGCAAAAGGTAAAAATTAGATTTTGGAGGTTTTTTCTATTGTTTTGGTGGGATAAACAGGTAAGTACAAAGAAAACTAAAAAGCCTCATTCTGGTGCTGCTAAGCCAAAGAAAACTTGCTGCAACTGGGTGCAGCTTTGATAGTTAGGACAGCGAATGTCCCCGTATACATCTTGTATGATGCTATGCAGTTTAATAACAGTATACTCACTTTTCAGGCAATGTTTAATGTAGAAGGGAAAAAGTTTAAAGCCGATAGAAAGTCCAGACAGGATTGCACTGTAGATGTCATCACTCAACAGCAGTCATCACGCAATCTTCACCCTTTCCCTCTTCGTGTCAGTAGCAAGAAGAATTATATCCATGTAATGCTGTTTCGAAGGGAGATTTTCAAAGGGAAGCTCTGTCAGGAGCCCCCACGTCTTCCATTTGACCCAAACAGGAAATTTTTCTTTCTTTTCATAAATCCTGGGGGAAAATCCCACAGCTGTTGCATTCCCCTGAGGCTGGTCCAGGACTGTCCTACTGTGATGTAACCCTCTGCTTTGGTTTCAACAGTGCCGTGCCTGTGAAACATGATCATTTTACCAGGTGTTTATGTCCTGTCATTGAGATTAAAGACTCAAATCTTTCCCAGCCATTTCTCTACCTAATTTGCTGAGGAAATACTGGTCACTCACAGGTGCTGTGATACTCAGGCTAAACTGTCTTTTTCCATAGAATCAAATGTAAAAGTAAGGTAGAGGTAGCAGATCTTAGTAGGCAAAGTAAAGGTCACTGAAAAACATAGAGAAACCGGGTCCTCTTAAAGTCTGCTGTAAATAACAGAGGCTGCAAAGATCTTCTGCCAGGTCAGCTCCCTTTGGCTTGCCTTTCAGCAAAGCCAATTCCACTACTGTTCAGTCTAAACCTGTGACGTTCCTCAAAAGAAGCCACATTCAGTGAATAGAAAACCCAAGGAAAAATAAGATCTTTTCTGTTGAACTGGACTGAGAAGTCTGACTTATTATGGGGTGCAAAGCAATTCTGGGATGATTCATTCTGAATTTAAATCAGTTGCAGTCAATCTTTTCCAGTATTTCCTAAAGGCAGAGAATAAACTTTTTCCATAGCACGCTCAGCATAGAAGCAAAGACACTCTTTCCTTTACATCATGCTTTTTTCCCCCCCCTGAATTTTCTTTCTTTCTATCTCTATAATGCTGTTTTCTTTCTTGGTTCTTTTCTTGATACGATTTTGAAAATGCAAATTATACTTTGCATCTGACAAAAATAGTGTTTCTGTACCATTGCCTGCTATTCTGATAAGGCATGTTGCTTTGTGTGCTGAAGATATACAAGAAAGTAAAGCTCCCTATATTCAATTCAGTAGCTGAACTCTTGTCATGATACAGAACTACTTCTCCTCTTGTCAGAATGTTGTTGAGGGTCCCTTCGGATAAAGAAAAATGCCAAATTCTTTCTTTAAAAAAATTGCAGATCAAATTTGACATTTGTAGGACACCAAAGCCTGTCTCTGATGTGTGCCTCCGTCTCTCAGCCACAGAAACGTTTATCTCTGCTTGCTTTGTAGTTCATGTTTTCTCACTTACGAGGATGTCCTATATTTCTACCTTTATAGGCATTGTTATGTAAGGCTGTATTACAAAACCACATGATTTTTTGTGGAAGTGATTAAGAAAAGGATGCACAGTCGGATCCAAAGTCAATCTTGACTTCACTTCCACAAATTTGAAACCAAATCCGGGTTATGGTCCAGAAAGCAGCCCTAACATATATAAATATATTTTTTATTAACTCTTTTAGAGCATCATGCAATTTAGCTCCCATACTTATGTTGCTGTCCATATTGAGAAGGGTATTCAAAATATTTTATCAATATTTAAATTGATATGAGAAACATATTTTGATTAAAATTAGACATGATTCACAACCCTCATATAATGCTATAGTTAACAGCTAGTTCAGCTAGCTCTGTCTGCAGATTTACTTGAAATAGCATATGAGATTTCTGTATAAAATTACAGTCACTTGGATAGTCTCTCCAGAGTCCTTAACAGCTCTCTGACTTAGCCATTTAATATGGGTCAAATCATAAATTTTGTTAACTTCCCCCTGTCATCTCCTAAGGAGAACCCAGAAAAGCAGGATATTAAAAATGACAGCTTGTTTCCTTCTAGTTGTCTCTTTCTGGTTCCAAGTCAAAGCAAAACCAACTGCTATTTAAAGACTCACTGAAAGCAAATGATAAATTTGAAGATTCATTGGTTCTGAGGAATTCATTTTAAAAATAAATAGATTGGTTGGTTTGTGTATAATTTTTTATATCAATGAAATCTTTCAAGTGATGATTGTTTTGATTCCTTATCTACTGCTTACTCACTACTGTTAAAAACAAGATCTGTTCTTGGACGGATGACCAATACAGTCACTTTTATCTTTTAGTATTCATACATTTACTGCCTAAAGAGTGCAAGTAGCCTTGCTTTTCATCTGTTTCTGAAATCAGACTTAGTTGTGAAAATTGTTGCATTATAACTATCTGGGCATATGAATTCAAATAAGAATAAAAGGCAGAAGGCATTAGACTATTAAGATGTATGTAGGTGTTACTATCAAATAAAGGAGAATAAGAAATATAGTAAATATTTCTGTAGCATGATTGTATCACACAGGGGCAACTTAAATAATGCATCATATATAACAGTCATTGTAGTGTAAAGAAGATTTCGGGTCCCCTCTTTCCTTTTATATCATTTGAAAATCAGCTCACTGCCTGAAAATTCATGGTTTAGCCACAAATAAGTCATTACTGATATAAACCACAGTGAATAAAAAAAAAAAAAAAGGTTTTAAAGAAATATCAGGCATTAACTTATTTTTTACTATTACCTCTGTTTCAGTTTTCTTTGTTTCCTGTTTATGTGTTAGCTTCTGATATTGCTAGTATTAGACTAAACCTTATACAACCTTTTTCTGGTCATTATTTACTAGGTTACCAGTTTGGCAAATGGCTGGTTTCAAGCAAATTATTTCCCTGCTTGAGTCACCAGTACATTTTAATGATAAAAATTTGGAAGAATTCTATGGTTTGTGATAAAACTGTAGTGGGTACAATCACAGACAATCAAGGTATACAAGTTGCTCTATATATGTGTTTATGTTTGTGGCCAATAACTTTTAAATATTTAACCACAAGAAACATATCAACCACTATTCCAAAGTCCAAAGCCCTCCAAAGCGGTGAGGAAGTCTGATTTCCATCACTACAGAAATGAGAAGTCAAGCATAGGGAAAATGAATGGTTGCCAAGCACCCCAACAGGGACCCAAAGGGAATGAGTAATTCACCTTACATCTTCCCAAGTGCTGGTCCAAGGTCTTTACCATAACATGGTCATTCCAGTTCTTGCCATTCTCATCATTCTCATCAGCCCCACCGTATTAACACTTTAGAATAATAAGTAACTTATCAGTCAAAAAGTTGAATAGCTTATTCACTCTTCATTCTGAAGGTGAAAATAAAAAGACTAGAACATTTTTTCTCAAATAATAGTACCTGAAAAATTCAAACAGGAAAACGACTATTCAGGATTCAACATCTCTATTCAACAGATTCATGAACCACAAGTTGCACTCAGAGAAAGTATAGTAGCTGTTCCTTCAGGAAAAATGAACCAGTGCTGCCATCTTATTTGTATTGCTTGAAGTTATTCCGGACTCAAAAATCCACACTATCGAAAATGTCAATAAGAGATTGAAAAGCTCAATAAGAGTTTGAAAGTACCAGTATGAAATTTGAGAATAAAAAAGTGCACAGATCTCAAGAACATTACAAGAGAAGATTTAGTTTTTAATCAAACCAAGAAAGTCAATGTAAATATTACTACAGAACATGATGAAATACCTCAAAATCAGTGCTAGAATTTGGCTTATGGTTAGGCTAAAGAAGCATAAGATAGAGAATTAATTTGCTGAAATATCCTTTTGAGATGTCTAAGCATTTAATTATTTACTTATAAGAGAAAATATAATGCACCAGAAACATTATTAGAAGCATTAGTTGGAATTTGTCTAACTTTGCACATTAAAAAGTTAACTGGTTTGACTATACACATTATCTAGGATCTTCTTGTAGCCAACAGAGAGAAATAATCATTTCCAAGGGATAATATACCATATGGTTTAGACCTCTATTTCAAGATGGAAGGAATTTCTGTGTGGAAGTGTCTCTCTCTTTCTGCCTTCATTGATTTCAGAGGGATCCTTGCTAGACAATACTTGCTGGACAAAAATCCCATGAAAGGGTTTACTGGTTTTTTTAGGACAATATTAATGTCTGAATGGAGATTGCTGTTTGGTCCAAGTTGTGCTCTGGGTTTTTAGCTTTTTGTGTGACATTTGCAGTATTTTCTAAACCCAGCAGGTGTTAGTATGAATAAATGTCTAAGGAACATGGTCTTCAACACCACAGGCAGCACAGGTAACATAAGGAAAATTACTGTAACTGCCGTAAGGTGTATTTTATGTTTTTAAGTGAAGGTCTTAGACGTAAAATTTCACAACAGATATCAGAGGTGAGTTTTGGGGTTTTTGTTGATTTTTATTTTTTTTTTTTTAGCAAAATGGAGGGTTTCAAAATTACAGCTAGAGAGTACACTGAAAGCTTAGCAGTTGAATCTTCAATCTCTATCATTACATAAACGCCACTGTTTCTAAAATCAGAGTATGTGAATTTTTTACAAAAATATTGACTTTTAATGATGAATTATTGGGCAACAGTGTAGCTTGGTAACATATATAATATCTTTCATGTCAAAAGCTAAAAAAATAGCAATCAATTTTATATGGCTTTTCACATGTTGGAAGCCATTGCAAAATTCATCCTGTTGAATCTCATTTGAATCAGAAGAAGAAAAAATTCAGAAATATATCCTGAAAGAGCCCTCATAATCTTTGAGTGACATTCATATTTACTATTTTATTTGTTACAGTCAGGAAAATAAGGAAAAAAAAAAAAAGAGGCTTTTTGCATTTTTTTCTTGACAGCACCAAATGTCATCTAGCTATTGGAAACACAAATTAATTCATTAGGTTATTGCGTCATCATGCGACAATGAGTATCTACCATATGGTTGAAAGGCATGGCAATATTTTAATCCTTGAAGAAAGGAATAAACAATTAGAAGACTGAATTTATTAATCTTATTATAGATTCTTATTCTTATTCTTATTATAATGGTTTAGTTGGGTAAACTAGTTAGAATATAAACACTTAGCCTAGTAGCTGTAAAAAAGTATATTAAGAGACAAAACCTGCCACAAAAAAAAAACCAGTAATCAGCAACACAGGAAAGTATTGGCATGTACTAGCATGAACACGTACCAGCTTGCTTTGCTTAGTTTGTTATAGGTGTACTTAACAGAGTCTAAGAAGAAGCCTAATCCACTCTTCTAAAAAGCACTATCTGATTTTAGGAAATGTTTACACAAATTTAATCACAAAATGTAAGTGACAGTCTTTAGGTGAGCTCTGTTTCTGCTTATAGTTAAGGTGCTGTGCTCCAGATGCCTGTTTGAAAGTGTTTTAATGGTATAATGTAGCGCTGCATAATACGGCATAGATGTGTTCTAAATGTATGTGAAATTGAGCAGGTACATGTATCCACATATTACACACACTCGGTGTTCTTCAAATGATCATACACACACGTGTATATAGGTGTGCAAACTTCTATTTCTTTTCATGGCGTAGGAGTTAAGTGACTATGGAAAACACAAAATGATTGTCCACATTTAAAAGAAATTTTCAGTTTATGTTATTTCTTTTTTTTTTTAATAATGGTTAAAATCTAATAAAACTCAATAGAAAGAAATAGGATTTTTACTTCTGTAAGAAGAATGGGTCATGGAATTATATATAGGTTGTTACAGAAAAACGTGCTTGAGCTAATTAAAATATTTTAGGCTCCATTAAATCCACCAATATTTTACACAGGATCATAGAATCATAGAATGGTTTGGGTTGGAAGGGACCTTAGAGATCATCTAGTTCCAATCCCCCTGCCATGGGCAG
>JAOXNO010000013.1:107120280-107133552 GCA_028565335.1 Limnodromus scolopaceus | reverse complement strand
GCATCTTCCATTTCCTGTTAACAAGCCCGGTGCCGTATGGACCAACCCACTATCAAAGTATCTGAAGTTATGGTGGTTATCCAAACTTATGGTGGGATCAGAAGTTATGGTAGGATCAGAAACTTTTTCGTGGTTGAAGGCAATCCAGAATGCTTATGGGTTGTAAAAATTAAATCTGATCCAGAAGTTCTTTTCATAACCTTGCATGTGTATCTTTTCTGAAATACTTTATAAGCAAAAAATTTTCAGCTTCCCAAGGAAAGATGATTCAAATTAAAACCTAAAATATTAACATTTCCAGAAGTATTCTTTAGAAATACAGTAACTTTTACTCCATTAAAATGACATTTTTGATAAATGCACACTTTAAAGAAGTAGTAGATGCTACATTTCATTAAAATAGATTGTTTTTCACTTTAATTTTTACAGTCAGATTTTGGCAAAGCTTGACAAAGTGAAAAAACTGCAGAAAATAAATAGATTTCTACCAACAGAAGCAAAACCAATTTTTTAGTACACCATGCACAAACACAGTTTGGCAGGTAAGCCATTTGCATTTTTATCAGCCAGTAATTACACATTTACCTGACTCAGTGGTTTTGGGAAAAGTTAAAAGTCTTCTCTACAGGTATTTTTTCCCGATGAACAATTATACTCTATCAAGTAAGTGTGTGGTTAGGGGATTGTAACACAAGTGAGTGCTGGCCTCAGTTTTCAGCTTAAAACCCTGTCATGGATAGATGCCAGATTCTTAATTGCTCCTCTCTCCTCCTCCTTGGTTCATCTTGGTTCACTCAGGGAAACTGCTGCTCCTCAGCTCTCATCTCAGATATGGTGGGATGATATCGTCTATAAACAGAGAGATCTTTTTTATCCTTCACCAAAATATGTACTTCTAAAAGGAAGTTGATGGTCCACTAATTTGGGAAGACAGGAAATAGATGTACCTCACCAATCTTCATACCATTATTGATTTTAGGGGGTTTAGGGTTGTTTTTCCGTTCAATGTTTTCCCATGTAAGGATAGCTTCTCTAATTACACAAACGTTAATCTTAGCATTTACAAAAATTATATACATATTGAAAAAAGCCACCAAAATATAGCATAATTCTGTTACATAGGACTGACTCAGTGGACAGCATTAATACGTGCATGCAGTGCAATGGGATAAGTGATAGTATTTGCACAGTTTTTCTAGAAAGCCTTGTAAGAGGATTAAAAAAAAAAATACGTAATGTATTATTTATCAATATTACCTACCTCAGATGCCCTACTTTAAGCCATTAATAGTGATTTTTGTAGGGTGTTTTGGCATGTGCTACTGACCATATTTGGAAGGAGCCTTGCCTTCACCCCCAGCCCAGTATATTAGCTTTTCTTCAATGAAATTTTTTCTGAATTTCGACCCTTATGGTCAAGTACTGGAACTATAACAGCTATTTTTTTCTTCCTTCCAATATTCCCTGTACCATCTTCCTTTCCATTAAATACATTTTAAGATCTGTTACCTGAAGTTTTAAAGAAGATTTCATTGAGAACTGGTGAGAAAAAGCCTTATTGTAGTCAATTTTGCTGGCCTTTTCTTATATTCATTTGAAGGATCAATTGATGCGAAAATAACAGAGAACACTCTTAACCTTCACAGAGTCATGGAAGCGTTATCGAGAAGGGACCCCTGGAGGTCACATAGTCCAGCCTCTGGCTCAGAGTTGGACTAGATTGAATGTGCCCAAGGAATAATCTTGTCTTTTTTTTCATGTATGTCATTATGTATCCAAAGTTATAATACAGAAAGATAAATGTGAAACAAAAGTTTAGAACACTCTTCAAAGATGTGTCAAAATACTTAGGGTTATATTTAGATTAAGAAAAAAATCACTTCCTTCATCTGTAAAACTTCTTTTCCAAGCAAAAACTTCTTTTAAGTTTTCTGAAAGCAAAAGTGATCTTGAGAATGCAACATTTCTCATTTAGGGATTATTGAAGGGAAACTTCAACTATTTTATTTAAAAATGCTAACTGCAGTGTAAAGTTACATTTTACAATGTAGAATTTCTATTATAGATTAAATGTTTTGAAGGTAGAATTCAAAACAAATACTTTGAAAGAAATGGGTTTCTATGGTAAATCTTACATAATCTGTTTTTATAGAAATAACCCAAATATTCTTCATGAGGAATTCTTAATTTTACATTTTGTCTTGTCTAATGGGTTTTCAATGACTGTCATTAATTACTAGTGGGACAGAATCCACAGATAAGAAAAATCTGTCTCAAAACTGGAAGCTCCGCACTTAATGATGAGCTATTTTAGTGCATGGCTAGTTCCTTTTAAAATTTTTTTCTCTTTTTTTTTTTTTTTTTTTGGGGTAGTTCGATATGTGGATAGCTGGAAAAGTTAGAATATCTGCTCCTTTCCTCCCCCCCACAGATAGCTTAGAGCGTCTTATTAAAAAACATTATAGCCATACAAGGTAAGTGCTTCCTACGATATACTCAAGTATGTATCAGTAATGTTACCAGAAGTAGATGTTACTTACTGAATTAATGAGTTAATTCCTATTAATTGCCATAAGCATGAAATCTAGCCCTCAGGAAAGAATATGCTGCCATAGTCCTCTGCTACAGAGGAACTCAAAACCAGAGGACTCAAATCTTAAATATGATATAGTTGACATTGATGCAGTTGGCCAAATATTTAGCGAGACCACTGTTTCACTATAATTACGCTTTCAGTTAATTTTTGCTTTTTTGTGTTATATACTGTAGAAAATGGAGAACAGGCATGTGTGTTGTAGAATGTTACTAGTGTTAGCATACTGTGCACACCAAATGTAAAATAATGGCCTTTGGTATCTGTTCATTCATGCAGGTTTTACAACACCGATTCTCTGCTGATTCAGTAGGGTAGTTTAGGTGTAAAACAAAAGGATATTTCAAGTCCCAAGTCGAATGCGTGGAGTGTAAAAAGCAAATTCCATGTTTTCTAATGTATTAGAAACCTGGGTTAATATGACTTGATACTGTGTCTGTCAAAAGAAAGTTTTTACATAATGCAGGTGCTATTCTTTGGCATTTTTAAAAAATGTTAATGTCATTTTTTACATTTTTTTTGAGCTTTTGCTTCTACATGTTATGAAAAGATGAGACAATGATTTTCAGAGATGGCTATACAGAAAGTGAGACAAAGACATGACATTTTACTGACAAAAAATTGCCAGAAATCCATTTCTGATTATATTTGTTAGCTGTTTATGAGAAAGATAAATATTTTCTGGTAATAGAACCATAAATTTGTTCTCCTTTCCTTTTAATAAAAACTGAGAAGACACTGAGTATCAGAGACTGTTGCAGACGAAAAATGGCAACATTGCATAACTAAAAGCATGAATCCTTTCCTCTAGCGTGAATGTTCAAATGATTCAAAGTGACCCGGTTACCTTAAGGTATCATTAGAACAGATGTTAGTAGGTGTTAGCAGCCATCCCACACCAGGGATCTACCACCATACTCTACCTCTCCAGTGCCCTTCTCGATCTGAGAGCTACCACCTCACCTTAGCTTGGTGAGATTGTGTGCTCCACCACCCAGAGTGCCGTCATGGCTGTCAACATCATTCTCAGCACAACCTAACAGCTTACAGTTAATTTTACCTAAATGGGGTGTGTAATTAGAAATGTTAATATAGCCACTATGCTAACACATTAATAATAAAACCTGACATTCAGAGTTTCCAAGCTGTATTTATTTAAGGTTTGCTTTGGCTTAGAACTTCTTTCCATTAACTAGTAGAAGAAACATTCTCACATTGTGCATGTTTCACCTGTTGTTTGTACTCAGGACTCATCTCAGGCAGAAGCCCACTCAAACCCCTGTTGCTTATATCAGGAATATTGTGGCCAGCAGGACCAGGAAAGTGATCGTGCCCCTGTTCTCGGCACTGGTGAGGCCTCACCTTGAGTACTGTGTTCAGTTCTCAGTCCTTCGCTACCTCAAATGTCCCTCAAGGACATTGAAGTGCTGGGGCATGTCCAGAGGAGAGCCACCAAGCCGGTGAGGGGTCTAGAGAACAAGTCCTATGAGGAGAGGTTGAGGGAACTGGGCATGTTTAGTCTGGAGAAGAGGAGGCTGTGGGGAGACCTCATTGCCCTCTACAACTACCTGAAAGGAGGTTGTAGAGAGGTGGGTGTTGGCCTCTTCTCCCAAGTGAATAATGACAGGACCAGAGGAAATGGTATGAAGTTGCGGCAGGGGAGGTTTAGATTAGATATTAGGAAGAATTACTTTACTGAGAGGGTGGTCAGGCACTGGAACGGCCTGTCCAGGGAGGTGGTGGAGTCACAGTCCCTGGAGATATTTAAGAAACGTGTAGATGTGGCACTTCAGGGCATGCTCTAGTGGCTGAGATTGTTGGGTGCGGTGATTCTTGTGGTGATGGGGTGTTGGTTTTTTTGTTTTGGTGTTCTGTGGGGGTTTTTTGTTTTGGTTTTGGTTTTTTTTTGGTTGGACTCGATGATCTCAAAGGGCCCTTCCAACCATGAAGATTCTGTGATTCTGTGATTCTGTTTTCCTCAGGATTGTTTCCCTGCTTGTGTAAGCTAGAACATTTCTGAACCAGTATTTCTACAATCAGCAGGAACGAATGTAGACTGGTTATCATTGGATCTTTATTTTCTGATTCTCTTATTGATATAAGTCATATCTGAATATTTTTCCTCATTTGGGGCCACTGAAAAGGTGCTGTCACTGGCACCAAATTAAGGTTGAGCCAAGGCTCCTCCAGGGTGGGAGTGCTGATTGATTGAGTCTATCTTTCTGCCACTTATGGGATATCCTGTAAAACATCTTTGGCCCACTTTGGCAAAAAATGTGATAAAAACTAGGTAACAAATTGAAAGCTATGAGCTGAGAAGGAAGAGACAGAGACAAATGCCCATGGCACGACTGCACAATCTTAAATTCTTTACGAAAACTGTAGATAAAAGGGACTGTAGATAAAAGATGAAAGAGTGTGCCCCTCAGTGATGATCATTTATTAATGGATGTGATTGTAATCAACAACACTGAAATATGTGGGCAGAAGGAGCCCTGACTAATGTATAAATTTCTGTTAAGATGCCTGGAACAGTTACTGTTCTTAGGCTTCCATGCAACCTTTGCCATTTTAAAGAATTCAGGGTGCATTTCAGAGAGCTTATTCTCAAGCATTCGTCAAAGAAAGGACATGAAGAACAACCAATTCTGTGACACAGAGAATTGTGTTAGCTTGGGGTTTGGGTTTTATTTTCAGTGTCCCCCTAAAATACCTCATGATCCTCCTTTCATGCAGGTATTCAGGTAGGGTGTCAACAGCTCTTCACCAGGCTCAGCAGCCTGAAGGATATTTGTATCACTCCTGCCTCATTAGCAGAGAGCACTTTAGAGCCTTAGATTTAGGGCTATGGCAGGGAAAAGTCCCCAGTGGTTGAGCTCAAATGGGTCTCAGCTGACTGGCAGTTATTGGCAACATCCAGAACTGCTTTTTAATGGGAGCTGCAGGGCAGCTGGATCTTGGTCCACCGACTGCCAGACCACCATCTGTTTCTGAGCTCCCATTGATCTGTCTGGCTTTCTTTTGCATAGAAATTATGTGTATAGAAGTGGATATTAGGGGTCAGTCTATGGGGCTGCAAAGGGAGCTGCGCATTAGCATAGGTGTGGCTGACAAGCTGCACTTCCCCAGGGAATTGATGAAAGCAGCAACCACCACTGTTTTGCAGAGCATTGCTTTCACCTGCATGGAGCACAGGGAAGAGCTCTTCTGAATGGTGCATGCTGTCCTATCCAGCTGGGTGCAGAGGTTCTGGGTTAATTCATGGGGTTGCCAGAAGGGTGACTACCATGGTGCTCCATGCTTGAAACATAATCGTGACTTTGCTGTCATGCTGGTTGTGAACGCGTGAGGGATAACTTGACATACATGAGCAGATTTATGGAGCTGTGAGACCAGAAAATGCTTTTTGTCTTTGAGGAGATGATGTATGTACATATCTGTGCGTACATGCGTCTGCCCCTAGATGACATTTATAAATTTAAGTTTGACACAGATAGATATCACATGGCCTTGGTTATTTATCTACAACAAAATTACATAGTCTTAGGAATTCAATTATCTTATATCATTATTTTCTAGTCCAACTATCATTTGAGATTTCTGCTTTATCACTCTGAAAAAAATAACATTTTTCTTGCATATATGTCTGTAATTCCCACTACTTTCAGTTAATGGTACCATGTATGGAAAGAATGAATGGGTTTACAGGATTTCAGAGTTGCAATCAGCTCAGATTCAGTATTATTTTTTATTAAAAAATAAGCTCTGTGCTACAAGAGCTGAAAGTGAATGATCATTTATTAGTTTTTTAAGGAATTTAGAATCAGACGGTCTGCCTGAAAGGAGGGATCTAAATATCTGCATTCCCATGTTTTGTGCAAGACAGAGAGTAATTCTGCTCATGGACCGTCCCAAATGCTTACCACATGCTGTTTTTTGAGCTACCTCAGCTGAAACTGTTTTGCATGAGGAAATACATAATGGCATATAATTATCTATACATCATCATTAAAAACATATTTTCAAAGTAGAGACCAGAAAAAGATTAATAACTGGACCTTTTCAGAATTCTTGCAAATACAGTGGTTACTGTAAAATAAAATGGGATCTAGTATGCACTGAACTGATGTGTAGCTTCCATTTCATTTGGTTTGTAAAGTGTGTGTTTTCACAAACTGACCCAAAGTTAACATAGTTAACCCATGATGTTCACAATAAGACAAAAAAAAGGGGTTCTATAACAAGCAACCACCCTCCCCTGTGCTGTGTGTAAGGAGGCAGGAGTGATAACGTAAAGTCCAGGATTGAGTCATCTTACACCTTCATATTGTTTCTTTTACTGGCTATAGTCTCTTGCCCTGTATTTGTTTTGCCTTCACTGTGCCGCAGTTCTTTAGGACATAAAGTATATTGACCATCTGATAAACCATTATTTTATTGAGAATTGTTTTCCTTTTTCATGAAAGGCTGTTAAAAGCTTAGATGATCTTTATTATTCTTTGTATCTTTAAGAAGCTCAGTGAGGAATTCATATTCTGAGCAGAGGTAAGGCAAGATTTGTCAGGCTAAATAATTTATTTTATGAGATCATCAGTTGTAGCTGAAGAAAAGCTTCAACACTTTCTGATTCATAAAACCTCCCACTGTGCTGCTGGTCTGAAGGAGTCTCAATAACTCATAAAAAAATACTTTTTTTTTTCCCTGAAACCATCAACTTGTTTAATTATGTAGCCCATCACAGCTACTCCACTGTATTTTGAACATAGGCTAATTAAAATGCTGAAAATTCAAACCTTTGTGCTAGGCATTTGAGGGTCATAAAGGTGAAAAAATAAGGAAGTTTGGCTCAGCCTGCCCCCTTTCCCTGATTTATTTGTGTGGTCTCTCAGGTTAGGAAGTATAAAAGCGAGCACAGGTAATCGTTTGAGCATCTGTGGTGAGTTAGGTGAAGGACAAGCATCAGTGAGCAGAATCTCATGGTAGAGGCTCCAGCTGTGCTACTTTCTGTAGGCAATCAGAATGTTATAAGGTGCAAAAGCTGCTGCAAATTGCGGTACCCTCTCCCAAAACCAGAATGAGGAGGAACTTCTCCAGCTGTCCTTTCCCTCCCTCTTGTAGCACACAGCCCACACATTCACTTCTAGTTTGCAGTCTCAGCTCACGAAGGCAGTATAAATTTACAGCTGTTGAATGGCATTTAAAGATATTCAATAGTTTACTCAGAAAATATTTAACTGCTTTTCTCCCACGGCTGGAAAACAGTGACTTTTCCATTTTAAACTCAAATGATGTGCAAAGAAGTGACTGCACGAGTGGGAACACTCTCAAGAACTGAAAGATAACCTAGAGCTCGCTGTCTAAACTATTCAGTACCGATCACTTGAGCCCAGCCCTGCCATGGCAGGGTGCAAATTTCCAAAATACAAGAAATAGTGGACGCTGGGTAGGGGTAGCAGAGCATGGTAAGAACACATTGATTTTGCTTATAATTGAAATTTTTGCAAGAGAACTTTGCAGTGTTAACATAACTGCAAAGTTTTCAGAGGAAAGAAAAAGACTTGTATTCTGGTTTATGAAAGGTAAGAATTGAGTCTCTTTGGCCTCAATTGCAGTTTTATTCTAGGAAAGAGTTCCAGCACCATGTGCATGCATACTGTAATGTCTTAAAAGAATTCATTGTATAAATGTAGGATGTCTTACTGTCCCCATCTTGTTGTCAAATGTCATTGTTTACGTACTGATTGTCTCCTCAGGGATATGCCTCAGTGGTAGGTCTTTTGGATAGCTAAGGCTTGGAAATTCAATTTTCTGATCGGTACCTTAAATCCATAAGTGATAGTCAGGGTGAAAATTGATGCTCCTGTGAATATCTCTCTATACCCCACAATGAGACCCATGCTTTAACCTTCAAAGATTTCTACAGTAATGGATCAGAGTGCTTTAAACACTTATGAGTGATCTCTCCTAACTTCATTAATGACTCTACTAATTACATAGTTAATCATGTCATCTTGAAAGCTGAAAAAATAGATAACAAACCATGGCTTCTCTTTTCATAATTTAGTTTCACTGTAAAGATACAGTAGCATTAAAAAAAAATTTAAAAATCAACAATATGCAAGTATGCTGTGACCTTTGAAGAGGAAAATAAATGTTTTTATGGCAAGGAAAAAAAATGATAAAATTTGTGTTTCAGGATTTCAGGCTATAATGCTGAAATTTGTGCCTGTTCAGGAGTTCTTGCATGGGTTTATTTCCAGGGTATTCAAAAATCAGGGCAAAGTCAACATCTTCTTGGGAGAGCTATAATGTAAATGAAGAAATGGTGTTGAATTAAGATTAGTACAGAATGGGTCACACAAAGAAGCCCAGTCGTGGCACAGAGGGAGTGTAGCGCAGAGAAGGTGCTCTTCTTATACTGCTTTCTCAGGTGCTTTCCTTTCTACTAGAACTTTGATATCCAAGGGATAGTCACAAAAACTGAAATAACATGTTGCCTCCTGGCCTGCTGTCCCAGAACCTCACTCATGTTTGTGGTATACCTCGGTGTGCTTCTGAAGATGTATATCAATATAAAATCATCTTACCATAGAACCTGTAGTTCAACCTCTCATTATTCTATACATAAAATTGGACAATAAAGAACTTGTTTGCTTCTTGCTTTCTTACTGTTTTGGCGGTAGTGGAGCCGCACATGCCCTGACGCTTTAAGAACAAATAAGAAAATTATGTTTGTTGACATGCTACTATCTTGAGATAGGCTGGAGATGTACCTATAAATAAGACCAGATCAGCAGATATTTCACTGATGGGAAGGGCCTTAAAATGTCAATGCATTAACAGCTTGCACCAAAAGGAAACCCTGCTTAAATTGATACATTATAAATCAGGCCAGTTACAGGGAAGAAAATTTTCATTTTAACAAAACCCAAATTTGTCCTAGAAGGATAGGATCTTCAAGATAGGAAACATAAATGAACATTCAGTTCACTATGAGTTGGAATTACTTGTTCAGCTAACTCTCTAGGAATTCACTGTTTGGATAAATGTACCTTAGCTTGATCTACTTTTTCAGAAGTCAGATATCCTAGTACACCTTGGCCTTAAGAGACAAAAAAAGCAACAACAGATGAAACGAATGATAGCAGATTTAAAAGGCAGTCTGATTGATTTTGGAAGTCCTGATGATATTTTCCTAAAAGGTCTACTTATCTGGAAATACTTCTGAAAATCTTATCAGCTCCATCAGTGTTTGTGGTGCATTTTATACACTTTTGAGTACTTTGAATTTCCGATTTTCAGTAGATCAACTGCACTGATGATAACAGAATGAATTTTTTTTGATTTATGGAGTTTGGTTTAATGAAGTTGGTTGGTGCTGATATCTTCCAGGTATGATTTATGTATTTCCATCTGCCGTAGGTGAAAAATAGCTTTCTTATTGCCTCACAGACTTTGGAATAATTCACTCAAAAGAAAAAAGGGAAACTTTCACATTCCTTGTGCATCCAAATCTGCTCATTTTGGTTGCAGTCTGTAGGGAGTATGTGAACACTACTGAGTAAAAATCAGATGTAACAACCAGTTGTTATTCTTAATCATTCCTATAGCTTAGAAAACATTGTATATCTCAGAAATTTGAACTGTGCCTTTTAAGATCTTAAAATGCCTAAATGTTCAAACACATAATCAGAATGAATTAAAAAAAAAGAAATCTACACACCTTTATTGATAATCTTATGCATAACAACTACCTCTAATTTCCAACTCATCAGACTATATATTTGAAATATAACTGGAAGTAATTTGTACTCACTTGTGTTGGCATGTAAAAACATCGTACGTAAACTAGAGAGTAAAAGCAAGGAAATTCAACTCCATGTTTTTAAGATTAATTTAAAACTCTCAACAAACAGTTCAAAAATTGTAAAATCAGAACACCTGAGAGAAATTACCTTGATTTTACTGTTAAGTGGTTGCTATATAATAAGTTTATTCATTTTCCTGAAGCAGAGTCTGATTCTTTCCTTTGTATTGTCTTTTCAATGCAATCGTGGGCGTACATCCTGATGGGAACATTTGAGCTTTGAGAAAGGGACTGTCAAAATAGATACAAAGATATTTTCAGAGACAATTTATAACAGTGAATACTGAATCTTGCTCTATTTGAATCAAAACAAAGTAAGCAAAGTCTTCGGAGTTTATTGACACTATCAGTTAATCTGAAATATGTTTATACTAATTACTTGCTTAGAGTAGGTTTGTTTTGTATTATGCTTGATAAAATGAAACGCATCTCTTGGGATGAAGAGGGGCTGATGTTACCTCCCAAGAAATAAATGATCCTGAAGGACAAGTTTGGTTTTCTATGCCTCAGCTCCCCAGACTGCCAACGATGGGAAGAGGACAGTCACAAGCCCTTGTTGCCAGCTTTGCCCATGGAGTATGGGCAACCTGCAAGAAGACCTTGTGTGTGCCCTTTGCTTTCCAATTACAAAAGAGGGGAAGTGATACTGTCATTTGTAAAGTACTCTGAGGCATGTGGATGAAGGTCCTGATTATCATTGGTGCCTCTACTCTCCAAGTTGTTCCACTGTCTCTTTGTATGACTAAAGAGTATTTAAATGAAGAAACAAGTGAAATTACATGGCTATTTGAACCCAATATCTCATTCTTTAATATTTTTATATGAAAAATATTCTATATTAGTGATTACATATGCAGTGTGCTGAGTTGTGAAGAAGAATTTCCAAGAATGTAAAGCTATGGTTCTAAAATTTCTTTGCCTCAGCTGAAAATACTCTTAACTCAATAGACAGGATACTGAACATAAATTATTTTAATAGCATGTATTGTGCTGCGAAAGGAGACTACACTAGGCTAGGAATATTGATGTGTGTAAAATGAGATTGTCGCTCTTCCTGACATAAGTGTTATTTCTCTTGAGAACAAACCTGTATCAATATACTTTAATAGTTATGACCTCTAGCAAATAATCATGTTATTGTCTGAACCCAATAGGAAGACATAGAAGACAACGTTCTCCTTTGTTTCACAAGTCAGGTTAAGATTCTGGTAGAGCTTCTGAACTGGCCTCTCTTTTTTTTTAATCCCCAAAACTTATTTTGAGTATCTGCACATCAATTCTTAATTTTTATGTGGCTCCTATTTCTTTAGATTTTACCTGTTCTTTCTTTTCTTTTAGTTGCTTCCTTTCTTAATATTTCTCATATTTACATGGGGAAATTATTTTAAATACCAAGTCTCAACTCTCTTTAATGTTGTGTTAATAGGAATTCCCTGGTAAGTCTCATTGCACTGTTTTCAAATTTTAACCAACAATGCTTGAAATTTCTTTGTTCTCAGAGTTATAAATTTCTCTGTCTCTCCTTTCTGTCTTCTACATGTCCCATTCCATTTTTCTCTTCTCCTTTGTCTTTCACAAACGCTTTTTACTGCAGTGCAGTGAGCCTGCTTCCAGAACCGAAGCAGAGGCTGAACTGTGATTCGTTTATCTCAAAGGTGGAGTGCCGTATCACCTATAGCTTCAGGTGTCTGTAGCTGTCAGTTGTCTGTAATGCTGTCCTGAGACTAGCCAAAATGCTGCTTTCATTTCCCCCAGACACCCATAGTCCCTCAGGGGAATGAAAGGCATCCTAGATAAGCACCTTCAACTGTCAGAAAAGGCCATGGGCAATACTCCAGCTTTGGGCACCAAAGAGGCCTGTTGTTCATGCAAAGTGTGTTATGGGTGGTTATACAGACCCTAGAACATATTTTGCTGCTGAGAGAAGACTCAGCAGTCCCATTAAAGGAAAGGATCAAAGGAGGATAAGCGTGCTGATAGTTTAGGTAAGGAGTGATCAAATAGGGGAAGCTTAGTTGTGAATTAAAACTTGGGGATTGTCATGCCTGTTTTCACTAGATGCCATGGAAAATATTTAACTGGTTTCCTCTGGAGCAACTGGGAGAATTCAAAGTGAAACTTCCATCTTTGGAGACAAAAAATACCACTGACTGCAAATTGTTATTTTCATTCTCTGTTATGGAGGATTCCCTAGAGGCACTGCAGCCTTAAGTGGCAACTTGTTTGAATGAGCGCTGCTGGAAGGGCTAAGAGAAGCGTCAAAACCCATTTTGAGTTACCTGGCTATTACAAGGGACATTGATAAAACAGGACAGCATTGGAACATTGACTCAGTATTTGAATATTCACTGTGTTCATACGCTTCTTTTTTTCCAATAGAAAATTAGATGAAAAGAAGCCAAAGAAGCATTCCTCTTTCTTTTAACCAGAGTAAATTGTATTAAGACGGCAGTTACCAGCTGGTGTTATAAGCAATCACAGTTTTTTGTGACATAGAGTCTCAGAGATGCACGAACACATTCAAGTGGAGGCTTACTCAAGTTTCTCCACTTATATTCAGGATCCAAAAATGAAAGAATGAATTCTGCAGTTACTGACCAAATAAGGATGTAACATGCGGAATTTGTTGGATGCCATTTTTAATCAGTACAAACAAAGAAAACTTGTCAGAGACATGCCGGTATCACTTTCCTCTAATTGTCTTAGAAAAATCTGAGTGAAAAGCATTTCTGCTCAGCAGAAGCCTTGATAATTTTAGGTACATGCGGCACGTGGCTGAAAAAGTGTTTGCCTTATCCACCAGTAACACTTC
>JAOXNO010000013.1:107074857-107120180 GCA_028565335.1 Limnodromus scolopaceus | reverse complement strand
AGCAGAAGCCTTGATAATTTTAGGTACATGCGGCACGTGGCTGAAAAAGTGTTTGCCTTATCCACCAGTAACACTTCGTTTCTGAGAAACTTTCAGCGCAGGGATTGTAGTTATCTATTTATATGTCAACCAGCACACAACACTGAACGTGGTTGCAGTTCATTGTTGATTATAATAATGACACTGATCAATGTTTTTGTGAAGTAACTAGAAAAATGTATTCGTTACAGGAAAAATTGTCATTGGCAGTCCAGGCTAGGTAAACAATATGTCAACCCTGAAAACTTTGGCAAGGGACTGTGTGGAAAACGCACTCAAGTCAAAGCAAATCTCTGTGGCATAAGGACTAATCCATTTGCTTCCTGCCATCAGCAACCTTCCCTCTTGCATTGCCTGTCACATTGAATATTGACACCTTCTGCTGAGCAGTAGAAATATTGGGAGCCCTCTGTCTGGATCTGCTTGAAGAGACATTATTGATATAGAGTGTGCAGCACATTTTCTTTGTGTAATTTATGGGTTTGATTTTCTCACACACAAGTACTTGCACGAAGGGAGACAGTCAAACAGCGTTGTTGGCTGTCTCTTAAGCTGTAGCTTTAAGTCTAAAGAGGCCTAAGACAGTTCTGAAAAGATCATTATAACCAAAGAATCAATTCAAGTTACAGAGATTACAAAAAACTTCAAGACACAAAACTTTTACAGAAAATGTATGCAAGAGTATGAAATTCTACCAATCAGTAATTATTTTGCCCTTGTGTTGATTTTTATCCACTTTGCTTCAGAGAAAATTGGAAAAAAATGTCAGTCGACATAGAAATATCTCTTCTTGACAATTCAAAAATATTTTTTTTTCCAATGTAAAGCTAAGATAAAAAACACAGTCAAATGCTCCTTTTGTAGAATATTTTGAGATGTTCTGGGTTTTTTTATGCTTATTCTATCTTATTTATGGTAGGAATCTAGCAGATCTGGGTCTAGCCAGTGCCTTTTTTGCTAGTAAAATTTTCCCACAAAAGAAGTTTTGTCACCCAGTAGATTATAATTCAGGATTTCTAGTCATATATTAGGAGCAAGTATTTTATAATATTGTGTGTAAGACTCTTATTGCTCACATTTCCTGTGTCATTGCTCTGATTAATTTACTTACACAGATATTTGGTAAACTGATAGAAAGGTTTGTACACAAGATTTTATTCATATTTAACTTTAGGCTGTGTCTCATGTGCTAACATGCCACAGAAAACCAGATATTATTTAAGCAGTAAAAGACTAGGATCCCTTTTGAGAACCTTTCTTTTTTAAAAATAAGAAGTCAAGCAAAGGCAATGAATGAATGGTAATAGATTTTGTTGATTCCCCATGGCACTCTTCCAAAATACAAAATAAATTTTTAGGATACAGACATAACATTTAGATGAAGGACTGTCATCCGTCTAAACTTTGGCTGAATTAGGGCCAAAGATTTTGTACCCTGTTAAACACAAGTACGAAATTTTGAATAGGAGATCAGATACTGAAAATATTCCCCACTGATGTCTTCAGGGTTCAGACAAGAAGACTTGATTCAAGTCTACACACACATTTTCACAAGCACTTCACTTGTGTGGAGACACAAATGTGTTTAAGTACTTTAAGAAAGTGAAGTTTTATATGTTTAAAACTCATCTTTAAAAATATATTGATATCAAAATCAGAAGTAATTTTTTCAAAGTTTTAGGAAAAAACCCATCTAAAAATAGGATCTTGTTGAAGTTCAGGGTTACTACAAATTTTTGTAAGATAAATGGACTCATACAAAGATGGCACAATTTGCTCATTGATTGAATTGTGGTGCACAAAATGCAAATCAAAACTTCAGCAATGTGTTAAGACAAATATACAAAAGTAAAGATTTTCTGAAGCCCATTATTTACTTAACAGGGTCTATCATGTAGATGTGTAATTAGGGATTTCTTAGAGAGTTGTGGTTTTTAATTGTACCTAATACAACATAATTGTCTATTGAATTAATGAGTATGTAGCATTTCCTAAATCTTCAGATTGCATGGTTGCCATGTGTATATAGTAAAGTCATATGCTCAAAATCACCAGGATTACACCGAAAACCTCATCTAGACAGGATCCTACTTTTCTCAGTTAAACAGCAGCTATGTTTACCAGTAACTGGAATAGCCAAACTGAATGTCTAAAAGGGTATTCACCTTTATAGGGTAAGAATAGGGACATTTTTTCTAAAAAATCTTTCTTTTTAAATAAAACAAGACACTAAATAATGGACACATGAAATCAGCAATAACTTTTGAAATCTGAGTAATAATTTGTCATAGATACTGGCGAGACTCTGTTCCCTAGCGAGGTTGCCTAAACTGTGTCAGAAGAGTTAAATAGTGGCGCTTCACATACTAAAAAAACTATGAGGGAAGAAGTAAAGCATCAGAACTATGAAACCAATCAATTGTTAAATCCTTTTCCTCCCCCTCTCTGTGTTCAGCGGTGGGGGTGATTAGTTTATATGATATCTCTCTGAATCCAGACCTGATAGTAGATGTTGTGCTTGGCCAGTATGACTGCTGATACAAAAGGATTCACTCTTATCTTCTCAAGCTGGACACAGCTCTGTCTTGAAATACTATTTCTGTCTTGAGAAAAGACAGCCTTGAGGAAGGCAGCTTCTCCTCCCCAAAAACTGAGCACCAGACCTCCCTCCCTCCCTCTTGTGGCTTTGCTGCTGCGTGTTTGCATCTGAAACTGTTCAGGTGTCTTAATCTGATGTGCGAGATTGCACTGCAGATTGCGCAGGAAAACATCACGTGGCCTCTGAAAGAGTGTTAAGTATTCTGGTGTTTCACTCCATTCTCACAGGTAGGTACTGTCTGGACTGTTTTACATTCATTTTCCAGTTTATTTAAGAATAGGAGGTACTTCCTTTTCTCAAATCTGGTTGGAATTTTACTTGGTGTCATAAATGGCATTTCTGGGACACAAAATTTTTAATTTACTATGAAAGGATTATTTTATTTTGTCTAGCAATGCCTGTGCTGATAGCCATGTTCAAGAAGCAGGCAGATTTTCCTTTGTTATTATCTCTCTGTGTGCCAGACAACACATTAGTAAAAAGCACCTTTGGGCCACCTTGTGCCATCAACCTTTTGAAGCACTTTGAAAGTGCATTGAAATCAACAGGGAGTCCTGTTTAATAGGCAATTGTACTGCCTCAGGATATTTGCTAAGAGCTGCACTATTTTCTTGGATGAGATAAGCAAGAGAAAAGAAATTGGCACATAATTAGAAAATACAGCTCTTTCCATACAGTTTGTTCAAACTAAAGCAGTCCTGTTGCTTTGGATGGAGTTTTGTTGGGCAGGTGCAGAGGAATAATCAGGAAAAGAGGGGGACCTTGGATGGCACTGCTCATAGCACGTGAACAGCTTCCAGAAATGTTTTTTTTTGTTGTTGTTTTTAATCAGGAAGTGAAGGGCTGGCAGCTGGTTGCCGTGGGCTATAATTCAGCAGAGCACTTAAGCATGTAAGCAAATGAGACTTAAGCAGGTCCTCAAGGTGCTGATTCAGCAAAACCTGCCCCTTCCCCTCAGCAAAGCTCTGCCTCTGACTGCAGATAGATGGTCTCTGTTACTGCGGTGCCCACACCCCTCGTGCTCTCCAGGCTACTGTCCCTCAGGAAAGGACGGAAAGGTGGGCTCTCCTTTTACAGCCTGGTAATGGAAGGGGACAGAAAGGCAGGGAAGAGAGAGATTTACATCTCTTGCTAAGTTCTCACAAATCCACATTGAATAGCAAGCTCGTCGAGATGCCAGGCAGCAGAGCAAACACTACACCACCTTCTCTCCCTCACTTTGTTTAACCTGAAGAGGGGCTTGGTTATTCATGTCCTTAAGTCTCCAGCTAAGCAGAGTGGACAGAAATATTTGCCAAGAAGCTTTGTGTTAACCAGAATATTCTCTGTGCTACTGATGAGTGAAGCATGGTGAGATTACATTTCCTTATGTGCCACTGAAGATAAGAGAAAGCTTCTCAGAGCCCTCTGCAACCGGAGCAGCGACTCAGCATTTTGTACACAAGAGGAAGATGTTGGTAGGACTTTCCTGCACTGGAAGACAGACACAAAGAGAAAAAGCTTTATTAAGTACTCTGAAAGGATCAAAGTACTATTTAACAATAAATATGTAATTTGAATGTCTGACGAGGGAACTTTGTGTAGTATGAAACCGCCCAAAAGAAAGCTTTATGTAAAAATACCATGTAGGATTTACAAAATATACAGAAAGTAAAAGTTTCTAACACAGCTAGGAATGCTGTGTGTCAGTTCAAAAGTGTTTTGGCAAGCCCAGGTTTAGTATTTCAGAAGCCAAAAACCACTGGATTTAGGGGCTTTATCAAAAAGAGATTTGCCCCTGGCCTAGGTGCCAGATGTCAGTAGAGTTCACAGTGCTACGGGTCGGGCACTTTTTTCCCCACACTCTAAATGGAACAGCACGTGAGATTGAGCTGCAGAGCACCCCTCTGGAAATAGCTAAGATGGACAAGGGGACAAAAAGACAGTGTTACACCTGAAACTGCCCATGGGTGAGCAGAGGCTTTGGAGTTCAATACAAGCTTGCAACAGTTTAGTGGGGACACCTCATCAGCCTTGGAGAACAAAGCCTGCAGTTCACTCTCTGCATCCTTTCAGTTGAAGATGGACAGCCCTGCAGGGCCAGGAGAGCAAGCAAGGTGACTTTTTTCCCTTTCTCTTCATAGTTGCAGGATGGATGCAAACCAGCTAATCATCTTTCTACACACTGAAACAGCCATTTTACTTGGTGTCTACCTACTGTGTAGTAATTTTGTTCCGCTCTGTCCATGAATCAGGACCATTATCCAGCAGCACAATTTGCCTTACAGTTACTGATACGCTATAGTTTTCAGAAGGACTAAATAAAGTCTTTGAAACCAGCGTGTTAAGTTTTGAGGCTGTTCACACTGTACAAATGCAATTCTGAGGAATTTGCCTACTGGAGCTAGAATCTAACAGAATGTGATGCAGTGTGACTGCATTTTAGCATGTCAATATTATTCACAGACCAAGTTAACAAATCCCTTTTATAAGATTGTTGCTTTTATTATCTGAAACATCTTCTAGACCCCAGATATTCAAGATTTCTGAAAATTCATTTTATCTTTCACTATGATTGTTCATATTACTATGCCAACAGATTATTAGAATGCCAAATGGAAATGAAATATAACCCCTTAAAGATGTATTTGTAATATAACCAGTAATGTACATGACAAGCTTGAGGAATGAATAAGCACAGAGATTGTGAAGGGTATTTTATACCAGTTTCCACATAGTATGTCTTCCTTTTAATTCTGATGTGGTCTTTGGTAATATTGTAATCAGTCGCAAACCTAGATTTTTCAGGTTTTTCAGATTAAAACTAAGAATTAATTATTTACTCACTGGAAATGAGAGAAGCACAGTAAAAAAAAAAAATGTGGTCTATACTTCTCAGAAGTCTTGTCTGTGAAAATGAATTAATTTTTATAATATTCAAAAATAAAAATTGCCAAACAATCAATAACAGATTTTGAGCATTTAAAATAATAATGATCTCATGCATGATAAAGTACTTGTAAGAAGTGAAAGTTCATTTGTACTTATAAATAGAATTACAAACACTACATCTTGGAGTAAAGGCCAAAATTTTAATCTCCATCCCACAGTTAAGTTTATTTATATGAATAATTAATGCCCTGTCTGACAGGTACATACATAAATGTCAATTTCTCTATATGACTTAAGTTAAAAATGAGACTTTCTTTGGTCGTAAAGTATGGTATCTATATCTAATGTTTCAAAACCCTAAAAAGTTGTTAGTGTTGATTCTTTGTGCATTAGTCCTACTTTCAAGAAAATAACAGTGTCAAATAAGTGCAAAACCCTCTTTAACTAGACTCTGAAGGTAGTTTTCTTCCTTCTATGAACCTAACATCATCTATAGGACTATGTTCGCATCCTGCCAGCAAAAAGAATATTACTGCCTTGGTCAACACTGTCCCCTCTGAGTCTTAACTATTGGTAACTACAACAGGCATTTCAGTTAAGTCAGTAGTTGAAGACTTTCTGGTCCAGAATCTGGACCATAAGTCACTAATTGCAAGTATCTGGATGCCACCTCCACCTGCCTTCGGTGGTACATTTTACCTCTGCAAAAGAATTTGTAAACTAAGACAGTGTCTTCCAGCAAACTAGAGATGTGATCTGGAGAAGAACTAAGGATTCATTGGAAAAAAGTCAAGGAGATTTAGATATAAAAATTAAAAAATGAGCCAAATATTAAGATGTTCTTAATTTTCATCTGTGAGAGAACTTTTACTTCTGGAAACTCTATTATAAAAATCTGTCATCGTCATTCACAGTTACAATTGTACTCTGACATGTAGAAACATAATCACACTTTTAAGTTTTTGTTCTTTTACTAATTCTTCAATTCCACCCTGCCTAAAACTATGCTATCAAGGAACCTTATCATTAGGTAGTAATCTTGTTGGAAATTTAATTGGAAAACTCTGATTCTTAGGCAGTTCAGAATGACTCTTTCTGGTCAGTTTTATCATGTTCCTCTCCACTGAAGTGCTTCACAACCATTTGCTGTTGTGTTGTTAACTATTCTGTGGGCACTTGATTACTTTTTTTTTTGTGGATGGGAGAATGAAGCAGAAAAAGGCACAATGAATAGGAGTCATTTCACTTTGTTTTGCTGTCTGAACAAATCAGGTGTGTAGTTGAAGCTGGTCATCTGAAATGCCTCTCATAAGTGGTTATTCTAGAAACTTATAGAGTGGGGTAAACTGTCCTCTGGGAAGGTCTCACTCTCTCCACTGACTCTGGGGAGAGTTTGAAGGAGGACAGCCCTTGCTAAACAGCTTGACTACAGATTAGGGGAGGAACCCAGGCACACTGGGTGGTCCAGGGATTGGCTCAGTTTTCAGTGTTTTTGTGAGTGTTACCATGCAGGCTGCAGTTTAGATGGTGCGGTTAGGAGGGTTGTTTTGTAGTTTCGGAGTAGTAGAGATTCAGGTGCATTAAAATAGTTGCCAGTTCTCACTGGGATTAGACTGCAAGAATGGACCCAGAACTGGATGTGTTGTCTTCATGGAGATCCAAACAGTGAAATGCACAAGTGTGGGATGGCAGAAAGGTGGGAATACCTTCCTCCAGCATAACAACTCATACCCAGGGTCTGCCTTGGTGACAGATACGGTAGAAAGTTGTCCAAAGCAGCAGGCAGCTGGGAGGAAGCAATGAAATAACCATAGCTCCTTTGCCAAGTGAGTGCCCTGGGAAGACAGACTGGCGACTATGCTTGATGAGGGAGCTGTTGTGTTTGGTGTAGCAATATCTCCTGAGGAGGGTGACCCTCCCTAAAGCAGAAGGATCCTCTCCAGCTCTCCTGCCCACTCAGAGAGCTGGGAGAAGAAAGAGCAAACTGAAGTCTCCATAACACTCTTTTCCCCGGGTTTTCCCCTCATTCTCTATCCCTGGTCAGCCACAGCTCCTGTTTTCCCCTTTCCAATAAGTTTTTCCCACTCTTTTCAGAAACCCTGGGGCAGCTCTGTAATCAGTGAAAAACAGATATCTCTGCAAGTAGTCAGTGAGAATAGGCCTTTTGTTCATCACAAGAACACAGAAAAATCTTCTCTGAGGAGCAGAGAAAACTCCTAGTTAGGGAAAGTTTTGCCACGTTTCCTGAAAAAAAAATATATAAAAAAGTCATGTATTAATTTGGCAGCTCTTTAGAATGGCCATTTTTCAGTCCATAACTCATGAAGTACATTAGCTGTTAGAACTGGTAGTTGGTTAGACTGTAGCATTACAACTTCATGAACATGCACTTAAATGACAGGGGTTTTGCTTTGTTCAGTGACTGGATGATTGAAGTTTTATGATCAGGAAGAGAATTCCATTAAAATGGTAGAGAATTTTACTCTTTGACAGGTAAGATGGGTGTAGCTTGCAATGAAGTAAAAAGACAAAGACAGGCAACAGGAAGACAAACTTTTAAAGTACTTCCAACTTTCTCATTTTTCTTTCATGCATGTTATAATTAACAGGAAAATTGCATTATCTTAATATTGCTGGGTAAGGTTGGATTCAAAGTTTCTCTGTTGTCACAGAGAGGTAAAGGACTGCTGTTGGTGGGAAGCATTCATGTTGCCTTTAGATTTTAGGACTAGATGTTTCTGTGGGAGCTGTTTTAGAATTATGGCCGTGGTACATTACAATGGGCAAAATATACCAATCCTACTAAAGAAGGCACTGTTTTTCTTCAATTATGCATTCGTGTGGTTAATAATCTCTTCAATCTAGAAGAACACTTTTCTGGCAACATATCTCCCATTGAAAATGTTTTTTTAAAATGTCTCAAAGACACAACCGGCTTCAGTGCAAAGTGCAAAGCCCAATCCCAGCTACGAAGAGTGCAGCCAAGTAGCTTCTTTATTACTCTGTCGATTGTCTCCACACCAGCCCTCCAGCTGGGAGCTGCAGCAAGGCTTCTCACCAATGGGTTAAATTTCCTGTTCAATAGGGAATAATATTCGTCCCACTTAAGGACTTTCAGCACAGAGAGTAGCGTACATGTGCACATCTTCCTTCCATTGAACTGCAAAGTGCATCCGAGATGCCTGTGTAAATTCTTAAACATGAATATATTGTAACAAGTCTTTGTGGACCTTTGGCACTCAGTTGTGCTCCTTAGTTTTGCCCTGCATGCCAGGGAAAAACGAAGTCTTGCCAGAGTCTTACTGGTTATATCTGGTCACTAAAAGACGTTTTATCTCTCTTTTGGACTCTGCGTCAAGAGCTCTTAACCTAGCATGAGTGTCTTCTGTGGGGACACATTTGGAAGAATTAATGATTTTTTTTGATGAAATAAAAATTTCCCTTAAAAAGTACTTTTCTGGAGTCAAGTTGTTAATTACCTGACTGTAGACAGTTATAAGGGTGCAAATGTGGTTAAACCAAGTTCAGTCTATAATTTTAGTGTTGTAGATGTTTTTCAAGCCTCTTTCGATATTGATCATATGACAGAATAATGAAAATGCAGCTGTGTTCAACACTTACAGTCTTCAAAAAATAAAAAATACCATTATTCGGAAGTCCTTTGAGTGGCTCTCCTGAGATGTTATATCACTGTGTAAACATTCCAGACTATCAAAAGCACCCCTTGCTAATCATTATTTTATTCCTATTTTTAAACTGACTTGAGGGGAAAAAACCCCAAAACAACAAAGTCTGAAGTTATGCAGACCTGTAAAACTCGTCAAAATAACATTGTCAGTCACTTTATTAGAAGAAGAGAGCAGAAGAGTGGTGGTGAGTGGAATTCTGTACCAATGTGTTTACTTCTTTGAGAGTTATTGATTACCTCAGAAAGCCAGAAAAGCAAATGTATTTGAATTGAGGTATTAGTTAACTAATCTCAGATCAACTGTCTCTTAACTGAGAAGTCCTGTAAACAAAATTACAAAGGAACATTTTAAATAGGAACAAACTATAGTAGGGGAAATACAGAGCAGAAAATTATGGTAGAAGGGTAGAAAGCTATCATTTCACAAGGAAAGAAGAGAAGTTTGGTGATAAATAAATGACAACAATTAAAAATGATAATAATAATAAAAATAATAAAATGATTATTAAAACCAAAACTATTGAAAACTAAAAACTGGAAATAGAGGGGAACTGATATTATTTAGAATTTATCAAATGCAATAGTGTAGCTGAATACAGACAAAAATCCATGTCAGAAGTAAGGACAATAGTTTTTGAAGGTATATTAGGAATGAAGAGTGGTAAAATTATTCATAAATTAGGAAAAAAGAACATATGTTCAATAAATGTTTCTGCTCTTTATTTGCAAACTAACAGAGTTGTGTGATTTGATTTGAGAAGAAGACTATACACTTTCCAATTTTCTAGTACCCAGGAGAGATGTGAGTCACATTTAGCCAGAGACAGATATCTTAATATCAGCCAGTTTTGATAAATTGAGTCCAATCTGTTTGGTCTTCTCATATATCACAGAAACTCAAACAGAAGCAGAATAATTTACTTACACTTGAAGAGATCAAGGACCTGAAGAACTGTTGGCCAATCAGAGGAGGAGGCTGGAGATTGGTAGAAGTGTTGACTGACGACAAAATCAAAATGTGAGGGTATAGCAGAAGTTAAGTTTTCCCTCTCAGTGTAAGAGAAGATCAGGTCTGTGATCACCTGAGGAACCTGAACATACAGGTGTCTGTGGGACCTAATGAGGTGCATCTCAGAGTCCTGATGGAACTGGCTGACGTAGTTGCCAAGCCACTCTCCATGATATCTGAAAAGTCATGGCAGTCAGGTGAAGTCCCCAGTGACTGGAAAAACAGAAACATTGCACCTATTTTTAAAAATGGGTAGAAAGAAGGACCCTGGAAACTACTGACCTGTCAGCCCCATCCCTGTGCCTGGGAAGATCACAGAACAGATCCTCCTAGAAGCTTTGCTAAGGTACCCGGAGGACAAAGAGGTTATTCAAGAAAGCCAGCATGGCTTCACCAAGGGCACGTCCTGCCTGAACAACCTTGTGGCCTTCTGTGATGGAGTCCACATCAGTGGAGAAGGGAAGAACTATGGATGTTTTCTGCCCAGACTTCTGTAAGGCCTTTGGCACAGTCCCCTGCAACATCCTTCTCTCTAAATACAAGACATATGGATTTGATGGGTGGACTGTTTAGTGGATGAGGAATTGGTTGGATGGTCGAATCCAGATGGTAGTGGTCAATGGCTCATCATCAAGATGGAGGCTCATGATAAGTGGTGTCCCTCAGGGGTCTGTATTGGGACCAGTGGACCAGTATTGTTTAATATTTTCACCAATGACATAGTGGGATCAAGTTCACCCTCAGCAAGTTTGTGGATGACACCAAGCTGAGTGGTACATTTGACATGCCAGAGGGACAGGATGCCATCCAGATGGACCTGGACAGGCTTGAGAAATGGGACTGTGTGAACCTCATGTGGCTCAACAAGGCCAAGTGCAAGGTTCTGCACCTGGGTAGATGCAACCCCCACTATCAATACAGACTGGGGGATGAAGAGATTGAGAGCTGTCTTCCTGAGAAGGGCTTGGGGGTGTTGGCAGCTGAAAAGCTGGACATGATCCAACAATGTGCATCCACAGCCCAGAAAGCCAACTGCATCCTGGACTGCATCAAAAGAAGCATGGCCAGCAGGTTGAGGGAGGTGATTCTGCTCCTCTACTCCTCTCTGGTGAGACCCCACCTGGGGTACTGTGTCCAGCTCTGGAGTCCTCAACACAGAAAGGACATGGACCTTGGAGTGGGTCCAGAGGAGGGCCACAAAAATGATCAGAGGGTTGAAGCACTTCTCCTACGAAGACAAGCTGAGAGAGCTGGGGTTGTTCAGCCTGGAGAAGAGAAGACTCCGGGGAGACCTCATTGCGGCCTTTCTGTACTTAAAGGGGGCTTACAGGAAAGATAGGGACACATTTTAAGCAGGGTCTGTTGTAATAGGAGAAGGGGTAATGGTTTTAAACTCCAAAAGGGTAGATTTAAACCAGAGGTAAGGAAGAATTTTCTTACGATGAAGGTGGTGAAACACCGGAACAGACTGTCCCAAGAGGTGGTAGATGACCCAACCCTGGAAAAATTTAAGGTCATGTTGAATGGGTCTCTGAGCAACCTGATCTAGTTGAAGATGTCCCTGCTTATCTCTTGTGAAGTTGGACTAGATGACCTTTTAAGGTCCATTCTATCATTCTACGATTCTTTGAGGTTAGAAAATTGGTTAATAACATAATAAACTTTTATAAGTTTGCTATTACTATGAAAATATTAGCACTCTAGAGCACTAATAAAATTCATACTAAATATATAATGAAGGGACCAGTGGAGACCTATTGTCAATGGGTAGTTGCCTTGAAATAAAGGTCTGGGGAGGATTAGGAGCAGCATCATACCAAGCATTTTCATCAGTGAAGGTGTCAGTTATAAACATTGCCCAAAATGTGACCATAAACGGTACAAAGACTTGTAGAAGACCAGTGTGAGACCCACTACATAGTGAGCCAGACTCCATTCAAACAAAAATGGAAGTTTTAACAGAGGAATGTGAAAATCTCAGTTTAAGAGTAGCAGGTACCTGCAGGAGTGGGGATAGTACACTTGTAAGGAATGACTTGAAAATGGTCTAAGAGTCCAAGGGGGAAAGCAGTCCAGTTCCTGATTTGGGATGTACCAGAAGGGTTGTATACAGCTTCTGGATGAAAACGCAAGGGGCTAATGAGTAGGAGAAGGGAGGTAATGCTTTTTTTTGGAGAGTGCCACCATCAGAGCATTAGAAGGATTTCCCCTTACAATTCTGATGTGCACATTTAAAAAATGCATTGGGGGGAAAATGATTGGGAAGAAATTTTGGGATTTGAATGAGGTAAAGAAAAGAGCTGTACTGAAAATTCACCATGGTAGACGTAATCTAAGAGATAACATAAACAATTGATGACTGTAGAGCACCAAATTGTTCCTTGTATTGTTTGATTTATAGAAGTTGACAAAAATTCCCTATGAAAATTCCCACCTGAAAGTGAGGTGGTTCTTAGCTTTGCAAACACATTTTCTACAGCATAAACCAGTCAGTGTATATTCCCCAGACTAAGAATGGATAAAGGCTAACATTTTCTGTTATTTATTTTTAACTGCAGCTTTATTAAACAGAACTGAACAGCTACAGTACTGATGTTAGGAATGCAGAATTCAGCACTTGTTGAAATCAGCACAAATATTCCTTATTCTCATCTGTCGCTAATTATTAGTGTAGTGCAGAATTAATATATCTAGCGATGGGTGAGGTCCAGGTCCCTAAGTAAAGCTTCTAGATGGTATTATAACACACATAACAGATAGTAATAATAATGAAGTATGATCCCTTGAGCATTTCTTTGGAAAATTAACCGTGATTTGCCTGCCTCCAGTATTTTCAATTCTTATTTAAATTTATATAGGGAGAATAGGATAATTATGAAACAAAGTGTGTTCTTATTCTCATATCTAGTGAATAGTTTCCACAGTAAATAAGCACATAGCATCACATAATTCAGTGTAATTGGGCAGTTTGTGTTTTAACAGAGTTTGTAGGACAAAAAAAAAAAAAAAAAAGTCCTACGGAGAACTACTTTCCATTTTTTATTTTTTATTTTTTTTACCTAACACACGTAGAATCTCTCCTCAGGAGTGCACCCTTTCAAAAGAGACTGTGATCTAGTCCTTGTGTTCCAGATACCCAAGTATAAGAAATTGTTCATTGTAGAAGATGCTTTCTGTAATGTCTTTTTTATAACCTTTCTTTAAGAATTATACATGACTTTGTTTCAAAGTGAAGCAAAAAAAAAAAAAAAAGGAAAAAAAAAGTTTTATATTTCATTACTGAATATACTGAAGAGACTACTTTCTCGGTGTACTCTTTCTTAAATTCTACAGCACATCTCTAGTTCAGTGGTACTTCTTTTTATCTGTTTGTTTACCTAGATGCATTTAACTGGATGGCCCAAACAATGATTGCGTAACGAGCTATATCATTGATTTAGGATATGGACTTAATAACAGGCAGGTGGTTGAGGTAACGTATTATTACTGCAGGATTAGATTGCAGTAATGCATTCTCTGTCCTGTTTTTTCCAAGAGAACAATGGGTTGAGTAGCTGGTTGAGTAACTGTTATTGCAGATGTTTTACATGTATCTAGTGGAACTGGGCTTAGATAATACTTAGGGTATATCCAATGACAAATTTTGTGTAAACAATGAACTGAAGCATTATGCCTTAGCATTTTGCTAAGTAATTACCCAAACTGAATAATTCAAAACAGGCCATCACTAAATTTAAAATGTGGATGATAAGCAGCCTGTGTAAAATTGCTTGGATTCACTATTGAATTACCAGATTGTGGTTGGTACTTTCTTTGAGAAATATGGCTGCAATTGCCAGAGCGTTCCTTGGTCTATAGTGGGCAGGATTCTATAATCATGTGCAGGGATGCACATGACTTGTGCAGGGAGAGTTCTCGTACTAAAGTCCTTAAATGCCTGTCACCTGGAATGGTAGAAATTACAGTGATTTTTTTCCTGCTTTCATCCCTCTCTCTTCTTCAGCTCTGCCTATTTTTTTCAAAAGCTCTACCCCCCTGTGTTGCCTGACATCCCAACTTCATACCTCTGTGTCCACCCACATAGGATTTTGTGTTCAGAAGACTGCTGAATATCAGATTATCTATAAAATTCAAAGTAGAAGATTCATTCCATGCTCTTCTGCTTCAAAAGAAACAAAAAATATATCTGGACCTATAGCAAAATAATAAGATGCAAAATATTTTTATAAGTATTAAACCACTTATTTTTCAATAGCATATATTAATGAAATAAGCAGGTAAGTCTTTCTCTCTGTTTATTCCACTACAGAGGAGCTGATTTGATTATGCAGATGCATGTGCTTACCTCCTCTGATTTTCCAGAAAACCATATTAAAAGTGCTGGAAGCTAGAAGGGCTCCAGCTAGAAGCTAAAGCATTGAAATGATGTGATCTGTAAAAGAACTTACACCTTAAAAAATATTTAATGTTTTCTTTTCAGACGTAAGTGCAGCAGGTTCCTATCATAGTGATTTGTACTAGAAGTTAATAATTAATGGACTAATATAAAATTTGAGATAATAGATAAGAGATTATAATAACACTACAGATGGCATTAGTGTCCAGTATTAGCTTACAAAGGGTGAAAAATATCCAATTTTGAATACAGATCATTCTCCAAGTAAAAGATCGCAGTTTAGAGGATCTTTTTGCCACCTTTTCCACAAATCAGCTAGAAGAGCTCTGGTAAGCAGACACTTGATATACAGCATTATTCTCCCACACCCAGCCTGTCTCATATGGAATTATATCGCCTGCCCCATCAGATATCTCGTTAGCGGTCTGTTCCGACCATCGCCATGGTAACCAGGAATAAAACCCATTTTTCTGGCAGTGCTGCCCAGCAGCGTTAGGTAACGAGCCTCTTGTTTGGTTCAGCAGCGAGCGCTGCAGCATCCTGCACAAAACCCTCATCACCCCACACGGATTCTTCTCCAGGGGCAGCTGCAGGTATTCCCTGTGACCAAAAGAAAAACTTCTGATGGCAACCCCTGTAAGGAGCATGGATGTCACCACTCAAATTTTGGCAGGCACATCTATGTGATAACCACAACTTTAATCTCTGTTTGTGTTGTTGCTCTGTGCACCCCTTACAGAGGTTGCACCTCTCCAGCTCCGACACAGGTAGGAGTCTGCCATAAGTGGCAGGATGAACACCAGCTCTTGGCAGCGCTGTGCTGGACCAGAGAGCATCCTCTTGAGCTAAGCTGTGTTGAGCCCTTGGGCAGTGTTTCCTCTTCACCTCTTACTAATGATGACAGGCAACTGTGCCCCAAATCTGTTCCTTTTGATGAGAAGGTTTTAAACTCCTTCACACACAGCTTTGCAGGCTGAGTACAACTATTTTCCTCTACCACATCCAATTATCTGGGTTTCTTTGAAGAAAATTTATCTTCATATTTTGGACCCACTAGCCTACTATTTCCAAACTGTACAAGAATTTATCTCCAGAAACCCTACTGCACAGGACTGGTACGTGGCTAATGTTGGAATACTGTTTGTGTTTGTTGTAACTTACCAAAAATAGAAGTAGTTTTTAAAATTACAAACTGCACAAATTCAATAAAAACATTGCAAGCTATTCAGAAGTTTTACTAAAAATAATTCCTCCTTTGCTTACAACTGAAATTGTCATTGTTTGCCAACACTCTACTGTCTTAATTATGTGCTGTCCTTAATAGGCTAACTGCAAGTCTGCAGTTAAATAATTAGATCTGAAATTCTTCACCCCCTCCTCCAAACAAATTAACTTAAAGAGACAAACAAAAAAATGCAATTCCAACTTATTAAGAGATTTCTACATGAAACAATCTGTTGTTATGGATGTGATTTGTATTGGGACTTGAAGTGAAATTCAGCAACATTGAAAGTTATTTTTGTATTCAAAACAGTTACAGTGCAATTTTGCCTTTAAACATCTGTTGCTCATTTCCACCCTCTGTACATGTGCACACACATGTGCATATGTGTATAAATTAACAATGGCCATAAACACAAAATGTTATCAACCTACATATGTAGCTATAATATCTTGATATGATATGCTGTTTTCAAACAGCAACAGATTTAGTTCAGACACAAAAGTGTTTGGGCATGTGTCTGTTGCTTTACCTGTTTGGTTTTTTTTACCGACCAAGGACTGTAGGAGCTCGCTTGTTACTCTGGTTGTGGTATCTGCAGGTCTCATACATGTGACACATCTTGGACTTTTTCTTATCTTGGCAGCGATAAGCACCAACCACTTGTCGAAACTCAGAATTTGGTTGCAAATCTAAAAGCCAGAATATGAGAGTTTTTAAATCTCTATTATCCTAGAAATACAAAGATGCAAATAATTTTGGGTTGGTTTTTTTTTTTCTGTTATCTAAACTGAATCTTCCTTTATGCAGTTTGACTGCATCACCTGTACTTCACAGAAGACTTGTATGCTTATGAATATTATCATTGGGTTTTGTAGTTTGGGGTTTGTTTGGTTTTGGGTTTTTGTTTGGTATTTTTTTTATACTGCATTTAAAAAAATGAACGTTATACAATTTTTCCTCTTACGTCTGGCTTTCTAACTTCTGGGGCATTCCTACTCCATTCTGCTGGGCACTGCCCGAAAGCTCTGCAGCATTTCTAAGCAGAGGTACCTATAGCAGTGCCAGTCAGCTAAAACGGTGCTGAATAAGCTTCCTCTCTTGTGAGATTTTTCTTTCAATTCCTTATAGTCTTTCCTAGCCTTGTGCCATTTTCAAATTAATTAACATATTTTCTTTTCCATTTAATACGATTAATAATGAGTAGTATTAAACATAGGATGGATGGCATCTTTACTTCGTTTATGCTCTAGCCCTTGCGATAGTGATCATCACTACTGTAAATTCAGACTTTCAGTTTCAACTTATGGATTGTCTTCCGTAAAACAACTGGAAAGTTTCCCCTGTGGACATAAGAGAATACCATGAGATGATGTCAGAAACTTCTGCTTTTTCATTATAATAAATGGTCATTAGCTACAATAAAATAAGGTACAATTCACTGTTTTTAATACTTTTAACAGGATTAGTATTTGTGCCATCTGTGATGTCAATTTTCTGATGTTGTTGGCTCATTTAAAAAAAAAGATAATATATATATATATAATCATTATACTTTAGTGTGTTTCCAGAAAGACTACATATTTTGGAAGTCCATGACAGAATGGATACAGTCAAAAAGTACATCTTGTAAGAAACTGGATTTAAAGTGTCATTACAGTACACACTGAGGAAAGTCACTGCATTCATTTGTGCTGCAGGTTGTGTCAACATTACTGTGTCCTCTGCTTTTCTTCAGATAAGGGATCTGAAAGGTGACCTGAAAATAGATTTATTTTAATCCAAAATGCTGGTAAGCGTAGATTAGACATTCCAGTTGTCCAAACTTAAAAGGTTTTTAATCTCATTGGCTTAAGCCTTCCTCTTGTCCATCTTCCCATGATGTTTTTGCCCTGCATCTCTCCAGCCCTGCCCTAGGCTGCCAGGTGCCTGCAATGCTCCTACAAGTCATCCAAACTCTATAAATCAATGAGACTCAGCTGAGCGGAAACTCTATCACACCCTATAATGAACAACCGCTTTCTGGCAATGCCCACGGGATGGCAGAACATGCTGAAGAGCTGGCAGGCTGTTGATGGTTTCCTGAGCCAAAGGTCCCACTGTGCCTGCTCCCATGCTCTCCTTGAGACTAGTCATTTCACAGGAAATCTCCAAAACTTCCTCTAGTTCTCTGGGTGTGTTCTGTGGGGTGCTGGCAGATGCAGTTTTAGTTTTAGTTTGTGCCAGTCTTAGAAATTTCATGGATCATTAATGTCACCAGATGGTTCTAATTGGGAGCAGGAGGAAAGGGATCTCTGTGTCTATTGCATACACTTCTGGTTGAGGCTCTGCTGGAATCTTCTTTATAGGGAATTCTAGAGCATTTTAGGGGTTTAATAGTCCAAGTTTTATCTTCATTAGGTTTAATTTTTGTAAATTTTTTGCTTTTTTGCTCTTTGTAAGCTGGGGAAATTATTAAAGCGTCTCACAGTATTTTATATTGACTGATTTGGACCATTTGCCATTTAATTTAAAACCACATCTCCGAACTGATTACTTGCAAAGTTCTGGCCCTGCTGAATGGAATCACAAAAATCCCATTCAACCCAGGTGGGATTTTACCCTCAACTGAATGGAAGAAAGATGTGTTCTTCTCAGGTTTAGATCTTTGTTTTCCTTAGTCTTCAGTTAATATTTTTCGTGTCAAAGGGCCTGAATGTGACTATGCTTTGAAGCTTATATACATAAAAAATTGTTGTCACTGTTGGAAAACACAGCAACAATTATTGCTTTTCGTGAAGTATCTTGGCATTTATTTGTACATTTAGCAAGTAGTAGAACAGAAGAATCTTCAGATTTCTGTTAGGGGGGTTATTAGCACAATACACAGCAAACCAATGTGATAACAGTGCTAGGATAACCTGTGCCAGTGATCAACATATCCTAGAGTTATGCATAGTGAAATGATATAACATTTTAATTATATGTCATAATTTTAAGACAGGTGATTTTTTTTCTTGCATTTACAGAGTATACCTATCACAGGACTGTTGACGCTGAAAGACACCTCTAGTGATCATCTCATCCAGCTGCCCTGTTCAGAGCATGGTCGTAGAGCAAATGGCTTGGGACCATGTCCAACTGAGTTTTTAATATCTCCAAGATGGAAATTCTACAGCCTTTCTGGGCAATCCTCACAGTAAAAAAGATAATATCAATTATTATGTTAAAATGGAATTTCCTGTATTTCAGTTTGTGCCCATTGCCTCTTGTCCTGACACTGAACACCACTGAGAGGAGCCTGATTCCATCTTCTTTACTCCCCTTATCACATATTGATACATGGACAAGGTCCCCCTGAGCCCTCTTCTCAACCTCCAGGTTGAAGAGTCCCAGTTCCTTCAGCCTCTCTGTGTGTGAGGGGTGCTTCTGTCCTTTAATCGTTTTTCTGGCCCTTTGACTGACTCTTTCCAGTAGCTACATGTCTGCCTTATACTGGGGAGCCTGGAGCCGGACACTGAACTCCAAATGGAGACCGAAGGTGAGATTAGCATCTCACAACTAGCAGACATCTACGTAACTTTCAGATGTAACATGTGTACTGTAGAGCCAGTGGTCTCAATGCACATGATCCAACCCAGGGTCAAGGGAAGTTTACAAAAAAACCCTGCAAACAGCCAAAATACAGTTTCTTATAATAATAAAAAAATAATCCTAGATGACAGCTAAGATAGGTGATGGCTATATGAATCAAATAGGGTTATCTTTGTGATAGGAAATAATCTGAATGTAGTCTATGCCATAAAATATGACTTCTACTCCAGGGAACCAAAACGAGAGGATGGATGGGAATGACATTGCAGACTAAGCTGACCAAGACTTCTTGTCATTTCCATCCCTTTACATCTGGTTGGAATGAGTTAGTTATTCTTAGCTATCTCATAGATTAATATCTGCCAGGATGGCAACTCAACAACTTGCCTTGCCAGCTTTATCTACTTCCTTTTTGTTTTTAGTTTGTTTGTTTGTTTGTGTGTAAATTCCTTACTGATTTTTTTCTTTGAATTACTCCTCCTTATCTTCTCTGCCTCATTTTTGTACTTTATTAATATACAATAGCAAATGTCACCTTCATTCCTGAGTTGGTATCCTTCTTCTTCCCTTCTTTCAAACTCTTAGATGGCAACATTGCTTTCCTTTTAATTTTTTTTTCCCAACCTCTGCCTTCATTATTTGCATCTTTAAGCAAATTCCCCAAAGTCTTATAGATTCTTGTGGGAGACTTTCTCTACTGGGTTGCTGAATTTGCATCTCTCATCAGGGACACTGTGCAATGTTTCTGCTTGATGGCAACACAAGGGAAAAAAGTTATTTTATGAACAAGTTACTGCCAGGCTCCACTACATGAAGTGGAAAAAAAACATCATCAGTCTGCTTAAATGGGATGTTGTGGTTAAAATACCAGCCCTCGTCTAAACACAGTTTGCACTATAAATCCTGAGTAAAGCTGCTGGGTCACTCACACCTGGAGTGATGGTGACTTAGAAAATCTGTTGGAAGCACATTTCCTTTTCCTCTCCACTGTCTGATGTGGGAAATTTTATTTTTGCCTGGAAATTATTACTGGTGTTGGAGGAGTATCAAAATAGAGTATTAGTTTTATACACCCCCATGCCACCTTAAACCGCCAGTGGGGTGGGTTTCAACCAGGTTATCAGACTGCAGAGTTTTCCCCTCCTAGAAAACTGCAATTTGCCTCTTTCCCAGGGAACTGCATTCTCTGGCATAGCGCCAGTCAGGTTAGGCTGGTGCTTAGGAGCAATAACATCTTAATCCAGCATGGCTAAATCCTTGATGGTTCATTTCTTATAACCCTGAGGAAAATGAAATAGAAGAGTTTTCACACAAGATACTTTCCTTTGTAACTGAATATGACTAGGAAGATGGTATTGACTTCTCACTTTCTATGTAATAGGCTTTGCTGCACTTTACTAATGTTATCTCCAGCTGTTAGACCATATTCCTCCTAGAGCCTGGGGGAGAACATAGGAATTTTGAAATTAGTCCTTGTTCACAAATAATTGTGTTTAAGTCTATATGACGCTCCTTAGAGGAGATAACAGTATGACTCTTGCATCTCCAGTCTCTAACAACTGAAATAAGAAAAGAATAGTTGCATTTTCTGTCAGGAACAAAGTATATTTATGTGTGTTAGCATACTGGTTAGAGCTTGAGAGCTTATATATTTGGGGGCAGGGAGAGGAGAAGGTTTGAGGGGAGGATACTCCCTCTAAAACTGTGGAAACTTTGGAAATTGGTTTAATAAAGTCTCCAGAAAGCAGTTGCCACCTTCCAGGATAAGTAAAGTGACTACTTAATTAAGCAACAACCTAAGCAACTGTTTGCTTCAGAACATTGCTGGTAAACTGCAGAGGCTTTTGCACCAATTTAGACTGACCATAGCCAAGCAGTAGGACTGAAAATCGTGTCCACTTTTCCTTTATTGTTGCTGCAGCTCACCAATATTCTCAATAAGAGAAAATCCCAACCAACAGCACTTCATTGTAGACCAGGAGGGAAAAGTCGATTTCGGCATCTTCACTTCTTTGAGAGAATTTTAAACTTGGCAGGGGAAATTGAGGGAAAAAGCTCCTGTTTTTTCTTCTCAGTGTTTTTCCTGTTAAAAAGAACTGTTGAGGAGGCCCAAAGATTACATCAGACTCTGCTACAGAGAGTAAAACATGGAATCCTGTATTCATCTTCTTCTCAAACCATCAGTTTAAATCATTTGTTTTCTTTAGAATAGAACTGGAAACAATATTCATTCTCCTGTCTATGAATATACACTGATTAGGAAACCAAAAATAGATTATCCTCAAAGGCATGCGTTCTGCATAATTGTTTACTTCAACAATGGCAGGGAACCCTACAGTATCAGTACTCCAGCCTGTCAGAGGTGGCAAAGATCTTAAGGGCTTGGAAACTTTATTGAAATTCGAAGCAAAAGTTCGAATGAATCTGTGTGAATTTGAGTGAAGTCTGCAATCTGTTTTTATAGCATATGTCCAGAGTGTTTAATTAAAACACCATTGCGAGAGAGCCACATAATCAATGAAAAGCATCTGTTGCAAACAAATATTGTTAACACTTGGATACAGTGATTTATTGCTAATCATAGTGGAATTATCAAATCGATGTAAGGAATTATATACATCTAGATCTTTACTGAACGATCACTGTATTTTATTCAGGCTGCTGTGAAATAAATTATTCATTTTAAGCCTCTTACAAATTTCAGCTACGGTGCCCCGTGGAGGTTTGATACATCATGTGTCATTTTTTATATATACACAGGAAACCAGGAAGGTCTGGATCAGCTGAGAGGACCCCAGGGTGCTGCACTTTGGGATGTTCAACTTCCAGCTGCCTCGCTGCTTGGCAGAATGTGCAATGTCTAAATCAGCACTTGTACTCCTGTGCAGGAGAAGATGAGCCTTACAGGAATGTGCCAGTGCACTGACTCAGGAGCTTTGTGAGGTTAATGATAACAAATACTGTGTACACCTGAAATCTCAGTCACCGTTAGCATCCACAAGCCTTTTTGTGGCCCGCTGGAAAACATCTCCCCTGGTTTAGAGCTGTGGCACCCAACTCTCCTGTAGACTTGGGCTCTTCTGCACTGTATTAAAGAAATGTTTCGAGTTCAGGACTGAGGATGGAGAGCTGTGTTGCTGCCTTTCCACAGTTCCTGCATGATTCATTGGTGAGGAGGCAGGGAGCTTGTTCATCCACAGCTAAGTCCTGCTGCCTCCTATTAATGTAAGCCAAAATTATATCAGGGCCTGATATCACAGTGGGACCTATTGAATCTACAAGGTATCAGACTAAGATGTACTTCATGCTATTCATTTGCCTTGTGCAGCCTAGATCAGGCCATTTGAACAGATCTTGATCTTGTTAGTGAGAACCACAGCATAAACATACTCTTCAGACAAATGGGTAATGCAGCAAAATAAATAGGCAGAGTGCTGCTAATAATAAATGCTAATCTGTGTGCTACAGATGCAGAATAACTTGTATACATTAGCAACATTAATCTTTACAACCAAAAATGTAAATTTAGTAGTGCAAAGTCATCCAGAAGACCTGCATTACAAACACTTCCTGGCTTTTACAGACTGTATTTGCCAGTAGGATTTAAAAAAAAAAAAAAAGTAATCCATAATTTTCATTTAAATAAAAAAACATTTAATTTTTGTTTTCATGCCTTGATCTTGTTTTAGTGCCTGCTTATACATTTCCTAGCTTTGGAAAATAAAACAACTCACAATTACTAATGCAAGCTGCTATTTGTCTTGCTACCCCAAAAAAGGTGGACTACAAAGGACAGTGCGTTTCAGGTCTTGAAAACATTTACATTTTCTCTGGGTTAAACACTGTTGTCTGTGTATCTAATCCAAGCCTGTTACATGGAGAACACCCTCCATCTCTTCTCATGGCCACCTTGTTCCCATGTAGTGCTTTGCCACCCTGAATGCTGATCTTTACAAGCACCTTATACTTCAATGAGCACATTGAAGTTTGGCTTCAATCAATTTGGCTTCACCCTCGCAGGTGCCCAGGCTTGTCCCCAGTCAGGTGCTGAACCAGCCATTTGTGTTGCACACATGAAGAGGGGCCAGGGAGGCTTTGCCAAGCACCCTTCAGGAGCAGAGGGAGGCACAGACAGGCTGGGAGGGGTGAGGGAGGAACCTGCATTATTTTTCCTCAACAGACCTCCACACCAGTGCTAAATATCCAAAATATTTACTCTCTGCTAAGTAACCCCTTCCATGACTATATGCTAAGCCTTCTTGAAGGTTTGCCTTTAGGTACCAATTCAAGAAAATACGGCTTTTCCAGTGCAATAATTCATATATATTTATCAGTAGGAGTCAGATTGCTCATAACCTTAATCCAATTTATAAAGAGGTGCATAATTTAACCCTTTTGCAACCCAATTACACAGTCCTGGCAGCAGGGCTCACCAGAGGAGCCCGGGGATGTGCTGGGAGGTGGGCCCTCAGATCCTCCTTGGGGCCAGGGGAGGGGAAGAGACAGGCAGCAGGTAGGCAGGGTTAATTTTGTGCTCTCTGTGCCAGGGAAAAGATCCCACTGCAACTTTTTAAGGGCTTCTTCAAACATTCACTCTGTTATACGAGGGAGTGCTGGATAAGTGATGTTTCAGGTCTGAATGCAGAACTTAAGCCTTTGCCTGAGGATGGGATGAATAGGGTTTTATTTAAGGTTGTACCTAAAGGCACAGTCAATCCCTAATTAGGTGTATATTTGACCTGAAATATTTTTTTTCCCTTCATCCAAACCCTGAGTGATTTTCCTCTTGAACCTCATTCTTTGTTCTTTTCAGAACTGCAATAAATACTCCGACTTAATGCATTAAATATGAAAAGACTTACTGAAGGGGCCCAACTTATAAATGATTCAAAAGGCCGTATGCTGGAAAACATTTATTTGAAAACATTTATTATTAATGTTACAGTTTAAATGAAGTTCCTATAGGGCAGTCATTTATTAAATATTGACCTGTGTTAAGTCCACCAAATATGTTTATCTGTACAACATCACATATAACCAAATAACAGCAAAATACCAAAATGTTCCAGTCACTGATTTAGATAATGAATGGAAAGCGTTTCTTTTGCTAAGGTACCAAACATAACAAAAGCATTTAGTTGAGACAACAAACATTGTGTCACTAAAGCAGAGAGTGATTTGAGAGTTAGAATAAGTAGCATTAAATTGAATACAGGAAAAAAATTTTGGGCAAAATGTTATAAATATTAATTGAACTAAAGTAAGTATATTAATTAAGGACGTGTCACCTTCAAAAGAAGAAAATTACTTTGCAGATAAAGATTTCATAATCTGAACCAAAACTGCCTCTGACTTACGGAAGTAATAACATCCTTCTGAAAGGTGTACTTGAAAGTGCTATGCCAAATACCACTGAATTAGCTCCTTCCCATCAGCCAGCTCTTTCAAGACTAAACAGGTGGAAATTTATTCACACAGTTCACACAAGTATCATTTTGTGGTAGAGCCCAAACAAATGGTGGTGAAGAATTAACATGATGATGACTTTTTTTCACCGCTATGGATCATTTCGTATCAGCTAGTTGGGTGCTGCTTTAAAAGAAGTAGCAGGTAATTCTCTTCCAAAAATGAATGAGGTAGGTGAGATTGTACAGAGGTGCATGCAGACTGACGGGGGATTTTCAACAACATACTAAATTGCTCCTGATCTCCCAAACTCAGAAGAGGAGAGTTAATTGTCATTGTAGTGTTATTGCAACAAAGCATTATAATTAATGTTAAATATACGAGCACCAAGATGAAAGAAAAATATATGACTGTACAAACTTGCAAATTGTTTTATGTTACTGCTGCTGGATTTGTCTGAGGTAATCTGAATCCTTAGAATAACTTCCCCGTCTCCCCAGTCATGCTGGTCAGTCACTGTGATCACTGTGTCTATGTGCCACAAAGGAAAGGGCAGATCCAAAAAGTAGGCCAATTTCAAGAGTTTTCCTTTCATCGGTTCCACATCTCCCAGTACAGGCATTTTAGGACTCTGGAATTTTTTTACCATTCCTATGGTCAAACTGCTCAATAGCCAAGCAGCCTTCCCACAGGATTAAAAAATACCCAAAGTTGTTCACAGCTCATTAAGCCTGAATTATATTCACTGTTAGCAGTTCTAAGCAAGGCTAAGTAAGACTATCCTTACAACCAGAAATTATCCACACAGAGGAATTTTCCTGAAGTATCAACAGCACATTCAAAGCAAATGTTCTCTAATGTTGGCTATAAAGAGTGATTCAGCATCAGTGGTGCTGGAGATCTCTAGGAAATTTTAAAATAACAGAACTGGATCAAAACTTCTCCTGGTAGGGAGGGAAATTCTTTACAGTGATGGTGTCATGCAAGTGAGGGACCCAACTGGGAGACACAGAGCAACACATCCGAAATATTCGTCCAGGTCTGATTCAACCCTGTACAGAAATTACTTGTGAAATCAGTGTCAGAAGTATTTGAAGACTTCCTACTCTACAATCATCCTGCAGTTCCGAGTTTCACTGTGTTTCTTGAAATTCCTTTAAATTTTAATTTAACCTCACCTTTAGAGTCTGTACGGACCATGCCTTTCATTTTTAAAGTGCTTTCTCCTTTCATTGTGCTGGGAAAATGTGATTAGATGTAGTGTCCTGAACACTGCAGTGGACTAACCAGGTAGTCAAGTCTAAAAGAAAAGGTATTTTATATGCAGTAAGAAAATATACTTAACAACTTCCTTTTTGCTTTTCTACTTACTTAGTGGTAAAGCTTAGTCATGACAAGGAAAAACTAAAAGCCTAAATATTCATGCTGAAGTAATACACTCCACTCTGATGTCATTTACATTCGCAGGAGTTAAAGTTGCTTTATCCTGCTATCCCACATTACATGTTCAGATAATTCTGGAGAACCTTTATGGATTTACAATAACCTAAATGAAATCAGGACCCTAACAGCTTACATTTCCACTCAGCACTCACTGTGCACATGCATTTTTCATGACCGTCACTACAAGCTCATCAGCTGCTTTGCCATTTGCAATGAGCTACTCCACTGTGTATTTCTAACTTAAAACACTTCTCAGCCTTCTGTTGAAGACTGACTGAAGACAAGTCTGCTGGCTCTATGAACAAGTGCCGGGTGACAAAAGAAGAACTGTGTGCTCAGCTTGAAGATAGTCCTCTGATGAAAGGATATAGGGTAGGGGAGCATAATGTCTACAGTGTAATGAGGGTCTAATCCAACAAAACAAGAGAGACATCAAGAGGTGTCGCTTTGTCTTAAGTGACAAATCTATTGCTAATGATGAAACAGCTTTCAGTATTAGGGGAGTGCTGGGCTGAACATCCTCACCTCATGAAAAGATCTGGCACTTACCTCACATTGGGCTTTTCGGAACGGAACATGCGCTGTGATAAATGACAGAGCGCTGAGGGGACTGTCAAATCAATCCAACTGAGATGATAATACATCGTTTCCCTATTCACAGCTCCTTTATTCAGATTCAGCTAAAACTAACTTTTGATGTTTGTGTGTAATGCAGGATAAAGCGATGGTCCAGAGGCTTGGAAGCTGTAAAATGCAGGAAGCTGTAGAAAAGACAGAAGCTTGGTTTAAGAAGCTTAAATCCCATGGGTAGATGGTGTTTTTCATGGTTAGGATTTGCTAATTGAGATGTCAGCAAATCTGCTAAAGAAACTGTCCGGCTGTGAAATCCATCATTAGCAGAGAGTTGAAACAAAGGCATCTTCCAGAGCCTCTAGCTGAGGTGGCACTCACCTGGCTCAGGTGCCCAGGGGAAATGTTGGCAATGGGAGCAACTCCTTTCTTGAAAATGCTTTCCTCATTTTCATGCTTCGGTGATCAAATTAAGTCTTTGGTATTATTGCAACTTTTTGAAGGACAATGCATTTTCAGTGACAGTTTTTGCAGAATGTTTACTAGGTTTTGCAGACAATCATGTTGTTAAATGATCCTTCTTATTTTTTGTGAGCAAGACCTCAGTCAAATCTGGAAGAAATCGATCTTTTCCCCTCTGTTGTCTCTACAGGAAAGATTTCTGAGAGAACACTGAATAAACAAGCTGGGGAGGGTGATCCATGGATGTGTTTCAGAAATTACCCCATTTGGAACAAGAAAACAGAGATGAGCTTGTAGCTTCACAAACTTGCAAAAGCTGTGCTTGGCAAAGAACTGTCTGAGGCAGGCTAACAAAAATAAATCACAAAGTGGGATGTGAGAGGAGGAGCAGATGCAGGATAGATGCTTACCTAGAAACAAGGAGAAAACGCACTAGCCTTCAGTACTCCCCAATATGTTGAGAAAGCAGGATGCTGACATTGTTTTCCATGATCACTTCTTCTAGTAAGGTGATGAGGTTGAGGGCAGGGTAACCTAATGTCCTTTCCTGTGGTAAGTTATTGACCTTTACAATAACTGCAGTTGACTCTGCACTGTGAGATAGTGGAAATGTACTCATACATAAATGCATGGCAGTCTTCCGACCATGAAAATGCTTGTGTGTTTTTTGAGGGGAGACTTTCTGCAGGATTCCTTGGGGCTCTGCTTTTCTCTTCCTAAACTGATGTTGGAAAACTCATTCCACCGCCTCATTGGAAGAGAAATCAAAGGGAATTATAACAGTTGGGGTGACCATACGAAGGATTTCACAAACGCAAGTCTGTGGAAAAGAAAGGGAGCTACCACAGACCAGACTAAGCTGGGCACACTCTGAAAGGCTCTGCGGACAGTCAGAACCAGTTGAAAGGAAATGTCTCATGAGAGCTCACCTCTGCTCCAATGCAACCTTCTGCTTTTATGGAGGAATCCTCCAGCTGCCTTTTGGGACCCTCATGGGGACTAAAGGATCCCTGACTACTTGGCCAGATGTTTAAAGTGTGTGTGGTTAACTTAAACATAATGCATCCATATTGGTTTTTTCCATTTGACAATTTGTAAGAGTCTTAAAAGCTTAAGGAGTAAAGAAGAATGAGGTCTCACTAACAAAGTAGGATTTACATGGAGTTTGGGGGAAATCTGGATTCAGAACTTGGTTTTGTCACAGACCGTTTTGTAACTTGTGTGTGATTTTTGTGGTGTGCCATTTCAGTTTCTCAAGAGTTGCTCTGCATGAGTATTAAAGAATGTTAAACCTTTTTAAAAGTATCAAAAATGCTGTAAGATTATTAAAGCAATATGTATATTGGAGTTTGTGAAACATTTATACATGGGGAATAGGTTGGCTTTAGTATTTTCGCATATTAACATGTGATCAATCCAAGCGGTTACTTTACATTCTTTTCCCTTGCTTTATGAGGTTTTGGGCTTCCTGTTAAATCAATATTCCCCTATTGTGAGTGGAGGACTCCATTGGAGAGTGGAATGATGACAAATGAGGAACAGTCATTTCCTGATGCTTAGATTTTAAAATGGGAGCTCAGCTGATGTCAGCAAGCCTGTTCCGAAAGGAGAAAGCACCCCATTCACCAGTAACTCACTAGTAACTCTCATCTGCCACTTCTTTTCTTTACCAAGCAACTTTGTGGAAAGAAAGTTATAGAAAGGAAAGATCATTATCATTTTTTGTTAAGATTATAGGAAATTATGCTTGAAATCTTGCCTTCTCTTTTTTTCATGCTCTACATACACCACTGTGAATAAAAAAAATACAATGTGCCTATGCTCCTACAAAAGGATTCCCTTCAAAACTGTCTAAAGCCAATTAGCTATGTCTCCTTGCCTGCAGCAAGAATATCAACACATACTGTAAATCTTCCTGGGTCTCTCATTTCCTTTGGCTGTTTAAATTGTTTGAGGCAGTGAGTAGCAAACAAAAAATATGTTATTGCATTCTGTATGCTTCTGTAATTATGATGCTTTTCTAAATGAAAATGAGTTTACTTTTCCACTTTCTTGCTTTGTCCATTTCTCAACAATTGCTGTTTCTGTGAGACAACTTCATGCCAGTTAAAGCAGTCGCACATTCTTCCACAAACACTTCTGTTTGTAAAACCTGATGCAGCAGCCCTGCCCCTCAGCCTGCAGCTTCTCCCATGGATGCCAAGGTAGGGATTGCTGGGTCCAATCAATGTGATGTCCCCTTCTAGCAGCCAACTCTTCCTTCGTCCCTCTCTCATCTCTGCTTGCTACAAACCCGCGTCCCTAGGATTCTTGACCTACTGATATCCTAGTGAGTGTCTCGTGAAGACTGCTCTGAGTTTCTCTTCTTCTGCCCTAGCTAAGACTCCAGTACCACCCCATCAAGCATTTAATCCTTAGTCACCCTCATGTGTTTTCATGTCACGCTTCCATAGAATCCAACATCCATTTGGAATTTCATACTGGGAAAATACTACTCTACAGTAAAACTGCATAACATTTGCATTTTGACAGTTGAAGAAAATGATAATACTTTGCAAATTTAAATAATTTGCAAAGTATTATATATTATGTACACAGTATTATGTATTAAGTATTAATTGCAATAAATAATTGCAAATTTAAAACATTTAGGATCTTTATTGCAAATTTAAGACATTCTTGCTTGTATTGAATACTTCCAACTAAAGCTGAAGACCAGCAGTACCTCATGCATAGAGCCTGTATAAGGAAAACCATGCCAGAAAGAAAAATTTTAACCTATAGCCTTGATGAAAGTTGGTTGTTAGGAAGCTGTGCTTGGCATTGGAGCTCTCCCACCACATTAGTTCTCTACAGAAGACCTCAAACTGAGGTGGAAGTTGAGGAAGAGGAGGAGAATATGAGTTGTGAGGCTCCTGTAGCATTGATCTCAGCCTGACCTGGTACCCAACCTTTCAGGGTTGGATATTAAGAAAAATTTATTCACTGAAAAGGTTATCAGGCATTGGAATGGGCTGCCTAAGGAAGTGTTTGAGGCACCATCCCTGGAGGTGTTCAAAAGACAAATTGGCATGGTGCTCAGGAATATGGTTTAGTGTTGGCGTGTGCATTTTGTTTGGTGTGGGGATTTTTTTGTGTTTTTTGTTTGGTTGGGTTTTTTTATGGTTGGACTAGATGATCTTAAAGGTCCCTTCCAACCTAGGCGATTCTGTGACCTCAGCTCTATCCCTCCGCTGGATTCCACTGTGCTGGGGGGGCTGCTCTGTGGCCTAGTGGCTCCATAGCCCCGCATGCAAGGGCAGGCAGGGGCAAGCTTCCAGGTCTTCTGCACCAGGGCTGTCAGCTTCCCTTTCACAAGCACTGACAAAATCACTTGCTGTCAAAACTACTGTTTATCTGTGTGTTGAGATTATCTCTAACCATCAGGTTTTGAGTGTCTGCTAAAGATCAATTTAGTGTGGGGGACTGCGAATGTACAAATACAGTGTGATGACTGCAGAGACAGATCCCAGCACCCTTCTGGATCAGAGGCCAACATGGACTTCACTCGCCAGACTAAGTAGGTTGTTAAAGAGGTAGGCTTATCAACATCAATTTGTCTAATTATGGTATCAGGTAAGCTGTCTACATGCTTCAGTGCTGAATCTATGTCAGGACAATTGTGTCTGATGAAACTAATGAAAGATTGATTATGGGTTTAGACGGAATATGAAATCAAAAGGTCAGTGGTTGTTTGTCATTGACACATTTATAGAGCGCTTTACCTCTCCTAAATTACAAAGTATGAACAGCTTTGAGATAGGTAAAAAAAAAAAGAAGACAAAGGGAAATTATGCATATTTCATTGTTCTTTACAAAAACTAGGATTTTTAATTACAGAAAGCACTCATCAAGTATTAGCAATCAAATGTAGACAATATATAGCACAACAAAACAGAATGAATAATCTGAAGCTTTTCCAGTGTAATAAGAATAACTAATCTATGAATCAAAGGATAATTGAATATTCTCCAGTATCTTTCCTGCTTTCAGATATTTAATCCAAGTACCTTCTTCAAATGAGAAAATCTATTTTAGCTGAAACAAGCTCGTGTTTATTAACACAAAAAGCAGAGCACAAAAACAACTGCTAGACAGGAATTTGCATAACTGAAAACTATGATTGTTTCATAATTTTCTTTGCAGGAACATCAACTTTTTTCCCCTTGTATCTTTTTCTTTCCCTTGACATTTTCCTTTTCATTGCAATCCCCCAAAATTTAACACAGCTCATTGGGGACAGCTGCCTGGCCTCAGCCCATGCTACTCTATTTTCAAGCATCTAATTGGCCTCAGAAGAGGAATTAGCTGTACATACTGCCTTTTTATCTATACGTTTTTTCTGAAAACTATGTAATTGATGCAATATACAAAATATACATTTCATGTGAAGCATCTGTAAAATGAGATACTGACAAACCTCTCGTGTTTAAGAAAAAATATTTCTGATGAATCTGAGGAATATATACATATTTGCAAACCAAGAGATCTCTGATTTTACGCATCATTACATTCAAATGTGTAAACATAGAAATTAGAACAAGTAATTTTAAAAAATATATCAGTTGAAAGTTTTACCATAAGAAATAAACTTTTCATTATTTTGAAATAACGTTAGCCCAAGTGATAGGGATACCATCTTTTGAAATACACGTGTAATCTTACATAAATCATCATAGAACGTATTTCTCAAAAGTGTCTTCTCCTCGAGGATCACAATTCATTTTAGTCCTAGTGTTTCACACAAAATTGGCAAGACTTCACTTTTACTTTTGAAAGCCCTGGAAACATAGACATAAAGATGAAAACGTGAAAAAAAGTTATGTATGCCATAACTTTTACATCATTTCTAACTTGGAACATGGATAATAGATCTTATATTTTAGATCGTCCTTTCTTTTTTTTTTTTAATTGGGCTTAATGTTCATCTTATATAAAACAAATCACCTCGACAGTTAAATCTGCAAATAATCCAATTTGCAATCAACTGTTCTGGACCACGTATAAGCACCGTGACCTCAGTATCAGAACGTATATTCATGTGAATCATAGTGTTGATCTTTATGTTTCTCTCTCTGCCACACTTCTCTTTCTTTTCCTCTCTTTCAATCGTAAATATTTTATACCATTTCAGTTTTCTAAATGAATAGTTTGCTATAGATGACTGACAGTGCAGTTGCATATGTGTTCATCTGCTTTCTGTTACTTTTACTTCTATTACTTTTCTGTTATAAAGTGTGTTTGGTGTCAGTCAGAAGATCAGTTTGATCCATTTGAAGCAAAAACCTTTGGGTTTTGTGCTTACCTACTGCATGAATAGATAGTTACTGTAGTACAAATCATATTATTGGCATGGTAAATGAAGGGTTAAAAATGCTCAAATTTAATTTTCAAAATAAGACTCTAAAATCTTTAATGTTTTCCAAAATCAGTAATGATTTGAGCACCTAATCTGAGTCTTAGTTAAGTCTTTTGCATTTAAGAAGGTAATAATTTCATAAGACAGCATTTGCAAGGGCACAAATGGTGGTGTGATAACACTCTCTCTGCAGGGAGGCAGGAGGTTTTCCAGTCTCTCCAGACACTGACCTGCAGGATGAGCAGCAAATAACGAGCTGCTGTTGGTGTTGCACTTCTAAAGAACACAATGCATTTATAACAGTGGAGGTGAAACCTCTCTGCACTGAAATCAATAGCAGCTTGAAGGGAATCAGAATATCTGCCGGAACAAAAAGAAACAATCCATAGGAACAACAGAGTAGTCCTCAATAAAATTAACTGTGGAAAGCAAACTGAGAGAGAGGTTGATTTAATATTAAAACTAAATCTATTCAGGAAAGAAATAAAAAAAAAAAAGGAATTACAGTCTTTATAAATAACTGTCTTGTAATTAGCAAAAAGTTTAAAATCTCCTCTAGGATTTAGTACAGATGCAGACAGGCAGTGCATGGCTGCAGATTTCAGGCTACTGCTTCAGCCTATTAATTCTGCCCTCAGCCAAAGGTAGGGAATGGTGCCTGTGACAAATCCTCTGCGTTTCTGGATTTCTGTGCCCAAGGGGGCACGTGAGAGCAGGAGGTGGCCACAGCAAAATCAGAAACATCTAATTTTTTTTTCTGGGAATTGAGAGTGAGTTCCAAAAGACTGCAATTTAAACTGGTTTTCAGCTGTCGTAGTCCTCAGAACTCCCTTAGTTTAAATCAAAAGGGGCTCATTGAACCCATAACAAAATGCTATTGCACTATGGGTGCAAAAATATTGTTTGGAAAGCATTGATGTGAGTAGCTTTTAATATCCTACTGCCAATCATCAATAATGTAATGCAAGATGACTGCAGCCATATTTATTAACTACACTTTAAAGAAGTCATAGCTAATTCATTGTTTTAGACTTTTCCTCACATTGTATTAGTGACAAACCTGCGCTCTTATCTCTGACTGGAATTTAAATAGGTGGCCGGCTTTGTGTACCTCAGTGCCTCTCCAATTCACCTTTTTTCTTTTATCACAGTCCTACTTTCACAAATGTTCAGAAAAAAATTGAGATTCTTAAGTCTCTGCATTATACAATACTGATTGCCCTCTGCTGTCACTTCCTTTCTACAATAACCTTACTATAATAAGGTGACCAGAAACGCTCACAGCATATTAAATATGACCTCATTAAGGGGTATAAATGTTCAACTACTATTGCTTTACTTGTATCTCACACTATGGGTCAAATCAGCTTTTGGCTGCATGTATGGACTTCACTGACCTAGTACATGTGAGAGCATAATTTGGCTGACTATCTCCAGTGAGCACTTAGTGTTAATATTCTTCTGTTTGTTTGCTATACGGAAATTAGGGTGGGAAAGAGCCCAGAGCAATACGTCTTCTGTTGTGGAAGTGGTTTTGGTCCTTACTATGATACAAACGCAAAACATTACTGGAACATTTATTAGTGCAATTCCAAGGATGGGCTGGAGCCAAGTGGAAGAGGTGCTACAGGCTCCCTGAGGAGTAATGCCAAGATTTCTTTCTTAACATTCAGCATGAAACTCCCAAATGAAAAGCAATCCAATACGCTGCTCCTAGTGGTGATCAACCCCTTCCCTTTTTTAACCTCCTTCAAACATAGGTAGCCTCCTGTAGTTTCTTTCTCTCAACAACACTTCTTTTAATCCATCTGTCCAGCTTCGTAACAGTTCCTGTTGCTCTTTTCTGCACTCCTGATATGTCAATATCTTTCTGATATGGCGTGCCTTGAACTGTGCAAAATTGTTGCAGGTGAGGTCACAGCAAGGCTTCAGAGAGAAAAATTTTTATTGGCACTTCCCTGCTCCATGATGAGACCCTTCACAGGCTGCAATTTTAAACCTTAGTGGCCATTTCAGGGTTATATCAGCTTTTGTTTCAGACTTTATGTGCAGTCTTCGTGATACCAGAATTACCCATCTGTCGTGGAAGCAGGGCTGTTGTGTGCTGCAGGAAATTGTGTGTTAGACTGTAGAGCCCAATCAAGGTCTAATTGGATGCCTGTGGACACACCTGGCATATATTACCATATAACTTAACGCTACAGTTTGCTCCTAGGTCCTTAGCTGTCCACACTGCATAGCTGAGAGTAAGCAGTATGGGGTGTTTTTTTTTCCCCCAAAGTGAATGAAACAATGAAGAAAAATGAAAACAAATGAAGCTTCCTTTGAAGCAAAACTCTGTGGGGTTTTGGGGACCATTCACTGCATCTGAGAGGCGGTATAAAGAAAACAACCAGGTTTGGCCCCCTCTGCCCCCTTTCCCCTGCAGGCTTTGCTTTCACAGTCGCCCTTTGCTGGCACACCATGCTTCAGGATATATCAGACATACCCTCGCGTTTCTGTCTTCCAGTTAAGCCGTTTTCCTGTGTCCTCATCCCTAACTCACAAACTTGTCTAATTTCTTCTTTTTGTATATTTGCATTTTCCATCCTGGATGTGATTCTGTTCTACACCCAAATAGGAGACATTATGCAGCTTTAGTCCATGCTGTAGGCATAGTCTTTTCAACATCACTTTAACACTTTTTCCAGCTATGCCAAGGGAGCTAAAGAATAGTTTGTGTTCAGAAAGGGAATAAAACCACGTTGGAAAGATAAAATGGTTAAGAGTACAACCAGTGGTAAGCAGCAAACTTCCTAGTGCCCACACCTCTGCTTGCAGTCATCCTCTATTGAGGGCTCACAGTCTACAAGGAACTGTCACAAATGGATGTAAAACATGCAATACAATTTCAAACTCCTTTCCATCCTATGTGCTGAATGATTATAATCTAATTTTTTGATATAAGTTATGTACAAGTTGCATGGAATATATAATATCTTTCTAAATCAAAAACAGGTGCTAAACACTGACTACAGAGGATAAACTACCCAGTCATCAGTTGTACTCAGTTCAACTCGCTGGATCTCTCACCTTGCTAATATCAGAACTTAATATTCTACAGAAGTTTTTCAAACCACAAACAAGAATATGAGGAGGAAATATCTGCACCTACCCACTAAATCATTTCGGTTTTAATTTACCCAAAAGATATGATCGCTTTAAAAATCATGAAATGAAAATGCACAGCCAATGCAAATCTTGTAGAGAAATTTCTATCTACAGAGAGACCAAAAGTGTGTCTAGATTTCCCACCAATCACAACTATTACTCTGCTACCGAGCAGATTGGATTTAAAAGGATTTGTGTGGTCACCACTGCTTTCCCTGCTTTAAAATTGTACTCTGTCATATCTTGGCAAGCATGATTTGAAGAACTGAGAGAGCAGCAAATCAAAACAGTGACAAAAACACCCGCTCTTGGCATAGAAATGGGTTGCTGAAGAAAGCACAGCAAATAAATTTCAGCAGGAACAATGTCAGGTATCAAATAAGAGAGGAAGACGTCTTCCTTCAGGCACTAGAACGTGTATTGTTTTTATCCACAACCAGCAATGACAATTCTGTAGCTAAAGATTAACCAATCATATTCAGTAGCACAAATCAAAACAGAGTCTTCTAAAATCATTCATAGAAATGATGCAGACTCAAAATGAACATCAAGAATATCATTCAGGAGCAAGCCATAGTAAATCATAGGCAAGGCTGTATCCAATATTCATTGATTCACACTGAGGATGAACCCTTCCTTGTAAAAGGATGCAAAATCTCCTTTCTCACCTCCTGCTTTTCCTAGGCACCGCCGAGCAGGGCTGGTAGCAGACCCCATTCACTCTGCAGGCTTGGGGCTTGCCTGCTGCTGGCCTTTACAGAGGATAGGAGCCAGAAAGAGCCAGTGACCTCAGAAAGTGAGCTCACCTTAGAAGCATATAATCCTCCAAAGGGAACCCATAAAAGATCAGGAGCTTTCCCTCCTCCTATTCCTTTTTGTATCCAGGAATGTACCAGATGACTTTCATTATCTGTTAGACCAGATTATATCTCAAACGGGCCGTTTGGAACAACCCACTGATATCTTATCATCACTGGGCTTTGGGTCTGAATATAGGTCAATTTCAGGAATAGGAAAAGGAGCTTCTTGCTTTTAAAGAAAGATACTCTAGAAAAGCAAAGCTTAATGGTTAATGTATAACTTGGATGTAGCTGGCAAAAAACAGCAAGAAAAAAATAGAATTGGTAATAAAATCTACAAAACTTTGCCGCTCATTTAAATTGATCTAGTACATGACTTTGCACATAAATTAATTTCTAACTTAAGGGAAGATATGATGATATAGAAGAACTGGAAAAAATATTAAAATAATATGCTTAGTAAGCCTACTCTTTTCATCTAATTAGTACTTGTCTTAAATTTGCTTAGTTTTTTACAAATAAAAAACTCCCACTTTGTGGATTATTTAGTCACCTACAATTTAATATTATGGCTGTGATTTTATACCTAGGCACAGTGACTAGCATTTATAAGGCTAACCTTTATAAACTGTAATTGGCTTTCACTCAAATGATTTTGGTTTAGTCATCAAAAAATTTCTCTTTGTGATTAAATAAAACTTGGGTGTTAGCCAACATAAATCTTGATTTGCTTAAACACTTCCAAAAAGACATTAGAAAGGGATGCAAACATAGTCAACAAAAACTTTAAATTAGAAATTGTTTTCATGTTTATTCATTTTTTGTTGCTCTTCACTCAGTTCTAATATAAGACTACTCAGTGATTGTGTTCCTGTAATTTGTCAGTTTGAAAAAGTTGCATAATACAGATTATTTCCTCTTTTCTGCTACTTAAAATTTAAGGAATTATTGCAATGATACCTTAACCTTTGTGACTTCACATTTTCCCCTTGTTTCTGTGCATCTTTAATCCTTGTCAAAGAAATACAGGCAGTGATGTAAAATAGATAACACCTGACTAGTTTTGAGCTTGCATGAGATGAAAGTTTTGCTTTATTTAGAATTTCTACAGAAAACAGTTATTCAGGCTGAAAGTTGCACAGGCTAGGTAGGAAGTACAGAAAAATAGTCTGAAACAGCTCAAATATAGAAATGTGGATTTTTACAATGTCTTAAAATTTCATCCCAGAGAAAACACTGACATCCTAAAATACACCAGTAGTGATCACAGACCAGACTTTCATATTTCATATTTGTCTATTCTCTTCTATGCCAGAATCTCATAAACTTGAAAATTAACAACTAAGCAAATCTATATGCTGTAGCAAAAGGCACTCAGTGATAGCCCACGGCCACTGGAGATTACAGTAGAAAGCATTGCGGTCTTCAGAACGTAAGAGACTAGAAGATCATTATGCTGTTCAATAAAATGAAAATCATACCTATATATAGACTGACTGGTACTGGAAAGACTCAACAGTTTCTGGAAACTGATAACAGTAGCTAACCACAGCCTACTGGTATAACCACACTTTCTTTTAAAATCTTTCTTGTTATGTATTTCTTTGTCCATTCTCCACTTCTGTTATTTAATATGCCCATTTGTGATATCCTGTACATTTATCTGCCAGGTGGAAGATTATTTCGCTGTGGTTACTAATCACGTGATATAGCATGAAGGATAGCTAATCCCTAATGAGACTCTCTTAAAAGATTCTCTTCATAGGTAATTCTGCTTAATATAAATTCTATGGGACAGCAGGGTTATGTTCTTCATCTCCCTTTATTGCTAGGAGCATCTATACAAATCCTGATAACATTAGTAGTATTTTATGTTTGCATAGCATTTTCCATCTGAGCTGTTTCAAAACATTTATGAAAAATATTTGGCATGCAGTAGGTCTGTGAGGAGAATTTTAGACTTCCAATTTCCAGTCATATCTCTGCACAGTTGGACCCATCTTTCTCATCTGTCCTGTAAGCTGTTGGAGTTCATTATCACCAGTTAAAAATAGCTCATCATAGAGATCAGTTCATGTAAACAGATAAAATATGCCAAACTCATATAATTTAGGTCAATTTATGCCAACAGTTCGGTTGATGTAATAATTTTCCAGGCAATAGTATTTATAATCCAAAGAGACTATTGCTACTTACGCTCTCTAGAAAGGATCTGATTCCCTTCTTCCATCATCCTCCTGTCCTCTGTTTCAGTATTCACTTCATTGTTAGAAAGTTTCCTGATCTGTGAGATGGAGCAGTGAACAAGGTCCCCAGATCCAATAAAATTTTACCTTTAGAAGCAGTGGGGTGTAGTTTATGTTTTTCTTTTTTGATTTAGAAACACAGAATAAATTAGCTAGAAAGAGTCCTTGGATCCAAGGTCCTGCTCAAAGCAGGTCTAGCTCCAAAGTTACCCTGTGTTGACCATGGCCTTGGTCAGCTGAGTTTTGACTATCTCCAAGGACACATGCTCCACAGCTTCTCTGGGAAACCTGCTCCTGCAACTAACCACTCTCACTGTGGGGATATTTTCCCTCTTATCTAATTTGAATTGACTATATATGTGATAGCACCATCCCGATGTGGGCTCGGTTTCGTTGCTATCAGGACTTGCTTCTGACTCATGCTTATCGTGTATCTGCCAGGCCCCCATATCTACTCCTGCCCAGCCGCTTCCCAGCTGGCCAACCCCAGCTTGAGCAGGGGCTGCATGGGTTATTCCCTCACAGATGTTGAGCTCTTGTTGGGCTGCATGAGGTTTCCATCAGCCCTTCTCTCCAGCTTGTTAGCTATGCACCCCAGTGTACCTGCTGTTGCCCCTACTGCCCAACCTGCTGAGGGTGTGCACCATCTCCTTTCCACATTGTTAATGAAGATGATGAATTAGATCAGCCCCAGAGGTGACCTCTGAGGATGCTACTCGTAAGCAGCTGCCGGTTGCACTGGGGACCACTGATGATGCTCAACAGTTCAGCCAGCCTTTAACCCACTTTATAGTTCACTCATCCAGTTCACTTCTCCCAAGAAAAATATTTGCAAGAAACTCTTGCTCCTTATAGATTAAACCTTATAGGTTAAAAACTGTTTTCTAATTATTCTTTATTCTTTTACCAGCCCTTGCTTTGCTAAACCTGACAGATTTAAGATAACAGGTAAAGGAGGTACAGAAAACTAGAATTAACAGCAAGAACTCCTTTTGTTTTCTCCTCCTGCCTGCACTTTTTAATTAGTTAGTATTGTAACTATAGGAAACTATGGGCAAAACACATCCCTCTTTGTGAAGGAGATGTTGCTCCTTTGCTGTTACAGCTGAAGAGCTCCCTCAAATCCATCTGTGACAGAGATGCTCTTCAGGAAGGAAACAGAAAAGCAGACAAGGTCTTCTGGTATTGTCACCCAGAATTTGAGGTTTACCTTCTGTCTGCTTGTTTCTCACCCCTCTGTAGTTGCAACACACATCCGCTCAACTGCCCGTGGGTCAGGTGATTAGGTGAGTAATCCTCTTCTGAAGTGCTGTAGATATTTCACTTAGGCTTTGAAAGAGGAAGATGACAAATCAAACCCATTCCAACTCTCAGATATGATATCCCTTGTTCTTCACAGAGAGCACTTGCAATCCTGATTACAGGTTTTTTAGATTAAGTAAAAATGGCTTTGCTCCTTCCACTGGAACAAAGTGTTTTTCTCCATTTTTCTTCTCCCCGAAAGAGAAAGCCCGTTTCAGTTATATTGGGTATCAAAATTACCATCAAAACATAATCTGAAACAGTATGTAATTATTTTTTCATTTACAGATGAGTCTTTGACAGACATGCCTGAAGGCAAAATAGATTCATATCCTTAACAACCTTCTAGCAGCTGAAATCTATAAACAGCTTATACAATGTGCAAATTGTTATTTCAACAAATCAGGAAGGCTTAAAATAAACCTTTGAGAAGTTAACTAACTAAATTAAACTCTGAACAGTGAACACATTCAGTAGCATAGAAAACTGGACAGTCATTTAATAAATCTCTTTTATATTGCTTTCATTTTTTTAAAGGATATATTTCAAAATGAACAAAAAGTGGGTTGGTTTTCTATATGTTACACTGAAATCAAAACAACTATGCTGACTTACATCTAGAAACCATGAAAGCTCAGCCATACCATGAGGGTAAGAAATGGGAACTTAGAAACCACCCTACAATACATATCCTTAGTACATTTTCAAATTACAAAGGAGCTTAGGGACAAATTCTGTCATAAATAGCCAAAATGCCACTGCCTAAAATTGAGTTATGTCTCTACGGTAGCATATTCTTTGGGATTTATTCTTGTTAGCTTTGCTGAAGCAAAAATGTTTCAGATTTTTCAGTGAAACTGTACTTCTAAGATGGATATTCAAAGATTTCAAAGTTGCGATTTTTTTCCAGAATCAGGAAACTGGATGTTCTGAAGAATTTTATTAAAACTAGCATGTGAATCATTAGGTCAACAAATGCAGAGAGAGTATGTTTCACATGGGTACACAACTATCTATCCTCAGGGGCACACCTATGGCCTTACCTGTCCATAAAGAAGCGTTAAATAATCTATTCTTAGAATTTAGTGCTAGGACATAGCCATGCAGTCTTTTTGTCCTCGCCTTTATTTTATTTGTGCAGCTTAACCAGTCTGAGGAACTGAAATCAGTGTTGAAATAGGAAGAAAAAATGTTGAGTCCAAAGGGAGACAAGTCCTCTCTTTCTTCAGCTGAACTTGAGCCACACAGCACTGTCCTGCATTTCCCAGGGAGGAGGTGGTGTGGCCAGGGGGTGTGAGCCCTGGCCCTACACTGCCCAGTGCATAGCGGGGTGCAGCCCCCTCACCAGCCGGCTCCCCACTGCTGGGCTGCATCACAAAGCTGGCTTGATGTACACCCAGAAGACAGCAAAGCCTCTTCTCTCTATGGACTGATAAGATCCCTATTCTATGGCTGAAAGGAAAAGAAGATTCCCTTGTCCTTCTTGTGGTTGAATGATACAACCACACATGTCAGGTTTGTAGCCTATTCACTAAGTAGTTCTATAACCATGGAAAAAAATATGGCATGACTTTAAAGCCATCACATGTACTTACCAAAGGGAAAATAAAACCCAAAGTAAGAGACTGGTCTCATTACATTCAGAAATGTATTTTGTCCAGTTAAAAATAATAGTTGCTGAACTAATGCAATATTTACAATAGTTATCAGATTATTATCAATGTTTAAATCTCTACATCTGGTGTTCATCTATGGATGAGACACCAGTTATCTACACTTCTATTATTATGTGATTATTTAACTTTCATATTTTGCAATGGAAGTTGAATGCTATAGAAAAACATTATATGAACACAGCAGTATCTAAGTGGAAAGTTTTCTATTATAAGCAGTAACCTCTGTTTTAACTACAGCTGTATAACAGTGAATCAAAATATAATGATTATCCAAAAGATCAAAGTTAAGTCTAGAGATGCATCTGGACAAAATGAAGCACAAGCAGATGCTCTCTCATGGGTTATGAAAATAACACTTAAACATTTTAGCAGACTTTTGTGTTCTCCATTAAATAGAAATACACTCTGAAGTGGTGCTAGTAAAGCTTAAAGCATTTAAAGCAGTAGCATTTCTTCAAGATTTAGCATGCATGACTCTCAGTTAATACTCCCTATGTATTTTTTAAAAATGAATTATCTATTTATGTTTAAATTCTGAAATATATTCATTCAGGTTGCGAGTACAAAGTCTTTTTAATCCATTTCAGACTTAACAAACGTTCTCCACCGTATTTCAGCTGAAGGCCTTCCTGTTTGCCTTAATTTACTGTGAATAAATTTGTTTCTATAATTAGCACACAGGCCCCTAAACCAGAAATACCCTAAATTATTGTTATGGTGCATTTTGGGATGTATCTTAATTACTAAATCTAAGTACTAGAACTATGAACAAGAAGCTTACAAGAATTAGGCAACTTGCAAGACAGAGTTGAAACTTCCCAATGGAAATAAGATGATCTTTACACGTTTCACTAATGAAACCTACTTCAAGCAACGTGAGGCATTATGTAACGTTAAAAAATATAGGAGATATCCTACTTACAAAAAGAGTTTTTCTATAAGTCTTCTGAAACATATTGCTGAAGAGTAGAAAGCCCGTTATTTTAAACTGTTCCAGACAAGCACAGAACCTCCTGTCACTCCTATTGTTACTATTCGTGGGAGCAAGCAAGAAACACTGTGTGGGACTTGAGCTTTCCTCAGCCTGCAGATGCCGATTACTCTTTGCATAATTGTTTGACGGCAAACACATGAGCAGCATCAGGTGCAGGGAAATTGCATTTGGCTGGTGTTAGCTGGAGGAAATCTAGCTACTGCACTGAAAGACAGAGGTCGTCTCCTGGCCTATGGAGACAGATCCGGGCAGCTAGATGTACAACAGCAAGTCAGACTGCAGACTTGGAGCTGTGCATCACGATACGCTTTGTCATGCGTAGGAGCCACAGGTATTGCAAAACTCTGTGTCAGATTAATGGCAATGCTAGGTATGACAATGTTATCTTGATGTTTCCTAAGAGAATATTGAGAGCAGCCCTAAGTAGGACTTGGGGCTCTTGGTGGATGAGAAGCTCAACATGAGCCAGCAATGTGCACTCACAGCCCAGAAAGTCAAACATATCCTGGGCCGCATCATGGATGGTCAAAGCATGGCCAGCAGGTTGAGGGAGGTGATTCTGCCCCTCTACTCTGCTCTGGTGAGACCCCACCTGCGTCCAGCTTTGGAGCCACCAACTTAAGAAGGACATAGACCTGTTGGAGTGAGTCCAGAGGAGGCCCAAGAAGGCTGGAGCACCTCTCTTATGAAGACAGGCTGGGAGAGTTGGGGTTGTTCAGCCTGGAGAAGAGAAGGCTCCTGGGAGACCTTATAACAACGTTCTGGTATCTAAAGGGGGCCTGCAGGAGAGATGGGGAAGGACTCTTTATCAGTGAGGGCAGTGATAGGACAAGGTAATGGTTTTAAACTGGAAGAGGGGAGATTTAGGTTAGTTACTAAGAAGAAATTCTTTACAGTGAGGGTGGTGAGACACTGGAACAGGTTGCCCAGAGAAGTTGCGGATGCCCCATCCCTGGAAGTGTTCAAGGCCAGGTTGGATGGGGCTTTGAGAAACTTAGTCTAGTGGAAGGTGTCCTTGGCCATGGCAAGGAAGTTGGAACTAGATGATTTTTAAGTTCCCTTCCAACTCTAACCATTCTATGATTCTATAAAAATATTGCAATCCCTAAAATTCCTTAAAAGTGACAAAGTAATAGGTGGTGGAGGAAGTTGCAAAGTTCTCTAAGGTAAGCACACCAGGAGAAAAATGGATTTGTATGCACTAACCATGGTGAAAATTTCCTCATCACTGCTATGCAGAAATTGGTAATGCTGTTATACAGACAATGACTATTTCAACCTATATTTCTTTGAAGTGTCACAAGGCAGTGACAACAACAAATGAAAGATATTTGTTAAAGCAATTTGCTGTCTGGGTTTTTTGGGAAATGCAACATCCTTAGTGATGAATGAACTCCTTCTCTGAGAGCACGCTGGGCCATGTATGCTGCTAGTTTCTGGGAGAAGAGTAATGCAGTTTCCGAAAGCCTTATCACAGCATTCCCTTGCTTTTATGGTTTTATCCTATGCCACCATTTTAACATAACATGAAACTTAATTTTTTTCATAATACCATAATCTAAATCTTCAGTCTCATTTCTTAAGTTATAATGACATTTCCATATGTGGTTCCACCTCCAGGCATGGCACCATCTGCAACACTGATTGTTAAGCAAACATTGGCACTTTAGTCACTATACAGGTATGAAATGAATGTGATGAAAATGTAAAAAACAAAATTAAACAACAGATTGGTGGGGAAAAGTTCATATTACCTTGACATTTAAAACAATGATTCTTACCATTTTATTAATCTGATTTCATTTAAGTTTTTTATAATACAGTAAACAAATGATCCTTTTACCAATATCTTCATTTTTACAGCGGTCTGGAACAGGTACTCTAAAGAATATGCCAAGAAAATAATAATCTAGTAATACATAGCAAAATCAGGTAGACATGTTAGTTAATTCTCCAAAAAGTGAGCTTTTTCTCCTTCCTAATAGTAATAATAACCTGAATGTTATCATTATCCACATGTGTTTATTTCCTCACTTCATATTCTCTTGTAATTTTGACATCAATGTTATATTGTCACAGTATTTATGACTGTGACATACATATTGTCAGAGAGTAAAGCAGCTGCTCACCACCAACTGATCTGCCACTGAGATGACTGGGCAAGATGGATAGATGTTGACATGTGTAACAGGCTTTTCTTCTGTTGTCATCTTGCACTTAGTAGGTGGGCCCTGTGTGAGCTACACACTCATAGAATCACAGAATCATATGGGGTTGGAAGGGACCTCTGGAGATCATCTAGTCCAACCCCCCCACCGGAGCGGGTCTACCTAAAGCACGTTGCACAGGAACTCATCCAGGTGGGTTTTGAATGTCTCCAGAGAAGGAGATTCCACCACTTGTCTGGGCAGCCTGTTCCAGTGCTCTACCACTCTCACAATAAAGAAGTTCCTCCTCACATTTAGGTGGAACTTCTTAT
>JAOXNO010000013.1:107050592-107072964 GCA_028565335.1 Limnodromus scolopaceus | reverse complement strand
AATGACAGGACCAGAGGAAACGGTATGAAGTTGCGGCAGGGGAGGTTTAGATTAGATATTAGGAAGAATTACTTTACTAAGAGGGTGGTCAGGCACTGGAACGGCCTGCCCAGGGAGGTGGTGGAGTCACAGTCCCTGAAGGTATTTAAGAAAGGTGTAGACATGGTACTTCAGGGCATGCTCTAGTGCCTGAGATTGTTGGGTGTGGTGATTGTTCTGGTGATGGGGTGTTGGTTTTTTTGTTTTGGTGTTATGTGTTGTTTTGTTGTGGGTTTTTGTTTTGGGAGTGTTTTTTTTGTTTGTTTGTTTGTTTTTGGGTTTTTTTGTTGGACTCGATGATCTCAAAGGGCCCTTCCAACCATGAAGATTTTGTGATTCTGTGAATGTATTTTAAATAATCTAAACTTTTGGTCAAAATCTATTTCAACAGTTAAACAAGTCATTCTTTTCTGTGCGGAAAAATGACCATTTCTTCATTTTCTGCTTGTCTTTTCAGACAGATGAAATTAACCTTACCACTGGCAAGGGTTTAGCTGGAGGAATAGGTCCAGGTTCAGGCACTACATGTCAGGAGAGATGTTGATCAATCAGAGCAGACTGAGAAAGATCAGAATAACAAAGCCTAGAAATAATGACCTCTGAAAAATGATAGGATGAATAGTCGTTATTTAGCCTGATAGAGAAAAGACCACAGAGAACAAACTAAACACACAAACATTTGCTTCCGATATGGAGGGTACATGATGTGCATAGAGAAGAAGCAATGAAATTAATAACAGAAAAAAAGATTCAGTTTAAATATTAGCAACACTAATGAAAACAGTGGAGCTTTGGAGGGGATTGTCTGGGGAGATTATGCAGTCCCATGTCTTTAAAAGGCAGTGAGATAAATATCTTTTAGGAGAGTTGTAATTCTTGTTTTCAGGCATGAAGTTGGGATCGGAAGATTTTTTGAGACACTAGCCAGTTCTGTGATTTCCTGCTTCTAAATTCCCATTCTTATTAATGATGATGGTTTTTCTGTCTCATTCCAAGACCACCCATTTCTTTAGTCAGCTCTTGCAAGGGATGTTATCTTCCTCTGATTCTTTCTTTTAACAACCTAACATATCTTCTGATTCCTGAGGTACTAAGAGATGTACTGTCATTTGGTTTTCTGTCTTTGCCTATAATGCTGTTCAAAAGTCATACTTAGAGTTTCTAATTTGCCATTCATTTTATTTCACTGTGAATACAATACTGAAATAATCACACTGCCAGAATATAGTGTAATGTCCCATAATGTGTAATGGTTATTCTAATGGCTCAGGTTTGAAATGGAATAATTTTCCTAGACTAATCACCTCATCAAAGTGTCATAACAGAAACCTCAAGTGGTCTCTGTAGCCTTGAATTCAAAGCATTACACCAATCTAAATCTCACAATTGACCTTCTAATGCATCTGTAGCAGAAGTCTCAGCAACCTTCAAGTGAAATAATGTTGCCAATGCATATTCATGTATCTCACATCATAACATAAATAAGGCAAGGTATCCACAAAGTTTTATTGATGCTCTCCTGAGACTATTGCTGTCACATGAACACCACGCTCATGTGAGCAAGGAGTGCATGAAAGTGATAAATATAACTGTTCTCTAAGGTTGCACATGAAAATGAGTGTCTTTGCAATGTTTCTTTTTTAAACTAAACAATTACATTCTATGGACATTGAGCAAATACTAAGCTCACCTTGATCTTCAGTTTTCAACGTTGTAATTGGGGAAATGCTCAGCTGGCTAATATGATTCCTATCTGTTTTGTCAATGTTTATAGCTGGTTTATTACTTAATTCAGATTTATGTCAGTTAGAATTAGAAACTTCTCTGCTTTGAGGGATGCAGGACTAATGGGGTTTCAGTTCCCAGTCTTGAATGGAAACTTCCTGGTTTACTTCATCATAAATAAAAGAAACCAAAGATTTTCTCCTATCATCACAGGAGAGGATATGCAATATTTAAGTAGAATACAAATAGTGTGAATGGATACATTGAGCCAAAAAATGCCCAATTATCACAGAAATTATATTGGAGGAGGGCTGCTAGAACAGATGTAAAGCTTGTTGAGGACAAATGAATTCCTTGCAGTGCCAAATGACAGAAAATTGTTGTCTCATTCAAGGCACAAATTTTGAAAAATCTCTCAGGAAATGCAACTCTCCTATAAAAGACAATTCTGCTCAAATTAAAACAAGATAGTAACCAAAGGTGGTGCCATTAATCCACCCTGACAAAACCGAGCTCTCCAAAGCCTTCAGAGGAACAATATGGGTAAGTTTGCGATGGCAAAGTACTTCAAGTGTTAAAATGCTCCACTTCAACTCTGAAACCGAAGAAACCTTACAAGAGACTATGAAGAAATAAAAGAATAATTTCATCATTGCTCTATATTTGACAAGATATTATCTTTAGCCTTATTACCCAAGGCACAGTAAGAGAAAGTTAGGTTTTTAAAACTGTAAAATCTTTCCCTTTTGCCATTTCTAACTGGTGGTGAAGCATTTGCTATGTATTCACAGTATTAAAATGCAGGAGAATGTACACTGCTCTCCAGCCTGCCCTTGTGTCTTAATGAGTCTGTCAAAGAAGTACACTGAAATATAGCATTAATATAAGGGGCAAAGCAGAAATAATAACTATTTCTGATAATTCCTGTATAATTCAGCAAACAAAGTACAACAATAAGATAGCATTTCCAGGGCGGTAAAATAATCTAGACGTTGTTCTTATTGATGGATCATGATAAAGCCACATTTCATATGTGATTTTTATTTAGTTTTATTCAAAAACCACAGAAGGTGAATATATCAGGAAAAAGATGAAGTAAATCTCCTTTTATTCAAATACTGGTGCTTGCAGGCCAGCCTTTCTTACAAGAATGTGAATTTTAAGACACAAAGAAGAGATTTTTTTAAAATGGCAAAGAGAGGCTATAAGAAAATGCCTATTAAATTTCAAGGTTTGCTAGATGGTCTTAACTCTCTTTTCTTTATATGCATCTGTTGGCTTGAGTAAGATCTCAAGCCCTGACTTGGGCTACCAGCAAAGTCTCTTTTACAAGAAAAGATCTGTTTGAAATTTTCATTTAAGGACTTTTGGGCACAGATCTTGTTGCAAGGTCAGGGTAAAAGTTTTATATTCTAAGGGAAAGCAGTATATTTCAGGTAGTCTCAGAAGACCACACATACCACTCGTGCTGTACAAATAAGGAATATTGAAAACTTATCTTAAAAAATAATTTATTATATTAATAAAATATCATAACTTTAATACTTAATTTGACTAGTTGATTTCTATTTAATCTACTAATGGTTCTTCAGCTCTACCTGTAAAGAGTGCCATGTTTTTCTTCTTCATCCCAAACTATGTTCTCCTTTCTCACGTGTTGCAGTCTTCCTTCCTCTCCTCTACTCTCTGCCCAGATGACAGTTAAACATTTATTTTCTGAACGTACAAATCCCCACAGCTCCTCGGTGTTTCGTATTAAAGTCCAGGCCTGGCTCAGAATATTTGCACTCTGCTTTTTCTTTCGAGTCTTCAGTTGTGGGGTCTGAGATATACAAATTTATTTTTAATTTCTCTGTGGAGAAGATCATGCCCTCCTTTGATCATATCTCTGAGAGAGTTCACAAGATTCTGGGTAGCATCTCCTCCTCACAGAAACATCTTCTAATCCATGCTCTCTCAAATGGTGCAGAAACAAGATTTCTCATAAAATAGGTATTTCACTTAATCTTCCTTTAAATGTTTAGCCCCACAATCAGGCCTACATCTCTGGCTCATTTAGCTGTAATTCTGCTTTTCAGCTCTTAGCACCTCATTCTTATATTATGTCAATACTTATTCCTTTGTACCCTATTGCATGTTGACTATAGTGAGTGAATATGAACATGAGCAGCTCTCAGTACAGTGGCTATATGCTTTCTTGTATTTGTCAATACAAGAAATACATAGCCAACCTTTGCTTCCTCGAAACTGCTGCAGTAGAAATAATTTAATATCTTTAGGAATTTGTTTGTTTGCTTATTGTCAGGGGAGAGGAGAACAAGAGCCACAAAGAGATGACAGAAAAAGGAGTTTTTTTGAATAATTCATTGACATTTCAGTAAATCAATTTACCATGTTGGCAGCCAGTCCAGTTGCTTGTTCAAGCAAGACTCTTCTACCTACTCTATTTCTAGACATTCATACAGTTCTGGTAATTAGTACAGCCACCTCTCTGCAAATTGTTAAGGTTGTGAGGAGACTAGATTCGTTACAAAGCAATAGTATTCCTGATAATATCATAGTCAAATAATTTCTCTCCTCCTCCCTAACTCTTCTTCAATGACCATCCTCTACTGAAAGGTCTCTAAAGGTCTGCTGATATGGTCTTCTTTGATGAAATTAAGATAACATGGAGGTTTTTGATCCAAAGATTTCTAGGACATTGGAGGTATCCACGTAAAAAAAATACACTCTTGTCAAAGACTATCTCTTGTGAAAGACTTGTTTTAATATATGCAAATCTTTAAACATTTAGGCTGTGTGTGCCACGCTTTCTAAGTTGATATGTTTCTACTCTATTAGAGTATCACTGTCTATCTGGAATCATTCAGCTAACACAATTTAAACAGTGCTCTGGTTTGAAAATCCACAGAAACATTCAAACAGGCAGGAAAATTCCTTTGTTGGAAACTATTAAGGCTTTTGGACCAAGAACATTATGAAATGCTCCTATTCTCTCAAATAAAAGAATACAAAACAAATGAATAAATAAAAATAAAGCACTAACTGAACAAAAAAAAACCCTCACAAATCTTCTTATACTTTTGAAAGACCTTCTCTTGTGACATTTTCTGTCACTAGAAAAAACCAAACAGCGAGAATAGAGTTTTGTATCACCCAATCTCAAACATGAAATTTCAGGTGATATTATTTTGTGTTTATAGTTCAAACTATTATGGCTCTCTAGTCACAATACTATTTGTTTAAAAAAGAGATAAAACTCATCAAGGAAAATGCAACACTTGGAAAACTTATAACAGGCCCTCCTGTTATCACAGGGGGGAAAATTAAAGTAAAACTGCAGCTATTATAGACTTCTGGGAAATAAATAACAGTGTGATGGTAAATCTAATAGAGATTCTGAATTTATTTGAGCAAGGCGATAAGGTGACTTGATGATGCTGCATATAAACTAGGCACGTCTGGTAGCTGTTAGTGTTGGTCAAGTGTGCACACAAGAAACTACTGAAGTCATGGTTGGATGCTTTACTTGTGCAGCTGGCCTGGCCTGACCTTGTTACTCAGGGACTGCAACACACAAAAATAAAGAAAACAGAGTGTAACTTGCAGGTGTCAAAGGGCCTGATCCTCTGAGAACAGAGACTTGCAGGATCAGACCCTTTGACTTACGTAGAAGTAGTTCTAAAAATTAACAGGCGAAATGTGCAAACAAGTTTTTGGAAAGAACAGGGATAATCAGGAAGACAGACTGAAAGTCAAATATTAATAACCAAGCAAAGAGACAGATGTTAATGAAGTCAGCAAAATCTTACACAACACAAATGTCAACTAAAATTACTATTACTGTCACACTGGGTGTAGGAAGATGCAAACATATTACATGTAAAGATCATAAGGAGGAACTTCCACAAAAAGTCTAGCATGGAAAATAACTTATTAGAATAAGTTGCCAAGGCAAAAAAAAAAAATAGCAATTGCTGGAGAATCAGGACTGAGATATTCATAATCATTAATGATTGACTTCACAATTTGAGAGGAAGGGACTCATTTAATGAAGGCAACTGCTGAGTACTTTCTGATAACCTTGACTTTTGACTTGTAGGAATTTGAACATTCAAAACAGAGCCCTGAAAATCTCTATCTCTTCCTCAGAATTATTATTGTTATTGCATGCATTTTTGAGGATGCCATTAGATAGAAGTAGGACACCATTTCCCTCAGGGGTAAAGGAAACACTCCCCCTTTCCTCCTTTACAGAATAAAGCTGTTTACACAGATGAAAAGGATATACCGTGTTTTCAAGGATAAGCTGCTGTGCCTATTTTGCAATTTTGTTCTAAGGAGAACAGACACCTCTTCTACGCAGTTAAGGTAATCTTGTCCTCTGTTATAAGGGTGGGAACGTGCAGTTTTATGTCCAGGGCTCTGTTGAGGCTGTTTGTCATCAAGACTCCTGCTTTCTCCAACCTGCTGTTGCCATCCTCTGCCCCAGCTGCAGCGACCGGCCATGGAGCCAGAAGCCCTCTCTCAGATACGTCTGTCTTGAAGCACACATCATTTGCACATAAAGATAGACTACGCTCCAACCAATTCACTGTGGTTTGTGGTTTTTATTGACTGGGTGGCATCTCCCTGTCCATTTCTTTATCATACTTCATGAGTCACTCTTCAGAGGAATTAAGAAGTGACTATGCCTTTTCACTTACTAGGGTCAGAAACTAATGTGACATTTGCATCATCCAAGTTTGGCATCAGGCCCTTGAAAGAGTGTCTGAAGTTCATTTGGGTTCATTTCACCCCAATCCAAGAATGTAATGCATCTGACCTATTTTATACTTAGAGTGAGATGAATCACTGCCCAGGAACGCCTGTTTTTCTCTGCTAAGTACAAAAGGTATCTACAAAACAAGCTCAGATCTAAATATCTGTACTATAGATGGCTCAATTTGTTAAATCCCACACGGGGTCATAAGGAGAGGCACAATCCTGGGTGTGATTTATTCTTGATGGCCTACCTGCTTGAGGAAAAATATTGTGAAAGAAAAGGTATTTCTAGATGGTCTTCGTCACCAACAAAGTAAGAACAAGGGTCAGCTTTAGGAAGGAGACTTTAGAGTTGTGTCTGAATAGTGCCTAAGACTAAGATAGCCAATTCAAGGAATCGAACTTGTAACACTTATTCAGGCAAATAAACTCCTTGCTATTAGGTGCATAGGACAGGCATATTGACATTCACAACAGCCAGCAGGCTCCAAGCTGGGACCCTAATGACCCAGAGGAAATGCCAGAGTGACCTGAGTCTAAAGCATCCAGCCAGAGATTATTGGCCAATATTGTTGCAACTTAGAGCCTGCTCTAAGAAGGCAAATTTACACAATTTGTGAAGAAGACACAAGAGAGTTATTCACATTTGAGAGCACTTCAGCTGACACCACCAGTACAAAAGGGACCTAAGGCACTTAATCACTGCTGCTATTTGAAAAAAGCATGGAGACGGAGGTTACACCACCAGCCTTGGAAGGACAGCCTATAAATTGTGGCCAAGTGCTAGAAGCAGGAGGAAAATGTAACTCATGGGCTCTGAGAGATGAGGTCTGTAAAACAGGCAGATGTTGTGCTTCTTAACAGTACAACCTGATAGCACTTGGTGTGCATAACCAAAGTGTTCCCTCAGTCTCAGGGGACAGCTTGTCCAAGATTTAATTTACTTAGGAGATTTTCAATGAAGGCCAGTGCTAATGTCAACATGAAACATGAGGGGAGTTTTTTGTGCATGTATATAAAGGCCACGCATCATGCAAAGACCAACTGGACTGCATTAGATCTAGCTGGGCTCTCTGCAAGGCTTGTGTGTAAATGCTGGGACTGGAGATACGGAGATCCATGAAGGAAGGATGATGCCCAGACCTCTTGTAATGGTACTTTTTTACTGCTCTTATACAGCAAATACAGCTTAGTCAGGGGACGGGCAAAGGGGTGGATTGGCAAAGCTCTGCCACATTATGTCATGCTGTGTTAGTGCCCTTCAACAGGAACAGAAATGAGGTAACTTTGCTGGCTCATAATTTCTTGGAGACTTGTTATTTGCAGAATGGATGCCTCCCTTACCCTTTACCGCCTGTGTCCCCAGCTGAGACTCAGCCTGATGTCGAGTCCAGACAACTCCCACACCAGATATGTTGTCCTTAGAAGTAGTAGTTAAGAGAAATTTACGTGAATTTGTAGCAAAAACAGAAAACTAAGCTTGTTAGTGCTAGGCCTTATGGTAACGAACAACAATATCTTGCCCGAAAAAAATTATCACATTTCCTAAATTTTCATATCTGTGGCAGAAAGAGCTAGAAATAACTCATGTTTCATACAATGTGATAGAAAATAATTTTAAAATAAAAAAAAACAAAAAACCAAAGAGCCAGAGGCATGTTACAGTGAAGTCTAGCGACTGTGAAGAAAACAGGCTTTTTTAAAAAACCCAGTCGCTGAAGTGTCTGCTGCCAAAAATACAAATAAAGCAAGCTGTAGAGATGACTAAAAAGACAAATGCAAATAAGAAAAAAATATTGGTAGTGATAATGGGTAACAACAGCACTCCCTGGAAATAAAGAGGAAAAGATTAGGTGACTGGATAGGAGAATTAAGGTATGTGTACAACTATTAGCAAACTGTCACTTCTTCCAGCTGGGTCAGTCTTTGATTTTGGCAAGTTTCAGTTCACAGAAGTCAACTCAATGACTTGAAGGTTGTGGTAATTTTCCAAACACCTTTTTCACCCTGAAAAGCTACTACTGTGAAACAACAAATTAGAAGCGCAAAATTTTACTGATGTATATGTCGAATAACTGTAAAGAAAAGCAATTCCTTCAGGTTGCCCAGGGTCAGCAGATCCCTGCCATGATGTGGAACCCAATTCTGCAGGGACCTTGAGCCCCAACAGTGGCATCAATTTTTTAATTTACGTCGGAAAGTGTAATTCCTGCAGTCCCTCTAGCAGTCAGAAACTTTATTTTGAAAAAAACTGATGTTTGCTACTTTGTTGTCTTATCAAAAACCTTATAGCAACACAGTGTGTCATCAGCCTAGGGAACAAGATTATGAGGTTAAAACCATGATTTTTATAGGGTACTATTTGCTAGTCTATACTAAACAGTAGCCGGTGGAAAGCATTTTCTGTATGTTTTTGCTTTTGGAAATAGACATCAAGGCGCTGCAAAGGACGGCAGGCAGGGTAGGGATAATCAACTTTTTATGATTACTACAGGGTAAGTTGCAAAACATGTGGGGAAAGCCTCAAATTTTTAGTCTTCAGACAGTCAAGCCATCTAAAGTGTATGTGTTTCACTGGTGGCCTTGGTGCTTATCTGGCCAAACATGTGCAAATGGCAGGCGAAGAGCCTACTTGAAATATTAATTTTGGTGACTGTTAGAGGTGATGATAAAGCTGTTACTTATAATATGGCGAGGAGGAGGGTGTTGGGAACTGAGAGGAGACGAGTGGTGGTGGACGTGTTCAGGTGACATCATAAGAGCTCTTTGCCTACTCAAAGAAATCTCCCTGACAAAAATTGTGCTATTGAAGTACCAGCAGTGCTCTCCAAAGGCATCTAGCAGAGAGAGCAAGACTTGTTCTTGCTCCCCTGCAGATGATTTAAGTATTTCATGAATCCACAGTTACATTTTGAAATATAAATTAACCTTCATCTAAGTGTACCGAAAGCTTTTACTGAGCCACAGGGTCCTTAGAACTGAAATAAAGAAACATTGTCATATCTGCACTATAAGCTGCCATAAAAACAACATAAGCTTTATTGCCTTAAGAAAATATATTACCCTAACATAGTTCTTACCGGCAAGCAGCAGGGGTTACTTACAGCCAGTGTTTTCTCTCATTAAACATCAAAATGCCTGATTTTGAAGAAATTGCTGTGCATAAAATCATTCACTTTGCAGTACACTTCTTAACTCATCCTGAGTTAAGAAATTTCCTCCTTGAAATTACTGCAATTAGCACCATGTTATTTGGTGGGGCAACGATATTCTGCTTGTCGCCTATGTAGCTGATGTTCTGTAATAGGCATCAGGCATGCTGTGACGATCTTGACTTCAAGATGCCAGATTTCCAACTTGCCTCTGGAGCCAGCTGTCATCCTTCTCTGGGAGGACAAGTTTCTAGAAGAGGATCATTAGTTGCTAAATGGAATAGCAGTGATTGACACCTCAATGAGGGTGGCCAAGTGTTATACACACAAACATATCTGTCTCGTGATAAGGCTCTTCCATCTCTTTTGGCCCACTCAAATTGGAAAACCAAGAGTTCTGCTTAGAGTTCATTGTACTTTTTTTTTTACTATATTTTAGCCCACAAAACACATCTACTTTAAAAAATGTTTGTACAAAAATGTATTGTGGATTTGCAGCTTCCAAACAAAGACTTGGAGTTTGGTGGGTTTTTTTAATACCACATTTACTCAGTAAGTTCCAACACCAGGATGTTAAACTGGCTCTTTTTTTTTGCTGTCTCGTTCATATATACTGGTCTTGTCATGAATTTGGACTCTGAGCCTTGAAAGGCACAAGCCATCCCTGATGGGAGTGACAAACAATTTTGGAACAGCTTACAGGATGAGAAATTAAGAGAGGCTCCACTCACTTAATTTCAACTCTTCAAATGTTAGTCAAAAGCTGTTGTCCAATCTAGCTTTAATAGTAGTGGAAACCTCCAGAGGATCATTCTTTAATCTCAGGACAGTTACTTGAAGCAACTAGTTACTTGAAAACTGAGATGTTTGATGGTTATTGAAACAGTCTGGATGTCTAACTATTAGATGGCTGAAGTTCAATTAAGTCATTTATTCTATTAATGACATAAAAGTTGGAATGCAATCTAGCTTACATTCCCACAGTTGTATTGACTCACAAATGCACACAAGACCCAAGAAAAGAATACAATAGTTATTTCTGGCACTATTGAAGTTATAAGTATGAATACACGTCGTCTGCTCAAGTTGAATAAACTAGTTCTATTTTTACATAGCCATTTTTTCAGAATATTTTCAAACTGCTTTTACAGCAGAAGAACAGCTCTGAATTAAGCGACATTTGCTGTTATTTGTACTGGTCTAAGTAAGCTGCGTAATGTGCATAATAATTTATCATAATAATGATAAATCTGGAATGTGCTCTTTGGTTAATCAGAGAAGAAAATTATAGAGTAATGTTAAACATTACAGGTAGCAGTAACTGGTGACATCGTCTGGACAATAGGGACTTAAGAAATAAAGCTTGATGTCATGGCAATAGATCATTTAAACAAATAAATATCACTGAGCTTATTTATACTTTTTTTTTGGCTCAAATGGTGGAAAACTACTTTATATTCCTATACAGTTCATTGCTCAGTACAATTAAAATAATGGTATCTTTGAACCTGTAAACTCAAGATTAAAATTTGGCAGATCATTTTTAAACTGTGTTCCTACCTCTCCATAATTTCTATTTCTCACTCTTCATGACTTCGCTTCTTCTCTGGATAACTGGCTGTCCTTCAAAATGCCCTACTTTCCATTTCATGCAGATCAACCATTTGAGCTGTCCTGTTGTAAGTACATTTCTTCTTATATACCTTCTCCCTTCTGTTGTCCTTTTGTCCAGCACATACACTGATCTTTTATGGTTACTGAAATCAAAGTGAGTAGAATTATTTCTGACTTATTTGTGTAATACGATGCTGCAAATACATAAAAGAAAACTATCAAGGGTGGGATTAATTTCTCACCTCTATAAAAAGCTAGAATGCACAGATCTAAATTAGGATGAGATGAAAGCTGCTCTAGAAGTTTTCTTATTTCTTTTCTGTACCAATAGGTGTTTAGCTGATTAGCTTATATGTAGATGCCTACATTAAACACTTGCAGCAAAGTATTGTGACACCCACTACTTGTTCTTCTTTTTCTCTTCATCTCATTTGTTGCTCCACTGAATATTTTTTATTAAGAATGACAGAGACCATGCGCCTCAGAATTCATCCCATTTTATTTTCACCTTTATTTAGTTCAGACTTACAGCCCTGCATTTCATTTGGTAGCAAAACCCAAGACATTTCCTGGAGAAACATTTAAACTAATGTCTCCAACATATAATGTATGATAATGTCTAATAATGCATAATACTGGTTGTGTAACTTTAGATCAAACGTCATACATGCCTACATTCATAGACCACACTCTCTTTTATTAGATATTCTTGCAGTAGTTTTGAAACTTCGAAATATTGTTATCTGGTCATTTTAGATGCCAATTATTTTAACTTAGTAAAGAATGGAAGAAAGTAGTAACCACAGCATACTCATCTGTTCTAGTTCTACCAGTCTTTTCTTAGTTCACCATGATGTGAATTTTACGGGTTAATAAAAAGGAAGTCTCACCGTGCTAACATGTCTGTTGCTTTTTATCCTGCTTCCTGACCAATACCCTTGTTTGCTCTGGGTTTATTTGAGGAAGTTGTTTTGGTTTGGTTTGAAGTCTGGCACTACTGTGGAACTAATGATTCAATAACCATTTTGCTGGCCATACAGCTTAATTGGCTGTTTCAGAAACAGGTACGATTAGGTCATTAAAACACTGCAGCATCCTGCTCACTCCTTAACCCGCTTTTGAAAAGTCTCATAGTTGATGCCGCATGGCTTGACAGGGTGTGCTGCTGCAACACTGTTCCTCTCAGAGCAGCTCTCTAAGGATCCCTCCTCTCTCCAGCAGTTCTAACTTCTCCTGCTTTTCTTTTTCTTCACTCCCAAGGTATCAATTATTTTTGCTGTGTTGTTGGCAGGTTTGAAAGGGTCAAACAGGAAGCCAGATATCAAATAGATGAACAGCACATTATGCACCCAACGGAAACAGCAGAAGAGACACTTTTCATGATGCCATCTGCTAGTTTCTCACATAAAGCCCTTACCACGGTGATTGCTGATACAGAAGTGCTGAAATAGTCATTAAGTTTGGAATCCTTTTTCCAGTGATAATGTTATTATATAACTATTGCTAATTGCTTACCATTGGTATTATACACAGTAATAAGGTTACAGTAGTTTTTTGCTGCATTGTTAACTATGAATGTGAAAAAGAAATACATATTTTTATATACGCAGTGTTCAAATATCTGATGAATCAGAATGATATCTCGAAGGTGGTAATTTCTGTAGAGTTGGGCTCTCCCATTTATGAACTCTTTTTGTTTCATAGACCTTCATTATATATTTCAGGTAATACATTACCCAGTAGCAGACTTTTATACATTATTTTGATTGCAGGAAATGGTGGGGTTTTTTTTTAAAAAAAGAAGTATCCTAGTTGTGACTTTGTACTTCTTTCTCCCAGAAGCCACAAAACAATCAAGTCATTTATAAGATAATGGAAAAGTTTTAAGAAAAAAATGTGTAGAGCATACATGTTAGTACCAGGAAAAATAAGATGAATCACTTAACAAGTTGCTTAGACAAAGATCAACCTAAAAATTCGCCTGAGTGAATACAAACAAGTGTCTGACAGCATACAGGAGCTGTACTGTCATTTTGGACAAGTAGATACATTATTTTCTTAGTGTACTGCAGAGAATGAATTATCCAGTTGCAGCCCTCCAAAGACTGAATTTGAAAGCTGAGGCATTAATTACAGTCATCACAGACAAATGACAGTATCCTAATCCTTCTGTGAGATGACAAAGTTGAAACAAAAGATGGGTCTAGCATACCTACTGAAAAGTCCCTAATTATTGAGCTTTTTAAGCCTGAGGCTTTCTGGACACATCTAAATTACTCAGATCTGACACACTGATTTCACATTTGAGAATTCACTAAGTTACCATCTTCGCTCCATGTGACAAACAGAAGTCAGGTGGCAAGTGTCACTGAGAGTCTGTGAAGAGAGAGAAATGAAGGTAGTCAGGGCTTTTTGGCAGGCTACCAACTTGAGATCTAAAGGGCAAATAAGCACGCTGATTAAACCTCTCTTCTTACAAAGATAAGAATATACTGCAATTAACTGGGAGGGTTTTTAGTACGGTTCACTTGGCAAGAGTCTAACTGAGTTGAAGGTGTTATCCTCATACATGCAAAACTTCAAAGAAAACCTGGTTGCTTGTTTTGGGCAAGACGGGTAAATACCCAAGAGAACATAACCATTTTAGTTGGCAATTCAAAATATGACTGCTTAACACTTCAGTAGACACATTTAAGTCTATAATTAACAAAAGTAATGCTCTGTGCAGAAAAATGTAAATTTGGGCTGAAAGAGAGCAGAATTAGTTTGGGAAAAAAGAATAACATGTTCACTAAAAGTTTCTGTAACAAAACTGAGTCTCTGAACATCTTGCATAAAATATCTGATTCCTTTGAAGAACAATGCATACTTCTGGAGAACAACAGAAAAAAAATTCTGCTGCACTAACCAAAAGCAGAATAATATTAATTATTAATATTAGAATATTAAATATTAACCTTCTGACCTCGGACCAGGTCTCCTCCCAGTCTAATAGAATCCTTCTTTGTATAACCTTTCTGCCACATCCCTTCTTCCGAAGTGCAGTCTGCTGTTTCTGGCTTTGCTATAGCAAAAAGCCATGCGGCATTTCCTGATTCATCTCCAGGCTCCGTACGTCACCGAACAATAAATCCCAGTCAGCAATAATTTCAGAAGTTGGAATACTCTCATCTGTTGGCAAAGACAGATTTGACTGGTAACACTTCACTGTCCCAAAGTGCACTTTGAGTATACATAAGCAGACCTAGGCTAATATTTGCTGTCTAAGCATTGCATTTCCTGAAATGTGAATGGAGAAACCATCCACAATTTTGGCCGTGGAATATTTCACACCCCAAGACTGTTCACCACAATCAGGTTTTTAGCTAATAGACATATTTCTAAGGGGATTTATCTGACCCTTTCCCAGCTGCCTGCCACTGAAACTATGTCCAGCACAATTCTTTGGGATTCATTGAGTACTGAAATATCATCCAATGTTGCATTATGTGAGCAGTGTGTCTTGAAGTTATGTCTAAAGTGCTTGAATTCATATTAAGGCATGTGTAAAACATGTAATTATGGTAAAATATTGCATAACTGTGTGATGTGTATGCTTAAAATAGTTCTCTTGTGAACATTTCATAATCTGAAAGAGCCCCACTCCCTTTAGTGTGCCTACCGGAAGATATTTGGGAATTCTATATATAGTATGGACATGGAGACAGCTTAGCTGAGGCCTGATTCAAGCCCTGATGAAGCGAACAGGAGTCTTTCCCTTGTTCTTTTCTTTAAAACAGATTTTTACTCAGACCTTTACTTCCTCCACAGCAGTAGCCTCAGTCTTGTTCCCTTGGTATTCACTGGACATTATCATTAATTCAGCTAGGGACATAAACTACTTCTGTTTTGCAAACTATGCTTAAATAGATTAATTTCTTTTATCCTGTGTCCTACTTTATGCAATTATTTATTCAACTAAATAGCTCATCCTCTTCACAGTCTCCCTTGCACATTTCTTTACCTTCCCTAGACCTTACACTGCCTCCTGGAGGAACAACCCTGTCTGAAGGTATGGGAAGAAACAAAATGCGTGTTAGATTTGTTCCTCAAACTCGTACAGGCATTCAGAGACACATGCTACAGAAAGGAAGAAAAATAGTTTCATGAACACTGTTGGCAGGATATGCTACATTTTTTTCTCACTTAAAGAGCAGAGTAGCTGACAGATTTTTTTTTTAAATTGAATTTTAAAAAATTTGCACTCATTGTTCCCTGAACAAAAAGCTCTGAAAAAAACTACATTTATAAACCTTTCACAGAGAAAGATGTCCAGTTTGGAGCTTTTCTTTCAAAATGAGATTTTTTTTCTTTTTCTGATTGTTGTTGGATAGTTCAAGGAAAAGTACCATCTTTCCTACACAACTACGTCAGATTTGCAGGTGGCGTAGCTGGGTTTTGACTCAATCCATCAGACAGTGACTGTTTTTGCTTTCTCCTTTCCCACTGACTAATGAATATCACTGCTCAGCAATTACTGTTTATTCAGCAAGAGAAATGTCTTTCCTTTGAACAGCCTTGCAGGATAAGAAAAAGCATCGCCTGTTCTGTGATCCTGTGCAAAGTTTCCATGAAAGCCACAACTGCCTCCACACTGCTTTGTGATGGGCCAGGAATGATTGTCTCTCACTATTCACTGAAACAGCCCTTGTTCTGGAAGCCCTGAAAAGTATTGCTTTCAGGCTCTAATGTGGCTTCCCTTCTTGGGTTATAGCCACAGGAGAGTTTGCAGCATGAATGCAACAACAAGAGGAACACATTTTAAATGAGAAAATACATAGGCAAATGTTAATCACAGTATTGGATTAAATAACAAGATGAATTGTGGATTAAAAACCAATTGCGGTTGTTTGAATTCAGCCAAGCCAGACTTACTCATCTGCTTTCTCATTTTTTGGCCATTTTAGAGTAAGACATGCCATAATCTGGTAACAAAAAGCAAAATTACTAAGTATGAGGAACACAACAACAATAATAACAATAATTTTTATTTTAGTTTGGAGATAGTTCAATAAGAAAAAGAAATTATAAAGCGCAGAATTACATTTTTTCAATTAAGAGAGGAACTGTTTTATTATTAGGGTTAAATATAATAAAAGGGTTTTGAAATTCCATTGTTGACATAACTAAACATATTTCAACAAAACTGAATCTTAAGTTATATAATTATGAAATTTAAATGCATTTGCCTTTGCTTTTTCAGCAAGATCCCTGACAGGTCCTTGTAGGAGAAAAATCTGGAAGGCTTTAACTTTTTGCCTGTAGAAGAAAGCATGCATTTTTCCCTCATTTAGTAGGGGTGAGGGATCACAGAACTCCCGTGCTATGTATCCATCTCAGGGGCAGGAGAGGCATAAAAGCAGTGTCACATGAATGAGTTTTCTGAGGTTCAGCTAGACTCCTTCTGCAGATTTGTTACTTCTCCTGTGGTTGTGCTAAAATATTTAAAGCTGTAAAAAGAAACTTCTAAAGCCATTCCTCATGCTTTTGGCACAAGATGAATGGTTTACTCAACTAAAATAATAATGCATAACAGATTCCTGGGGCCCAAGAAAGTCAAATAAAGATCCCTGGTATTAAAGTAAGAAACTTGCCATGTTCAATAATGCAAAGGGTGAAATTCTGTCTTCATTAAGAGCCCATTGATTTCAAAGGAGTTATTATTTCAACTACAGGTAAAAACAAACACCCTGTAATATCTGTCGCTATACCTTAAAAATCATACATTACCTGGTATTTATTCTGTCTTGGGAAATGCAAAGTGTATTCAGGTCTTTTCATCAGTATACCAGTCACCAAATGAGTAGGAGTAATCCTAAAAAATCAGTTGCTAACAGACACAAAAACACTGTAATAGGATAACAAGATAAATTGATGCTTCTTTGTGACATATAACTGTTCCTTCTCATGCTGAATGTTTTCAAGAATATACAAATGTAACAAAGTTAAGAGGTTTTGCCATGGAAAATTGAAGGACAAAGGATAAAATATATTGCTGACATCAGAAATTGCTGTACACAATTTATTTTCTAAAAATTTGTATAATAGAGAAAATAAACTTGATTAAATTCTTGAAATCAGAATATTTCCTAAGATTTGAGACATATGGTTCTGCCTAACAATAACACAGTAACATTCTGTAGATAATTTTACATGGAGATACTTAACAAAGCAAAATCTACATTTGTAAACCAGCTTCTTTCCCTCAAGATTTGCAGAGATGCAAAACCATGTTAAATGTATGGCTTGAACTTTAGAGCCATCCAGAAATTATGAAATCATTTTTCAAGTCCTTCATTATTCCATAATTCCTCTTTTTCTTCCATTCATGATGTAAAGCACAGAAATGTAGTTTCTAATGTTTTGTTTCTGAACTGCTGTGTTAAAAATGGGTTCAGAACTGAGAATGCATCTGCATCCAAGGGCTGGGAAAGGAGTTGTATTCCAAAGTCTTTTGTAGATGTTTTAGACTTTGAAAAAACCAACTTCTCATTTTTTCAGTTGGTTAAATTCAGTATAGGATACCATCCCACCTTTTCCTTCAGAGCTGTAGTATGCTAACTAATATTATATAGACATTACGCCCCTAAGGTTCCAAGTTTTTGAGAAGACTCAATACCATGCCACCAAATAAGATAACCCTTATAAATAATACATGTAAAGGGAATGCCAGAACTAATTTTAGCTCAGCTTTCTTGGGGAATTCACTAGGCTACATATTGCAAAACATAGCTGCTCCCAGTTTATAAAATGTCCTGAAGTTTTCTCTGGTCAACCTTTTGCTGTCTTTAAGGTAGAGGGACACAAACAAATCTGGAGAAATGTCATTACTTAATCACAACCTCTTACATACATAATCAACAGTGTATGCTGAAGTGCCTGTGTGATCCTTCATATGCAACCCTAGAGATAAAGAATAAAAAAAGTTGTACTCCCAGGGCAGAAGTCTTGCCCTTTGCATTTTTCCAGAGCCAGAGGCAAGCACAAAGAGGAGTGGAGATTCAGGTTCCTCTGTGTCCCTCAGAGAGAAGCTCAGAAAAGATGGGCTCAACTACCAGGAAGGTATTCTTCTTCCAGAACATGTCTTGCTTTACAGGGCCCCACACTTATGGGGCACAGCGTATTCCCAGGTGCTAGCTTTTCTGCACCTAGGTGGGTAGGACGCTGCCAGGACAGGTATTGCCAATGCACAAAAATAGCCTAGGATAAGTAATTTCATACACGCCATCACAGAATCATAGAATGGTTAGAGTTGGAAGGGACCCTAAAGAACACCTAGTTTAACTCCCCTGCCATAAGCAGGGACACCTCCCACTAGAACAGATTTCTCAAAGTCCCATCCAACCTGGCCTTGAAAATCCCTGGGCTGGAGCATCCACAGGTTCTCTGGGCAACCTGTTCCAGTGTCTTGCCACCCTCACAGTAAAACATTTCTTCTTAATATCTAATCTAAATCTACCCTCTTCCAGTTTAAAACCATTACCCTTCATCCTATCACTACATTCCCTGACAAAGAGTCCCTCTCCATCTTTCATGTAAGCCCCCTTTAGGTACCAGAACATTGTTATAAGGTCTCCCAGTAGCCTTCTCTTCTTCAGGCTGAACAACTCCAACTCTCCCAGCCCGTCTTTGTAAGAGAGGTGCTCCAGCCCTCTGAACGTCTTCTTGGGCCTCCTCTGGACTCACTCCATCAGGTCCATGTCCTTCTTTAGTTGGTGGCCCCAAAGCTGGAAGCAGGTGAGGTCTCACCAAAGCAGAGTAGAGGGGCAGAATCACCTCCCTCAACCTGCTGGTCCCACTTCTTGTGATGCAGTCAAGGATACGTTTCTGGGCTGTGAGAGTGCACATTGCTGGCTCATGTTGAGTTTCTCATTCATGAACACTCCCGAGTCCTTCTTGGCAGGACTGCCCTCAATCCGTTCTCCATCCAGCCTATATATGTGCTTGGGATTGCCCTGACCCACATGCAGGACCTCGCACTTGTCCTGGTTGAACTTCATAAAGTTCACACAGGGCCACCTCTCAAACTTGTCCAGGTCCCTCTGGATGATATCCCTTCCCTCCAGCATGTTGACTACTCCAACATCTTGGTGTTGTTGGCAAACTTGCTGAGGGTGTAGTCAATCCCAATGTCGATGTCACCGACAAAGATGTTAAACAGCACTGATCCCAATACCAACCCCTCAGGAATGTCATTTGTCACTGGTCTTCACTTGGTCATCAAGTCATTGACTGCAACTCTTTGAGTGTGGCCATTTGGCCAATTCCTTATCCACCTAGTGGTTCATCCATCAAACCCATGTCTCTCCAATTTAGAGACAAGGATGTCTTGTGGCACAGGGTCAAATGTTTTGCACAAGTCCAGGTAGATGATATCTGTTGCTCTTCCCTTATCCACTGACACTGTGACCCCACCAAAGAAGGTCACCAAATTTGTCAGATATGATTTGCCTTTAGTGAAATGTATGCAGAAATATATATGCAGATATAAGCCAGGACAGCCAAGCTGTGTGTGGTAGGTGGGACACATGCCAAGGAAGGATTATGCAGAACCCATTTGCTCTAGGACCAGCCTCACCACTTGGGACAAGCACAGAACTCTGGACAGCACAGAACTCTGTCTGCCATTGCATTAAAGGAAAATAAGTTCAAAAGAGGTCTCACTAAGCCATTCAGTCCCCTGTCCAAACCGAACCCAGGATCAACTCTAGCTATGTGCACAGTTTTGCTCTAGACATGCTGTGGAGCAGAACTGCTTCAGTATCTTTTTTTCTTTCCTCCCTTTACTTATGGTTGTCTCATGCACCAGTTCTCTTTGTGGTTCCTGGCCTTTGTTGCAGAAAGAAGTCTGCCCAGCAGTAACCCGTGCAGTCTTCTTTAATGTCTGCATATTGTCAGCTTCATACTTTATTCAAATATCCAGCAAAGAAGAAGATGAGAGAAAACACAGGCTGCAATGGTTCACACAGATTATGTGATGTCTGCTCTATAATCAGTGGAAAATAATTTGTCTGCCTCATCAACGACATTACTCACATTTATGTAGAAAAATAAACTGCATGAAAAATGAGTTTCAACCTCGGCAACAGATCCTCACTTCTACTTACAATAGAACAAAACTGGTAATGGAAGAGGTGTAGCTGCCTACAGTATAAAGGCATTTCCGAAGGCAGGAATGCGTGTTGCATTCCTGAGCACGACCTGAATTCCCCCGGCACAGTGAGACCTGCTGGAGAAGGATGCAGAGAGAGAGAGAGCTCTTCTTGACATAAAGCATAGGCCACTGTGAACTAAACAGAAAGAAACTTTGCTGTAATGAAAAATGAATGGTGCTATATAATATATTTTAAAAAAACGTGGTAGTTTATGACCTGATAATCAAAGTTACGCAAGGAGGTATGTGCTTTATGAAGTGCTCTTTTCCACTGTGTTCCCCCACACTGAGCTCCAAGAGGCAGGCAGCAATGTGGTAGGTGGGGCCATACATTTGTTTTATGTTTTACTTGTGGGTAAAGGAAATGAAAACTCTCTTTAAATTTTTGAAATATTTACATCTTAAGAAAATCACTCTGAAGGAGGTCTTCTTTTTATGTGCAATACAAAAATAACACCTTTGCCTAGAACTCTGCCATGACCTATAAAAAGCTCAAAATGGCATTTTGCTGTCAGTATTGTATAGCTTTTAAAAAAGTTTCTTGCTCTGTTAGAGTTAGAAATTTTGTTAAAAGTTCTGGGAAGTTCAAAAACTTCCTTGGACTCAGGGGTAAGGCATTAAATCTATTGGAAGGAAACAAAATGGAGCAGAAAACCTATCTGAAGAATAACGTAGTGATGCACATCTGATTTAAAAGGAATAAACGATGAGTGTTAATATATGATTTTAAAGCCACTCACATTCTATTACATTGGGGATTGCTACATTCCAAACAGGACAATCAAAAAGATATTCACCGTTGCCTGCCAGTACTAAGTTCTTGCTTATTTCTCTAGAATAAGAGTTATTTAATCACATATTCATTGTTTTCTTTTCCTTCTGTATGAAAATCAGAAGCTTATAAACACATTTCATGTGTCTGACACTTTGGGGCATTTTTCCTACTGATATTTTAATAGACATGTAAAATGGAACTTAATCCATTATTGTACCTTACTGTCAGATTAAATAATAATGCAAAATGTGTCTGCTATTCATTTATCAGTATTTCAAATCACTAAATTAATGGATAAGTAGATGGCTTTTTTATCATTCAGTGAACATTTGCGCAGATTTAGCTCGCTCAGAGGACAAAACTAGAAACTGTTTGCAAATTTTTATACACAATTCTTTATACTGACTAGTATTTGCTGAGTCACCCTGACAACAAAATTATACCTTTATTTTTGATCAGACTGGTTGTGGGGCTGTCCAGTTCATCTTGTTACAGTAGAGATAGTTTGGTAGAGATATCTAGTTGTCACCAAGTTCTCCGTAGATTAACTATTGTCTTAGCTTTCCGTTAAATTGCTGCCAGACTTTTAGGCAAATGGCAGTTTAGCACCAAATTTAAGAAAATTTATGAGCATATTTTGAGTAAATAATCCAAATATGTGTACATTAGTAAAAGGATTTTCCATTGATTCCAATAGACTTTGGATCAGGACATCTCCCAATAAATTATGAGTTCCAATGTCTTTTTAATTCTACAGTTACTGCTGACTTTGCAAAAGCTACATCTTTCCCAACACTATTTGATATCTTAAATTCAAGAAAATTCTTAAACCAAATTTCTCGTTGTCTCATATACAGAAACATAAAAGTTTGGAATTTGTGTACATGCTTATTATTTGATTTTGCACCTTACTGAAATCTTTTGGCAAGAAATCTTAGACATGAAAAAAACTTCATAAGGAATAAATATTTCCGTGATCAGTCCCAAGCATATGCATGTAAGGTGTTCTTCCTCTTTTCCCATAAAATGAGATTTTTGAGCATAGCGATACATAGCTCCTGCACAGTATTGGATATTCCCTCTACTCTGCTAGAAATTAATAAATTGGGG
>JAOXNO010000013.1:107037827-107050559 GCA_028565335.1 Limnodromus scolopaceus | reverse complement strand
CTGACAAACTTTTTAAGCTATATTTTTCTTTTTATCTAATATAAACATAGTAGTCCCTTTCCTGATGTGAAGAAGCCATTTCACAGTGCACAAAATCTGTAGTTTCTCTCAGCCTGGTCTGCAACAACCACACTGGAACAAAGTGATTCAGACTGAGAGTGAATATTTTAGATAACAGCAATATTATATTTTCAGTACTTCTTTCTGTCGTCATACTTATTCATCCTAATGTTCTGTTGGTTTCTTTAATACTTGTGACCTGAGAGCATTCAAGGGAGTGTCTGTAACAGGTTGGCAGCTATTTTCATCCTACAGTGGCTACCACTGAAATGTGAGTGCATCATTCCTATCACTATCATTATTAGGCTGCAATTGTCCATAAGGAAGGGGATGAATTATCAAACATTTCTCTAAAACTGTTAAGTATGCTTATCATCAGAGGCGGCTTGCTGGCAAGGCTGACTTCCCCTTTGCTGGCAAAGGAACCTTACAAATTCCAGGTGCTGTGTCATGGAGAGCAGCAGGTCAGCATTCCACAGATGTTTCCTGCCATGAGTAAAGGGTAGGAAATTTCCCTACATTTCCAGTTCTAGATGGCACTTCAAAAATTCAACTTGACAACCCATGTGCTCTGTGCTCTGGTGAAAATTTTGTAGGAACAGGAGGAAGGGATGCATTTTCTTGATGAATCGGCACCCTCATTTCCTAGAAATACTGTTTTCTTTTGTGATCCATGGGCCAATTTTACTCCTTAACAAAGGAGTCTGGGAGCTTGCTGATCACCCGATGTCCATCATCCTTAGTCCTGTCCTTGTTTCAGTCTGGGAAAAACCTGCAGACTTCTGAGGCAAATTAGAACCAGTTATCCTGTAATTGACTTGGATGCAAGTTATCAAATTTTGCATCAATGCTTTTAGTACATTTTTGTAGCATTTGTAACTTTTGTTGCACTTCACATTCCAAGGAGGGAACATGTGATTATGTTGAAGATAAAAATTTTAATTAATTGTTATTCTCCACAGGCATAGGTAACGCTGGTGAAATCTGCATATTAAAAAAACCCAACAAACCACCACCAACAAAAAACAACACAAGAAACACAGTACAAAATGCTCTATGGTCTTGCATATTTATCTTACCTTCAAAGGAAGCAAGCAAAAGGGCAGAGTTCTGCCATTTTACTATATATTCTTCTTTATTGCAAGGGTTTCTTACATCTTTCATTTTTTAAATTATCCTATTGAACTTTCAGAGCTTTCCAATTAACTAATATATCCTGTAATAACGAATAACTGTGGAAGGTAAAATAATTTTTATTGAAGACTTTTTCTGCCTTGAAAAGAAAGAAGTAAGTGTACAAAGGCTAGGTCAAGATTACTGGCATAAGTGAGGACAGGTTTCAGTGTTGCATAACTGATTTAGTTCCCTTGCCTCAAGGGTTCTGCTGATGCACTGAACTCCATGGCAGGGGGGTTGGAACTAAACAATCTTTAAGGTCCCTTCCAACTCTAACTATTCTATGACTCCATGCTTCTAAAAAATAATGTTGTTTTAACAAGTACAGTTATAATTTATTGCCTGAACCAATATAGTATAAATGTATGTCTTTGAACCAGGTTAGTACTGTCCTGATAGCATGGTAACTGTAAATAGTACTTTGTTTTAATTGCAGATGTAGCTATAATGAACCATAAAACATAAAACTCTGACTTATTGTGGGGATCACATCTATAATATATAATTTGCTAATGGGCATGTGCATTATATGCCTTGAAAATAGAAGGAGTTCTAAAGAAATTTTTGAAGCCATTCTTATCCTCAGACATCTACAGTTCAACTTGTTTTTGTCGTGTCAAGATTTGGAACATGAAAGGACTTATAAGTTCTGTTATCTTCAGTGGCAATTTCTAGCAATGAAAACAATGAAATCGCCACTGGGGACAAAAAGACTCTACCGTACTAAAAAAGTACTTTGTAGTAAGTTTTATGACAGTGTTTAACAGGAATCAACTATGAAGCCTGAGAAATGAAATTAAAATTAGAGATATCCATGATGGCCTAAGTGCACAGACTGTAAAATATTTCTAGGTAGAGATAATATCTTTTGTTAGACAGATTGGTATGGCTGAAAAATGTAACAAACTTACAGGCACACATATTTTCCAAAGTGATGATGATTTTATGTGCCCAAAGGCTTGCCTGACATTTCCAAACACAGCTACATACAAATTTAGTCTTGATTAGAAGCTAGCCTCATTTTTACTAAACAGTTGCAGCACCTTAAGTCTTTATGGAGTCAAGAACTGAAAGCTTTAACTTGGTTGCCAGGATTTGGTGTAGCTGGTGATTAACAAATATGGAACATATATTGCACTAGTTGGAAATTTGGATTTTTCCCAGCATATTTATTCATGAAACCTAATAAATAAGTAGTAGAAATTATAGATTAATCAGACAATATATAAAGTAATTGTGTATAGATGCTCATCACTAAGTCACATTGTCATCAAACATAAAAATTAGAAGTAAACAGATAATAAGAGAGAAAAGAGAACATTTTTCCCTGAAGTTATGTGACTGTCACTGAAAATGCATGAGACTTACATTCCTTACTCCCATTTGTGTTTTGAGCATGTCTGCTAAACACAGTTCTTTGCTTTTCAGGCAAGACTTTCAAACTGACACTCAATTAATGTATAGCTATGTTAACTTAACAAAAGCACATTTTCACAACAGTTAATATGAGCAAGAAATTACGAAACCCATAGCATTACATACATTTACATTAGTTATGTTAATATCATTAAAATATTTTTATCATCATTATCAGGTTCTCTTTCGGGAGGTGGCACGAGATTTTTTTTACCTCACTGCATGCACTAATAATTGAGGTATGTTGAAGGAGTCTAGTGTGACTAACTTAAAACTTTGGTACAGAAAAAGAAGCTGAAGTTTGGATAAATTACCTGTGGATTTGTTTGTTTTCTCAATTATGTTTAGATAGACCATGGAATAAGTGTAGATATCTCATATTTGCAGTGCTGAAGTTAGATAAAAGGAGTCCCAAGGGACTTAGGCAAAGAGTTACATCTTATCTTTCAATAGCTTAGACTAATCTCATGTTGAATAGCTGGCTTTCATTGAAACGTAAAGATTTTCTCAGGATGGCTCTTGGACAAATTGTTTCCATCTATTAGAAAGAGGATGAAATTCAGCCCATGCAGCAATGCTGGCAAGACCCTCCAAACAGCACCTCATGACTCTCCTTGGGTGTGTTAAAAAAGAACTAAGACCTCAAATAAATCAAGACAGATGTTGAAGAAAGATATACATTAAGAAAAAGACATTATGATTATAGAATCTGTCCACAGACAGAAAATATAATAGTATCTTTCGGAAACATAACAGGGTTTCTTATTTATTGCTGTATTTAGAATTTGCTAATAATGGGAAAAAATATGCATATACATATTCACGCCTCAAGTTGTGCCAGGGGGGGTTTAGATTGGATATTAGGAAACATTTCTTCACCGAAAGGGTTATCAAGCATTGGAATAGGCTGCCCAGGGAAGTGGTTGAGGCACCATCCCTGGAGGCATTCAAAAGACAGGTAGACATGGTCCTCAGGAATATGGTTTAGTAATTTTTATTTCCTATTTCTTATTTATTTTCTTGTCAGAGTTAGGTTGATGGTTGGACTAGATGATCTTTAAGGTCCCTTCCAACCTATACGATTCTATGATTCTAGGATTCTGTATGTCCTAAGGAACTGAATATTAAGAAAACAAAATTAAGTTGAGTAATGTTGCATATTATTAGTGTAACTTTTTTGCTAGTTTTGTAAACTGTGAAAGATTGAGCATCATACATTCATATAATTTGTTTCATAACTGCTGTATCTGCTTGATTTTACTGATTTCACATGCAAAGTTATTTTTTTTCCTATGATCCTACCAAGATGTAATTCTTACAACACACCAAGCTTTATGTTTAAAGACCAATGTTTGGAAATGCTAAATTAAAGATTGATAACACAATTGGAATACATGCCCCTTGCCCATAACCACTTTGGCAGTCTTTACCTGAACACATTTTATCTTTTTTCTAGAGATCCTTTGGCTCATTCAATGAATGGAATGGATAGTAATTCCAATTAGCAAACAGTAACCCGTTTTTGTTTGGTTTGTTTTGTTGTAGTTGTTTTTTATTGTTTGGTGAGTGTCTCCCACCTGGATGATCAGAAAGTTTGACAGCAGAGGTTTACCAATCAGGCTCAAATTAAGAGATTAATTGTTTAGTTCACAAATTATTTAGCTTATCATTTTTCGTTTCCTTGTTCTATTGTACATCTGTTTTCAGGATAAAATAATATTTTAAAATACATCCAGTTAAGAATCAAAAGACTGGATGACTGTCTTTCAACTTCATTTCAGGTCTTTTCATAAACCCTTTCAGTTTCCTTTACCTCCGGTTACTGAAGAGAAATCTATTCATAAACTCCTTGTGAACTATGTAGCTCTTAAAAAAATACCACAACTATCTGTTAGTGTACAGGGGAGAATAACTACATTAATAATGCTACTTCATCTTCATATTGCAGAAGACATTTCTAAAGGGCTTCGGAGAACAAACAGTGAGCAATATAATTTTATTTTAGTCCAAAAAAATCTCACAATAAGGACTCAATATATAGTAACCACACAGTTTTTCTTTTAATGTTTTGGTGGTAGTGGTCAGAACCCTTCCAAAATTAGTCATTCTTAAGCACATGCCCTTTTTGTCTCTGTGTACACAATTCCCTGGCAATAGTGATTATGAATCTAACAAACCATCCAATCTACCATCGTTAGTCCAAAGAAGACAAAAGGTGAAAAAAAATACTACTTTTGATTTTTGTGTGCCTATGTATTTATGTATCTTAAATCATTGTTTACTTCCCTACTTGTTGAGATTGGGAGACATAGGCTAAATAAATTCCATATAATGACAAAAGATTCATTTCATGCCATCTAAATAAAATTTATCAATCCAGCCCTTCTATGTAAGTGAACAATTTAAGATCTATGCCTGTGGCACAGAATTGTCAACCCTGGGCCATGTGTCACAAATACTGTCTTGATGCCTGCCTTGCTTTCAATAATTAATGATGCCTCACAACTTGCCACACTAAAAAGAGACTCTTTGTTTATATTTTATCTCCCTCTTCTTCCTTCCAGCTTATTCAGGACATGCTAGAAATATTTAGGACTCCCAAAGGGTTTTATTGCAAACAAGAAACAAGTCTACAAAGCTCTCAGCTGCAGAAGATAGATACAGCAGTTTCACTGATAACACTACAAAACAATATATAATAAGTAGTGTATGGTCATTCCTTCCTTCAGGCCTCTAAGTGTAGAGACAGAAATTAGAAGATAACTAGTTGAAGATACCTTTAAGATTATCTTTCTCCTCTAGAGCAAAAAGATAGGATTAGCTATTAGGAAAAAAAAAAGAAAGCTATCATCTTGCAGACCTTGGCAAAAAAAATCTAGCATGCACTCTTTCTTTTGTCCTTAGGCAATAATGTGTTCAACACAAACTGCAATTTTTACTTTCCCACCTCTAACACAGTCTCCCAGCAGCAGAGCTGCTGCCCCCTCAGCTAAAGCAACACAGGACCACAAAGCAGGGCGATAGAGAATCCTGCCTTGGTATGACCACGAATAACACCAAAAAATGAACATGTGAAATGGAGATTTTTGCCAAGGGCCAGTGTGATTATCATGACAGAGATAAATCATTTTGCTGGAGTCTTCTAAAAAGACCCAAGGAAAAAGTGGTGAGCATGCAGTAGACAGTGAAGAGACATTATGAAGAACAAGACAAAGCACTGCTGCAGGTCTGTCAGAACCAGCTTTCCAAAGCTATTGATCATGAACCAATGTCAGCAATTCAAGTGATGTGTATAGACCATGGCCATGGCAATAATGTAAGAAGTGGCATGTGAAAATATTTAAGAAGAAAAAGTCACTTCCAGTTTTGCATAAAACAATTTACATCACACAAGCAATTTGCTAAAAATGATCACGAGAGTTATTTTTACAGAGAATTTAAACACAGCTTCTAATACAAGTGAATCCTCACTCTGCCACCTCTGACGATATGAAATAGTCTGAGCAGAGATTTATTTGAACCAATTAAAGAGTATGTCAAATTTACATGGAAGTGTCTAGTGACAGTCAGGTCCTAGATGGTTTTATAAAAAGGGAGTTTTTCCTTAATATAACCAATATTATTTTATTGACATTTTGACATGAGAGCTCAGTTCTCTACTAGACCTTGCTCAACATTAGGCAATCAGACCATTTAAGAAGTAATCAGACCCATAATTTCTATCTAGAAAGAAAACCCCAACAAACCTGAGCGATACTGATACCAAAGAAGGTATTAATAATGTACACTTTGAGACAGGGTTCCCAAAGATGTTTCTGTGGAGGACCTCAGAAAACATTTGGATTGTTTTGGATGCCAGACTGCCAAATTGCCCTGGAAAGCTGTACTTAAGTGGACATCTGGCTGGAAAACATGTTGATAGACTAAATAAATAAAGGAGAAACACTATGTTCCACACACAGTATGCTGGGTTACAGCTTTTTCTACTCTTTTGGTTGGGTTTTATGATACAGAAATACATGCTCACTAGGTCCCTGATGCATCTTGTTCTTCCCAGTGCTTCCAATCATTTGTACAATTGAGTCTATTCCTAGACAGCGGTAACATGCCCTGATAAGAATTGATCTTGAGGACAAAATTACTATTGCTGAGACGTTGTTACGTATGTTATATTGCACCTCTGGGGTTTTGCTTGGCATTGACTCAGGCCCCTTGGACTGATCCTCCTGGCCACTGGCATGTGTTATGCATGCTCTTAGGATACGCCTTCTTTCATGCTGAGGGGTCTAAGACTGCTCCACAATGTAACCTAAAGTGCTGTGACTGGAGACAACCGGGAGATTCACTTCAAAAACAACATTCCTGATCTGAACTCAAATACTGATGTGAGTGCACCCTTTGAGGATGCATCAGATTCCTTCCGATGGTGCGTTTCTGAGGATGTGAGACAAGCAGTCCCTTGTCTTTCTTTCTGAGTGAATATTATGGTTATGACTGGACCTCACATGCAATGTGTGAGATGGGGGGAAAGACTGTTTATGTCCTCCTAATTTTATGTACCTGCTCATAAAGACTCACTATTAATTTGTTAAGACAATAGGTTGTAGAAACATCAATAAATACTATCATATAGATAGTTTATTATACCCTTTACTTATATAAAGAAGAATATATTGTTATTAGAGAGAAGAAAAACACTTTCTGTTTCTAGTCCCTTTTCATTTAAAAAAAAAAAATGATAAAAATAACAGAAAGAGTGTTTTAGGAGCATAAACACATTTGCGGATACCCTGCAAGGCAGACAATATTTTACTTGACACTCACAGAAAATAATATGCCAAAGTAGCTCGCATCATGAGGCTGAGTGGGAGGCAGAACAGTATTGTCATAAACCTAAGCCTGGGCTCTCCCCACAGGGTTGTCTTTCTCACAATACAGGATCTATTTCTCTGCACCTTCACCATCTTGACAGAAATAATTGCCATCAGGGAATTCAGTCTTTCCAACTCACAGCCAAGAGACCTAGAAATACCTGGCAACCTGTTGCTCCTTGATGAAAGAAGGTGTTGTGGGTACTGGGAAAGCTCTTCAGGCACAGTAAGGAAACAAGGGCACCAAGAGGGACCACAGATCTCACCGGTTAGTGATAGTTATAGGGAAATATGTTTTCAGTTTCAAGTTCACTTTTCTACTTTATTCTGTGACTGAGATGGAAATGCCTCAGCTAGGTTAGTTTATGAGAATATCTTTTTATTGCAGCTGCATAATGCTTACGAACAAAAAGAAAGGGGAAAAAATAATGAGTGCTGGCACTCTGAAAACAAGAACAATGTTTATTTGATTTAACTGAGTATTTCTATACTTTAAATCAGGTTTTTCCATTGACTTCAGTGCAGGTGCAGAAAGCAATGCCTGCCCTGCCACTTTGTATTGCACTTTTTGTTTTGATATCTGAGGGACAATCCCTATAGACTGTATGACTATAACAGTGTGATCATCTAGTTCAAAATCCTCTGAAGATAAAAATGTTAGAGCAGTCTCTCCAGAATAGTCACACAAGTAGAGGGTTTGAATTTTAAACAAGCAAAAAGTACTGTGAAAGAGAGTCTGAACTTTTGCCTCCAGTTCATCATAACAGAAAATGAATATGGGAAATGGATACAATGTCTAGACTTCATCTTTAAGGGGAAGAAATGAGCTTTGAAGATGGCACACTGACTACTCTGTGATATGCAGTTACCTGAGTAAAATCCCTGAGTTTGAAAGCCTGTTATTAATAACTTGTAAGGGCCCTTATATTCCCACTAAGTTACCCTTCAGAAAGAGGACTGTAACCAAACATGGGTCTCTTATTTGTAGATGACCACAGAAAATAAGTTTGAAAACAAAGATGGTTATGCTATCCCCTGTTTCACTGGAAGTGCAATCAGAGAATGCAGCCAGGTTGAATTCACAACAGGAGACACCTGAAAGGTATTTTCACCCAATATAGAGATAGGTTTCTTTAATACGGTGGCAAGAAATGTTGACATTTTGCATGTCCATTCCAAGGACCCTGTTTTCAACTGCAGCTCTGTTCAAGACTGTCCTGGAGCAGAGGAGGCCACACAGGCCTGGAAAGCCTGTCTGCAACCTGCCCATCCCTCTCCATTTCTTCTAAAAGACCTGCAGAACACAGTCTGTGGACTATAGAGAGAGTTTGCAAGCACAAAGCCAGAGGTCAACAGAACAAAAGAGCACCTTAAAATGCTATAGGTAAATTAAGGTGAAATGGAGAGGTCTTAACATTTTTTTGAGTGAATACAATGTGATGAAATGATGCTATAAAGTAATTCAATTCCAACCTACTGTAAGACACTGAAGTTAATGATGGGTAGAGTGACAGGATTTTAGGAGGAAGCTAATTTATGGTAGAGGTGGCAAATTTCAGACCTGACTTGATTTTTTAATATCCATGAGGCTCTCATGTATTAACTGTTAGGGGAAAAAAAATAAAATTAGAAGTGGGTGCCTTCACACTGGAAAAGGAAATGTACCTTTTTCATTTTTGTATTCAGACAATAATACTGACATATTTAGGTAAATACAAAGATTATTTGTTATGTTTTCTGTAATTTTAATGGCATATTTGTTTAAGCTATCCAAGGAAGATAATTTTTCAGGGGTTCATTTTCTTCATGGTTACACCTAACATTGAAATATGTAACATGAAATCTGAGGAAGCCCTGCAACTTGGCTATAACTTTCACATCTGACTAGTGAACTGTGTTTTTGCCTTTTATAACAAAAAATTACTTTGGAAAGAAGTCCTGCAATTTATACAGCAAGTAGTGGACTTGGCACTGTCTCTGATTTTATCAGAACTCACTATAAAATCTGAAACTGAATGTAAAATAATAAAAAATGTATATGAATTTGGGAAAAAGAATGATGAGCTTCAAGCAGAAAATGGTATATTTTCTACATATTGATCAATTTCTTGATGTCTATTGCCTATTTTATTAGCATAAGTGTCACTGATGTATTTATTAGTAGGTAAACATTTCAGAAGAGCTGGCAAACAAGCAGCCTCCTCTAGCATCTCTGAATAAACCAAGCACCAGTAAGTAAAAGCATTTATGAGCATCTTAGACTTTCTTTGCATTTATAGGGCTGGGGTATTCCAGAAGCTGACATCCATGTTTGTTGTTTTAAGAAACTTCAGTTAAATCTCTTCACCATCCAGACTAAAGACCTGTTTCCATGGTGCAGAAGATCTATGTACAGTTTGTGATGTGATAGTCAGGAGGTTAAAAGAGTTATTATCTGTGGTGCATCCTTTCGAATTAAGCCATTTGGGCTGCTCAATACTAAACTGGGAAGAAAACAGAGCTATTTTGGTCAATGAAGTTTTAATATTTCCTGTCATAATAACAGAAGAAAGCGTGGCTGAAATCAGATTTCACCTCATTCTTCTAAGCGGAAATAAGAAAATAGTTGACATTCCCCACTAATGTATGGGCAAAGAGTTATTTATTCATTAAACACAAGTCAGATGGTGTCAGCCTAAGGGATTTAATCAAAAATATTGGTGGATTACATTAAGAAACTTCTTAGGTCTTATTATTATGTGAGATATCAACAGCTTTTATGACTGTATACCATCTTTGCACATGAGTAATCAGTTTACAGCTGGTGCTGTTTCCCAATTATAGCAGCACTGAGTAATTTATTAGTCTTTCCCTGGACGATCCATTATCACCATTCTATCCCACTTTAATGAAGCTCAAGACTCAGTGAAAGAGCTCCTTTCAACTTTCTTTACATAATCTTGAAAGAATATTTTTATCTGGACAGAGGAAGACCACACTGCTTTACAAACTGGCCCATTAAGTTGTTATCTGGACAGTGTGGTGGGTGAGGGCGCTACGGAGGTGGAAATATATTTAACCAGTCTAGCTCTTGCCCTGCATTCGTGCACTTTCTTGTCTCTAATATAATACGAGTCTGAATCTGCCCTCACCATCATCTCTGTATAGCAGCCGACATTAGCTCACAGGCGTCCATCTCCCCCACGAGACCACTTTGTTTCTATGGCTGCACTGCTGGCCCCGCTGAGACAAAATTAAACCCTCTTTGAGTGTGTACAGCTGCGATACTTCTGCAGTTTGGAAGCAGCTCATCAGGATGCAGGTTGTCATAGGTGCTCGCTACGCCTCCAACTTACTGTTGGTTGTTCAGCCCTCTACCAGACAGACTGGATAAAAATCACAAATCACAGCAAGTGGATCTGGCTCAAAACCACTGGCACCAGTCATCACCTCTTCTATGGGTTCAGCCAGCACTGGGTTGAGAACCCAGTATTGTGAAGGATGTGGCCGGCTGTGAACCTGCCTGCATTTAAATTATGCTGCTGAAATAGGCACAGGCTTAGAGATACATGTTTCATGCTGGAAAGTGTCACAATAAAATATTCATTAAAAGGAAATCTTCCATATGGAATTCCATATGTGTACATATCCATGTAATATATCTGAGTTTATAAACTACAGCATCTGCAAAATTGGGAAAATGATCATTTACCTCCTGCCATTGCATTTTTTAATCTCACCCCAGGCCAAACAACAACTAGAAATGACTGTACTTGTTATTTTAGGGAGCGTGGAAATGGACCATTCCCTTACCAAGACCCAAATCAGAGTTGCAAACACTACTGAGAAACTAGCAAAGATCCTTTTTATGAGGGAGTGTAGTGATAGGATGAGGGGTAACAGCTTTGAACTGAAAGAGGGGAGATTTAGTTTGGATCTTAGGAAGAAATTCTTTACTGTGAAGGTGGTGAGACAATGGAACAGGTTGCCCAGAGAAGTTGTGGATGTCCCATCCCTGGAAGTGTTCAAGGCCAGGCTGGATGAGGCTCTGAGTAACCTGCTCTATTGGGTGGTGTCCTTGCCCATGGCAGGGGGATTGGAACTTGACAATCTTTAAGGTGTCTTCCAGTCCAAGCCATTCTATGATTCTGTGATTCCTTCTATACTTTAGAGAGGCTAAAATGTGTGTGAGTGTGTCTCATGTTTTTTTTAAACAGACACCAACTCCAAACTGCTGAGTGACACAAGTACCTGCCCAAGCACTTGGCATTTGGAAATACTGGATGTAATTTCCTCTACTGTAACATTATTAATTTTCCTGGTAGTGTAACATCAACAGAATCCAAATGTCAGCCCAGACCTGGAACTCGTGAGCTGGCACTGCATCATATGGATTTAGCTACTGCCTCTTGGGGCTTTCAGTTCCCCAGATGTCCTGGTAAGCTTCAAAGGAAAGTAACAACCACGAGAAATTTATGGCACATTGAGAAGGTACCAAATGATAAATGTATTAGATTTTGGGCTTACTGTCTCAGGTCTTAAGCTGAAGTTACAAATATAGTATATAAGCCTTTTTATGTGTAGTCTTTTTACTGTGCTGTCAGAAACTTGTGGAAAATTCAAACATATCTAAGCAAATGAAAAATATTTCTGCCAATTCTCAGGGCAATTCAACCTTTTCATCTTCATTTAACTTCTACAAACCAAAAGCAATTTTCAGAAGGGATAAATGATTTTCACTGCAGGAATACTAAAGTTTCTCAGATAAAATGGGTAACTTTTGCTGGATACAAGTGTATAAAAAATATGCTGTTTATTCTATCACAAAAATTATCAATTTAAAAGAGTTTTGCTCATTAAAATGGCAAATATATGATATATTTATGAGAAAAAATTGTAAAAGATGTGTTTGTTCCAATGCTAATAAAATAATATGACCGTTCCTAGGAACATTTCATGAGTGTTGAAGGTATATAAAAGATAAAATAGGTCTGTGGCAAAACTGTGTCTTCCCTTGCACACCATCGGTAGAGGGAAGGAAGACTGAATAGTGTCATGCCCCAAACGGGCTCTTTACCCAAAGCTTTTCAGCACTCTTTTCAGTGGTTGCCAGTGAGAGGACGAGGGGCAATGGGCATAAGTTGGAACATAAAAGGTTCCACTCAAATATGAGAAAAAACTTCTTTACAGTGAGGGTGACAGAGCCCTGGAACAGGCTGCCCAGGGAGGT
>JAOXNO010000013.1:107026930-107037727 GCA_028565335.1 Limnodromus scolopaceus | reverse complement strand
TGCCTTGGCAGGGGAGTTGGACTAGATGATCTCTATGGTCCCTTCCAACTCTAAAAATTCAGTGAAATTCAGTGAAAGAAAGGGCAGAGGCCTCACAGACAGTGAGATGGGTGCACACCGTGTTGAGCACATCAGAACCAGTCTGAAACGACTTGCAGTTTGCACATTATTTTGACCTATAATTATTAAGGGGGGAGGATAGAAATACAGAAGTCCCTACTGCATTTGAAAACTGCAAGAATAAATGCTACTCTTTATTTAAATCAGGTTACAGATAAACAGTCTATCCCATGAAAAATATGTATTTAAAAACATTTAAAACCATAAATTCAACCTTTGTATTGTCATTTTTGTTAAAAACCCTTCCTTTGGTCCCAGTAAACACACCAGTTAACTATTTACTTTAAATAAAATAGATATTCTTGAAGTTTATATGTGCATGAAAATCTAATCTATGGCATTTAATTTTGTCATATCATTAGCTGCGGTACTAATTAGGCTCTATTATAGTAGTACAGATCGACCTCTTTCTGAAATAAAATGTTTTTAAGTTACTTATCACCCTCAGAAGCAGGGAAATCTCTTCAGTACAAAAGCTTAAAGCAACTTTGATACCTAAATACATTCTGGAGTGGGACAAGCATAACTGCTAAAAGTAGTGTCATTGACATAACATTCCACATTAAAGCAAAAGTAGATCATAACTGATTTTTTTTTTAATAGGACAATTACAGGACCTCAGACTTCAAAGCATAGTGAAGAGTGATACAGCTTCTGTTTGATGATATATACACACTCATTCAGTAAGTTGCTCAGTAAAGAAAAAGCCATTTGCCTTTTCTTAATAAAATATGCCCAGAGGAAAGATTATGAATTCCGGAAAATAAGGTGAACAATACTTTGAACTCTGGATGATTTCCTTAGTGCAGTTTTCTTAAAAAGACTGTGATTTCTAATTTCCTCTGGCAAAACCACAGTTTCTTAGCTCATATCCAGAACAGATCAAATCCGTCCAAAATTACCCTAGCAAAAATACCTATTGTCATTCTATGGAGGACAAATGTCGTTCTAATAGAATGTTACAGGAGTTGTTGTTATTATTATTAATAATCGTATCCTGCAATACACTCCAGGAGTCCCAGGAATTATTGGATCCTAGTGTATGCTCTAATATAGAGACATAGTCATCCCATGTTTTCTCCTCTCACACATTCTCAGCAAAAGCAGCTCTCATATACAAAAGATACAACATTTTTTGTTTTGCTAAAGTCATTCACCGAGCACAAAATCCTGTACCTGGGACAACGTAACCAAAGAGCCCAGAACAGGCTCAGATCTGTGTGGCTGGGGAGCAGCCTTGCTGAAAGGGACCAGGGGGTCCTCCTGATGGACAAGCAGCTGATCGTGAGTCAACAGTGTACCGTTGCAGCAACAAAGGCAAATAAAATCCTGGGCTGCATCCACTGGGGTATTATTAGCAGAGACAGAGGTGTGACTATCCCACTCTACTCAGGTCTGGTGCTGGTCAGGCTGCACTTGGAGTGCTGTGTCCAGTTCCGGTCCCTGCAATTCAAAAAAGATGTGGACAGACTGGATGGGGTCCAACAGAGGGTCACAAAGATGATCAAAGAGCTGGAGAACCTGCCGCATAAGGATGATGAAGGAGTTAGTTTAGTCTTTTCTACTTGGAGAAGAGAAGGCTCAGGAAGACCTCATTACAGTATTCCAGTACTTAAAGGGCAACTATAAAGGGGTCAGAGGCTCTCTCTTCACAAGGAGCCACATGGAGAAGACAAGGTGCAATTGGCACAAGTTGCACCAGGAGAGGCTTCCTCTTGAGGTAAGAAAAATATTTTTTACAGTGAGAACAATCATTCGGTGGAACAACCATCCCACCAGCAATGTCATAGGGTTCCAATCAATGGAGGTTTTAAGAGGAGATTCTACATGGTGCTAGATAGTTTCATCTAGACTCCCTTTCCCATGAAAGGTTGTACCAGATGATCTTTTGAGGTCCCTTTCGACCTGAGCTATTTTATGATTCTGTAAGATGTTTCTTCTCTGAAGGTCAAGGAGTAAATACAGTGTATGGTAAGGGGGAATATTCAGAATCACAGAAACATTTGGGTTGGAAGGCACTTCTGGAGGTTGTCTAGGCCAACCTCTGTTGATGGCCAGGCTAACATCAGGTTTCTCAGGGCCTTGTCCAGTTAAGGTTTGAAAATATCAAGAAAAGTAAATTTCACTGACTCACCATGTTGATCTTCAGCAATCTATGATTTATTTATTTTTTCCTTATATCCAGTAGGTATTTCTTTTGCTGCATAGAATCATAGCATAGTCTGGAGTGGAAGGGACCTTTAAGATCATAGAGTCCAACCATTAACCTAACCCTGCTAAAACCACCACTAAACCATGTCTCTAAGCATCTCATCTACCTGTCATTTAAATACATCCAGGGATGGTAGCTTGGGACCATTGCTTCATTCTTCCACTCTGCATGTCTGAGAAGACTGACTTCCTCTTCTTTGCAACTCCTTTCTAGGTACTTGAAGACAGTAAATAGATCTTCCATGAACTTATTTTCTGCAAGCTGAACAAACCCAGCTCCCTCAGCTTCTCTGTATATTTGCTCCATGTCCATAAACATACTGGTGGGTATCTCCTGGACTGTGTCTAGGTTGTTGCTATTCCTCTTGCAATGGGGATCAAAATCAGGATGCAGTGCTGAATATACAGCCTCACCAGTGCCAGGCAAAAGACGATAATCACTGCCTTGAAACTGCTGCTTATGCTTCTGCTAATGCAACCTGATGTGCTTTTAACTTTCCTTGCAGGAACACACTGCTGGCTTGTGTTCAGTAGCACAAATAGGTTTAACCTTACTGGATTGGATATCAGGGGAAGTATAGTGCAGCTGCAGTCATAATCATATTTGGGACCAGCTAGCAGGCCCTTAACAACCTGATTTAATGCTAGCTTACCTATGTTTTCAAGAGTAGAAGTCACCAGCGTACGTCTCAGCTACCGCAGCCAGAGACAGCAACATACTGGCTTGAAGATGTCATCATTTCACTGGTAAAAACCATGGAGAAAGGCAGCACAAGTGATCTGGATGATGCACAGCCACTTGGGAAAAGGCGTGATAGCTGGTATGTGACATTGAGAGTGCTGAGAGCTGCTGATGGGGGATGCTGCAAAAAGTCAGACAATTTCTTTTTTCTGTTTTGACAAGGTCATCCAACCCACCTCCTTGCCCCAAGGCAGGATCAGCCATCGATGGCTCCATCATTCCTGGCTAATGTTTGTCTCACCTGCAGTTAAAAACTTCCAATCTGGCAGGTTGTCCAAGCAACTATATCCTTGCTTCACTACCCTTCCGGTTAGAAACAATTTCCTAATATCTACCCTGATATAGAGCCATCATTTTAGGTTTCCAGCAAAAAAGGTATCTTTTAAGATAACAGATTTGTGTGTGATGTGATTTAGGAGCAGCTGGCCCTGCCTTGGACCACCTTCCACACACTGAATGACATCTTGAGGCCTTTCCAGCCCCATGTACCATGATTTCTCTGGTTATTGTGCTGCTTTCAGGGAAATTATTTGACAGCTAAATCATCTGGAAGTTGTCATTCTGCATGAGGCTGAAGGGAGTGCTGAAAGATGACAGTGAAGCAAATGCCATACGATGCAACAGAGGTTAAAAACATCCTACAACAGCGACCTTCTTAGGATGTGATTTTATATACCCCTAGATACTACACCAGCTCAAGTGTGGATGTTCTGCTCATTTTTAAAAAGGAATAATAGTTTGTACTTATATATAAATTTGCACATAGAAGACAAATAATTATAGCAAGCCAACGTTTATTTTTTTATCTAAAAACAACTCTACAGTTAACCCAGAAAGAGTATATTAGTCATGCAAACATTTCAGAAGAAGGAATGTGGAAATGTCCCTAGTATAACACAGAAAAATTTGTTTCAGAGAAAGTATTTTTGGAGCCTTATTGTTATCTCTGAACAAAGTTCACTGAATTGAATTTACCTCTGCATAAAGTTCTTCTGCATCATATCAGCTGTAATTATTGCTGTTGTGCTAATGGAAAAGGTACATTACTTGGACTAGCAGAGGAAGACTGAGTTGCTTAAATTATACCTTTTTCAAGGCTTTGAGAGGCGGAATTGCTCTAGGCTTTTTACATCTATGGTCAGTCTCATACCCTGAATCCAACAGAGACTTCCTGGGCATGACTGAACCCCTTTGTATTCTGCACTAATATGGTTTCTGTCAGCTCATATTCTAAAATTTAAAAATGTACGGCACAACAGAAAAAATGAAGATGGCAATGGTTCAAGGCCACAATTAGATCACACCTATGGACTGATCTTATAACTGGCAAAACTCATTAAAATTACCCATGTTTATCAAGCAACATTTCAAACAAAATGTAAAAAACATGTAAAGGTGTATTATGCCTATATTAATTTGTTTTCTTTTGATTGGCTTTTTTCTACATAGAAGTTATTAAAAACATTTAAAAATATAAACTATGCCCACAAATTTATTACACTTTGTAAATAGTTAATAAAGATGGAACCTTTAATTACTGATGAAGAAGAGAGAGGCATTAAAATGCTAATATCAGCTCTTGAGAAACTGAAGTTCCATAGGCACGCAGCGATTACTGTCAGAAACTGAAAAAAATAGTTACAATTGGAATTCAGAAGGGTTTTGAATGGAAACCTATATTCTTCTTACTCTTCATTGCATTATAGAAACTAAAAAAATTTATTTTCCCTCACAAAATCTATGTTACATACACAGTAACATCCATGCTTGGTTTCTCAAACTTGGAATGGATAACAGAATGTAGAACCAGATACTTGTATTTTGCAAAGGTTAATTCATTATATCCAGACCATCTAACAGATGAAGATGGCAAACGAGCTGAATGCTACAGTTTCTTCTGTGTCCCAGTGGCCATGTCCCATCAGGCAGAGAGGCAGCCCTGGACAGACAGAGACACCAATCAGCTGCAGGTGAGGCTGCTGAACCTGAATGAGATGTGCAAAATCCTTTGAGGGTGCGAGATTTAGGGCTTTATCCAGACCTCAGGGCCACGTTAGCAGAATACTGATATTTCCTTTTTCCTCACCCTTTGCCTCCTTCAGCTGCTGAAATAACTGAAGGTTGAGAATAGAAACTGGCTTTAGGGTTAAGCTTCTTCTCATCTATATTTATGTATATTTAGAAGGCAACCATCCTTATGTAGGAAGCACTGCAGTTTTAGGTGGCAGTTCGCTTGCTGTGGTAGATACTCTGGGATTAGGTTGCTGCATGCTGGCTAGGCCACCTTCCCTTTGCTGACCCCAGCAGAACACCTGGATGACTACACTATAAAAGTGCCAAAAATCCCACTGAGCACCACTACCTGGGCTGCCTGGATGTACAGCAGACAAGTGGAGCCATTACCCTGGTCATAAATAAGAGGCAGGTTGAAAGACCTTCAAGTAAAACAAAATGTCATATCTTCCGTGATGTGGTTCTACTGTATCTGTTGCTTCAACTGTATTTCTGAATGATGCCGCAGTGCTGCAGCGAACACAGAGATGGAGGCACCAGCACACCGCTTCCTTGATCACAACTCTTGTTTCACAGTCTTAATTGCTACTTATGAGGCCCTTGGTAGCTCAGTCCTCATTGAACGCCTTAGCAAGCTAATGGTTGGTACAATTTAAATTAATTTAGCAACATTAAACATTCATAGCCAAGATTTTAATACTGTAGTCTTAAAACAGTGCTTGCACTAACTAATTTTTCTAAACTGCTAATAACAAGTCAGTGTAGGATGCAAGACCTTAGTAGTGACTCTCTTGCTCAGCTACCAGACTGTTCATACTGTGGTCTGTCACAGCAGATTGCCAGCGCCAGCCTGAGACTGAAATTTTTACTTGAATTATAGATTTCTTCTAGGTAGCAAAAAAGCCACAGTACCTTTTGTGCTTCAGCATGCAGATAGTGCATAAAAAGAATCACCAGACAAGACTTGAAACCTGCGTAATTTTTGAAAGCCTCTGTTTCTTCCTCTGTTTAACAATTGCTTAACAAGAATTTGATATTTCAGAACTGGTATATGACATACTAATAACAAGTTGGCAAGTAACAAAGTAATTTTCTGTCATGTAAATGCAATACCTAACACAAAAATAGGTTTTTCTAAAACAAGTAACTTTGAGGGCTACATGATTAAGTCAGTAATGAACTACTTAATTCTGAGGGCACAGGTTCTATTGGAAATTATAATAGTTTGCATTTGAAATATATTTAATCAGATCATCTTGATGGTCTTTACAAATAGTAAGTGAACTGTAAATACCTTATCAAGACAGTTAAATGATAATTAGATCCAGTTAAACAATATATAAACTAAATCTTAGGAAGGTTAAACTAATTTCCTGTTTAGGCTCATGAGCAAACATTGAGACAATAGAGGAAGGGCTGATTAAATAGGGACTTGAAGAAAACATCCTAAATACTTTGAAATTTAAGAAAGCTTAGGTGAAGACTGGATCAAATGCCCACTTATTCTGGTAAGAACAGACATTTGTAACAGCTCTTCATGATACAGTTTTGCTTTTCTGCTTTTGATAGTGTCATTTTAATTGAACACTATCAATGATCCTTTCTTTAGCTTTTCTTTGTCAAAGTCTGCAGCCCACTGTTGCTTTTCACTTAGACCAGTAAAATACTGGAAATGTACCTGTGGTTTGCTTAAGGGTTTTTGTAGTTGCGTCCAACGTGATATATGGCATTCTAGGTTATTTGAGCCTTGCTTAAAATGAAGAGTGACGTACCATTTTGAAAAACCCCACAAATTTCACTGGCAGGAGGAAGAAAAACATGTAACCAATGGATGGAAGAAGCAACAAAATATTTGGTTGGAGGAAGCACAGAAAACCAGGAATTCTGGCAAAGATTCTTCCTTCAAGCAGCAGAGAGGTGAAAAGGGGAGAATCAAATAATACCAAGAAACAAAGGAGACAAGAGAAGAGAACTGAGAATATGCTAAAAAGAACTTTTCTTCCCCTAAAGAAATAACAATTTATGAATACAGGGGCAGAGGGGAAATGACAAATATATAAAGGAAAATGGAACAACACAAAGAACTGATGGCAAAGAGAATGGAGGCAGAACAAAAAAAATGCAATAAGATATCTTTTGAGTAGAGATAGGAGGGAGAAAAGCAATGAAAAAAAGCCCACATTTTGTGTTTAGATAGTGATACATATTTTTAGTACAAGTTTAATCTTTTGTGGCAGTCATAATTATGCAAAATAGCAATCTGCATCCTAAATACCTAGTAAAAGCAGAAGTACTGGTTTACAGTCTTTCAGAGAATGCAAAGTGCGTGTCATAAATTGTGACATTTTTCAGCATGATATCTGTCATCATCAGTCTGTTCAGAAATTCAATTATTAAGATTTACTAAAGGCTGTGTAATTTTTATAGCATTTATGTGGCATTGCTCTTGTTCAGACATGGTGATTTTTAAATGAATGGCTGACACACGATGATATCCTGAAATCAATAAGCTGAAATATCAGCCAGGAGGAATGGAGGAGTAGAAAAAGAATCAGTTTTCTCTGTAGTGGGCTGCAATCATTGATATGTCCTGTCAAATAATGCTTCATGCATCATGCAATCTCTCTGAGCAGGAGACTAAAATGTAAATGAAACTGACACCCTAAAAGGCTTTGAAGTCTAAAATAGTAGGTTTAAAACCAGCTGTAGTTGTTGGATGAGAATCTTGACTAAGAGCACACCATAGATTCCCTACTGCTGTCATAGTATCTTTCCTCTAACATTTGTTGGTTTATTTGTTGTTACACTAAGGAATCATCACAGCCTTCTCATTGGACATTTCTTAAAAACACTAGATGTAAGATTGGTAACACCACAAGAAATAAAACAACACTTTACTGCCCTGAAGTGCTTAACCCCATGACACCTGCTGGGAATGAAATTGGCTAGGATATTTCCCTCAATACCAGAACTGAAAAGGTCTTGAAAGTAGCTGTAGCTCTTTACAGCTAGTAGACTCAATTTTAAGCAGGAAAAATCCCCAAGCCAAACCCATCCCCAGAAGCTGGATTAGAAACAAGCTGTACAGAATATAAGATTTGTATCTTAGCTACAAGTGAGTAAAACCAAAGGGAAAGCATAGGAAACTAACATCTTTTTCTTAGAAAGACAATTTTGAGTCCTGTATTGTGTTGATTGCTGTAATCATAAGATAAGTTGGCTTGATCATACAATTTTGAGTATGTGGATGATTCAATATCCAGATGTAGAACAAATCTTTTGTGCCAAAAAGTAACCAATAGTCAATAATGACATCAAAACATGTATGTTTTCTGTAAAGTAGGATTTAGATAAACATCTTGTAAAATTCAGCTAATATTATATTCAACCAAGTTGCGGTGGCATTCTCTCTCAAGAAGAACAAATACCATGGTAATCTATTTAGAAAGCATCCATTCCTTTTTAATTCTCTGCAGATGAATATAAAAGTCTTGGTTTGTTGAGATGAACTAGACATTTCCCAAATATTTAAGTAAAAGGGCTTCATTCATGATTGGTTAAGTTGGGCACATGAGTATTGCTAAAATGGTAACACTGTAGATTTTTTGTCTGCACTAAGCTTCCCAATTCGCTCTTCAAACATTTGAATAGTGCGATTAGCATCTTCATTTGGCAAGGGAAAATGTTAAAATTCAGATGGAACTCATCTAATTTTAAGCATTATGGAAATTAATTTGCAGCTTCCTATAGAATGGAGTTAATCAATCTCTTATTATTGTGATATCTTCTTATATTTAATTATAGCTAGTTACACTGCACATTTCATAGAGAAGTTTGTAAGGCTATGCAGAGCATGGCCATTGTCATTAACTGAAGACCTTTTGTCTGAACAGTGTAAGGTCCTTTTTTGTAGAGCACTCTAAAAGCAGGAATCAATTTGCTAGCTCAAATAAAGACTTTTTTAAAAAATATTTAAAAGTATTCAGCACTTTCAAACAAAAATACTCTTTATATTGATAATTTATTTTGTAGCAATTTATTTTAGGTTACTATCAAGCTGCTTTCTTCTTTTTGCTACCTTATTATCAGGTTGTTTGTACCAAGTTTGGAGACATTTTCTGTTGCAGGTTTGGGCTTTTTCTGTGTTTTGTGGTGGTTTTTTTCCATATGGTAAGCCTGACAGCTGCTTTGTGGAAAGTTTACTCTTTTAAAATTGCTGTTATCACTGTGCTGAGCCTCTGCTGCAGATTCAGTGAAATGGAAATGAAGGAAAGGTGCTACTCAAAACAAACGGAAAGCTGATAAAATTGCATCCTCAGCAGCTTCCACCGAAAAATGAATGGAAAAGGTGTTTGCAATTCAGTGGCGCAGTTACAGTCTATGTCCTGCAGCAAACAATTGGCCAGATCTTGCTCTCAGGGAGGCAAAGAGCTGGCTTTCCCTTCAGTTCAACCAGAGGTTTGGAATCGGTACCTATATTTTTCCTAAGAGGTTAACAAGTTAAAGCAGAAAATGGCACATTGTGAAAGGTTACAGTTAATTCTGTCACGTCACAGTCATAAATACAACAGTGGTTTAAATAAGACTTTTCTCCTCACTGGTTTTCATAATCTTTTTTTTTTTTTTTTTGAAAAAAGTGTGTAATAACAGAGGTCCAACAGCTCCTATTTAAAGACCCAAAAAAAGAAAACTGTATTGTTAGCCTGTGAAAGAGAATGAGTGAGTTGTGAGTATGCTTTTCGCATACTCCCTTAGAAGAAAAGCGTACAGAAGCAGAGGGATTCAGCTCATAAAAACAATTTTGAACCTCTGCCTTGAGGCAGGGCTGCTGGCAGGCAACAGAAGCAGAGGCATGCCTTTCCAGCTCTTAGAGTAACTCCCATGTCACTTTGATGACCCAGTAGAAGATTAAGTTAAACACGGATAGTCTCATGACTTCACAGGAGCTTACAGTGCTGTGTGAGGTAAATGTCTAGAAAATAAAAATGTCTGCTTCACTGAGGAATATATATATATTCCTCTTCATCTATGTCACATGTATATGGAATTAAAGATGCCAAAAAGTACATAATGTAAAGCCTGCATCACTGTTGACGTTAAAGTGAACAGCTGAACTGTTGAAAAAACAACTCAAATTTAAAATTCAGCTGTCATATTGATGAATTACATTAATTTATGTGCATACAGATCTCAAGAAAGAGACAAGAACAAAACAGAACAGTAATTAGATAGGGCCTCAGAGTATATTGAGAACTATCCACCATAGGCCCAAGGTTTAATTATTTAATAAATTGCTGCATTTTACCTAATATTTCAACTCCTCTGTGTCAGATGCTTCATACAGGCATAAGGAATAATTTCTCAAGGTACAGTGAGGCAGTGAAAATGGGAATACAGAAAAAGAATAGACCTGTATATCTGCTGTAAATATTACACAGAACTCAGCTGTTATACAGATATAGTAATATTCATGGACACAAAAATGAAACTGTATAATAATAATATACTATATAAATATTATAATAATATACTATATATATCTTCATATGTGTTATAACTTCTTTTTGCTTTGCTATCCAACAGTTGTTGGAAAGGACATCTGCATTGAATAGACTGAATATACTATATTCAATGCAGATATCAGTTTGGGCTGTTGAGAGACTGGAAACACATTTCAAATGTGCCAGGGATGGTGACTCCACCACCTCCCT
>JAOXNO010000013.1:107009085-107026830 GCA_028565335.1 Limnodromus scolopaceus | reverse complement strand
AAGCTGAATATTTAGCTGGCTATTCCAGAAGAATAATGTGTTTATATTATATACACTTAATCTTAAATAAAATTTCATGTCCTTTCTGAGGAAAAATGTTCTGTTTTTTAATTATAAGTTATTATTGAGGGATTTCCAAAGAAACATTACTGTAGCTGAGAACTTCCTTTTTTCACCTTCTCAAGGCACATAAATTCCTTACACATTTTCCTGCAGACAGGACAGAAAGTCCAACAGGTTTCACTTACAGAGTGATTTTTCCTTTCTTTTGTTTTCTTACCAAAACAAAGACAGTTGTGTTGAGGAGAGGAGAAAGCTTGATCAGTGAATCTTACCAAACAAGTTAAGATCCATCTGTTCCCGCCCCAGAGCTGTTGTTACCTCCTTGGAGTTCAGACGATTATTTGAAAACAAATTTTGATTTAGCACTACCTGCTAACTCTGAACAAGTTCTGCCTTTGAGTAAAGACAAATATCCAATTTATACTCTAAATCTCTGCATTATTCCAGATTTTCTAACAGAAATGTCCACAGACATCTTTAGAAAAATGTGTCTTACTGTGAGTAGTCCAGGTTTTTTTAATGTTGTTTTTAGCTTTTTCTTTACACAGTAAATCTCTACTATGTAAGAGAATATTTAGCCAACACCTTCCACACTTATGAAGATTTGGTCGAATTCTGTGAAAAAAACTTTCTAGTTAAGTTAAATGTCTATAGAGAGGAAGGAAAGCATTAAATAAAAAATAGTAGTAAAAGCTGTGTACCTTAGTAGGTCTCTTGTATTCCCTGGTGGCTACTTTCATAGATGGGATATTAGAATAGCAAAACCTTCTTGATGATGTTCAGTAACTTGTGATATATTAATAGCTGATAACTTCTCAAGTTCATAAAGTGTCTAGTAACACTACAGACTATTGTCATTTAAAGAAGAAAGCTTTGTGGCAAAGATTAGACAGGAAAGAGTGAGAAGAACACTCAGATATCACAGTGAAGCCAAGTTTCATAGTCTATTTAGCTCACACTTAAAAAATAACATTAAATCATATAGCAGAATAAACTATATCCAAAAAATGTAGCTTTTCAGGAAGGCACAAACAATGACTCAACAGTTCAGTTTTATCGAAATGTAAAATTGTATCAAATGGGAAAACCCACTCCTAAGGCTAAGCAAATATTCAGAGGGAAGATTTATATCAGGCAGCCATACTAGAATCATGTTGTGAAAAAGTAATTTAGAAATTAAAAGGCAGGCTCAGTCCAGTACATTTCTGAGACTTCTTGATAACACATAAACTATAGTTCAAGCTTAATTAGAGAAGTCCAGGAACCACTCCTGAAATGACGTCACTGTTGTGACAGCCTAGAAAATAAAAAGAGGGATCTTGCTGACTCTTAAGTGCTGTTCTTGACATAAGACATTGTACCCGGCTGTAATATAGAAAATATGGGGCAGAGCTCCAGCGGTGCCAACTTTAGCACTTGCTCACTTCAACCTGGGTTACAAATGCTGGGATAAGATCATTGTCCTTCAGGGAAGACAATGCCTCCTAGCACATCTCAGTCCACTTCATCAAGTATTTCAAGCACATTTTTGTCTTGACAGAAAGTGACACAAATTGCTTTTTGTCTTCTTCTTTGTACAATGCTCAAAGCTCATTGGTGGCTGACAGGCACTGTCTTAACAAAACCAGATTTTGGCATAATTAAACTTTTTAGTTTAATCAGTTTCAGTTGAAACAATAATAATGACTATGAAGGGAATTTTGAAATATTGGTGAAATAACATGAGGCAGTTGTTGATGTTGTAGCTTTAGCTTATGTTAAGTACCCTAGGCTCTGATATTTTCATCAGCACTTCTTTGTGGCCTATTATATTCACAGAGGTTCTCATACTCTAGTTTCAATGAGAGTCCAATTTATCTTCTTGATGTAGGTGACAGCCTAGTCCCTAACACCTGAACTGGCCATTTCAGAGCAAAAATTTGAAGTTTGCAGATCAAAATTCTTTCAGTGGTTGTCCAAAAGAATTTTGATTGTTTCTGGTTGCATCATGGTAACCCCTCCCAAAATGTTAAATTCCTTTCACTTCAAGACAGCTCAGTTTGCAAGGGATATAATTCAGTTGTAGAAGGACAGATCACCATGTTTTTTTGCAAATGGCATTTTTTTACTATTGATGATCCTCAACATGGCTGATATACACGAGTTGAATACAGAGCTCTCACGGTGTTGCAGGGTAAGGGAAAGCAGAGCACAGCAGTAAGTGCAGGACGGAAAGGAGAGGATGGAAATTTCACCCTCAAGCATTTCTCCGAGCTAGAAAATGCCCACAGTAATTGCAGCACATTATAAAAGGTGATAGACAAAGACTGTAGGAAACACATGTCAGCTTCAAAGAGTAGGGAAGGGAATAATTACAGACCCTTGAGACAGACTGATGTTTGTCCAGTTCCCTTTCAGAGTGAAGCCTTAATCAGAAAAGCCTTTACTTTTTTGGTGCCTCTGAAGCTCAGTGACTGCAAGAGCTTAAAAGGTTTAAAAAGAAAAAGGAAACAGTGCCACCTAACTGTGAGAACCGCATTTTTTCAGTCATTACAGCTACATGAACTGATACTTTATATTTTAAGGATTGGGGAAGGGTGGTTCTTTGTGAAGAACTCTTACCTGTAACTAAAATATTACTAATGTGTGCCTTTTCTAAAATTATTACAGGGAGAGTCCAGTTTTCAGTAGAAAAGTCTTCTTGATCACATTGCATGTGTTAAAAAATTGTTTTTTCATTTGAAGACAGCTAATCAGAACAAGATTCATACTTAATTGAAGACTCCATGTATGGTCAGACCATGTATGCTTGACCCTAAGGACACTAACTACTCACTTGTAAACTGCATAACTGTATTAATAAGAACATACAGATATCTGCATGCTTGCTTTTTCTGTAATTCTTTCCATCAGTATTTGTTTCCAAAATTTTCACTTCCATATTGCAGAAGCCCAAAGCCTGTTGTGACTAGTTACCACAACAGTGCCTCAACTGAGAACCAAATGAAAATTTTATGAAGCTTTCCACCCTAATGACTGAATGTAATTTGCAGTGCCAGGTGAATCTATGTTTGGGTAGGTATTGGCAGTGTGAATGCCCATCCAGACCTAAGTTATACACGTGTAGGTTCATAGTCCAGTTTCCAAAACCATTCTCACCCCAGATACTGTGCAAAAACAACCCACAGAATTTGTGATCCTACTGCAACAGTTTGAGTGCCTGAATGAAAAACAATGAAGAGGAAATACTTAAAAAAATTAATCAGAATAAAACTTGTAAAGTTCAGTGAACATCACAAATACTAAACTGGTACCATATAAGCCTGTTTATTGTCAATGAAAAGAAAGTTTATGTGCACTTTTGAAAGTATCTACTATAAATTCAAACGTATAAACATATTTTCAGTCAGTTGTTTTCTGTTTGCAACAAACTAAAGATGTGATGTGCTGGGCCCTGGAGTTTGCATATGTGTCTTGTCCTGAAGAGAAAATAACCACCAGCTATTTGTTGGCAACTTATTCTTGTACCTCCTCTGAACCTACAGCTTATCTACTTACACTTACATTTCTTCATGTTATAAAATCTCTCACAAAGAAGAGGGTGAAAATTGGATATTAGGAAAAAATTCTTCACCAAAAGGGTTATCAAGCACTGGAACAGGTTGCCCGGGGAAGTAATTGAGTCATCACTCATGGAGGTATTTAAAGGACATGTAGATATAGTGCTGGGGGATATGGTTTAGTGGCGGACTCGGCAACGCTAGGTTAATGGTTGGACTCAATGATCTTAAGAGTCTTTTCCAACCTAAACAATTCTATGATTCTATGTGCAGCAAAATGTCCATCAGATGAAACTGAAACTTAATTTTTAAGAACAGCTGATAGTATGCTCTCAGGCATGGAACTTTTAGCTACTTGCTTTGATGTTTCCATTGTAAACAAAACTTAATTTCAGTGTCATTTTGTATGATTTTGCCTAACAACAAGCTTTGCTGACTAACAGTGTTATAGATGAGAATCTCTTTACTTCAAAGGCTAGGATCCATCTGACATTTTCAAATACCGCTAAAGCATTCAGCAAAGCAATTTGTTGCATATTCCAACACAGTAAAAAGAATTATGCTTGAGTCTGACGCTAAGCATGAGATAAGGCATCATTCCCACATTTGCAATTTGATGTACACTCTTCATCCAGTACATTTACAATTATTTCCTTTTGAACTTTTTCCCTTGACAGGAAAAGACCAGTAAAAAATATCTATTAATCATAATATTTCTATATGATCCTTTTAGAAATTTTCTCTCACTTTTTTACTTCAGAAATATGCTGGGAACAAAGCAAACACACAATTCTGGGCCTTAATCCTTGAAAGATTGCATGTGTCTGAACATCTAGGACAACCTCAGATTCATTTCTGCAATATGACTGCCATGGATAAAACCTGCCTGTTTCAGAGCTGTGTACTTCAAGTATGAACTAGCCTTATGTAAGAAAAGAGCAAATTGTGGCTGTGGGAACAGAAAGCATAATCCATGCAACTGCCTGTGAAAAAGACCTTATTCTCTATCAGAAAAACAAAACTGTTTATTTTGGTATTTTTGAGATTTCATGCTACTTCGAAAGTGGGAAAAAAAATAAAATCCATAAATTCCATTTTTCCAATGCAAATTACAGTTTTATCATTAAGATTAAAAGGACAGAAAGTGTTCCTATTTTGTTCAGTTTCTGTATTAGCTGTTAGCTGCACTATTAATGTACACACAGAAAAGTCTTCCCTTGGGCTGGAATTTATTTTATTGCTTTTCTTCTTCAGTTAATAAGTTGGAAAAATGCAACAAAAACCCCAGTTTATGCTGAAGTGAATGCAGCAAGTAATGAGGCAGGCAATATTTAAAAAAAACCCCTATGATACCAGTGCTCAAATGTAGTACACATCAAACAGGGGTGTTACAATGTCGCTCTGCTCTTCAGTCTTGCTCTCACACTTGCGGTCTCTTGCACAATTCACACTCGTCCCTGCCTCTATATGCACACACAATCACACATGCACATGTAGTCAATCACTGGGTAACAAAAGCAATTACAGGAGGTAGAAGTGATTGCCACACTACATAAAAAGGATTTTAAAAGAATATAATAAGTCTGCATATGTATACATCTTTCACATAGGTACATACACGCACACATATATATACAAATACTAGAATATATATTGGAATATTTCCTTGCACTAGAGAAAATCCACAGCAGATGAGGGAAGCTCTAGCATCATGATCTGAAGTCGTAATATGTGTGTTTTATAGGAAAAGGACACCTGGGAAGAAATGCCAGCTTGTGGTACCCTCCTTCCCCTTCTGTCCCTCCCCTCCCCACCAGCACTAAGTGAAACAAGCTGCCATCCTGACACAGTCTGAATGTGGCTACTTTGAAAAGCTTTCCAAGAGCACAAAACCCATACAGCTCCTGGCCTCACAACTACTTGGCTGGTGTTGCTTTCTGCTTTATTTTCTCCTTTGTAATTCTCCATCCCACAACGCGTGTTCACTCTTAACACAGGGTCTTTTTTGCCTCACCAATACTCTTGCATGGGGTTGCATCAAGAGCTGATAAATATAAACCACCTGTACGAATACCAAAGGAGAGGCAAACCATATGGTTGCAAAAGCTCTTGATATCTTTAGATTAGTCTCTTTTGTATTTCAAAAATCAAAGTGAGTCTTACCCATCTAGCATTTGTATCAAGATATAAATCAGTCTCCTCTCATTTTCTCCCAGTATAGATTTTCTAAATAGGAATAGCTATCTGCATGGACATCTCTGCAGTAATGTAAAAATAAATAAATTTGCATCCCAAAAGAATTACAATTTGAACTTTGTAAGTCAAAGTTAATTGGTTAAGGAGAAGTTGCTTTTGGTTCCTCAGAATTCCCTATGTGCAAGTGTTCAGCACATAGTGGCTGCTAGGCTAAGGCTTGGGTGTTAGGATCACACAGTACAGTTGTTTACGCTATACATTTTCTGCTGATAGCTCTATAAAAGTTTCCGATGCATTACAAATGTTGCTGTTGGAAAGAAGATCAGTCTGCTGGTCAGGTCCCGAGAGATTCATAGAACTCACTATACTTTAATGGGAGTCAGTGGGATGCAGATATACTGCAAATGCTTATTATCACTCAGGCTGTGGACCAAATTGAAGACAAGATACAACATGAAATGCTGACTAATGCCGGCAAAAAGGAAGATGAAAAGTAGAACAAAAGATTTTCCTAGTGGTAGTACAACAGATAGGAGGAAATCTATGCCAGTGTATAAGGCTGGAGCCTGCTGCTTGCCCAGTGAAGCAATCAGAGAGGCAGCTGAACTTGATATTAGAGGACTTCCCTTGTGTAAATGGAACCAGTGGGTGACATATCAGATAGCAAGGCTAAGGTGGAAAAAGTAAAGTCAAAGGCCTTTATGCTGTATTGGTTCTTGGCTCCCAAAATTGTTCTTGTGGATGACAGGCAGCTGGAGGTGAGTTATAGCAGTCTGAAACTATTCTCACTCATTAGCTAGAACTGGAGAGCTATGAAGCTGGGAGTTCAGCTGCATTATCTCTTCTCACCCTCCAAGCACCTGCTGTGATTTCAGCTTTGCTAGTCCCCAGCGTGGTGATTGACATCAGATGCACTAGTGACACAATCTGGCCTCAAGAGGAGCTGCAGCCTGGCACTGCCTCCTTGGTCAAACAAGCCACCACTGGGATCAAGAGACTGGATTTGGGACACAGAACTGAGCAGGACTATAAAGGTGGGTGTAGGGTGGCTCAGAGCTATCCAAGCATTATGCCAGGGCTTGTGGGGAGGTCACCTTATTCAAAAAGCACTCAGAGGAGCTCTTCTTGCCCTTGTTATGATTATCATTGAAATCATTAGGAACATTAAGAATTAATCTCTTTCTTAACCTTTCCATCCACTTCTTCCTCATATTTATATGCTTCATTAATGAGAGCCTTCCTTTCTATTTCATCATGGGCTTTCATATTTCTGTATTTCCAGGACATCTGAATGACAGCCAAAGTAACATGCATTTTCCTAGGTATGTGTCACATCACCTCATATGCATGCTATTTCAAAATGAGGTGGTGTTGGTGTTTACTTTATCTTTTTATGTGCAGAATTTCTACAGCTGTAATTTTTCTGACAGAGCTGTTGGGCTGCTTCTTCTTCTTTTGGGGTTGTTTTTGATGCAGTGACCAAAATTCTGTATAGTCTCTTCACATTGAAAATATACCAATTATTTCTGTAATGGCAGTGCCTTTACTGTTTTCTATGCTTCTCTTCATGCAGCTCACTAATAGCTCAATAATACAGCCTAATATTCTCTCCAGTAAATCTCTGAAAATATAACGATATGCTCTTAGAGATTTTCAGCAATTTTTGAAAAAACTTTTTAATCTAAATTAATCAACTTTAAAATCACTCCTCGACATCCACTGAATTACACATGTTCAAACAGAGCTACACTGGCCATTTAGTCAGGGTTCATTTATTAATTGGGTAGAACCAGCTGACAAGGAGTGCTCATCTCCTTGCTGGCCAATTATTCTCCTCATGTCTACAGGAGGAGTGAGGAGTCTGAGGTTACAGCTTTACAACTAAGATATTTAAGCCCTGAATAATTTGGTATGCTCTCCTATGACGCCATTTAGTTTTCATCTTTTTTTAGAAGTTCTTGTCATTAATTATGAAGAACAATGTGATTGATAAAAGATCTGTGATATTCAACATGTAAATCTACTGATGAGTATATGCTCTAAAATGCCATTAACTATCAAAGTATATTTGTGATTAAAATTCAGTTTCTTCTAGATAAGAAAACAACATCCATTTGTAACAATCACTCACATTAATACAGGCTTATTGACTGCTTAGACTCATAAATAAACGTGATGTTTTTGGAATACACTTCTGAATATAGTATGTAATCTTTCAGCTTTTGTTGCAGAAGGATGTCTACAATCACATTTCATAACCCTTAGGCCTTTTTCTCAGTATTTTTTGGAAACTTTTCCAGCAAACCCACAATAAAAGCAAGGGTGAAACCCTGATCCTTTTGACGTAAATCAGAGTTTTGTCATGGACTTCAGTCAATTCAGGATTCTCTTCGTATGTGACTGCTGTTTAAGAAATGGAAAGTAACTTCCTTGGGGATATTCATTAAAAGAAACAAGAAAATCTTAAAGCTACTAAAGTGCTCTCCTTATATTTATTGTTATAGCTGTGGCTTGTTTTTAGTATGGATAGAATCCGTCAATTTCTCATAATACCATATTTTTCTGTTAGCTTATTAAAAAATGAATATGTAGTTACAGATGAATATGCCCAAAATGATATAGTAGGGGTAATTTTGTTAAAGAATAGCGTATGTAGGGCTGCTCTTGACTAAATGAATTTATATTTCAGAACCTCGTTCAAATCAAAATTAGACCTGCTGTACAGCTTGTCAGCCATCTCCTTCATGTTTACCCTAAGGTCCCTTTTATGATCCTGTGACAATTATAAACAATGTTCAAATGGCTGCAGTTCTACATATGCACTCACATTTCAGTTTTGTATTGTCAGAGGGGACTACGAATGCAGAACAGATTTTTGTGAAGCAGCCATCTTTCATGGAGTATTTAACATCCCATTTTGTTCAGTGCATCTATGTTAACAGAAGCTTAAAGTATTAATGTTACTCTTGGAAGAAGGCTTAGCTGTTATTCATGACACTTTTCCTGTATGCTATATAAAAACAAAATTAGCATAGCTACAGCTTGCTAATATATCTGGCACCAAACATGGATACTTGGGATTACTGGGCTTTTTGGCAGCAAAGTACTGGTAATGCTGTATGACTGGTTTGGTAGCCTTGTCATTATCACCCCATGATACCTTCAGAGTTCAATCTGTTAGCCCATTTGCCTACTTAGCAGGTCAGCAACTGGTGAAAACATTGCAGACAATATTTTTCCATAAAACAGCTTCCCACCAAGATCAGTTCACTGAGCTAAAAGCTCCTAACTATTCTCACTTGGCCAAACACAATTAGTGTCACTTAAAGACTTGAAAAGAAAGAGAACAACAGAGAGCTGTGTGGCCCATGGTTTTTCCAGAGGCAGTTACTTAGTGCTGGAAGACTAAGAGTCAGCACCGGCCCATGTTTTATAACTCCACAGTTGTATTGCCACCAGCGTACGCTTCTTGCTACGGCACAGCATTCACAAAGTTTTATTTGAGGAGACAAGACACCAGCCTGACTCTCAATGTTTTAACACAAGCCCATTGCAGACAGACTACCATATTTCTCCAAGGCTCACACACTGAATCCACACAGATTTTTCCCATTTAGTCTTGTGTTTTCAGATATGCGGGCAAGATGGACAGTATTTCAGCTAAATGCGTGTCTGCTCCACATGTGCAGAACCCAGCAGCATACCTAGTGCCTGTCATGTGCAGCTATGATTGCGAGATCATGGAAAGAGCCAGGCAAACACTGAAGTATGTGCTTGAAAATAAGTCCACTTTTCTCCAGGTTTATCCTTCCTTTTTCCTGAGTTCGAAATAAAAAAAAGCTTTAGAAATTTCTCTGTGACACTAATACCCTTTTATCTATAAAACTGTTCCACTTAATTTAGAGCTGTGATTGTGAGCCCCTGCGTGTGTTCATTTTCTGGAGAAGTAAAAGATTTCTGCTTCCTTTGGAAATTTTTTCTTTTTTTTTGCTCTCTAAAATGAAATGCAGTGTTACACTGTCAGATGAACGAATTCTGATTACTGTATTTATATCAAAGTTCTCAACAATCACTTCTCCAGAGATCAAGCTGCAGATATTTTACCAGTCTTAGTAAGCAGCAGGACCCTTTGCAAGTATCACCTTTTCTTCACAGGCCTGGGAGAACAGGAAGAGGATTTCTCAAAATAGTTGAAATTTTTGCAGTTATAGTGGGAATTTTAGACAGCAATATATCATTTCTAGTCTCAGAATAATGCTGGTGGGAAGGGACTTTGGGAGGTCTCTGGTTCAGCCTCCTGCTCCAAGGAGAGTCAGCTGTGAGATCCAACCAGGTTGCTCAGGGCTTTGTCCAGTTCGTTCTTGAAAACCTCCAAGGACAGAGACTGCACAGCCACCATGGTGAACCTGTGCCTCTGCCTGGCTTTCCATAGGCTGAAAACCTTTCTTAAATCCAGTCTGAACCCCTCTTGTTTCCATTTATGCCTATTGTCTCTCATTCTCCCACAAGTGCCAGTGTGATGAGCTTGTTTTTTGTTTTCTGGGTAATGTCATTATGTACCAGCAGCTACTATTAGATGCCCCCAAAGCCTTCTTGTCTCACTGCGGCTGAACCAGCCTTGGTCCCTCAACCTCACCCTACAGGACCCAACCATCCTGGTGGCCCTCCATCCAGATTGTAACAGCCTAACATGTATACAAGAACACAGCAGCAGAAAGTGTCAAAAGCTCTGCTGAAGTCATGGCAAATTATATCTATTGCCTACCCCTCATCCATCCAGCCAGATGCTTTATCACCAAGGTCAGTCAGACTCCTCAGGCAGTACCCACCCTTGGTAGAGCCATGAAGGCTCTTCCCCATAACCTTCTTCTCCTTCACATGTCCAGAAGAGTGTTGTAAGGGGACACTGTCCATGATTTTCCCAGAAACCAAAGTGAATGAGATCGACTAAGTTCTAGTTTAGAAATCAAATTTTACAAATCAAAAGCTTTGGGGATCTAGGATGGGCAATAGCATACAAGTCTGATCCACTAATGAAATGTCTTCTTTGGACAATTGACATTATGGTGTAGAGCAGTTTAAATTTTTTCTTCATGTTAGAGCTGAAGGTAGAGAAATTATCTGTGGTTAATAGAGGGGAGGTTATATCCTGGTTTGTTTGTTTTGTGCTGTGTTTTTTTTATGTCTATATTTCTTTTAGCAGCATAAAATGGTTTGGGTTAGAAGGGACCTTCAAAGATCAAGTCCAACCCTCCTTCCATGGGCAGGAATATCTTCAACTAGATCAGGTTGTTGAAAGCCCCATCCAATCTGACTTTGAACGCTTCCAGGGACATCCACAGCTTCTCTGGGCAACCTGTTCCAGTGTCTTACCACCCACATTGTAAAAAATGTCTTCCTTATGTCCAATCTAAATCTACCCTCTTTCAGTTTAAAACTATTTCCCCTTGTCATGTCACTATAATCTCTGGTAAAAAGTCTTTCTCCATCTTTCTTTTAAGCAGTATTTATGCATTAAAAGGCCTATAAGGTCTCCCCAGAGCCTTTTCTTCTTGAAGCTGAACAATTCCAACTCTCTCAGCCTTCAGAGGAGAGGTGTTTCAGCCCTCTGACTATTTTAGTGGCCCTCCTCTGGACCTGCTCTAAAAGACCCATGTGTTGTATGGGGGACCCCAGAGCTGGATGCAGTACCCCAGGTGGGGTCTCACAAGACTGTAGCCACAGCCTGCTGCCCACGCTTCTTTTGATGCAGCCCAGGATATGATTGGCTTTTGGGGCTGCAAACGCACATTGCTGGGTCATATCCAGCTTTTCATCCACCGGTATCCCCAATTCCTTCTCCGCAAGGCTTCTCTCAATCAATTCATCCTGCAATCTGTATTGCTATTGTGGATTGCCCTGACCCACGTGTAGGACCTTGCACTTGGCCTTGCCGAACTTCATGAAATTCACATAGACCCACTCCTTGAGCCTGTCATGGTGCCTCGGAATGGCATCCTTTCCCTCTAGTGTATTGACCGCACCACTCAGCTTGGTGTCATGTGCAAACTGGCTGAGAGTGCACCAATTCTCATTGTATATGTCATTGGTGAAGATATGAAATAGTCTTGGTCCCTGTACAGACCTCTGAGGGATAACACTTGGTACTGGTTTCCACTTGCATATTGAGCCTTTGACTGTAACTTTTTGGACATGAACATCCAACCAATTCCGTATCCATTTGACAATCCATTCACCAAACATATTTCTCTCCAATTTAGCAGCATGAACATCTGGGGGGACCTTGTCAAAGGCCTTACAGATGTCCAGAGAGATGACACCCATAGCTCTTCCCTTGACCACTGGTTCAGTCACTCCATCATCGAAGGCGATGGCACAGGAGTTGGAATTTGATGATCTTTAAGGTCCCTTCCAACTCTAACCATTTTATAATTTTATGATTCTATGATTTTATGATTAGTCAGGCACAATTTGCCTATGGTGAAGCCATGTTGGCTGTATCTGATCACCTCTCTGTCTTCTATGTGTTTCAATATATTTCCAGGGGGATCTGTTCCACAGGTAAGTCACAGAGGTAAGGCTCACAGGACAGTAATTCCCAGAGTCCTCCTTTTTAAAAATGGCTGTGACATTTCTCCCCCTCTTTCTTAAACATTTTGAAGAACATTCCATAGACCTCATTCATAATTAGTGCTTCTGTCAACTTCCATGAAAACTAAAAAAATAAGTTGCTAGAAAATTTTATTCCAAACTTTTACTAGTGAAATTAATTAAATATTGTGCACTCTGTGTGCAGTGCTATTTAAATAATTTTTAATAAATAAATCCTCAAGAAATGGGAAGTCTCTAAAGAAAGATATTATAATTCATACAGATCTGTTAGAGGAAGAATTCATGTAAAATATAAAAATGGTGAACAATATCTTTCAGTAACAGTTCTTTCCTAGTTTGAAGATCCACTCCCTACTTCAGCATATTAAATCTTTATTTATTATGCTTATTGGTGTTTGACTCCAGAAATAGTTGCTGAGGGTGAAACATATTCTTAATTCTGTACATATGTGGTGTAGATATTACTCAAATGGATTATAGAGTTTTAATAATTTATGCAAAATAGTCTATAGAATAGGATTAAGTTAAATAAATATATTTTATCGTGATATTTAGTAACAACAGTAGTGACAACACAATGTAATGCATGTGAAAACTAGTAACAGTAAGAGTTTTCACACATATTACATTATCTTGCATTTCTGACCTCAGTTGCTCTTGATGCTAATGTGCCATGCTGTGCCCATTCAGATGTAGTTTAGTAATTTGATACATTTTTGGCCCACAATAATTTCATCAGAAATCTGGAAGTAGAGAAATCCTTTTAATGTTGTTGCAGTTTCCTGAAAGAGCAATAATCACAATAAATATTATTCAAATGCATAATGAGTTACTTAACTGATGCATGCCTTCATATATCTCGCTGCTTCTCCTGACTATGTTTTTTTTTCCTTGTCTGCCCGTTTCGTCATATATCACTGTCGCCTTTTACACAATGCACACACAGAGAGGTTAATTTTTCTCAGTTTTCAGAATTGTTAAAATTATTTTCCAGTGTATGCCTTTTTCCTTCCCAGTTGTTTTTCATGTCCTGCCTCGTAATGAACATCACTTATGCCACAAATATGAAATCCTGCTTATCCATGTTCAGAAAGGCAAACAGGCAGTCAACAAAAGTTCATTGCAAAGTATAACATAACTAGTAGGAGGATAAGAGCTGCTTTGATGGGAAAATAATCCCATCAAAATGGGAATTAAAAGGAAAGAACAAGGATTTTCCCACAAAAGAATAGGCTTCAGAAAGAACATGGAAAGGGCTTCCAGCAACAGGAAGGATCTGATATTACATTAAAGTATTTAAATGAAGGGGTAATTGAAGAAGTGACTGAAGCCCAAGATTTCCCTTTCCCAAGTGACTGCCCTAAACAACAGGCTACAATTCTGCTCTGACTATAGTCATGTTGTAGTCATGGTCTAGTGAATCAAGTCTGATGAGCATTTGCCTCAGTAAGTGAAGGTTCACATCTTCTTACAGCAGACTTCTCTTGTCCATATTTTCTTAACATTCTAAACAATCAAAATTCAGCTCTGCTTATGGTTGTAGCTGCTGCTAATCTGCTTGGCTATTTAGTATTCAAAGTTTAGCTGGCATGATAAAGAAGTAATCTATTAAACCCGAGACATTAAATAAAATTAGGATGATTAAATATTTGCAGTCTACATAATGTTTATCTTTGTAAATAGCATGAAGAGTCACAAAACTGACTTTATTGCGGGCTTTTCAGTAAAATGTATTGTGTCTACTTAGAAATATTTAACCAGCATAATACCTTCTCGTGTACATATTCAGGCCAAGTGTGTTAGAATAAATTATCTGAAATCAACCTTAGATTTGATGTTTGTTAACAAAGAAGGATCATTGTTAGTTATTAAATAACTGTGTAGGTGCTATATAAAATTTAAGTATTTTAAAATTGCTGTCAAATGGAAAAGATGAAGCTGAGAAATTTTCCATCATACACAGCGTGATAAAAGCTTGTCTGTGTCAAAGAGATCATATTGTTTGCCACTGATTTTACTGTGTGTATTAATAAACTTCTAGCTATTATAATTGCTGCAGTAAACAGGATACAATAAATATCTGAACTCAGTATCTGTGTATAATGATCTACAGCTGTAGGGATAGAGTCTTCAATTCTGTGAAGTAAAAATTAGGTCTTGAATTGAATCTGTAACAGGGAGTGGGTGCCTGTGTCCTCTTGTTAAGCTATGGAGTAATCATCATTACTTAGAAGCAAATTTAAATTAATTATATTTTTTAATTGACACATTTTATTAACACAGCTTTAGAAATGAGGGTAGTTATTTCATGAAGCTCTTTATGATTCTCAGTATAAAATAATGCAGACTTTAGAATAAAATTAGATAATCAGGGAGATTAATTTCTTCTCAAAGCATATAATCCCCCAAAAGAGTAGAATGTAACTTGAGAAAAGCAACTATGCAATGATGACAGTATAAAATCAAATCATTTAGTCATTTATAGGTGTCCCCTTCCAACAATCTTATTCTGCTGATTAAAAAAAAATCTGGAAATCTATTTTACTTAGTATGAACTCAAATAAACTTAACCACTTCCATTAGAAATAAGATTTTTTTCCCCACACATGAACTTAGATGTCTAAAAATGTCTTCATTTATCAGAAAACCTAAACAAATAGGGAATCACTCATTTAGTACAGTTACACCCTTTAAGTGGGATATTTTAAAACTGGAACTTTGGATGTTTATGGAGTGGGAAATAAAGTCATAGCAAACAGTGACTCTAAGAACTGGTGGGTAATTATCTCAGAATTTCTCACAAGAAATGTAATTACTTCATTCTGCCTCTATAACGAAGGGAATCTTTAGCTGTCTAAATAGGGGTGATGACATAAAAGTAAGGAAAGGGCCTACCCTCAATTTGCAGCAGTTGACTGTGCTTCAAGATGACTGTGAAAACTGGAGAAATTTCAAAATACACTGAAAGGTGCAGGAGCTGGAAAACACTTCTAATAGGTGCATAAGGACCTTGCTTCATTCAGATGCCCAAGAAGATGACCACATAAAACTTGACCACTGTGTTTAGGTACAGGAACAAATATGAGGTCTTCTTAAGTGTCTGATGAGCTGATGAGAAGATCCAGCTGCTGCAACTAGAAGCTATGGAAATTTACTATTCACCCAGTTTAACCATAGACAGTGGTGAATACACCATCACTGAGAATCCTTAGCACAAAATAGCACAGTTTTTAGAAAAATCTTCAGCATGTTCTTTATTTGGGTGGAGGGGCATGGATGCAACAAATGTTCTCCAACCCATATATGGAGAAATGTGTCAGGAAAGAGCATAGACAAATAATAAGTACGGTCTACCTGGGCTTGAAATGCAGGGTTCTGAGATCCCACATTCATCCATCTCCTGTGGAGATCCTAACGTTCTCCTGACACTGGTAGGTCTATGTTAAAAAGAGTTTTATAACTAAACCTCAAGTTCTGGAGTTTCATGTGTCTTGACGATGCTAAAGAAGATGTTTTTCCCACAACATCACTTCTGGTTTGCTTCTGTTTTGTTTATTAGCCTTCCCTTGAAGCACCAGTAGCTGACCACCTCTGAAGACAGGCTATTGATTTTGGGTGGCCAGCTGTCTGACATAGCATGAAGAATTCATACAGCAACAATTCACATTTCCTGCACTACTTTCCATCTGCTTTGATCTTATTAATTTAATGGAACATTTAAAGTGTGAATATCTAAGTAAACATTGTGAGCAGACGTGCATTTTTATTGTGGTATTTCAAAACATCTTGCTCAATATTTCCTGTGTTTTGGCTGCTGTTTCTTCGTCCTGCTGCTTTTGATTCTGCCCAATGTAGAAAAGCTTTCAAGCTACTTGTAGAATATCTTCTTCTATCAGGTAGCATTTTCCCGTTTTCTTCATTTCTTGCTCTGATTTGCTGCAGTGATGTCATCAATTAGTGCATTGATTCTGGGCTCTAACTCAAGTTCTTTCCCTGTGAGTGTGGTACTATTTAGATTCTATTTGTAAGAGTAATTCTGGAGCATAGTTACAATTTTAGTGGATATAGCATACCAGCTAGCATGCTGTTGTGATTTCACTTAACTTCACTGAAAAATATGCTCTATATATCGCCACTTTGAAGATGTGTATAGGAAGTGCAAGCATATGCATTTTTCTGACAGTTGTGAGACTGCCTTTTGTCATGGGTAGGGTTCAGTGATGTAGCTGAATTGCCAATTTATGAGCAACATTTTCTGTGAGTTTTTCCTCACCTTTAGAATCTAGGCAAGCCTTCCTATTTCTTTTTTTCCTATCATTTACTTAAGATACAAATCAGTGTATCCTTTTCATTTAGTTGGAATTTATTTTCTGGTTTCATTATTCAGTAATATTTAAATATGCCTAGCTCAAAGAAAGAAACCCAGTAAAACCAAAAACCTGACTGCTTCTGTAATGCAGTAGTGACAGAAACAGAAATCAAATCTTGCTTGGTTGCAGGGACAAAAGTATATTTATAGCCCACATGGCAAATTGTTACAGCTTTCTTCACAGAGGAAGAAACTAGGGGTAAAGCTGGCATTAAATCATTCCTTACCTGAAGTCCTTGAAGACAGAGGAAATCTGGAAATCTGGCGAGAAAGAGGGGCACTGAGAGAGTTCTGACACGCTCTTCTTCTTTTTAAAGCTCACTTTAAATGCATAATCCTAGAGTTACTGAGCATCAGGTTTTACTTTGTGACACAATGTCTGATGATTAGGGGTAGCAATGGACGGCTGTGTCTGGCTTACGGGGTGTTTATTCCCCCTTTTCTCAGTGGTTATGCAGAAAGAAGAGGGAGCATCTGATTTGGGGGGAGGAGGGTTGCTGTAGGAATGCAATTCATGAAACGCAATTTTGTTTCTAGAAGATACCCATGCATACTAAATATGTCCTGTCCACAATAAGTGACTACTGTGACCCCATGGCCCTAAATTCCCTTTGAGTGTCACTGAGGAGATATGGCTGTTATTTCTCGCCAAAGGATGCAGGATTTCTTTTCAAAAAAACTGAGATCTGGCTGATGAGCAGCTTTTGAAATATCTGTCCTGAAGTCAGAAAGAAATTCAAACATATTTGTATTTCATATAAAGAATAGGTCAAAAGCTGCTTTGTCTAAGAAACTAGGGCAAATACATTGTATAGAATAATATTTATTTGAAGACGAGTTGCTGTAAAAATAACTGAGACTTTGTTACAGATTAAACAGAGAGAAAGAAAGAAAGAGAGAAGGAAGGAAGGAAGGAAGGAAGGAAGGAAGGAAGGAAGGAAGGAAGGAAGGAAGGAAGGAAGGAAG
>JAOXNO010000013.1:106978911-107008470 GCA_028565335.1 Limnodromus scolopaceus | reverse complement strand
AAGGAGGGAGGGAGGGAAGGAAGGAAGGAAGGAAGGAAGGAGGGAGGGAGGGAGGGAAGGAAGGAAGGAAGGAATTAGTCATATTTGCATGATCAGTATCCTCTATATATACACATATTCATGCACAGCCTTTATTCTGAGGAACATGTACTGCAGTCTCTTTGTGTAGTCTAATCAAAACTGTAGTATCTGCTGCACTTCTGCCAAAAGAATAGCCATTTATCAGGCAGTAAAAGAGATCTGACTTACGTCACCTAGTGTCAGAAACATATTACATCAGCCCAACGCTTCTGTCCTAGAGCCACCTGATGGTCTTAGTCAGCTTTTGAATTGTGAAGTCACGTGGATGCTCAATGTAACAATGCAAATGGATTTTAAATGAAAGAGGATTCCACTGCTGAGGGAACCATTCCCTGGAAGGTGGGATATTTTGTAAACTCATATTTTTTCTCAGTGCATTTTGCTACATTGTAGTTGAGAAGTTATCTTCCACATGAAAATTAATACTTGGGAGAGAAGAATGGAACAGCATTGCACATATACAATGCTTATCCTTTGCCTGGAAAACACTGTTGATTAAGCTGCCACTTGAATGTGTGGTTTAAAAATATTCTGTTTTTTATAACACCTGTTTAGTCACCAGCTGCTTAAAGCTACATGGCCTTTTGGAGAAAAACAGCCATCTCTTACAAAACACCTGGTGAGAAAAGGCAGGTATTGGAGCAATGACTGAAAACAGAAGTTCAACATTGTGTTTAGGTGATTGATTGAGTTTTGTTCCATCAGCAAAAGTGGATTCTTTACTAGAAGGATGTCATCGCAGCATTAGTCATTGCAATTGCTAGTAACTGATACAAGAATGCTTTTGATCAAAATTGTCCTCTCTTGAGATTCTCAAAGGTGTTTAATTACCCAAAGATGCAGGAATTAGGCATTTTTCTTAGAACTTTCCGTAAGCCATCAAATATTAAGCACAAGGAAATTAGAAGAGGAACAAGAAAATGCCTCTGGGTACCCTCTGTGTAAGTAGGGCACATCTGCAGCCCTATAATATCCTTATGATGTAACTCTTTGAGGAATTGCCATGAGCTCTCTGCAGTGAAAAGACATACCAGAAGTGCTCAGAAGCTCTGCAGAAGTAAAACTCTGATACCGTATTCACTCACAAGAGGAAAAGAGTAAGTGTCATTTCATTATCCTTTTATTTGACATTCATTTTCTTTCATCAGTAAAAAATTCTTCATAATAGCGAATACTGGTTCTTCCTTCTTAGTAAAGCATGAAGGATATTTCATTGGATTTTACAATTAAAAGTATCTTCAAACATATTCAAAAGAGGCCAGTGCTAAATAACAAATTAGATCATAATAACCATTACCAACTGCAGGGGTGGTTTTTGCAGCATCCCTCGCTTCTCTGCTGAAATAGCCAGCAATGTCAATGTGAAGTTTTGGAGAGAGAGAGGTTGACTTTTTTTCAAAGCCTGAAAATTTTCACCTCTCTGTTGTCAAAGGACACCTTGGCAAGGACAACCTTTTCATTCTTTTTTTTTTTTTTTTTTCACTTTGGAGCTGCCTTAGTCTTATGCAGCCCCTATCTATAAAAATGGAGAGGTATAGAATTGCTTCGTACAGCCCTGGCTGTTCTGTGATAGTTAATGTCAGAGCTGCGTCCCAGACCTCACCTAGCGTGGCTTCACAATGGTGGGTGCTAGAGCTGCCGAAACTGAACAGCACTGTCTAATTTACAGTTGGATAGACGGACTCTGCCACTTCAGGTTAATGTCAGGATGTAATGTGGAGGGCAGTGGGCACAGGCCATGACAGAGGTTCAACTCCAGTGGCTTAGAGGGAGTGCAAATGTCACAGTGACATGACTGGTAACACAATAAAAATTTCCACCAGCGAGTGGTTTGTATTCTCTTGACCATTAATCCCCATCTGTGACATGTGATACTTGCTGTGGGAAAAGTTGAGGTCCACCTTGTCTGTCCAGTCTTGGGCACTGGAGGTCACAGCAAGGCAGAGGGGCTGGTGCAGGATGGCCAAGGCCACACTATTTGACTTCCTTTAAGCCCTTCATCAGATGACCTCCTGGGGTTAAATTGGACTTCTGGCAAGTTCGACACTGAACCCAGTCTAAACTTCTAGCATAATCACTATGTAGCTTAAAAGAGGTAGAAAAAAGTATTTTTCACTCTGTAGGCTCTTAAGATTTTAAAAGCAAGGGCTGTTTTTGTTTTGTTAAATTATAAAAATTAATGCTGGAAGGAGTATACAGGAAAGGTTGAGTACCAAGAACTACAGTCCATTCACACTGCCGCCAGCTACTGTGTTTGTATCACGTTCTTATGAACACATCTCCAGGGACTCCAGCTGGGAAATCTAGGACTTTGTGCCCAGGAAAAGCAAAGTGTTTGATAATAATACTAGCTTATAAGCTTTTAAAGCCCCAGCTGATGCAACTGAGAAGATATGTAGAGAAAACATTACAGCCCAGTGGTGTCAGCATTTCTGATCATTTCTGAGGATTTGTACTGTTCATACAGTTCAGGTATCAAATTCCCATCCAAAAATTGAGTTTTCTGAAAGTTAACGGTAATTCTACTTGGCAAGGTATTGCCTGTGATGGAAATAAATTAAAGCAATATATCACTCACAGTGTTTTTCTTCATTTATTGTTGATTTTCTCCTGTTTGCAAGGACACACCTTTCAAGTACTTCTTTCAAGTACTGCCAGAAACAGCATAAACTACATTAATCTGGGATTGTATGTGATTCCAGTCTACTATATAAAGCATATTACTTTATATATATATATGTATGCATTGGTTGCAGATGTTCAATATACAGGTACAGATTTTTCATGTACTAAATAGGTAAAGATACTCCACTTTTACAAAATTTCTTAGATTTCATAATCCATTCACTTATGTGTATAAGAACAGAGGTGTAAGGACCTGTAGCTCCAGTGTTGGACTTTTTAATAAAGTCCTGGAGGTCTTTTTCACAAAGGGAGGGTGGGAGTGGGGGAAGTTTGCAGCAGCAATCATGTTTTCAAAGCCCAATGTCCTATATTGGCACTGTTAAAGTTGAGATTTGCATCTCAATAAAAGGACACATTTTAAGAGCTTTATGGAACCCATTAGAGAAAAAGAAAAAGCGTAGGGGTAAACATAAAAAGAGGACAATGTAACAAAAAACAGTGTAATAAACACAAAGCAATGAATCCTCTCACTGCAGTTTTTCCAGGCCTGCTTTGATCTCCTGCCCAAAGAGTCTTTGCTTTTGTCATCTTTAGTTTGGTCTCAGTCTTTACTGAATTTTGGTATTTAGTGCATCACCATTTCACATTTTAGTACAACACTCCCATCCTCTGTCTCTATTGCCAGGTGAGCTGTAGATCGGCACTGAAACTAGGAAGAAATTAAAGCAACAGCTTATCTGGGGGCTGCATTTAATGCACTGAAAAGAATACAAACCAGAATTCATTTATCTACTCTGCTATAAAACTGTGAGTGAGGAATATATTAAGGAAATTATCAGTTGATACATAGGATGCAATTTCAGCACTCTCGCCTTATGAGCATAAAGGTACAATGCTCAAAACCGTGTATGTCTTCTAATTTACACTCACTATCACAGTCAACCTGTAGGGGTAATGAGACAAAACTACGTTTGTTTCTGACATTTTACTTCTGCCAGCACTCTGTAGGCAAACAAGAGACCACCAAAGTAGCTCATTTTTCATACATACATCTGCAGGGGGCTCAGAACTTCTTTGTTTTCCTGCAAAGCTTTGAAATGAATCCTGCTTGTTAACTCCTGTTCTTGTCAACTCTTGTTGACGTAGACGAATTTACTGCTGAGGGGCCAGGTGGAATGACAAACATCTGGGAACTTGATGCTCATAATTAAAAGCTAAGAAAATGCAGCTCATTGTAAGGTCTATCATCAGCGAAAATACCTCTTGTTAGGCAAACTGATGTAAGGTTGTTGGTGTTGGTCGGTCTGGTGTTCCTATCTCCCGATGCCATAGTGAAGCAAAGATGTTCTTTTAAATTTGGGAATGTTGAATAAGTTGTGATGCAATGTTGCCTTCAATAGGAAATAATCTTCTTCTGTGATGGATACAGCTATTTGAACTAATGGAAATTTAAGTACTTCTGCATTTGTGCGTATCTTGATTCTCATATATTAATGGATTTTAGTTGCACAGCTTGGAGGAATATTTAGAAAATTTTCACAAGAGTATGAAAGACATGAAGATTTTTTTCTTTGTATTAGATGGAACTTCGATGATGATAAAATGGCTGTGAACTTCATGACCATAGAATCAAAAAAAAAAAAAAAAAGACAAACCCAACCCTACTACCACTAGATGGCAATGATTCAGCATCCGAACTTAGAAACAACCTTCAGCTTTACCACAATTAAATTCAGTGACAGCTTTAATATTAAAAAGCACTCGTGATCATTGTTCTTCACTTTCCTATAAGTGTACACTATCCATCCTACTTCCATCCTACTATGCTACCTTCCTGTTAGCTATATTGTAGTGTATCATTGGTATGCATTGTCAAGCAGTGTCATTGCTGAAGTTGATACATTTTTAAAGATGGATGTCAGAGAAAATTTTCATTCTGATACTATTCAATCACTGCCTTCTTGCAGAGTCTGGGGAACCTCTGAGATTGTCAGGGTCTCTGCCAAAATCCAGCACAACATGCGGTGAATTTTGTCAGCAGTTGCAGGAGGTTGGAGGTGGGTTGTTTCGGCATCAATAATTCCAAAAGCTGCTGCTCTAGCTGTCTTAGTGAACCTCAGATTTTCACAACCAGCATCTGCCTCAGTCGCTGTAGAGTTATTTTTCATGGGCTGGAGGAGACTTGTCTCTCTTTAGACAAGGAGCCAGAACTGGGGATTTAATCCCAGACTTTTCTGTCTTTCCCACTGACATGCTGGGAGCATATATCAGCTCCTACAGGTGCCTCCTGTAGGAGCTTTGACATGAAGCAAGACATTATTTCTGTTCTTGCTCATTCTGTGTCTGCTGTTTAAGGAGTGAAACCACAGTGCCTGCTGCCTGCACTATTCTTGACTTCACATGTTGCAATTTGCCAACCAAACACACCTTAGTGGGGGATAATGGGAAAGGGAATGATGACCTCTTTCTTCTGGAGGTGGCAACTACCCAGGGAAGATGCTCTCATGAAGACAGACATTCCTACAAGGTAACGGTGCCCACACAACTGACTGGCCACAAATATTACCCACATCCTCTGAACTTCAGATTCCTGCTGTGTGCTACACAACTGCATTGAGGTTTTTTTCCTCTACTTGGGACTGGGACAGCAAGGACCAGGCAGGCAGCGTATCAGGATGGGACTCATGTTCAGGATGCTATTTTGACCTTCACTGCTGAAGGCACGAGCATGCAAAGTGTCCACATATATGTGCACATGGCACAACTCAATCCACTACCCATGGTTACTGTGACTCTGCCCACTCTTCACCTTCTTTTGTCCTTTACTGTGCACTGGGATGTGCTGTATCAGCAGCCAGGGGACACCACACAGAACCAGGGCTGAATGGTCGGCCAGGGAAAATGTTGCTGACAAGCAGCAACACTACACAGCACAGAAGAAAGAAGGGGAGCTGTGGACAAGGCAGAGGAATTTGCTCGTTTTCTGCTCCACTCAGAGCTGGCAGGGGAGGGGGAGGCTGTGGGGAGGTCTGTGTGGGCTGCTGCAGCCTGAGGCAATGAGACTGGATGAGAACTGGGAGGCAGAGCCTGCAGGTATCTCCTGCTAACGAAACCTTCTCTTCTTCCTCCCACCCTGAGTTCAAGAGCTTCTGGCCTGTTCCTCTCCCCCCAAAACCCTCCAGTTCAGCTATCAAAAGAAAAAATTCATCTCTTCTCTGACCAGGTTCTGCCTGAACACCTTCTTCTGAGAGCAAGTGTGAAGAAACTCCAAGTTCACCTAATATTACAAGATCAAAACGGTTTAGATGAGACAGACTCACTTTTAGTCATGACTTGGTCATGACTAAATATAATACTAGTCCCACTGGTATTAAACAAGACTAAGGACTAGATCAAAGAAACAAACATGTCTAGTCAGCACCTCCAAATCGATACTCCAAAAAGCCTTGCTAGAGTTCCCTGTGCTCACAAATTGCCAGCCATATCCTTCCCTGTACATTTTCCAGATTGTTTCTTGACAAGCTGAGGCCATCTTAAATCTTTGGTAATGCTGAAGGGCAAAGTAGCTACCCCATATTTCAACTACATCATATTTCAAAAAAAGATCTAGAGGGCCCAAACTGGTTTGTCTTTCTCAGATGCCACTTACCAGATTTGGTTGTAAAGAAAACTTGGAGTGTAGGGGGCTGAAGGCAGAGCAGATAAAAACCTGTATCCTGTGAACTGTAAGGAAGTCAGGGTGCCTTCCTGTAATAGGAAAGACTCAGTTTCGGCACACTTTTCTCTTTGCAAATACTTCATCCCTCATTTCCCTGCTGAAGGTCCCAGGTTACCATCACACCACTAGATTTCTTTCTTGGCTTTCACCTTTAGTGTCTAAATCAAGTTTGAAAACGGACAGAGGCTTTGCAGATCCTGGCAGCACATTGCTCAAAGTTCATTACAAAGGTAGACCCTAAAAATAGTATTCGTTCCAGTAGTCTTATGGGATTGTTTCCAAGGAATTTTGATCTCATCTTCCAAAATGGCTAGGGTGACTTTTAGTGTTTTATTCCCTCAAAAAACTGTTCATAGTATGTTGCTACAGAAGTATCTACCTAGTCTCTGCCACAAAGATAGACTAATCTCAGCTCATAAATTCTGCCAATAATGAAAGCTAAATTTACTACAGATTACAAGCACATGGGATGAGTGGATAGGTTGAACGGATATAACACTGAGGCCGGATGAGTCCAGGTGCCAAAATTTGCCAAAATGTGCAAATGAGGTGGGAAAGACATGGAAGGAAGAGCAGTTGGATTTTGTGAGGTCTCAGTGTGACTCCTTATAGCTCCACGGTGAAGCCTTTCAGTAATCAGCAAGTGTTACATGACACGTGTTTATTTCTGGATTTCCAGATGTGTATTTCTTGCAGGATCATGTGCGAAGCTTGATCCCTGTCTGACAAAAGAAACATGGAATATGTATCAAAAAAGCACTGTCCTAAATGCTCTGTTCTTTAACTACAGGAGTGTTAAGCTCCATATGAAAAAAAAGCCAAAAACCAAAGAACTACTCAATATGAGATGCAATTTTCATAGCTTGCCTGCTAGCAATGAATTACAACTGTTTAGAAAGTGATTTTATCTACTGCGAATTAGAGAGAGACGATTGCTGATTTTTTTCAGCTCACACTCACTGTGAGCTGTAGTGCTCCCTGTACCTGTCATGAGAGCACATTATGGGTGCACTTTTAAATCAGGGCTTGTTTTCTTCATGAATGGAGATTGACTTGATGTCACTGGATGAATCTGTATAAGCATAATAACTTTCTAGTTGACAGGACTTCCATAATCCAGTTTGTTCCCAACCAGAGAGATTATGTCAACTTTATGCCTTTCTGAAGGCATTTAGCAGTATTTCAGCCAAGTCATTCCTCTGGTTTCCTGCAGCCTGCATCACTTAATCTATTTACAAAAAAAGGGTTTAATCAGATCAGCATAAATTTTAAGTATCTTCTCCAAGTGCTCTCAGCCTTTTAGCACGGGAGTTTGTTGAGTCATGTGCTCACACTGCAATTATAGTCCTCTGCAGTTATTTCCAATGATTATGAAAGGTGTTTGTTTAGGTTATGTATTGCAATTAATCCCTGTCACAAATTTATACATTCTGCTGCTGAAGTTTCCTTTTATAAGAGCAGCCATTTCAAAGGCTACTCCTTGAGCGTATCCTTTGTATCCGTATGTTTCCACACTGCTGGCTATTTTATGTGGAAACTGGATGAACTGCAAGAGATAAGCACCGTTGCTACAAGAGGAATTGGGGCTGTAGATGAGCTCATGAGGTTGATTCATGAGACTCTGGCATAACACTGTGAAACCTGAAGTATAGTCACTGTAAATTATAGGAAGGGTTAGTGATTGTAAAAGTCCAAAGCCATCTGGCTGAGAGGTCTGTGAAAGATGGGGGAAAGTACAAACTAATATGAAGTCTAGGTTGAGGAGACTATTCTCTTCCAGTGCTCTTTCTCTAGGAAAGGTATTATTGCTGTACACCAGTGAAGATCAAACATGCTCATACAAAACTTGCTTCAGTGTCTAGCAGCTTGGACCCACAAAAGCCAGTGGTTAATTTTATAGCCAAAGGAAAAAAAGCAAAGGGAAAAGATGTCAGGGGTGAAGCCCAGAATAGTGCCTGGATTATCTATAGACGTCTGTGTTGCTGGGATGTGCAGTGTAGCTCACTTCACAGAATCATGGAACCGTGGAATTGTTGGAGTTGGAAGGCACCTTCTAGAGATCATCTAGTCCAACTCCCCTGCCAAAGCAGGACTGCCTAGAGCACATTACTCAGGACTGCATCCACGCGGGTCTTGAAAATCTCCAGAGAAGGGGACTCCACAACCTCCCTGGGCAGCCTGTTCAAGTGCTCTGTCACCCTCACCATAAAGAAGTTCTTCCTCATATTTGAGTGGACCTTCCTATGTTCCAGTTTGTGCCCGTTGCCCCTCGCCCTGTCACCGGGAACCACTGAAAAGAGTCCAGCTCCATCCTCCCTTAAGCCACCCTTTAGGTACTTATAAGCATTAATAAGGTCTCCCCTCAGCCTTCTCTTCTCCAGACTAAAGAGTCCCAGCTCTTGCCTCTGTCCTTGTTGTGGTGACAATAACCACATTCAAGATGCCTTCATAACCCATCTGCCATCATGGCCCACAGCACCAAGGTCATTCCTGACCAAGTCGATCTGCAGCTTAGCCTTGGCCAGTAATGGTGCTACAAAAGTCAATGCCACAGTCCTGCAGCTGGCCCAGGCACAGGTGATGGTGGCATGCCTCCCGTCTCTGCAATCCTTTCTTTTCCTCTGCAAGCAACAACCAGAAAAGCACAGTTTATAGTAGTAAATTTACATGCACAATATGCTCCCCAGCACCGAGCAGCCAGCACAGAGCAGCCCATATGCATTTTAAACTCTTTCACCCTTCAGAAGTGGCTGGCAGCATCTAAACTGCATTTTGGGAATGGTGCCCAGCCCACACTAACCCCCTAGCTGTATTGTGCATTGTTGGTGCTAACCACTCTAACCATGCACCAGCATAGATTACCAATACTGTTCCCAGGCACCATTTAGCCATAGACAAGAAGAATTTACTCAACTTGTCTTATATTAGTCCAGAACTGGGTATTCTCCAGTTAAACATATGGAGCATTAGAATTAAGGTCTGGTTTAATTCCTTCCATAACGTAAAACCTGCTTATCTTACCAATACCAAACAGGACTGTAAACATTTCACCTTTTGTAATACACAGTGATGAAACATTCATTGCACAGGAATAAAAAAGCAGCAGCCACTCTTGTGTTTCTTGTGCATAAATGCTTGTTCATACCCTTTAGAACACTGGGAACGAACCTCTTTCCACAAATACCTCTTCATCTCAGTATGAAAATGAAGTTCCTTTCCAGACTAATGTATGAAGCACCCATAAACTTGTGGACGTTTATCATGACACAGATGTGACTCCAGCTTCTACCTCAAGATAATTGAGATTTAACGCATGAACACAGGAAGCAATATTACGTGGAGACACTTACAGCAGATCTCTGAAGATGCTTTCATAATTCAGCAGAAGAAGTAAAGCCAATTAAGTCTATCTAATGAATATGTACCAAGTACTACAAAAATAAATCACGAAGATGTCTGCATGAATAAGATTCTTTTCCCTTCCCATTGTGCAATCCATGAACAAGATATTGTATTCAAATGATCTTTAATTTCAGAAATGTAAAATATCCTAAGAAGTGCAAAAAGGATTGAAGTAAAGAAAAATTGTGTCATCCATCACAGAAGACATTTTGAAGATAAATGTTGATTTGGTCATACTTACTGTATTTGCTCGAAAGACGAGCTATCCCGGGGCAACATAAGCATCGTGTTTTTCTAAATGCTGTTCACTTGTGTTGCCTGCTGGTGAATGTCTGACATCTGCCCCTTTCTTCCTGAGATTAATCACTGCCCTCCATGTTCTGCCAACAACAATCCTTTTTTTTTTTTTTTTTTTCCATGTATTTCAGCATCTATAGTATCTGTAGCTTTGGAAAACCATTGCCTCGGGCTGTTTTTTTCTTCTTTGTACTTTGGCACTGAAACTATTATTGTTTTTATGAGCTATCAAGTACATGGCTGCAAAATCAACAGAAATATTTTGAGAAGAAGAGGCATTATTAATTTTAAATTCCCACGTTCCTTGCCAACCTTTAGCTTTTTACTTCCAGAAGAACAAAGTAAAAACATTATAAAACATAGAAGAAACACTCAGCTTTTGACCTAGGGGAAATTACATACCTTTATTCTTAACATCAGTCTTACAATCAAAAAGTGATTATCAGTTTTAATGTTCAAAAAAGCATCTGTGACTTGAGGTAAACTGTGGTTGGTTTATGAGGTTGTCTAACATAGCCCAATGTACTTATCAAGGCTAATGACGATCAGTACCTAGGCATAAGGGATTTTTACATCAAACTACAAATCCTACTTATAATTTTTTATGAAATTGTTACTCTATCTGATTGTAGATTATTTTCTTCAAAAATTTACTTTATAGTAGTTGTCTTTTGCGCTACTGTACAGAAACAGTATACTCAAGGTTGTGGTTCTCTCTACAGCTGAAATCTGGTTCATTTACAGTTTTGAGAACGGCGTGATAAAGTCAATTGACTGATGTCATTGCAGCATTTAATGTACTGTGAACTAAAAACACAGATAATGTTTTTAAGTATAGTGGTTGAATAATTCATAATTTAGGAGACACACAAGGGAAGGGCAAGGGAACATTTTTTTTCATGAAAACTATGATGCAAGATGTAACCAATAGGAAAGCAGATTGGACATTTTTCAAACGTCATTGAAAAAAAAATAAGGCAAGTCAAGACTCACGTATCAAGCAGGAGTGTATATACTTGGCCACATAAGACGCAAATACCAGAAACTATAGGTAAAGATCATTTGATAAAAGTTACCACTGTATTTTGTCATGAACATAAAATAAGACAAGAGAGTGCAAAAAGAAGGTAAATATTTTAATAAGAGAGATGAAGATTACAACAGGGAGATAGAAAGTCTTTATGCATTTGATCTAAAATACACCATGTTAAATGACCTTGTATAAATCTACCTTCAACATTCATTCTGTAAAAATGCAGCTTTCTGGTCTATGGAGTCCTTGCTTTAGAGAATGCGATGCTTTCCTGCCCACTCCCATTGGTACAAGGGCTGCCCCCTCCAAAGTGCCGTGTGATTCCTGGGCGTGTCTGAGACAATCTAAAATCACATTCTGTAAGGTACAAACTTGGTCATGATACAGCTATTTTCTACCACAAACTATTGCTGCTTGTCCTCCATATAAAGAACCTTTGTAAACCAACTAGAATACCACTGTAATACATAATAATTCAGGAAACTCATTTTCACACAGAAATAATTGATATTAATAATAACAGGCCTCCTTAGTCTAATTAATTGCCATAGCATCTCTGTTTTCTTGGATTTTGCAGCAGATAATATTTCTGGTATGATAACGAGTTGCAATTTATTATTTTTTATCTTTTAGCTGTGTAGACAGTATAAATCAGTATTGGTATAAAATATAACACAGATAGTTCTGAAAGAGCAGGGCAGAGACTTTTATATATTAACATGTATTCAGGTCATAGGATTCTGCTCCATTATTGTGCTTTCGATGACAGGTGGCATAGCTACATCCTGAATCACAGTAGCAGTAAGCGACTTTCTATGAAATCTGTAAATTCTTTGACAGACATCTATATAATGTCTAGTGCATATTACTGGAGTATATTACTTTTTTTCAGTAAGTTAATAGCTGGGAGACATACACTGAAAATATCATTTAGTCTTCAGAGAATGACTGAATTTGACATTTTTCTGACTATTGGATTTTCTTACTTATTAATTTTGATTGAAAGGATAATTTTCGTGAATTATACTCTGTGCATTTAGGATTTTCAGCTTCAGGTACACATTGAAATTAATTTTTTAGAAGGAATCTAATTGTACTGAATTGAAAAGTAATAAAATCCTTCTAAGAAATGCATCCAGGACACCCTCTAAATGTGTTCTCATATTTTCTGTGCATTCCTGAAAATACTACACTTCAAGATACATTTGCTTTAGGCTCCTCAAGGACTTGCAGAAATTGCTGGCGTGTTTGAGAAATCTCTGAATCTTTTTCTTTTTTTTTTTCTTAGAATAAAATACACTTGTAGAACCAAGAAATGAGGGCTTGTGAATGTGTGTAATACACACTACAGGGCATTAGTTTGAAAAGTGGTTGCCACTAACGGAGTGTCATATCTTTGCTATCTATAATAATTTCCCCCATTGTTCTGACAGACCTAATCTTCTCAAATCTGATATGGGAGCAATATCAGAAAAGATAGGTATCAAGAAATATAGCCAATTAAAGAAAACTATATGAAAACATTCAATTTAGCTGTCTGTTGTTTGACTGATAGCAGTTAATTTACTGTCTATGTGTTATAGAGCAGATAACAACACATCCTGTGCAGTCTGATGCGCTTTTGGGGCTGAATCCAAGAGTGTGTCATCCCTAAAGAATGTGCCCTTTTCAGAGCTGCCAATGAAACAAGACATGCACCAAAAACGCCTGGACATGTAAACAAACATGGTAATGTTTTCACAGAGAACTGAGGGAGGATCCTGGCTGGTTGTGGCATTGTTTGTTGGTAGTGCTGTGTTGAAGTCATGGGTGGATGTAGTTACAGAGCCCAGCTTCTGAGAAAGATCTCATGTTTCTTCTTAGGCAAAATGCCCCTGGATCTGTGGAAGTTTGGGCAAAAAAGTACATAAAGGTAGCTATAATTAGTTCATATGTCATTTCTGACTATAAACAGAGGCTCTTTTCTCTGTCTATGTGAATCACAAAGAGTATTGTTACCTTGAGCACTTTTACTTGGAAGACTTTACAGATAGTGTCAAGTCTGTTAAGTACATTTACTGAAATAACATTTTTTTACTTTTTAACAAGTACTAGAGGTAAATGCAAAACTTCAAACCCCTTTTTAGGTAAAAACTAAGAATGTCTAGAAAATTATCTACTGTTGATAATTGCACTAATGTCCATCTTTCCAAATCTCTGTGTATGATACTACCTCCAACTTTAGCTTCACTGGTGCCTTTATTAGCATCTCTTTTTTTGTCGATTAGGCAGTGTATTTGTCATGAATGCCTAAAATGTTGAAATATATCAATCATTATATCCATTTTGTCTTACTCTAGAAAGGATATACTTATGTACCAACTAAGATACTAGAATTGATATTGTACATTTAGTAATTTTCCAAGAGTCTAAATGTAACCATTACACAGCTTAGAGGTTTCCATTTGGGGAACCAGTTGTTTGCAGCTCTACTCTAAGACAAAACTTTGTTTCCAAGATAAGTGAATCATACTTATTTAAACAGATTCAGAAGGAGAGGGATATTTTCACTCTCTCTCTGGCCCTGCTCCCACGACTGGAGCAGTGAAGGTAGCCCTTGGCCCTAAAGGGTCATGAAGGGCAGCAATGAACAAGCATCCTCCACACAGAAACCATGGCCTCATCCAGAATGCCTGCTCAGAGAAATCCCAGTCCAGGCTACCCCTAAACTGTCAAGGCTATATGTGGGAGAGGGCAGCTTGACTTTTTGGCAGTCTATATGTACAGGTGACTGAGAGACAACACTTGCACCCATACTTTACTTCTGCTTACCTTATCAGTACCTGCGCAAGCAACTTTACTGGGTATTACAGGGTACAGTGATAGTATCATCTCTTAATGCTTTGTTATAATTCTCTATCTTGCACATTCAGAATTTCAGGTGGTGGTGGGTTTTGTACATTGCCTCTCTGGCATGAATAACAGCTTCTAGATCTCAGTTTGAGCCTGCAGACAGCTTGCAAGAAAGATTTATCTAAAACAGCTTTGCTCAAAGGGGAAGCCTTCTGAAACACAAAGTTCCTGGCAGTAATTCTTTTGATCTCTCAACTGGTTTCTTTCAGCCGTTTATTCTGGTGTCTTCTTTTCAAAAAGAACATGCTAACCAAAAAATTGCTGCTTCACAAAAATTGACCTGATAATGAGAGTCACTAAAAGAGCTGACCCAGACATCTGCTGGCTTTATGGCAATTTGCATGTACAGGAGGCAAACACGTTCAAACCCCAACTTCCTATCAGCATTCACTCAATGCCACCATCCCATCCGATATCTTGTGTCGTCCTCCTCATTTTTACATGCAACATTTTACAGCCACATGCGCAGTGAGCTAGAAAAGTATCTCTTCTGTAAGAGAAGAGATATACTCTGTGCATACTCCATGCACTGGAGTATGAATTTCCTACTGCTCATCCTCATCTCTGCTTCATGGTTCAGAAGACATATGGCTTTCATCTTGCTTTTTGCCTGGGTAGTCTGTTCAGAAATTGCCTACCTATCTCTCCTCTGTGTAATGTTGCTTATTTTATAAGTGTGAAGGGAATACATTGCTTCCAAATTCCAAGATTTGAATCAATGTTGTATTTTGTGAGGACTTTGGTAGATTTTATCATCATGGCCTGCTTAAAATGGAAAGATGGCTTAAATAAATATCTCTTTTCCCTTATTTTCTTTATCCCCTTACCCTATTATTGTTTCTTTGTTACTAGATTACCTGACTTTGTGGATTTTTTCTAACTCTTCTCTCTTTACCTCCTCTAAAATGCCTTTTTACTAAATCCCATCAGTCTCCCCTTTGTTGTCACCACTTTCTCCTACATGGTTAATCACTTCTCACACCTGCTGTAACCTGTTCTTTCAGGCCCTTATTCTGCAGTCTTCTTTCCAGACCAACCAAAGCATCACAGCAAAAAATCCTTGCTTCCTACTAGTCTGCAATGGTATGGCATAGTCTTGCTTAGTCTCCTTACTAGATTCAGTCTTTCTATTTAGCTCACTTTCTAAGCTCTCCTTCCCTCTGACTTGTCAGTCAGTTTTCTTCTCTTCATCTTCTCACGAGAAACCATATTCTTCATGGAGATTTCAGCTCTGTTAAGCTGGGAAAAGAACCCCTGGATAATATTGTGGTGCCTATGAGTAATAATGAAGGAGGGTTACACCCTTTCATAGATACTCACAGAGATACTTCAGGGTCAAACATAGTTAAAAAGGTTGACATTTGCTACTCAAGAAAAATACAGTAAGGCAGACAGAGGAAGACTCATGAATAGGGTGGAATTTTTCCAAGGTTTGAGTGTGCAGATGTCAACTTTTTTCCATATAGCTGTATTTGTGCCTATCTCCAGCTCTTCCCCTACCGATCTACAATGCGTCCTTTTTTTCTGCGTGTCAGTTTACAGGGTAATTTGAATTTTTGGTTCCACATACCGTGAAGCTTTGCAGGTGTTGAAGGAAACCGTGGTGAAAACAGAAGGTTTGCAAAGCAGTCCTGAAGTCTCTGACTGTCATAGGAATTAAAGAAAAGCCCTCAGAGACATGAAAATATCGCCAAGTGTTGGTTTTGTTATACCAATATTTGAAATATAGCAGAGAAATAAGGCTCTGAGGAAAAGGGAAATACTTCTAAGGGGTTTTTTTGCAGTTTTTAGCAGAAGTTGAACTCAGGACAAAAGAAAGATAAGTTCTTCCTAATTTAAGGTACAGAGCTATTGAATTTTAAACCTGCAATTAAAAAAACCAGATTGCTGTGACAAGGTATACGAGGGCTTAAGGAATTATGATTCTGAGTTATCATCCTATATGGAGCACTAATAATACTGACAACTTATGCGTGTGTGTATGTTCATGCATACAGGTACATACATGTGCATAAGTATAGATTAATGCTATCCAGACTTGGACTTGGCTGCTTGGTGGCTTATAGAAATGAATTCTGTACTTTTTATACCCAATATTTCAAATGTGGGACCCAGAGGAGATACTGAGTCGCAGTGTGTAAGAAAAATTAGCTTTGTTATTCTGCAGGTTTTACTTCGGTTTTGTTGAGCCTAGTTTAGTTCATGTTGTTGTTATGAGGAAATGATTGTTTATATCTCTCATCTTGTGTGTATTGGAAAATTGGCAGTGCTACCTCATAATTCCTCACTTGTTGTGAGTCAGGGCACAATGCACCTTCAACAGCAGGGAAAAGACTTATAGAGAGTCATAAAAGCAAAATATCTCATCCCTCTGAGCTGAATCAACCTCATAAGAGACGCCTTACACAAACTTTGCAGAAATATGCAGAAGAATTAGTAGATTCTTATAAACATTACATTGTATAAAAGTATTTTTGCTTTTATCTGTTTAGATTTTATTCAGCCAACTGATGAGTCATGATCAGAAACATCCACTGTGAAAAGGAAGCTTTGAGAGGGCAGTGCTTAGAGATGGGAAATATAAATAACGTAGCTATTTTTGACATAATGTAGCAATGGGGTTACACTCAACACCACACAGTCACAACACAAAGATACAATATGCAGCAATGACATTACTCTTTAAAATTCACAACGTAATTAAATAAATATCTATAAATTGTACATTGGTAATGTCGTTCAGGTTTCACCACTGTCTTTGTCCTACTTAAGAGGAAGTGTTTGGTCATTTGCAAAAAGCAGTAGAACCTGAGCGTTTGTCAATTCATTGCCCATGACATAATTTTCCTAAACTTGAAAACCTTACAAATCCCCAAGGGAGGTGAATGTTCAGATGTGGCAAACAGTCCATCTCGAACCTTGTATTTTCTATATTGGCATGGATGACCAGCTGTTTTGGAGAGTACAGAACTTACTACACCCTCATTTGGGTGGTGTATTTGTGTTGTAAACTACTTGATTATGTGTCATAAACTAACTATTGTCTGCTGAAGTATATGCCAGTTTCTTAGTAAAAGAGAATTTTAACCTTATGTATGGTCCAATATTCAGATTTGGTTGTCGATTGTTTAGAGGAAAGAACAACATGTTTCTACAATATTTATATTGCAAATCATTAGTAGGTGCTAGAAGATATTAAGTTATAATGAATGAAGGCTCTGAGATATGAATAGTTATAACTCAAGTTAATGGTGATTATGACTCAGGAAATGTGTATTCCAGGCAAATTGTAGGTTCTCTGTTTAATGATGCCTATGACAATAGAAACAATATTATTACTTAGATAGCTAGTAATGAGAATCTCACGTCTGGCAAACAAATTACACATCTCCTGTTGTTCATATTGTTTCTTTTTACATGGAGAAAAAAGGTTTAAATCTGTTCTAATTTTGTTTGCTCTCATTTTCTATGCTAAGTGGAAATATAAATTGTAAGACCTGTGGGTTTTTTCCTGCAAACATGGCATTCCATCTCTCACTTCATATGTTTGTAGCATGAGTAGAAGGAGTCCAACATCCTGTGCAACAGCATGCAAAGCTAGGTTTTCTTTATTTCTCTTTTCCCTTGCCAAGATGGTATAAAGAACAGAAAGATTAAAAAAAAAAAAAAATCCCTTAGCTTTCATTCTACAACATTCAAGGCCAGGCTAGATGGGGTTTTGAGCAACCTAGTCTAGTGGAATGTGCCCCTGGCCATGCCAGCAGGGTTGGAACTAGATGATCTTTAAGACCGCTTCCAACCCAAACCATTCTATGATTCTACGATTCTCTGATTATTTCAACAGATCCAGTCATGCACTTGAAACAGAGAAGTCATGTAAACTATTTTTATAATTACTTATTAGCTTTGTTATTTATTTTTCAAATTGTCGTTCTTAGTAGAGTTTTGGAGTTTCTGGTAAAAACCTTTTTGTCTCCTTCACCCATATCTGACATTCATAGGAATTTTTAATGAACTAAGGGGCAACAGGGTACACCGACTCCCGACTGCTCTGTGTGTTGCTCCTGCCTGTGCATTCTGAGCCTCTATTAAGATACTGCTAAACTTAGCTGGGCCTGCAGCTATTATCAGGGTTTTAGCAACCTCTTTCTTGGAGCTAGCCATTAAAGTGAGGAAAATGTTGGCCCCTTAGGAGGAATATCAACCTCTGTGTTCACTTACCTATGTGCCTCGGTGCATAATAATGCACTTTGTTTATAACCCACCCACCCCACCCCACCCCCCGTACATTTCCTCTATCTCTCAAGTGCAGGCAAAGCCATCTCTGACACAGAAAGTCTCTAGCCTGCGTTAACATGGTTAAGTTGTCCTGTCACTAATGGAAGAAAAACAGTCAAGCAAAGGCCTCTTCTGTTTTGTCACAAAAGCACAGGCACTGAGTATACTGGTAGAAATTACCATAATTGCATATTACTGAGCCAAGAATAACAGAAACTCTCCATTTTACCTCACATCTGACTTCAATACAAGCAGCTCAGGTTTCTGTAGGGATTATACATTGTTTAGTCTTTGGTAGAAAGCTAGTATTTAAGTAAATAGTAACCAGAAGAAAGTCAATCAGATTTGTCATAAAAGAGTGCATGGCAAGTCAAATCTGGGAATTCGTTGCTGCTCACTGAGAATGCCAGCCTACTTTTTCATTATTTCTCTGGTTAATAAAGTGGCGATTGAATTAATCCTGCATTCAATTAACTGTAACATCATGAAAGATCACCAGCAAAAGCAAGAAGTAAGGTCATATGTTTTCCAAATATAGGCACTTCTATTTAAGTATAAGTGTCTGTTAACATCCTTCTCTGAGAACATAAGTCTGTTCAAAGAGCACTGGAAGATCTCTGCAGGATATTTTGCAACACAAACTCCTATTAATCTAAGATGAAACAGCTGATCAGAGAGTTATTTTGTAATGTCCACACTGCTCAACACGAACACAACCCTAACTCATTTTAACAGGATTCAGAGAGTTTTTTCTGTCTCCCTCCTGGACTCCAGAGCACTGGAGGCTTTGGCCCCTGACAATGATCATAGCAGATGTACTGCAGAGGTGCCATAGATGCAAGTGTGGGTAAAGTGGGCTAGCAGGAGGGCAGGTGGGAAAAGCATTAGTGTTATGTCCAAGGCCATTAAATGTGTGGGCTGTTAACCATGCAAGCAGCAAGAAAATGTTTGATTGTAGAAAGCAGGAGGAAGAGCAGACTATAGACCTGGCCTTGGTTTTATTTTACAGCATGACTGACAAACTATCTTACCCATTGCCTCTTCTTTTGGTACTCTTCTTACTGCAATTATTACTGCAAGGTTCACGTCAGTCATGACTACTCATAAAACTTACTTACTAGTATATTACTTCAGTGTACTAGTTTGGACCAGCAAAATCTTAAGTTCCCACTTATACCTCATTCAGTGAAGTACCTACAAGCTATCTTGTGTCAATATTAGAAGAGCTTATTGCAAGGGCAGAGGCAGGGATGACCTCGCTGGTCCTATGGCCATAGATCATAGAATTATAAAATGGTTAGAGTTGGAAGGGACCTTAAAGATCATCTATTTCCAACTGCCCTGCCATGGGCAGGGATACCTTCCACAATACCAGGTTGCTCAAAGACCCAACCTTGCCTTGAAAATTTCCAGGTGTGGGACATCTGCCACCTCTTTGGGCAACCTGTTCCAGTGTTTCACCACCTTCATGGTAAAGAATTTCTTCCTAACATATAATATAAATCTACCCTCTTCCAGTTTAAAACTATTACCCCTCAACCTATCACTACACTCCCTGAGAGTCGCTCCCCATCTTTCCTGTTCAGCTCCCTTTTGGTACTTGAAGGCTGCTATAAGGTCTCCCAGGAGCCTTCTCTTCTCCAGGCTGAACAACCCCATCTCCCAGTCTGTTCTCATAGGAGAGGTGTTCCAGCCCTCTGATCATCTTCACGGCCCTCCTCTGGACTCACTCTAACAAGTCCATGTCCTTCTTAAGTTGGGGGCCCCAGAGCTAGACACAGTACTCCAGGTGGAATCTCATGAGAACAGAGCCAAGGGGAAGAATCCCCTCCCTCAAGCTGCTGGCCACGCTTCTTTTGATGCAGCCCAGGATGTGTTTGACTTTCTGGCTGTGAGGAGGGCACATTTGCCAGCTAATGTTGAGCTTCTCATCAACCAACACCCTCAAGTCCTTCTCCTCTGCGCTGCTCTCAATGATCCATACAAGGAGGGAACACCTGCCAAGTCAGCCAAGGCAGAGGGGACAGTGAAGGCAAGAGGTCAGACCTTATTTGGCCAACGTTTGAATGGATTCACTAGTAAAAGACCCAAGTCAGCCACCTGCTCACAGATAAGAATAAACCTAAGCTACTTCTTCTCTGGGACCCAGAGTACCCCTGCAATGTTATTTAGCACAGCTTATATTCACAGGGCCTATGTACCCATGATTTACAGGTGGTGGAAGAATGAGGAACACAGGGGATTTGCCACAAACAGCGATAATTTTTGGCAGTAAACATAGATCTTGTTTGAGCAAACATAGATCTTGTTTGAGCTCTAATAATAGAGGACATAAGTCCTATTAGTATATTCTCCTGGAAGGTAATGAGACATTCAGAATTATTTCTGCAGCCCATGCAGAACACAGGGATATCCTGATTTTAAGACACCGATGCAAGTGTCAGAAGGAAGTGTCTCTACATCTTTTTTTCTGAAGCTCAGGGAAGTTGGAAAAACAAGAGGCAATTTTTTTTTTTCAAAGTGCCAGGATGCGGCTCTTGTTAGGTGTCTTGTTGAAGCTCCCCAGAACTGTGCTCTTCCTCACTCCCAGTCTGAAACCTGGGCAACCCTGCCTGCAAAACCTTTGTTGAATCTAAAACAAAATCCACGAACTTCTGCTGAAGATTATACTGGCTGGGATAAATGTGCCACAATGCAAGTCTCGGAATGCTTCATTTTAAATGTCCGTTCCCTTGGAGTCTGTCTTTTTTTTTTTAGATAGAGGTTTTAGTTTTTCAATATAAAATTAAAATTTGTAAAACATTGTTTAAATTACAAATTAAGTACATTTGGTTCAGCAGCACCCGGGAGGCCAAGGTTGCTCTGTGTAACTTCCGAAATTAAACCAGGAAGGAAATCTGGAGTTTCACCCTGAGAGAGAGCAGGACTGTCTCGTATTGTGTCTGGGACTTGGAAACAAGAGTCGGAATGTTTCAGGACTGTGCTGAAAAGAAATTAAACCTTACACATAGACCATTCTCCCTAAGATAGCATCTTTATGCTTCATAGAAAAACCTGTCGGTAAATGCAGAGACTGAAGTGCTTCTGAACTAAAGAACTGCTTGCTGTTAAAACTATTTTACATGAAATAGCCATGTACCTGCATATAATTAAAATGGTTAATTGCAAAATTTAACATGTCATGGTAATGTAAATAGGTTTGGAAGAAATATTGTCATGTAAAAGGATGTGTAGAAGATCATCCCACTATTTCCTAGCAAATTAATGTACACTATTTTCATGCATTTACAAGTTAATTCATATAATACATACAGTGTAGATTTTACAGCTTACAAATGCAAGTTTCAGCTTTTGTCTCACATTCTGTTATTGTGGAGGTCTTTGCAGTATAACAGTGTTTTACCCTGAACACAGAGTAAAAATTATTCTTCCAACAGAAGCAACTAAATTCTTCATGGTACTATTCTGTAAATATTTTTCAAGCTTTTCATTTCAGAAATGAACCAAATATCAGTTAATACAAGGGAAAATTCTTTTACTTTGGTGAATGAGAGACTGAAGTAATCAATCAAGTTGCATGGTTTATCAAGACTGCCTTAGACCCCTTCATCATCTTATCATTGCTCAATGCTATTTGCCAACAAATTTCAATTAGAAGATTGTGCCAAAGGACTTCTGGAGTTTGTTGTGATTGTGGAGACTATTTTAAGTTGTGTTACTACATTAACAAGTAGTTTCAATGTGGCACCTTCACCAGTTGTCACCTCCTCCAAAACACTAGACTAAAAAAACCATCTGGATCTTTTGTATTGTTCCAGCTTCACCTTATCCGGGAATTCCTTCCATGAGAGGCTCAAGTCAGCCATTTGCCTCGTGGATCTTTCATAACAAAAAAAATTCAAGACCCTCTAAAGCTTTCTGGTGGTAACATGAACAAGAAATGTCTTTCATCTGGTAACATCCGCTGTCTTCTTTTTTCCACTTTCTCAGATTTAGTGAACCTATCTTAAACTGAACGTATAGAAATATTCTTGCTTGGTGACACTCACACAGGATCTAAGTCATTCTGCATAGAAAGGCCTGGCACAACTGCCTAGTGAAAACTTATTTGAGGTTAATTCCTGTTGTGTAGTCATTTTCTTGATTCCAAGAAATCTTATCCCCTTGTTATGTGCGTGAAAAACTCTTGCCTGCTTTCACATGATTAAGCAAATACATAAAACCCAAAGAAATGCTGAGCTGAATGAGAGCAAAGAGACATCTAGAGGGTATGGTTGGGGAAAGCAGAAGGGCAAGGCGTGCACGGCAAGGTCTGCCTTCTTTCAGCTTCCCACCAGCAGCACTTTCTAGGTTTCAAAGGCAGAGACTGCATGGAGAAGGTGTGTTTAATCTCCTTTGAAACTCCTGGGGTCCAGCAGAAGTCCAGTCTCAAGGAGCACCTCTGCATGTTTAGTTATTAACTACCTTCAGAATAAACTCCTCAAGATCTGTGAGGTCACATCACCCAGGAGGACATGAGCATTCAAGTAATGTAAATTAAAAGCAATTATTTGACCAACCCTAACAGTGATATTGATCCAAGCACAAATAGATTTGCGTCATCGTGATTAGTACAGGATAAAACCAGCATATTCATCTATCTTTCTGTGCACTTTGACCTAATAAAAGTGGGAGTTGTCATCTACTACTGCCATAGCACAAGCAAAATACTTACACAGCATTTAGCCTCACTGTCATTTTTCTCAAAAGAATATAGAGAATAATTGTGTGGAAAAAAATGTGGGGACAGTTCACATTTGCTTTTGCAAATAGATTAGCAGCAATCATTTTCCTGGTCTCTCTCAGTATATTAGTTTTTCACAGTACATGGCCAATGACTGGGTAATAGCTGATGTTCTTTCCTATGACATATCACATTAAACTGAAATATTTAATTATGGATATGTTTAATATGCCATGAATTATTGTTCAGTATTTTTTCATAATATTAATTCTTAATTATCCCTTGCTCTACATCCCTTCATTAATTATATTTATACATTTTATCTATGAAAAATAAATCTGTCCCTTTGCAAAGGACAGCTGTCATGCATTCTCACCTTTTCTGTGCTGATGTTTAAAAATTGTGGATTAGCCTGTACAAGAAACAGTACAAATGCTGTCAGCATACTAATAACAGTATTTGGTTTTTTTTCAAAGCTTATGCTGTCTGGAAGAGTGGAGTCTACTCAAAGTTTCAATAACATCAAGTTTAGCCTTATGTAGATGTTTTAAAATTAATAGTACCATAGTTCAGAGGTACTCCTTAAGAAAGTAAAGTGGTTCTGTAGGAGAAAAACGTACTGTCAGCTGCACACATAAGTTGTTCAGATACGAATGGACATTTAGTGACAATTACCATATGGTATCTCAGCTACTAATGTATCTTTACCATTTGCTTGTAGTCCAAAATATTGCGCCTTAACCTTTAATATTTAATTATAAGTATCTTGGATCTTAAAGATAGATAAATAATTCAAAGGTTATTGAAAGAACCTTGCACTCTAAACTGTCCATAGCTTTTTTTCTAAACATACTTTTTCCAGTAATATAGTATAAAGAATGTCATGAGTGGATGCATCAATGTCATTTAACATACTGGATTTTTACAAGAGCTGATCCAAATCTCACCACAGCACTTGGGAGCCATCCTAGAACATTCTAAATATTTCGTTACTTAAAGAATTATTTTGGTTAATAGATCAAGTTAAAAAAAAAAATCAGTTAATACTTGCCATTAGATAGCATTTATATTATGTAAATCTAATATTTATCTATCTGTGAGCAGATGTTATTCTTCTTTTAAGTTTATTCAGTAAACCCTTACTTTTCAAATATTTCTTTGCAGATAGTTCAAGGGCAATAAATGTCAGTCAACACACCTGAGCATACAGATAAAAATGTATAAACTCATATACATGCACAATCCATCACCGTGCCTTCAGTGTTTGGACATATCCCAGGACTGTTGCAGTGCAAGCCTGAGTGAAATGCAATGACAGAATAAGCAAAACCAACTTAATTTAATAATTTCTTTGTTGGCTATTGAACATCTTTGGATAAAGAAGAAAATAATCAGTAATTCATTCATCAGAAGAACAATGTCCTGTTTTGCTTCTTTCTCTGTCGCTACAGACACGTCCAATTTCTGCAAAAAAAAAGGTTCTTGAAACGATCTTTGTTCGAGCCACCTAACCTAAATTTTTATGACCAAATTTGTTCTATGAACACCATTGTTCCAAATATGTTCTCTTTAAATTTCACACCTTATTTCATTATTTTAATGCAGATTGATTAGAAGTCAAGATAACCATTTCCAATAATATGACCCCCTGTAGAGCATACTTCTCCTACCCAGCAGAAAACCTAATTTTCAGTTACATCTGGTTAAATTGTATGTTGCATTGTTAAAACATATTAACATGGTTTAACAACTCAAAAGCTCTTTGCTTTATTATGAAGGCTTTCTAAAATGGTTGGGTTTGAATGCCATTTCAGATTCTTTGAATATTGTACGTGAATAGATAATCCATTGAGTTTTTATCAGTTATTAAGGACAATTTTTCAACAAAGTATCAACAACTACTAAGAATTCCCACCTCTTCTGTTAATTATTTGTATGCTTCTAGGCCAAATAACCATCTCTCTTGCCACTCTAATAGTCAGAAGTTTTCTACCTGGTTGCTTCTATGTTAAAGGAGCTCCTAGTAGAGGAATAAATAGCTGCTTAACAATCAGTGGCACCTGTCTGTCCTATAGAGCAGCTACTGGTTCCCTCCTGACTGCAGCCTCCAGAGTTGTGGACTGCATTTCATTCACAGTTCCTCTGACTGGGGCTTTCTGGGGTTTTTTTTAATGGCTAAGCTCACCTGGGAAGTGTTAGATTAAAACACACATAATCTGTTAAAAACAAAACTACAGTTTTTACCTGCATTTCCGTATTTTTAAAAAGGGCTTTTAGACAATCTGTAGATTTAAAAGGGGAAGTAAGCCTGCATTTGATCGCCTGTTGATTGATCGTAAACCTGCAAATATTCTGTTTTAATTTCCAGTGATCATCATGTATAATTTAGTGTGCCTTGCTCCTGAGTCAGTAACGTACATTTACTAACCACTGCATTATACGACTTGTACCACATTTAATTGGAAATTCTGACAGTTTGTTAGCACAGTGCTTTATGTAAGCAGCACAGCACATTAAAATCTTGAGTTCCTTTTTGAGAACCCACCTAGAAGTGTTTTATCTGATGTCACAAAATTTATGATGCCAATAAGTGACTGCAAGACTCATTAAAAGGCTGTAGATTTCAAAGCTATGAATACACTTGCAGTGTAAGGCATGAAATATATGTTCTGAAAGTTCTGAAACACAAAGGTATGATTTCTCTAAAATCATTATAGTATATTTCTTCTGATTTTAAATTGCTATCTGTTGCAACTATAAAAAAATCTGTTAATCTCTAAGAAGGGAAATAGGAGAGTGGAAGAATCCAGGTCGATGTCTGATGAAGGGAAGACTTTATGCTGGGTACGGGATGAGAAAAGAAAACATATTCTTTGTACAAGCTATATAGATAATTTCAAAACTTTTCCAAAGCAGGACTTATTTTTTTAAATTGGTCCAGACATGAGAACTTATAACTGTGCTTAATTGTATACCTTATCACACATAAGTGATAAAGTTTTCAGACAGTGAATACTGTGGTCTTGACCTGGCAAGGATTAATCATGTATATCTGCCTGGGCTGTGAGTTAAAAGTCTATATAGTCAGTGTCATTTATTTTAATGAGACATTTGTGAGTTTAAAATCAAGGTAAGCCTGCTAATAAGATTGTTAAGGTCAATGGAGTTATCCTTGGCTTCAAGCGAAGTATGTGTTTAAAGAGTTGGCTGAATCAGATTGTGCAACTGAAATTTGGTATGAAACCGAACCCATGTATACCTAAATAAGCAGCATGTTTTGCCGGTATCTTTTGAGGGATTATGTACATGTTAAAATTATTGCATTTTGAAATTATTTTATTTTGGGGACATAAAAAACTTCCCCTTGTGTAGAAGAAGGAATAGGAATCTAGAGGTAAATAACATTTTAAAACAAAGATTCCCCCCAATTAGAAATGGCCACTAATAATGTAACAGATTTTTCTATATAGGAAAGGTCCAATTTTAACAATAAAATTTCTTCCAGAAAGATTTTTTTTTCCTTTCAGGAACAAAAATGGTCTTCTCGTATTGCAGCTATGTTTTCAGTTTAATATGAGTATTTTACTATTTTTTTATCATTCCTTAAAGCCTTATTACAGGAGTTATGTGAGAATATGGGTGTTTGGTTTTTTAAACTTATGATTCGTTCTTTGCTGTGAGAGGGAAAATCTTGGGAGCACTAATTTTAAACCCCCCAAAAAAGGGAGACAAGAAAAAGAGCCTTTGTTTCTTTGGGGCTACGCTATGGAGGTAACAGCATGGCCTCCTGTGCAGCAATATGCATGCTGGAGCAAGGGCAGAGGAAGGAGATGAGCCCAGCAGAAACAGTGGAGAAAAAAGAATAAGAAAGAAGGACTAAGAACTAGGCAAGATGCAAGACTTAGGAGTCAATAAATGGAGGTGGTGCTTTAAACATTACACTTTCTTCTCTCGTGACTGCAAGGGAAACCATCAATTTAACAGATATGATGATAGCTAGCATGGAGTGAGTACTCTGCCATGTGCTTGAGCACATCCAAGGCAGAACACATATTTCCTGGAAGCCTAAGCAGACTTAGCATGAGATATCAGAGCTATTAAAATATCACTGTACAAGCTGACATCTGGGTAACAGCTTTATAGCCGAACCGGCAGAGCTGGCTCCAGGCTTCACAGAAAATGTGGAAAGATATAAAGGCAGGTTTCACATCCTGACAAAAAGCAAGGGAAAATCCAGTACTTCTGAGAATTTTTACCAAAGCAAATTGATTTCTCTCAAAAAAGCCTTCTTTTTAAGTAAGGCTGGAGCACAGAAGAAAAACTAACTCAGCAATGTGGATTCTGAAATATGCATCTCTCTCCATATATCTGCACCCAAGTTATCACTGCAGGGCTCATTATAAAATTACCAGTGCAATCCTTTCTCTTTCAGGGAAGGCCCCATACAAACTAAACCTACATAGTTAGGTTTCCTACCAGGAACATGATCCAGTCCTCCAATACAGGCCAAGCATTAATATGAATATTTGTTTCCCAGTAGTTAAAAATCAGAGCTCTTTCAGTAAAAGTACTGACTCTATCCTGCAATATAAGTGTTCACTGGACATAATAAAATTTATTTGGTTTCAAACATTCATTTCACAGCGTTGTATTTTAATTTAAATGCAGTTTTTATCTCAGTTATGCTGCTTTTTCAAAGTCAGGTAATGTTTTCTAAGAGTGATCAGATTTCTGCTTCTCTTCATAGGATTTAATAAGTATGTAATTAGGATATACACATGAATGTTATAAAATATAAACTTATTCATTAAAATTATGTTATTTACTTATATTTATTAAAGTCAGTATAACTTTGTGGTTAATAAAACAACAAGGAGAACAAGACATGCCTTCTTAAATGGTTAGGAATGGACTGATAAATATGTCATAGTTAATAGTTAAAATTTACTATGTAATTTGGGATTTTTACATTCCACAATAGGCCAAATAAACAGGCCATCCCAATTCACAGGAATGACCAGTGGAGCAGGTTGTGTGGGCAGACCATTAGAAACAGCCCACAATCACAACAAACTGTGTGTGTTCCTCCAAGCTGATGACCACCAAATAGCTTCAAGGTCAGTTCACGTTTATAATCAAATGCCTTTGCAAAGAAAGTAAAATAAGCCTATCTCTGTTGCTAACATCATGTAACCAAGTTCCTTCAAGGGAAGAACCACAGCACAGATACAAAGATTAAATCAAGCAGCAATGAAACTTAGTAGAATGTGACTGAGAAGCATGTAATAGAGGACAAAAGCATTTGAGTTACATACTGGTTTTAGGTTACTTTTAAATTTGGATTTCTTGGTCTGAATTTGCCCTAGTGCTTTTTGTAAGAGAAACTGCAAGACACCACCAAAGGCAGTAGCCGTTCATTTCAATATAGCCAAATCTCTTCTCATACGCTAGGAAGGATTTTATATTTTGTTCATTCTTGAGGCTGAGCGCATTTTCAAGGCTTTGAATGTTTTGATTTGTGAAAGCTTTTAAAGATTGCAAAGTCTGTGATGCTCTGAAGGGATCAAGGCTGACCATTATGACATGGTTCTGAAAGGAAGACACTGGAAGAAAAATATTTTTGGATGAGAAGAAACTTTATATTGCAGCAAAATTTTTTCACTTCATTTTTGTCTTCTTTCATAAACTAAATAGGTAGTTTTAAATTTAAAATAGTTTTAGAATAAATAATTGTATAATGTCAGGACTCTTTCCTCTGCTTTCCTATGAAATAAAGTTCTGCTGAAACCTAACTCACTCCATGAAGCATTTCCGTCTTAACAGATTTACTTTTTATATAAACAAGCATATGGAGTTTTACCAAAAAAGCCATTTGCCTCAATATCCTGTCTTGGACAGTGATTGGTATACTTAGGGAGGTATATATGAGATGGAGAATGCATAAAGGGTAATGTTTCCCCTGGTACACTATCTCAGTTTCCAGCAATTAGGTAACGACTTCCTGAGCTGGAGATTGCATCTGGACCATCATTCCCTGCCACGACTGATACAACTACCATTCAAGAAGTTGTCCAGGCCATTTCTATTGAATCATGTTGTTTTTAGCATACAGGAATTGGTGCTATGGGAACAAAAATAATTCATGGCCTAGTACACCTTTCTACTAACAAGCAAATGATTACATATGCAGAACAGTTCTTCTAGTTCATGTACTATTTCATGAAGTCATGAAAAAACAGAACTATATAAAAATGAGAGAACCCGTGAAAAGGGAGGCTGAAAGGAAGGAGCTAAGAAAATTAAATTCTTACAGGCGATGTGCATATTGCATTGCAATAAGAAAGGCTTCAGTAAGGATGAAAACAAGACAGAACGGCAAGGAAGGGAGTTTTCTAGAAACAAGAAAACATCTTTCAAATTGCTGAAGAAAGTAAAGAAATTCTTTACTGTAAGGGTGGTGAGACACTGGAACAGGTTGCCCAGAGAAGCTGTGGATGCCCCATCCCTGGA
>JAOXNO010000013.1:106927052-106978811 GCA_028565335.1 Limnodromus scolopaceus | reverse complement strand
CAACCTGCTCTAGTGGGAGGTGTCCCTGCCCATGGCAGGGGGGTTGGAACTGGATGATCTCTAAGGTCCCTTCCAACTCTAACCGTTCTATGATTCTATGATTCTATGAAATCATGCGTATTCAAGTTATTATAACAAAGGAGATAATGGAAACTCAGGCAGATCAAAACCAGAATATGAAGCTAATAACTAACAAATAAAATAATAAAAAAAAAATCCTTCAAATATATCAGGAAAAGAAACCCATAGGCTTTTAGTAGGGACAGCTGATGATCAGGATATAATGCTACAAAATTATTTGCCTTGACATTCACTGTGGAAGTAAGACAAGTTCGCCCTCCATAACCTCCTACTTGGAGTGGGCTCAGCAAAAGTTGTCTAAAGTTGTCTTTGGTTGTCTAAAACCAAAGCAATCGTAGGAGGGGCCTTGGAACAAATCAACAAAACGAACACTAAAAACATCACCAGGCCTGGATTGTGTTCCCCCAAGAGCTCTAAGAGACATCAAGGATTAAATAGTTAAACCAATAACAGTGCTATCTAACCTCTGGCTCAACACTCCATTGGTGCCTGAGGACTGGAGTGTGGCAAATGTGGTATTAGATGTTTTTTAAAAGCTCCAGAGGGACCAAGAAACCAAGTTTGACTTCTTTACTGGGGAAATTAGTACAAGTGCAAACCAAGTGTAGAATTAGTGGATACCCTGAGAAATCTGGCCTGTCTGGCAAAAGCTAGTTAGTGGGGCTTCAGGAAGGTGAATATTTACCTATTTGTGTATCAGTATTCATACTGATACACAAAATTCTCATTTGTTTCTATCCTCAAAAAGACCACACTAGAAGAAAATGGACATGAAAAAAATAAATTGAAATAACTTTTTGGCATCTAAGAATAAGAAAAAAAACTCATTCTCCTCATAAAATATATTAAATGTTTATATATATTTATCTATTTGAATGGAAGAACTTTTTTACAATTCAGAAAAGTAAAGTTTCCAGTAGTAGGAAATCTAAAAGGTCAGATTCTTTTCTATCCCAGAATATAACCTCATGAAGTTCAACAAGGGAAAGTGCCAAGTGCTGCACCTGGGGAGGAACAATCCCATGCACCAGTACATGCTGGGGACCATCCTGCTGGAAAGCAGCTCAGCAGATAAGGACCTGTGGGTCCTGGTGGACACCATGTTGAACATGAGCCAGCAATGTGCCCTTGCTGCAACAGCCAATAGTATCCTGGGCTGCATTAGACTAAGTGTTGCCAGCAGGTTGAGGGAGGTGATCCATCCTCTCTGCTCAGCACTGGTGAGGTCGTTACCTAGAGTGCTGTGTCAAGTTCTTGCTCTGCAGTACAAGACACACATGGACATACTGGAGAGAGTCCAGCAAAGGGCCATGAACATGATTAAGGATCTCAAGCACCTCATGTGTAAGGAAAGGCTGAGTTAGGACTGCTCAGCCTGGAGAAGATCAATGTTTATAAATACCTGAGGGTGGAAAGAGAATGGAGCCAGGCTCTTTTCAGTAGTGCTCAGTGACAGTACCAGAGGCAACAGGCACAACCTGAAACACAGGAGGTTCCCTCTGAACATCAGGAAACACTTTTTCACTGTGAGGGTGACTGAGCACTGGCACAGATTGCCCAGACAGATTGCGGAGTCTCCATCCTTGGAGACACTCAAAAGCCACCTGGATATGGTCCTGGGCAACCGGCTCTAGGTTACTTTGCTTGAGCAAGTGGGTTGGATCAGATGACCACCAGAGGTTCCTTCCAACTTCAGCCATTCTGTGATTCTGTGATGTGCTTAATGCAAGAAGAAAATGAGAATGGAAAAGACGCAGAGGGTTGATTACCTTCCCAATCCATTCCCCCAGCCCTGGTTAAATTGGTACAGCTTCAGGGTGAGTCTACTTTTGAACCATTATGAAAAACAACTCCACTCTGAAGACTGCCAGCCCAGCATCGGACTGGCATTGCTTCCTCTCTCCCTTTCCCTTCTCTACTGATCGTTCTCTCCCTGTCCTGTTCAGCACGAGCAAAGCCATCATCTCACAGCTGGGGCTTCAGTGAGAGCCTTCTCAATTTTGGAGGGTAAGAAATTCCTCACCATTTTCCTTACACTTTTTCTTGATTAAAAGTTAGAATTCTTATTTTATTGAGGTCTCCTGACTGTATGTGGGTTGCACAGGTCGCACATACTTTTTCCCTAATTCTCTATACTCAGCGGTTTCCTGTCAGATGGAATTTGCCGGGGAAAACCGGCAGTGCATGATTTTGAAACGTGGAAACTTTATGCTATTACCCTACAGTTGTACCAATCTACTCCTCTCTGACCAATCTGCCATTATACACATTACTTACCTACTTACAGTCATTGTTCCTTCATTTAAATAGCCAATCTTTATGTTTATCTGACATTTTTAAAACTAATTTACAGAGAAAAGGCAATTCTAGGTGCCAGCTCTGGGTTTTTTTTTTTCCTTTTATCCAGGAAATCAAACTTGAGCTGTTGCAATTCCACCTTACAGTTTAATTACCTCAGCCTTAAGAATACAGAATAACTGTTCTGCATTTCAGCTTTCCTGAAACATTCAGCTGAACTAGGCTGGCCAAGAGGAAATAGCTTGAAAGAATTCATAATTAGGATCTGTTTGGCTGATTAATAAAATGTTTTGTTTCTATCTTCTTTAAAAGTCTCTTTTCATAAACAGCCTTCTTGCAATTCTCTAACCATGATTTTCAGGTCCAGATCCCATTGTTTTATTCTGGAAACTCTTGTACCTCTCTGTGCCTTAGCCAGGGCTGGAACTAACTGTACTTTGCTGCCCAAACCCCTTTCTTCTTCACGTATGAAGTTCCAGCAATAAAAAGCAGCAGCAAAGATCTGCAGCAGAACAGAGCTGCTGTAAAGCTGTATCAGACCCCAGGACCTGACAGGTACACCAGGTGGGGAGCGAGACTGGGGGGTAGTGTCCCCGGATTGTGGGGAAGCAAGAAATATGAGAATTTTCCATAGGGTTTCTGCAGCCTTTCTACAAGATTTCTCCCTAAGAAATAGTACGATTTTGAGGTGGACAGAGTCTCGTGGAGATTCATTGATCTGTGGCCTGAAAGCTTAATAATACCATGACACTTACTATTAAGATTCTCTTTTTATATCACTGCTTTTGTCCGTTGCTAAATACTAACATCCTCTTTAAAGCATTGTAAATACAAGGAATTTTTTTTTTATAAAATGTCTTTCTACTCTCCAAAATGTTTGTTTGTTGGTTTGGGTTTTTTTTTTTACCCAAGTAAAAGTGCATGCCTTACTATAGCTGAATGCCACAGCTTAGAGAAGCCCTGTGCTGGACTTGGTTAGCATTTGTTCTGGCACACAAGTTAGTTTGCTGCTCAGTCTGCAGTGGGAGAGAGTAGATCGAGTCCAGGTAACAAATGGAGTAGCTCCCTGGGAGGGAAAGCAAGAAAGAGTGAAGGTTTTGCATTAGGGGATGTCCTAAATTCAGCATTTTGAGCAACAGGGCATGAGACAGCAAATCTTTTTTTCAATGGGAAGGTGCACATTCGCAGAAAGAGAGGATCTTGGCAAAGATTTTGGCTACTGTGCTGGGCTGACTAACCTTACCAGTTCACACTGAATATTACCATTGGTTACTCGCAGTAGTCAGCATGTTACTGCTGACTCTGTTTCACACATTCACACCCAGCATACTGGCCCCGGGCTTCACAAACAGCATAGGATTTCTCTCAACTTCAGCATTTCAAATGTAGGGGCTCTCTTTGACCTAATCCAAAAGGAGGTCATTAATATAGTTGTTTTGATCGTTGTTTTGATCAATGATATAGTGACGTCATTTCCCTTATCTAATGCCAAAAAAAGAGAGAGATCAGACAGATCACACAGCCAACATCAGGGACAATTTAGTGCTGCTAGAGAAAGAAGGTAGCATATTTTTTTTTAAAACAAAGATTTTAAGATCTTTTTTTTTGTGACAATTTTATGTTCTGAAGGCTCACGAAACCAAAAGCCCAGGGATTTCTGCATTTTATTTAGCTCTGTTGATTATCATAGCACTCTAAAGCTCACAGGGAGCATGCTCTTTTACTGCTTCTGTCACTCGGGAAGACGTGGGTGGTTTCTATCTAACCTCTGTTTTTCATAAAACACAAGCTGCTAAAACAGCTTTGTTTTGTCCTTCTGTTATCCTTCACCAGCATAACTTCATTTAACTGAAATTTCCTGTAGTGGTTATTAAGTGAAAGAATCTTTATAAAGTAACCATGTGGATTCCAAAGGGAACCCAAAACCATCTCAATATAATAAAAATTCAAAACTTCTTCACTGTATGCCTGATGAATGGTGTGCAATAATTCACAGTGGAAACTCCAGCCTGAATAGTACAACCATAAAATGCAAAATCAGTAAGTCTGAGGAACCACCAAAAAGTTGCAGATTAAACCTACCAACTAAAGTGGAGTTGTGGATGCTAACTCTCACATCTTTTAATTAAAGGGACTAATTTGATTAGAGGGTAGAGAGAACCAGATCATTATTTTTGATCATTAGAAGACAGATTACAGTAATGACATTCAGTAATAGTTGTGCTGAAAGCAAGGATCAGACATTTACAAATGATTCTCTGAAGCTGCATTTGTATGATCCATGACTGTGTTTGCATAAGGACTTAGTTTTGTCCTGTTATTGTTCTGCTCCAAAGCAGCTATCAGTGGATTTGCATAAGGAACTTCTGCTGCAGGCAGCTTCAGTGACTTTGTCTAAGGAAAACAAAAAAATTGGTTTATTTGCCTCATTAAGTGAAAACCATTAAACAGCAGTAATAGTACAAACCTGCAGCATCAAGTTTTAAAACACCTCCATATCTGCATCGGACTTTACAGAAAACTACCGTGAAGAACAGTGACAGGTTCAGTGCAGAAGGACATGACAGGTATAAAGAGGGATACTCTGTTGTACAAGCTACAATGATTTGTGTGCAGGTAAGTCTATTGAAGATAGCTAGAAAGATTTACGTATTTTAATACGGTTCATCTGAAAGAATTTTTATTTGGAGACATCTAAATATCTTCAGTAGACCCTATAACAGGCTTGCTTTAGTTAATCTCTTTTGTAGACCTCTGAAGTCAAGGTTCACTTATATCAACCGAGATAAAATTAACTGCTGTACCTAGAAATAATTTGATTCCAAAATCAGTCTTCCCCAAAAACTTTATAATACTTGAAGGATAACCATTGATTCTAGAAACTTTACAGTAAATAAATATTATGTTAAACACTATACAATAAAACTTGTTTCTAGCTCCAAAGGTTTAGAAAATGGAGCATTTCTAAATCTTTTTTTTTTTTTTTAAGTAGTATTTTCTTACTATATTGAAGATTAATATTGAATTGTCTAATTTGATAACACCTCATAGATCATTATGTAATTATCTGCTCTGGGACCTTTAATATCTTTTTTCCTTGAGGAAGAATTTTGATTTTACAGACGACTTAGCACTTTTCATTGAGAAAAAAGAGTCTATCCTTCTTGGGTTACTGCTACTTACTATATCGATGTCATTTTTATTTTTCTTAAATGAGTCTGTGCTCTATTCTAACCATACAATAATGCTGGAGGAGCCATACAATGGATTAAGTAGGATCAGCCTGGTGAGACAAATACTGAGTATATAAATAATTACTCAGTCATTACTGCATTTGTGATTTTTCTGCTTGTCTTTTGGTTTTGTCAACTGTAAAGCCTTGCCTAATAAAGCACAGTTATATGGTTGTTTCCCCAACAAGGAGCACCACTTGACTCCCCTACACTCATATATGAAACCAGGAGATAATTCAATTGTTCAACAGCCATTGTGACTTCATATTGGCATAACCGTGTCCTTAACTCTTCCTTTGAGTAACACAAGGAAATTAGCTCATCCACGGTCCAGAGCTGGTGCACCTTCTGACATGTTACATGTGAGTTTTAGAGAGATTTGGAAATTTGAGACTTGAAGTGTATAGTTATGTCGAAAATAAAAACCAGCCTGAGAGTTACAAGCCATAAGAAGTGTAAGTTCCTTAAACAGATATTGATACATTCCTTGAAAATAACCAGAAAAAGTCAATAATGGACGTATCTGTGTTTGCAAGCTATAAAAAATGGTAGAACGAGAAACTGCCAAAGCATTTTATTCCAACTAGTGTGTAGGGACATCTTAAGAAAATGCTCTTTTTTATTTATTTTTTTTCTCCAAAAGATATTTTCTAATAATGGATAGAGCAGTAATGACATCTATATAAGATCTTGTAGGTTCCACCAAAGACCTGGTCATTTATATGCCGGGTCATGGGTATGGCAATGAGAGAATTATCATAGTTCATGCATCCCAGAGTCCTCTATGAAGGTGCATTAACTCTTACACTTCATAAGAGTATGAATGATTTTCATGTTTGATAAATTATATTTATGATTTTTAAAATTAAATTTTATATTTCATAGCAAATCACCTTGAGGCATCTGTTCAATCACGTTAATTTATTCTAATGTGTCCTAGATGTTTCCAGCAATTTCACAGCAGGAGGGCAGATCATTGTTGGTTTGTTTCTTTTTCACAATGTGATTCGTTTTTACCAGGGATCTTCCTGAATATTATATGTGGCTGGTTTTTTCTTAGTTTAATACCCAATACATATATTCTTGTGTATAAACACTAATTTATGGCCATTCACCCATGTAGTATCTTCAGCAGTGACTGTATAACCACAGATGGAGATACAGCATGAGCCTTCTTGTAAGAGCACATCTTTTAGGCCATAGTCTGTATTTTGCATGTACACTTTGGTAGGACTTAGAGAGAATCATACTTTGACTTATCAACGTAGTAGTCACTACTCAGTAGAATTCACTGCCATAAGGAAAAATCTACTTTCTCTGAAGAAATACAGCTGGAGTTTTTGTATATGTGTAGGATTGGCCGGATACCAATCACAATTAAAAATCTCAGTTTCAATTGAGTGTTGATGCTGCTGCTGTCTGGAATCAGTCAGGAATTGCATCTGAACAGATGTTAAAGTTATTTCCTCATCTTTTTAGTATTATCTGAATTATTACTGTTATATTGACAATAATAATGCTGCTATCATAAATAAATCCTGTATTGGAGACAAAGAACTGTACTTCACATAAAGATAGCAACTAACTCTTTCTTATTTACATTACATAGCATGTGTTAGAACTTTTCCTAGGAAAACTAAACAGCAGATTGAATTCCTTTAAGTGTGAACACTAAGTGCAGCTTGGTTTATTTCACTGTATTCTTAAGTCTGTAATTACACAAAACACTACACGCCTGTAGACAGGTACATGAAGAAGTTTATTCTGGAAATTTCTGCACTAGTGGCAAATAAAGCTTTTTATTGTCATTATTTACTTACACAGAAATGAAGAATGTAACAGGAATCTCATATATCTGGCAAATGAAATTATATTAAAGTATTTTGATTTGTGTTATAGATGTGTATCAGCAGCAATTACTAAAAGGGACACACTAACAAGAAGATAAAAGACATATTTTCCTGCAAAGCCAGAAGGAACATAAGTTTCAGCAGCTTTACTAATAAATTTTTCATTTAATTTTTGATCAGATTATACATAAATATGTTGTATTTGTGACTCCACATATTACAAGCGCTTATCTTATATTCTGTCTCTAACTTGGATTAGATGTTTCTTATTCTACCTTTCTGAACTCTGGAGTGGGGCATTTATGGAGCAGTCTGCTCAAAGAGCAAGTGACTCCTTGATGAAGAAACTGACATATGGATTCATCAGGAATTCTTCCAATATTTCTTCTTTTACTCTTTATTCATACAATTCAGAATGTTATGCACTCAGTATTGTCTTTGTACATCTAAGGTCTCTTGCATCAGCTAAACTCGTCAACACAAATGTTAGCTTTTACCAATGAGGCTTTTACAAAAAAAAAAAAAAGAAAATTGTATAAAAGTTATGAACTATGCTACTGTAAAATGGGACAGTGCACATTAAGAAAAAAATTCCCAAAAAAACCCCAACACTAAAACCACACGTAAAATCCTTACCACTTCTAGGAACACATTTGGTTTTGTTTAACAGTTCAGCAGGTTTCACTCATTTTTATCCTTCATGAGTTCTTACACAGTTCAGTTTTATCCATAGACGGACAAGGATTTATTGATATAATGCAAGAGGTTTATTCTGAAGGTTCTCAAACAGTATCGGGTCTTCTGTGCACAAGCTTTTTTTTTTGTGAGCTTATGATTAATGTTCAAAAAGGATAATTGTGTTCAAATTAGGATAAATACCACAGGAATCAAAAAGGTTCCACAATTCATCATGGATTTGGCACTATTACATATTTAAATTAATGGTCTGCACAGTAGAGAAAGGTATTTCTCAAATTAAGCCTGTGAGGGGTTTCAAGCAAGCTAGAAGAAAAAATTTGTGTTCAACATGTTCTTATTATATCTTTCAATAGGGAAATCACATTGCAGTAGGACCACTTAGTTACACAAATAGACACACAGAAAGGAATTCAAGAAAGAAAAAGAAAGAAATGTTAGTGTGGCTAGCATGAAACATAAATGGAGGCCAAATTTGCAACATTAGACCCTTGAAAAAAACAGGGGTAGGAAACGCCAAATCAGGATATATAAAAGAGATTATTCTCTACAAGACATAGGGAGCTATCCTTGCAGTCTCTTCTACATAAGACAAGTCTTAGGTGGAATACTTCAACAAGGGGATGAACTAGGCGATCAAAGTTCCTTTTAGATATGTTACTATGACTATTATTATTTTTGGAATTATTATTATTGGAATGTAGGAACTATTTTGTGTGCTACTGGGAAATCTATCTGGCCAATGTAATACATATGCAGACAGCTAGAAGTTGTACCATGCTTTCTGAAGTCTGTCTGTGCTATACCAGATGGGGCAAAATATTTTTACATGTAGAACATGTCATGTTCAATATGCCCTTGGGAATCAGGAGGTAGGCACTTAGTAATCAGATTTGTCAGCAGCAGTGCGCTGTCACTTTTATAAACCGTTCAAGCACTAAAATTGGATCAGTCAGCTGAGTCTAAGCTCAGATCTCTGGAAGCACAGTTTGTTTAATTCAAATATAGTTAGCTTTATAGATGTTTACCTACACTCACCTGTCTGATTAAAGATGCACCAACACATTTGCTATCACACTAAGTGAACTGATGAGAATTTAGTTTCCACCATGCTTACACAGACTTGGCATCAGACTTGGTGATTTTGGTCTCTTGAATAATTCTGTACCTAAGGGCCATGGCAGTGCTGATGCCTACAGTGATTTTCCTGGCAGGGACTGTGTTCCCTTATTGCCTTATCTGTGCCTCACAGAACTGCAGTTTTAACTTTTCTGCTTCCATCAGCAGTTGCCTGAGATTTCTCAGATATATCACCTATTGCTTGTACTTTTATCTCCACTTAAGCTCTCATTGCTCAAAATATGTCTCTGAGAGATAAGAGTATGGTAGACTGATTTGTTAGACTGATTTTTAACTTGTTTTTCTCTTGCTCACTGAAAATCTGACTCAGTGCTTCATTCTTTCTTTATGGTTCCTAACCTATATTGTACCTTTTTGGTTATAACTTCATTGCCTGCTAGCACTTCAAGATCTGTATGATTGCTTTTTAATATATTTTAGATCTAATAATAATAACAAATGAATTTGGTTTAAATGTAGAACACTCGAATAATATATGAAACAAACTAGAACATGAAGCCTATCTTCCTAAATGTAAATCCTACATTGTACTTAGATTTACTGAAGACAATTCTCTTTCTGGGAGTTCTCTACTGTCACAGGTAATCTTCTGAGATAACGTTTAAACTATAAAGTCTTATTAAAGTCTGTGTGCATTATTCAGCCTCATTTTGTCTTTGCAAATACGATCAGCAACTAACTCAAAATGCGGGCTCTTCTATCTTCTCATTCATAAAGGTCTTTGCTTTCCCCTTTTATCTCAATTAGTCTTTGCTCTGGTGATTGGAGGAAATTAAATTTTCGTTGGAGAAGGATCACTGGAATAAATTACATTTTAGGATTTAGAAAATAATAGGATATGTAGAATATGGTCTCTGCATACTGAACATGGTTCCTCGGCATTTACAGTACACTCAGTTTTAACTGTCTTACTAGAACAGAAGGTTAACAGCTTAAGAGTAGCAATGCAACTGCATTTCCTATTTAGAAAGTGATACTATTTTAAAATACTTATTTGAATAGTTACATATAATCTTACTGCTTTTATGTCTGGAACATGAAACAAATTTTGCTTTAAACTTCTCTATTGCTTCCATAGTTAAAATAAAACATAATTTCTGTAGAATAATATGACTTTGTACTTTTGTATCCACTTTAAATTATATGGTTCTGAAATTAATGTTTGCTTCATTTTGCATTACACTTGACAGATCTGAATCATCACTGCACTGTTCCTTCAACATTGATTGTAAGACTTAATGTCCGGAAAATTTTATCTTTTGCCCTTCTGAACAAATGCAGGGTGATCCTGTGGCTCATTTCCTGGCCTATCTAATGGAAATTTTGTCAGTTCAGAAATCTTTTTTTCAGCTAGGAAAAATTGCTCCTTTGGATATACCTCTCTCTTGTCATTGACTTAGAGCTTAGACAACACAGACAACTAACTTAAAGCAGCTGCATTGCTTTAAAGCACTAAAACAAGATAGCATACATCCAAATACGTCCTACCTGGAGAACTCAAGTAGCATTTCATAGATGTTTTGTTTTCAAATGATGGTTTCTTATTTCTGTTGATTCCACATGCTTCAGTTAAGGTTAAACAAGCTTCCTTTTAACAGCACTCAGCTGAGGGTAATCACACTCTGTAAACAAACCCTGCTTAATCTTCTCTCCTTTCAAAAAGGAGAAAAAGGGGGATAATTTTGGCAAAAAGAATGCCATTTTTCATTCTGTTGTAAACATGTCCTTTATTGGAAGAGTTGCACAATTATATAGGATGCCATTAGTAACATCATGTTTCATTATAAACATTATATATAATATGTTTCAGGCCACCGTTACCTCTACTCTTACCTGAGACAGATCATATTTTTAATACACACCTGTGTTCAGCACTGGTCTGGATGTCTGTGCAGCTTCAGCTCCAATATTTACCAAAGCATGTGCACTTCTGTTTGTATAGTTTCTCTCACAGCGTGTTCTTTTGCTTCAAAGAAGGTAGCTCTCCCAGGTGGTTTATTGTTTAATGCTATATATATCACACAGACTATTAATGTTTCTATGTGATTTTTATCCGTATTTTTAATCAACCCAGCCTTTAAAAAGCCCAATTCTATATATAAGTGGTCACATACTGGAAGATGTACTTGTTTCAAGGACTGAAGTCCCAGAAATTGTGTTTATACTGCACAAGAAGGTACGCTCCACAGCCAATATGCAATCCTGCTTCCATGACCATATGGACCCTGTATGTGCGCCCAGGCTCCCTTTCAACCTAGATTGGAAAGGGGTAGGTTCACATCTCACCCAAATGTTGCCATCCAAACACTCAGACATGATATCACAGGTGTGCATCCCTACATAAAACCTCAGAGACACTCCCAGATTTAGATAAAATTTAAACCAAATCCCATGTACCAAATGGCTGCAAGGCAACATGAACTAAATGTGCTGCGTGGCCAGAAATAGCTGCAATCTGCAGCCAGCTTAGTCTTAAGAAATGTATTCCTTTTAGTTCTGGACCAGAAAATTGAACACTACCAACTGTAGAATTTTCCTTCTTCCTTTAACCCCATATAGCCCTGTTTAACTGGATCTATCTCCATCATGGATCATAGAAAAAGCATTCTGAAACCTATCCAACATTGTTTTACTAAAACAGGATCAGCCATTTCCTCACTGAAGAGATGAAATATTTACCTGATTAAATTATGATGGTATGTGTGCCATAATTACCTAATGAATGCAATGACTTTAAAAGTAACAAATCAGTTTCATTAAACTAATTAACCAAAGGTAAAGATTTGACCTATGAAAACCGGGAAGATCTTTTCCCCCACGCCCTTAGGTAGTCCTAAGAAAGGAAATGGCCTTAAAGTTCAAATAATACTTAAGGTTTAACATGCCTTAGAGTTCAACAGATTCTGAACAATAAGAAAATCTAACTCCAGGGTACAAACGTATTAGAAATACTGAGACATTAGATTAGTTGGAAATTTTTATTGAAGACAATCAATTTACTGCCAGGCACCAGACGTTTCTTGCAAAATTTTATTACCAAAAAAAGAAAATTATATAAAAGTTATGGACTATGCTACTGTAAAATGGGACAGGGGTAGTGCACATTAAAAAAAAAATCCCAAACAAAAAAACAACATTAAAAACACACATAAAATCTTTACAACTTCTTGGAACACATTTGTTTTTGTTTAACAGTTAGCAGGTTTCACTCTTTATTTTTATCCTCTGGGTGTTATATGGCTATCACTTTAAACTTGTTAATCTTTATGTTCTCATTCATGTTTTGAGGAAACTAGTTGATACTTCAACAGTTTTTCAATGCATTTCAAAAACCACATGCCAGAGTCCCTTTTCTAATTCTGGGGAGAGGAACATTGACATATAATTTCCAAAATGACTGAAAGTGCAAATACAAAAACCAGGAAAAGAAATGGTAGCTCTTTGTTTCATGATCCTGTGATGACAATGAAGGATGAACCTTCGCTGAAAAATTCTCTAATCAACACCAGTTTCTCAAAGAAGCTGAGCATTCAGCTGAGTCTCGTGGGCACATAGCTGTTGGAAATACATCACAAAGTTGTGACTTCTGGAAATCTGTCATCCTAGCAGTTTAAAATTAGTGAACAACTATACATTTCAACCTTAAATACCAGACTGACATTTTTTTCTGTTAGTTAACTACCTTTACCTTTTTTACATAAAGCTTGTAACTTTCTGTAAAATCTTATTAAAACTATCTTTCTGCTACCATTTCTGTGATGGAAAGGTAGTGAAATTTATATAAATGTCTCTAAATAATCTGAAATCTAAAGCATTCTTTACACGTAGATTTTATGTGAAGTAGCTTTATATTGTGTATAGAAATTTGGCAAAAGAGAAAAGGCAGCTACATGATGGACAGCAATGTAACTGCATTATTCAAAACATCTCTGTGGCAAATTCCTAGCACGTGCTTTTCTTCCTGACACAGTTGGTTTTTTAACAGCCGTGATCATTTGCTTGATTATCTTGTTTGTTATCCATGTGTGAAGGGATAACATCAAACAGAAGTGATTTTGTGAACAAATCTACTTCCCAAAGTGCCTATGCCTCCTCCTGCAAGTTTACAGAAAAATCAGAGCTTTTTCAATTGAACATCTGTCTACAAGAAAAGTCTTGAAAACACCCTGCCACATCAGCTGGCTTCCTTCATAAAGATGCCACTGCCGTTCCACAAATGATTACACTTATTTTCTTCTCAGGACTCAGCCTCCCTTTTAAGTGTGGCTAGGATAACAAGTGTTTGATCAAGTTTAAAGCAGGACAGCTTGGGATCACCGTTTCTTACATCAGCAAATTCCTTTCAGGAATGTACCATTCAGCATATTATACTCTGGGATCAATTGGTTCCTGTAAACTAGGGTATGAATCATTTAATCAGGATACAATAGTTCTGAAACACATGGTTTGTAAATCTCAACATTCTGTATTTTTCATGTGTCTGGGGGTTCAAATTTATTTCATACAGATAGAGCTGTAAGGTTCCACATGACAACATGCTTTTTTACAGCAGCCATAATTAATTGTCCTAAGGTGGTAAAGTGAGGTACAAACCAGAATTGCACACATACTAATTAGTTCTGAGGTTCTGGGAATAAAAGTACCTACCCTGTGTGAAGCAACAGCCTATTCCATACGTTCCTCAAAGAAAACATCGACCAAGCCTGCAAACACATTGGTTGCATTCCTACTTTCTCATCAACCAGTGATTCCTCTGTTACAATCCTTCTAGCTATCAAAAGTCAGAATAAACACTGTGTTGGTCTAAATCTGATCCTTTTGGTCAGAAGGCAGATCTGGGATCAAAGAAAATCAAAGAGAGCTAAGCATTTACATTGGACTTAACGTAGTTAAGCCTTGGTTTGGCAGCAAACTTTTGGACATCTGCTTCCTGCTCTACTGCCCTAATTCCACATTTGCATGTTGAATTCAATGACAAAACTATTAACTTCAGATGTCCTGCAAATAAAATAAACTGATATATCCAAACTAAAGTGGGAATTAAAACTGAATTATCAAATTAAGCAACAGAAAAATCACAAAGTCTTGGGAATTAATAGCTCCACTCACACTGATCTAAGAAAGAAGAAATGTCATACTCAGAATCTATTTCCCTATGCAACTTTACCAGGCAAAATTCCTATGATTGTTTGCATGATAGAGAGAATATGACTTCTTCATTTTTTACTGAAAATAATCAAAATCACCTATGGTTGTTCTAAAATAATTCTGTTGAAGAAAACTGACTCAGACTGCTTTAAGAATGAGCACAATAGTGCTGGGTAAGCCTGTGTCTCCTGTTACAGGACCGGGCACATCATTTCTGCTTCATGTTTATAGTAGATTACGTGAATATCTCTAACCCTCAGTGGATTCATTCACAGAGCACCTGTAAAGATCAAGTATCTTCTAGTGAAAAAATATCCCCCGCTGAGATTATTTGTATGCCAGATTCCCCTTGGAGGAGGCTAATAGAAGTCCTGTTGGTATTTTTGTGGCATCATGTTCTCCTAGAGCAAACCCCTGAGTGTCAGGGTGCTAACTCTAGCGTGGTTGCTCAAGTGTGAATAGATCTTCATTTTGGCGCTCTGTTTCTGAGATAGGAGACATTACATTCCTGCAAGAAATGTCCTTATCAATCTTCTGTACTTGACATTATCTGCACAAGGGGCAATAGAGGCCCTAAAATACCTTGTGCTTCTGGACAATCCTGTCCGCAGCTGTGGAGTGAGCCTGTCCTCACTGGTTTTCCTTTCTGTAGCTCTTCGAAGGTCTTTAACCCATTAGTTACAGACAACTAACCTGGACCCTACATTCAGTACTGCTGCCTGCAACCTTCTCACCTGTGGGTGTTCATCACAACCAGACATCCTCCGTGGCAATAAAGCAGAGGGAAAAACATCTTCATCAAGGAAACCGCCATTTTCTCATCAAGCTACTAACAAAACAAATCCATCAAGTTATTTATTTCCCCCAAATAGTTGAAAATGTATTCCGTAGCAGAAACTTGGATTAGACTTTGATGTCACTGGCATAAATCTGTATCAGTTCTATTAACTGCCTTGGACTTACATTTATATAATTGAAAGAAGAATTGGGCCCTTGATATATTAAGACAGCCTTGAGCCAGCTTTCAGACTCTAATTATGAATCCACTGAAAGGGAAAAAGTGTTTGTTATGATAAATACTGACAGAAATGTAGCTACGCAAGCCAAGCACTCCCAGCATAATAGCACTACCCACCTGCAATTCAGCCAAACAGAAGGCTAATGCCAGGCAGGGAAACAAAGGGGGATCAGGAGACTCAGACAGAAAAGGAACAGAAGGACAATTTGTCAAGCAGTGGCCTTTTTCTTAGTCAAAAATTGGCTAGAAAAAAATCTTGATACGTAGTGGATCTATCAAACATTTAGGGGTGAAAGACTGAACGATCTAGCTCAGCTTCATAGATCCATCACTGTATGGAATCTATTCCTCACTGCAGTTTGTCCTCTGACTGGAAAAAATAAGAAACAAAGATTTGGGCCTTAAGTCTTTGAAGTCTCACTCCTTGCCTCAGATATTCACAACTACCAGAAGTTTCAAAGGAAAGCGAAAGAAACTCAGTATTAGGTTGTTTTAGGAATAATCCCACAAAATTTTATTTCTGCTATTTCAGTGTAATTTATTCCTCAATGTTTCATTTATATTAGGCTTGGTTTTAACTGATTTCTTTGGAGGCAAAGTGTATTGCAATCACATCTTTTATGTCAAAGACCCTCCAATCAATTTGATCTAATTAGCTAGTTGAAACAGGTGTGATGGAAGAATGAAAATCTTAAGGACCACCAATGGAGAAAAGAGAGTAGCTAAAATTGCTCAGAAATTCTGAGAATCCTCAGAAAAGATGCAGGAGAATGGTACTGAGGGAGTCAATAGGCACATTTCTGAGGCTGAGGTACAGGTGCAAAGGACATGAACTGATGGGAAAGCAAGCTAAATAGTTTGACTTTCTGCCATAAAAAGTCACAGGGTAATAAGTCATAAGAAAAGATCAATGTTCTGCTTTCAATTCTGCCACAGCTCTATTGGGTGTAATACCAGGTCAGTCATCTAATCAGCAGTGCATCAGGTTCCCATAAAATAGGGATAAAATGCTTACTTTACAGGTTAAAGTGAGGTCTTTAGTTCTTGTTAGAAAAAGGCTTTGCAGCATCAGAAAAACCCATAGAAGTGCAAAGTATACATGAATGGAACACAGAAGTGAATGCAGGCAGACATTATGTTGTCCATTTAATGTAATAACTAAACACTAAATTGGAACCAGGGCTGATTTCTCAACAAAATTCACTCACTGAAAATCTCCACTTCAACTTAAGCCAACGAGCATGAGGCATTTCCTTTTTGTTCTTCAAGTGTTTACCCTGCCATCTCCTCTGACAATTAGGCCTTTGAGATACAGCCACCTGACAATTAATCCAGAACAGACTTCTCAGAGAGACCCTTTACCCATCCTTCTCAGGATCTTGTAGTTTTGAGTCTTTCTCTTTACACACATGCTGTTCACAAATCTCTAACTGTCAAACTTTGTTTTATTTAAAACAGATTCCAAATGTGTACAGACAATTTAAAAAAACAACAAGCATCCTGAAAATAAAAGGTAACTTGCCCTTCCTCAAGGGAATCTTTGAGGGTAGAGCAACTATGTTCAGGAAAGAGACTTGTGTTTTCTTGTCTGATATCACCCAACAGTGAAACTGGACTTCTCTTACTGTGAAAACTGATCCATTTGCTTCCACTATTCTCCTCTCCAAAGTTTTCCATACATGCATGAGGCTTACCTCTCATGAATCCTCATGTAAATTCATGTTTTACATCTTGGCTTCTTTGTTCAATGTTTGGTGCCTTCAGTAGCCACTAGGCCAACTGGTCACTCTGATTTGTGTAGGATAAGGCTATGCTATATTCAACATATTGTCATTTCAGTAACTACAAACTAAAATGTGATGTCTGATCATTATATTCAACCTGGGAACAAGGCAAACTATTTTTTTCAGAAGCAATTTCTACATATGGATGTAGAGGAATTTAGGAGACAGCAGATGTCAGAGAAGCAAGTCCAGGTTAAAATAATGAATTTGAATTTAACCTGGAGTTAAAAATTCACTCATTAAGTTCACCAAAACACTATGTTTTTCTCCATCTTCCTGGACAGTTCATTACATTTCTGATCTGATGAAGTAGATTTATCATTGTTCACGTTTGGCAAAAAAACTTTATTTTATGTTTGAAATATTTATAGTGGTATCATAGGAATATCAACAATAAATAAGTTCTGACAACTGGGGTACAAGGAACCAGGCTTCTACTGCATCGTTACGGGCTCACTAAATATCTTTGATATGGTAGCCACTGACAACTGTTGGCATGTGGTGTGGGCTGTAATTGAAGCTTTGTTAATAGTTAGAGTAGTCCATTCTGGAGTGCTTCCCTGCAGATTCTTGAGATTTTGTGGAGGTCATACTTCATACTGTTACAACTACCATAAATACCTTTGGTTGTCTTTCTAGCTCTCAAATTAGCAGCTGCAATTCCCTTTCTAAAATGACCTTCTCCACTCCAGACATGCCAATACTTAAAATAGCAATATGGGTTAAGGAATTGAAATGCTTTGCATCGAATTTTTGCCTCTTAGTGACAAGGGCTTCTCATCTAGCAACTTTGGTTTTGCTATGTCTTTCTGGTCCCTTCATCACATTTGTAAAAGGTTCTCATTCTGGTACTTCATTCCCCAACTTTTGGTAAAAAGCTGTATGTGCTAAAGATCCATTCAGAAAACTTTCATAAAACCAACAAAGAACATTTCATGCAAGTTAGCAATGTAAGAAATCATTGCTGGTCACAGAGCAACCTGACTTTAATTCTTTCAGGATGATCTGAAGATTATAAAATAAGATTAATTACAGGAGGCAAGAGTAAGGCAAAGCAAAGGCTTGTTGTTGCTAATTCTTTTATAGGATGGGTAAGCTAAGTAAAAAAATATGTATCCTGTTAAGTACTAGATCACTTATTACAGAAGAGTAATATTGTTACATTAATTTGTATTTTCATCATTGTCACTATATTTAATTGGTCATTTTATATTTAACAATCATATTATAGGTTATTCATATCACAACTTTTGTTCAGTTTGACAAAGTTGTTTAATTGATCTCTCCAAAGTTGAGATCTATCTCGTCACAAGCAGCAGGACAGCACAAATTGACCATTTTTTAGTATCACAAATGGAAAATATTTTGCTTTCATGATGTCCTTATATGTATACTTATGTCCTCTACAAAACACAGCATATTGCACTAGCCTTCAGCAGTCATTATGTTCAGATCAACTATTTTCATATTTTCTTACAAGCTCAGGTTTCTTTTCAGCCCAGGGATGTTTAAAAGTACATTAAGCTTAATATTTCATGCAAAACTAGGTTATATAATGGGTTCATATGTAAAGTAGGTGAACAGGTGGATCTCCGCTCTTGTGAGCTGAAACAGATTAAATTAGAAGTAGACTTAACTAGATTAAATTACATGGCCCTAATAAGGTCATTGAGAAATAGAAAAAAAAATTAAATAAAGAGGTCATGAATGCCATCATAAAAATGTAATCAGCATAAATTTTTATTTGAAGAATAATAATTAGACATTTTTAGCAAGAATATTTTTTTTGAAGTACCAATAAGAAAAGTTTGAGAACATACTCTGTGCTCAATAAGCTATCTTGTAATGTTGGAATTTTCTGCCAGAAGATTAATTTCTTCCAATCACATCTTGTATCTTGTGTGACAGAGGATTAGCTCATAAACAGATGGTTATATTTGTCACAGGTATTCTGGCCTGCAGCCAGCCAGTAGCCAGACAGGTGTTTTGCAGAAAACCCACATCTGCTTCACAAGAAGAGGGTAGTGTCTGCTGACCACCTACTGGCTGCTCTTCTCAGACAAAATCGGTATTAGAGCTACATCTGCTACTCCTACTGTGTCCCATTAGATGCATTTGAAACTCAATTACTTTGTAAGTCAATATGCTCATTCTTGATCAAATTTGCCAACATTTTTTCATATATCATTGCAGAATAACTCAACTGAGTTATTCTGGATACCGTCAACTAGATAAGTACAGGATATAAATAGTTAAGTAAATGTATGTATTTTAAATAGAGGTTGAAACATCTTTTTTCCTTATTGTTGTTCAGAATACTGATTTCAATAGGAAGAATATTAAAAAAGAAAAAATTATTTCTACGTATGAGAGTCCATAATACAGATTTGTATTGTTCAAAGGCTTAGAGATTAATTTTTCACACTATAGCAAGCAATGAACAAGCAGACAAGGACAGAAAACATTCCTGAAGAAAGCAAAAAGCTAATGTAAATCAGGATGTATAGACAGAGAATACTGACCTTATTTCAAAAGATAACTATTTTCTAAAGCTATGGTCCGTGGTGAAATGTTTTTTCTTTCATTTTGCTCTTTAAAGGTAGTCAGAAAAATCTTCCAAAATCAGTGCTACTAGTCTCAAAAGTTCTTAGGATATGTAACAGAGGTGCATAAGACAAAAACTCCAGATTACAAAGTATTGTTTTGGGATTATTTCTCCAAGAATTAATTTCTAAACAACCCAAATTCTACAATTAAGTCTGATAAGATTGATGGAAACTTCAGGCAATCACAGCAAAACACATGTGAGAAAGAGCAAAGTATACAAGAATTTTACCTCTTCTGAGGGAAAAATAATCGATGAAAGAAACAACTAATGCTGAGATATTTTTAAGAAGCAAAATGGACTATTTTGGTTGACTTACAATGGAGAGTTAGCGAGAAAAATACCCTTAAAAGGGAGTTTTTAACTCAGTTTTAGCTTTTTCCAGTGGTGTGTTGGGGGATTTCTCTAAGGCAAGGAAATTCTGCTTTCATTTAGAGTGTCTGAAAACATCATCAGGGAGAAGAAACACACAGAACCCTCGGAGAAGTTCTTATAATTTTTATAACACTGTTTGATCTTCTGGGGAGATAGAGTGTCTGCAGTTGGAAAAGTAGAAAAAAAGAGAAAGAGCTCTTGGGGAGGAGAAGAAAAATTATCTTTGCTTTTTAATGCTTAAACTAAGTTACTTAATCAGAATTACTTTTATGAGAAAGGTGAGATGAAAAATCCCTGTTATGCTAAGACTCATTTGTTCTTGCTTCTAAAGGAACTATCTGAGCACAGTTTCATGTTTTTGGCTTGCCTTTTTTAGACGGAGCTTGAAAATCAGAGGTGAAATCAGGGTTTTAAAGAAACTCTATCCATGTAAACTCTTTTGTTTGTCAGTCTCTCACACCTTTGAAAAAGTTGAAAAAGCTAAGGAAGTAACATTTTTATCACAATACCACAGGTTTTGAATAGGACTTGGTGATCCCATGTTGGAGACAATCGAATTTGAGGGATTCCAGTCAAAATTTTTAAAATTATTTCAAATATTCAGAAGGATTCCATAATATTATTTATTACAGACTTTCATGCATTTTTTTAATGTTTCCCCTCTTGCTATGTTATAAAGATATGGAAATTTTTTTAAGTGTCATGAAACACAAAGTCAATCTCAGCTCTTTCAGTCTTCCACTTGAGGAGGAAACCAGAGGAATTCCACCTTTTTTCATCACTTGTTCTGCCTGTGTCTGGCAGCCTTTCTTGGAAATTAAATCTGCCAGTATCTTGCTGGACTCAAAATGGACAGATAAGCTTGTGGGTTTTATCACATAAGCAGAATCCATTGTGTTATGAATCTATGGTAATACTGTACTTATCAAAGGAGAGAAAGTGAACGGATTGCACTGTCAAGTATCTTATGTACTGTCGCTATTTTCATTATCTAATTTTGGAAGAGAAGGAATGGGGTTGGGAAAGATCCTAGTAATGTATGTCACTTCTGCTTACTGGAAAGAGTAATCAAATCTGTTAATGTTCCAGCAACAGATACTCCTTCTCATTGTTAAGCCTGTAATCTATATGATTGCAACATAGTACGGAGAAGACCAGAAACAGCAAGGTATAACTTATAAGATTGATACATGTCTATACTGTTCCTATAGGCCTTAGGGTTGTTTTTTTTTAAGTTTTGTGGTTTTATCTCAGATGCCAGTTTCAACTAAGCTCAGAAAAGCTCATGAATTTGTACCATCAGGAGCAAGTGGGTTTTGATAATAAACAGGGTTTATAATACTGTATGGGTGATGCACTGATTGAAAACCAGTTCAGTTCCATGACCTGTAGCTGCATGGCCTGTGAACTGCTTGCTCTTTTCCATCCTTTTCTGGTGTGTCTGGAGCCCCTGGAAGAGAGTAGCAAGGGAAAAATATTCCTACATATTGTAGAAATCAATTGGTGGAAAGGTGTTTGACAGCTGGACGGGAACAGTCTGTGCTCATAGATATAAATCCGTGTAGGAAGCAGAAACCAAACTATAGTCCATTATACAGAGCCTGTGCACATTCCAGTTAAGTGGGAAAATATATGAGTAAATAGGTGCCCGTTTTCTGTGGTTACCTTTTAGAGTTAGATTTCATGTAGCATTTTGCCAGCTCACGTGATACCACGTTAGCTTCACAGCAGTTCATTACAATATTTAATAATGAGCTGTGAACTCCTGCAGTCTTTTTTTGGTACGTGGCACAGGACTGAATCAGAAATAATATCTCACAAGACTGAACAAAGTACAATAATATAGATGAATAAAAGTAATTTTGAGACCATAGTAAAACAAGAGTATTAATAGAAGCAGGAAAAAAAAATCAGTCATACCTGCCAAGAATGACGTGCTGAGCTTTTATCATTTTGCTTCAGCAAGGTATTTGGTGCAGGAATGCTAAATGATAGTCAGTGTTGGTTTCTGGTTTATGTTTAACCTCTGAATGTGCTAACCAGGAATGCAGGGAATCATTCTGATTTTGAAATACAACGAAGCAGTTATGTGGGAGGGACTGTACAGAGTTGTGGTCATAAGGTAGAAAAATGATAGGGAGTGGATTTTTCTGTGGAACTTTAACAAAATCCTGGAATATTATTCATCTATGCCATCACAAGCAAGCCTTAAAACTGCAGATGATGCTCAGGCGACAGATTTTTAGCAGCAACCAGGAATACTATATATGATGGGTTAAGGTTTAAGTCATCCTGGGCTCAGCTTAGCTCTATTCCTTACTGCAGAAATACTGTACATTGGGATTGTCCCTCTAGCATTGTCAAATTGTTTGTGCAGGGCATCATTCAAATGCTGCCGTAGAGCTGCCGTGTCACTGCAGGACAGGACTAAGACCTCCCTTATGCTTTATGTTTTAGTAGATGCATACACTTGTTTATTTCTTTCTTTTTACGTATCATAGGTTTCTCTAACTAAATAAAATTACACGAAGAGTCACTGTTTAATTACACTTTTTGTCTGTTTACTGTGAGTCAGCTGCCCCATCAGGTGGTTTCCAATAAATAGTACATTTGAAAGCAGCAAATTCTGCAGTTTTGTAAAACCAGCAGCTGGTCTAAAATGTATAACAGCTTTAATGCAGTGAGATTCAACTGGGAATGCTGCAGAAAAAGAAAGAAGATTCAAGTATAAGGTCCATTTCAGGACTTTTTCAGGAATTCCTCATTTGTTTACCAGAAAACCCTAACAAAGTTCCTCTTCAGAGAGATGAACTGTTAAGAGAGGTAGCTTGGTGGGGGATTTGGAGGATGGAGGATTTTTACTTCTGCTTTTTATCTGTGTTATGATTGACACAAGAATGTGATATTAGACTCCTAGCACATTTCTTTCAGCTGAAACATCCTTGTGGAACCCTCTGTGTTGTACATATTTAAGATGATGCTTCAGCTTCCAGGACATACTAATATGATACCTACAACAGAGAAAGGCCTCCTGGTCAAGCCACTTTTTACCAGTGCAGTCTGATAATGTTTCCAAAATCAGATGACATAATGTGAGTACTAGTTTCAAGGACTGGTTCAAACTATCAAGGTTATGCCCTCCTTGAATCTTTGAATTCTCAACTAAGAAGATTATTAAAAGAGCATGATCAAGGTTAGTGAGCCCTAAAATTAGACCTCACAGCTGTGTTTTGATTTCTCTGTGTGTGCATGAACACAGAGATCATCTGTACATTTGAGCTTCTTTTTTTCTTGAGATCTTTTTTCTTTCCAGACTACCATACCCTTCATTAAAACGTAGGAGCCGTAAGGTACAGTAGTTTTATTTTACACATATTCCTCTATCAATTTATGTTGCATATGAACTGATAATGTAGCAGTGTGCAGAATTCCCCAAGAAAGCTTTTTGGAGGCAGGTAACTAAAATTCTCCCTTAATTTCAGATTTATTCAATTTTTTTCAGTCTGATTCATGCTACATGACATTGTAAAAGGACAACACATCCTATGGATGTCATGAAAAAACACTTACATATGTATTAGCTCTGAAAACCCGAAGAGATAAGTCATTCTTTTTCTTGTTTATCTGTATTTTTAATTAGAGCATTCTGTATGTCACTCTTCTGCTTTTACAGCAGTTTCACTTTCCAGGAGGACATAAAGACTCTTCTAAATTACAGTGGCTTCTAATGACCCCAAGGCTGTCTGGAAACTGAGACACTGCTATGCTGTACTTGTTCATTGCCTCCATCATGCCCTCTCCAAGCCAAAATCCTTTATTTGATGCTGGAGGTTGGGCTCAGTAGACCTAGGCTGAAACAAGTAGTATTTGCTCAGAAAAAAGGGGACAGCATGCCCTCTGCAGAGAGCCAAGCACCTACCCTAATGGCAGAGTCTGCTAAAGCATTTTACACACTGTAAGATCCAAATAGGGGCATTTAGATCAGTAGAGTGATTAAAAATGTCAATTTTAAGCCAATAAGGTCAGTAAATTCAACGTTTTATAAATTTGCTTAAGATGACAACCAAATAATAGTGGGTTTACTTCCATAAAGTAATTAACTTGTTCACCACAGGGTTAATTGAAATCATTTGAGGCAGCTGAGACCACTGTTAAGCTTTGGTCTTACATGATGAAGAACAACTTTTACCATGTTAGTAGAGGCCAATGCAGAGGAAGCATTGACAATTTGGTTTGCAATATTTCAAAAAAGTGAAAAAACGTGTAAACATATACATTCTGATTTCTTTATTCTCTGGATCATGAAGCCTGTGAGATTATTCTTTTAGGCCTCGTTAAATGAACTATGGTGACTCAATTGGGCAAAGAAAAAGAAATTTTACATAGGTGTCCAAAAACCTGAAAATTATTACTCTGTTTTTATAAGCCTCCATAGGTCTCTCTCTCTCTGTCTATCTATCAAACAATCCAGGGAAGTTAGCTGTTGGCTGAAAAAGAATTAAAAAACAAAAAAAAAAGTAAAAGAATGAAAGAGGTTTTGTCTGGATATTTAAGAAGATACAGCAATATGTTATATACTTGAAAATGTAGAAATGTTCTTATCCTGTCAAGCTTGAATCACTGATTACAGCCGAACCGGTGCGAACAATAAATTAATGAGCATTGCACTGCCCATATAACAATGGGGAAGAAAAATGAGGAGCAACCAGATTTTCATCACAGGATTTTACAGCTCTGAAAAACATTTCTCATGCCACCAGGACAAATCTGTTTCTGAGGAAGTGGTCTCCTCTCAGAGCTAGTTAACATGGGGTCTGCAGCGGAGAGCAATCAAGACCATGCTCCTGAAATGCCTGTAAGAGCAAAGCCACTGTGACTACCTAAACAGTGCTACTCTTGCTTTTCCCAGAAGCTGCCCAGCAGCTATCCCCAGATTCCTTTATTCTGTGCAAAGGGAAATAATGCGGCAAAACAGGATTTACCAGGCTGAGTTTATCTCTATTCAAATGTTAGGAGAATTCAAATTTTGATTTTCAGTACGTGCTTTCCCTCGGACACGTGGGGGTTTACCTTTGGACTGCAGAGGTTTCAAAGATGTTTCAAGATGAAGAACCCTTTGTGCAAATATGAGCATATATGAATATCTGGGGTTTTTTTCCAAAGGTCAGTAATGTAAATAGTCATGTGAGAGAAGGAAGTGCTAAAAGGCACCAGACTGGAACTCCAGGCTGGGTTCAGCTCCTGGCTCTGCTGTAGCTTGTGACTGCAAGCAACTCTTATAGGTATAATATTTCACTACCTCAGTGGGCTGTTATTAATTAATCTCTGTGCCTGAGGTCTGTGTTAGGAGGGATGAGAGCGGGGAGTCCCCTCTGCGAAGCGGTAGCCTGGTTGTTTTCTGTACCAAAGGCACCTCTTTCAAAGTTGACAGGGGTATCTTCATCGTGCACTCCACAGGTAGTCCAGGCAATTCCCTGCTTCCTGGGGCTAAGCTTCATTTCTTTTGCACTCTGTGAACTACATTCACTGTAGTTATAAAATTATAATTTCAGACTATGAAAATCAGTTACAGGACTATGAAAATCAGTCATGGGGGGAAAGAAAAAGACCTCATAGTAGAAGAATGAGGGGATGGATTATTTTTTTTCTCCAGCACATATGAATTCAATTTCAGAGAGAAATGAATCTCAGACTGTAAGCGCACGAGGAGACCTCTGAGGAGTCAGAACAAAGAGTCTCTTAAATGATAATCAGTCATTCTATCAGCCCATGATTGTAGCAAAATGTTTTTGTTGTAAAACATTTGTCTGACACATGCTTGTAAAACTGCCAAAAAGGATATCCTACTTAAACAAAACAGATATTAGCCTCAAAAGTGGGTTTTCAGTTCAAGATACCCCTGATTTTTTCATAACTTTCGTTTAGTTAAAGCAAATTATTAGAGAGTTAAATCAAACAAGAGCATAATTAAAGTTGCTATGTGACGCCTAAGCAGAAACAGTATGCCATGGCAGCCATGGGGCTCGGAGGCCACTGCTAGCCCAGCTGACCTATGCCCTGGCACAGCAGAGGAGAGAACGGGGCTGTTGCAAGCCCTTCAGTGGGGTCCCTGATGAGGGGTTCCTCCTCCCTGGACACCGGGGTGTAAATTGTGCCTGTTAGCCAAGCTTTGCAGGGCTGCAACAGTACAGCTTGGCGGGACCAAGGTTGTGGCCCTTGCTCATTTACAGGAGGTATTTTGCAATCTCAGCTCTGTCTGCCCTCTGCAAGAAAGCAGTAGGTCCCCTGAGATCCTCACAACTCCCTGTCCTACACGTATGTATCCCTACGCCTCCCAGCTCATGGGCAAACCTCTGTACAACCCCAGCAAAATCTCTCCTACAGTCTCCATATGCTGGTTTATGCAGCTGGAATTAGCTTTGGTGTCTGGTTAACTCATTACCAGTGGAAGCACAGAAGCTTACTTAAGCCTATTTAAGGTATAGAAAAGGAACTAAAAGCTTATCACATATTGGAAGGTGACAGGCAGTGGAAGAAATGTTGTCGGCCCAGGCAGCCCTTTAGCTCAGGAGAGCAAAGTGTTGGTTATGAAAGTGAAAAAGGAGTTGGCAAGCCAGAGTGTTAGGGAAAAAAAAAAAGGAAACAAAGCCTCAAAATTATTTTTTAAATTAATTTAAGGCAAAAATTAATCAATGAAAAGTGATGGGATAGCTCTCAATACTAAGACATCATATGAATCCACCTGTTCTTGTTTCATCTATGTATTAAATCTGCAAATTGACTGGAATTTTTAAAAGATAAACTTGGGAGATTATTAGGGGATTAAAATAATAGAATTATTACTTTTTTATTATGTTTCTATTGCTCGTAGAGGAAATAGAAAGCAAACTGCTCTCAGCTGGGAATCAGTTTTGAAAGTCAAAGAGGAAAGAATATATTCTGTTAGGTAGATAATGGAGTAGGTTAGTAGAATTTCATTTAATCAAAGTGATGTCCATGAGCATTAGTGAGTAAAAGGAGAAAAAGAATGTTTGAACAGAGGTTTTATTTTATTTTAATTTTCATATGAAGTTCACTAACTTACAGCGGGAACTTTGTATAAAACAATAAAGACAGACAATTTAAGGTCAATCATCAAAAAGGTTACATGGAAGAGGTAGGACAAGAAGGTGATCCAGTGATTTTTGAAGACTGTTTTAAGAATTTATTGAAAGCTATTTTAAAGAGCTCTCTGTTAGGGGGATAATATCTCAAAACACTTGGACTATATTGAAGCAAAGGAATTCAACCTTAACTAACTTGCTGGAATTCTTTGAAGATATTACTGCCATGATAGATAAGGAGAATTCTAATTTAATTAGGTTTTCAGAAGATAGTTAGCACTGCTCCACATCAAAGATTACTGGATAAAAAGTATAGAACAAAGGATAAGAGCTAGTGTAGGATAAAAATTGTCTCCTGAAGTAAAGAACAAAAGACAATGATGCACAGCTATTATTAAAAAGAAAAGAAGTTACTGCTTAGGACAGGGTTAGTTGAAGTACATGCTTTAAACATTCTGGAAATATTGAGGTATGAGTAATTTGAATAGGATTTTTGCAAATCAAGGGACAGAGTTTCTGATGGAGTATATCCACTTTGTTCCTTACAGCTATCACAAATTTATCTGCCTCATATGATCTGCCTTTTAAACTGAAAGAGGGGAGATTTAGATTAGATATCAGGAAGAAATTCTTTACTGCAAGGGTGCTGAGACACTGGAACAGGTTCCCCAGAGAAGCTGTGGATGTCCCATCCCTGGAAGTGTTCAAGGCCAGGCTGGATGGGGCTTTGGACAACCTGCTCTTGTGGGAGGTGTCCCTGCCCATGGCAGGGGGGTTGGAACTCGATGATCTTTAAGGTCCCTTCCAACTCAAACGATTATATGATTCTATGATTCTATGAAATGGGAAAAGTAAGACTGATGGGACAGCTCTGTGCTTTGCTGGTCAAACGGCTGCCAAAAGCAACTGTGGTTAGTTAGAAGTTTATTAGAGCAACTTTCAGGCTAATCTAAGTTGGCACAAGAATTTTAAAACTCAGCTAAGTTGTAATGCACAGACAGCTAACAGACTAAAACTGTGTGCTCACTGTCTGCACTGCCCTTTAAAACTACAGGCAAATAGATTAGAGTTTCCCCCAAGTTCAAAACTTAGAAGAAACTGAGAAATGTTTCCATCACAACTGCTTTATGCCAAGATTTTACGTAATGCTAATGGAAAAAGTGCTGGAAATTAAAGACAAGTTCAGAATGAGTTAGAGGAGCAGAGTGAAAAAAGAAGGGAAGTTAGTTTCAGATAAACAAGGGCACAAAGAAAAGACTGGGCATATTGAGGTGGACAGGCTTTTCCTGTCCTTGTGCTGAACATTTCTTACCTTGCCCTCTCTGTTTTCTGATCATATGCTCCAGGTGAAAGGCCATACTTTGCTTTTGTGCTTTTCTTTCCATAAATATGATAACTATTACTGCTCTAGGCCTATCCTAAAAAGTTACTTAGTAGTATCTGACCCGAAAACAATAGCACATGATTCCTCATTAGTGATTCAGAGAGCCAAATCTGGAAGTCATGTACCAGTTTTTAGAATCATAGAAACATAGAATCATCTATGTTGGAAAAGACCCCTGGGATCACCCTTTTGGGACTATGCCTCCCTTTTTGCACCTTTGGTAAACTGTGAAGCAGAATTTTATAAAGCCCTTTAGGGCATTACTTGAAACTTAAAATGGCATATACGTATCATAATTACACTGTCTTCCTATAGAATCAGCACACCATTTGCAGGAAGAAATCTCTTTGATCCTCTCTGTAAATGAAGCAAAGTCAGGTGAGCAGGCTTCTCTGACAGAAAGGCATTTTATCGAGTGATTTGCTGGACACGATGTCTCTTGGCTGACACAGTAATTGCAAAGCAATAAAAGTCCAATTATTCAGAATTGCAAAGAAATTTTTGAAATTATTTTCTTTCACTTGTTTTAATTGATTTTCAGCACATAGGCTGCAATAATTTTGCAATCAGAACGAGGACACAGTTCTCGGACACGTAATGGGAGTAGGAGTTAGATTACTTAGTAAAGGGCAAATTATCAAAGGGTCTGCAGCACCAAGAGCTGCTCTCAGTGCGGAGAAAGCCCAGTATGTGTTTCACAGCAGACCACATTTGGATGGTTGCCCTTCTAGCTGCTGCAAGCACAAATACCAATTTTCATCAGCTTATGAAGGAAGAGTTGGCACCCATAGACACCGCTTACTAGTGTGGGCTGCGGCACAGGAAATGCAGTCATGTTCAAACCCTTTCCTGTGGTTAAGTCATCATGTCCAGTGGCCTGTAGTGTTTGCTATATATTCACTACCAATTCTATACACGACAATGTTCTTTGGGGGTCACCGAACCGGACTATTCCCATTTGCCTAAAGAGAATGACCCTGCACAAACTTATAAACTAAAACAACATAACAAATCTGCAACCTTGTCTATGGGGCTGGAAGAGTTACCGGAGAGACAGAGGAGCGCCAAGAGTCTAGGAGGGTGGTCCAGCAAAGGGCCAAAAGTGTAGCAGAAGTTTAGGGTATTGAAGCTTTGTGCAAACAGGCCTCATCCTGAGCAGTGTAGAACCACGGAGTGGAAGCTCCCAGCACCAGTTATTGCCCAGCCATTAGAAGCTGGAGCCATTGCTTTGATCAGCCATTTGTGCTAACCTTGTTTGCAGTGGTATAAATGAGGAGTAATCCTAGTTTGGTCAGAGAAGTTTAGCCCAAAATAAAACTGCAGTGACATCAATATGAGACCACAAGAATTATAGTCTGCCAGTATACAGAATAGTTATGATCCCACATAGACAATGTTTCCCAGGAACAGGAGTTTTGCATAAATCATTATTAAACTTTTAAATCCGCAGAAGAGGGACAGTAAAGCTATCCAATATATTGTTAGCTCAAGGTCAGATTTGCTGAGTGTTTTTCCTCTGGAGTTCTCTCACAGACCAGGTTGGGCAAACAAGCCGGGGTATCTGCTAGAAAAAAAACATTGTGTACACCCTGTGTTTTTCCAAAACACGCAGTTTCACAGTTGCATTCACAACAAACAGGCTCAGCATGATGCAGCTCTTCTCGCTTTCTGTTTCTGTCGCATTTGTCCTTAATGCGGTGCCTAAGATTAAGCAGATGTCTCTGCCCATGGTTGTCCCTGGAAGAGTCTTGCCATTACTTGCCACCAAGGGATGTGGGATTCCCAGGCGGTCAGAGTCCAGGCTGCCTACGTGGACAACACAATGCCCAGAGCACAGATTCAGCTGAGATTTCAGCAGTCAGGTGAAAACTGAAGGCTTGGCTTTGCACTGAGATCTGTTAACAGAAAGGGCATCCAGGAAACTGTTGCTGACATGAATGCAGATTTAGGAATTTTTTGCTAGCAGGATGGTGATTGATTACAAGTTTGAGAGCTGTATTGCTAAGGATAATAGGGTGGGGAAGTCCCTGTGATGTGTTATAAACATGTCTTAGTGCTGCAGTAGTTCCCCCACAAACTGAAACTATTTGTAAGGGACGTTAATGTTCTGTATCATTCCTGGTGTTTTCTAGAAGTGTTCAGAGGAAATTACTGGCTCTCTTGTGTGCCAGATATCAGTGTATGTAAACAATAGGGGCCCCCATTTAAACAATAATAATAAAAAAAAAAAAGTGACATTTTTCAGACAGCTTTCTGACTTGCCATAAATAATGTCCCTCATCCCTCCTGAGTCTAGTGATGTTCCTCTTTAGGGACTGGGATTGAAAAAAACATCAAAAAAGGCAGGTTTTTTCAGACAAAAGTTCATTGCTGTTTGCAAACAAAATCCTCCCTGAATTCAGATCAGCCTTCTCATTTAGTTTTTCTGCATTCTCTCCTTGTTTCAGGAGTATTTCTAGGCAGAGCCCTTTCCTGATCTTTGAGTTAATTCCTAGATTTTTCCTCCAAGGAGTGGGTGGCATTTCAGTGAACTGGGCTCACTTGCTCTGCCACAACAAAGGAAAATAAAAATAACCAGCTGAAAAAAATGAAGTTGCTGGAATGTGTAATACTCAGCATTAAAATGGCACAAAGTGCTTGCCTATTTATAGCTCTTGTTTTGAGAAAGTGAGGCACACTTTGGGCACTAGATACAATGGAGCACCCAGGAAAATGCATGGCCTTGCATTCTGCATGTGAAAGCCTTTTTATTTGTTTGTTGCAATACCAGTAATTTCCCAGGAAAATGGGGCTTACTCAGAGTTTGTTATCTATTTTATGCAAGCAAATGCCGGGTTTGACATGCCAGTTTGGTTGCTGAGTAAAAACTTGAATGACTAAATAAAATCCTATGCTTGTTGTAGTTCAGATTTATCCACAGATCTTTGTCATTATATCTTTGCTGAGACACACATGCTTAGCATAATTACACAACAAATGCTTTTTCAGTGTAGTAATAGACCTGCAGTATCTCATTCACCAAACGATGAGACTTTGAGAAGGATAAAACACTCCCAATTTGCCAGTATCTAATCTCTTCTTTTCATGTGCTTCTTTGTCCGTACAAGACATGTTGAACTACACTTAATAAATTATGAGTTTGCTAGTTTCTCTTTCTTTTCAAATTTCACTTAATGGTATTGTTTTCCAGTTCAGTAGAAGGTAAGACAGATTGAAATGTCAGAGAGCGGAACAACCGGAGAGGTATAATGAAATTGCTGTTTGCAAGAAATAAAAGACTATTATGTTGCACATAACATGCAGAAGACACATGCAAAGCGACAGCGCTATTAGTAGCAGTCCAGAGACTTTTGATGCTGCATTTAAAAGTAAGCCAAGCCTTCCTGTGCGCCCTGTGGACTGATAGCAGCCAAGAGTCCTCTGCACAGGAGCACTGCAGTTCAGTAGTGCTGCAGAAGCACATTTGACGGGCCAAAGTAGATCCCTGTGGGGGACCACACTCATGCTGTCTTTTTGGTAAAGTTAGAAGCAAATCTAAGATTTCATAAACTTAGAAGGCAAGGTGTTTTCATAGGCAAGATACATGTTTATCCAATACTTTCCTTAACAAAATGGCAAGCAGAGCCACAAATTGAATTCAAGGGCCTCCATGGGCTGTCATCATTGATTGTTTCTGGACTTAAGTTCAAAGATGAATATGTGAATATGCTTTACCTCCACTTATGGTAAGCTCATGACACCCTTTTTTTTAATAACAGGAACCTATTTGGATCAGACAAGTATGGTAAAGCAAAAATAAGCAGAAACACCACCATCAGTTTTCTTTTTTATTTCTAAGCTGCATCTCATCTCTGGGGTCTCCTGAGTTTACCCTCCAGTTCTAAAGGTAACTGGAGTTATCAGTTCCAAAAAAAAAAAAAGTTCAAAAAAAAATCTTTGGAACTTCATTTCTCTGACTGAGACCCATGCCTCAGTTTTGTTATAACTGCAAAAGGCACCATCATGAACTGGATATAAACGGCTTTTTAATAAACAATATACTGCTGTTTTTTCTTGGCTTCTTATGTCACAATGCTCCCAAGTAAAAGTAATTAAATGATGATAATCAGTATCTGTCTTTATCTCTTTGGGAGACCAAAATTGTACTGGAAACAAAACTTTATCCTGTATGGATAACCTGTATTCTGCCCAGTTTTGTGCCTGTCCTATTCTACAGTAATCAATAAAAATTCCTTCTGAGAACAGAGGACCACAAGAAATGCCCTATAAAGTCAGTTCTGCAGTCCACCTATCCCTGTCCTCTGTCTCCAACAGTGGCAGTAGGAAATGCTGGACAGGGAGAGCATCTGAGCAAAGCAGCTCTCTGAAGGCCCCCATCCTTGTACTCCCCAGTATCCACAGTACCTGAAGCATGGGCTGAGAGGGCACGCTCCTGCCCATTCCCTTCAGTCCTTCAAGCATCTTTGTGTATAGCAGTCGCTGTGCAAAAGCAGCTAGAGACTGCCTGTGCTTTTTTTTGAGACCAAAACCTATAATCAAGCATGACAACAAAGGCAGGATCAAAAGTGGGGGAAAAGCACGGTAGAGAAAAGAAGGAAAAAGTATCTGAAAAGAATGAGGTAATTCAGCAAAGCACAGTCCATACAAAAAAAAAAAAAAAAAAAAAAAAAAAAATCTGAACCAAAGCCAATTAATAAGCATGATCCTGTAGATCCATTAAGGTATATTAATGCTGCCGCTTTCCCATCTGTTCCCTGAAGTTCCAAACCAAAAACAAGTCATCTGCAGTCTTGGCTTTCTTGTTGTGTGAAACATTCATCTACTAAATTAATCTGGAGAAAATAGATCCATTTCATCCCTGGTGGGACTTTGTTTTGTTTTAATAGGGTTGCATACCATGGATTGTAGCCCACTGAGGCCACCAATAAATTACATGTGAATAAAAACAAAACCCAAATGAAACAAATAAATAATAACTGCATGTTATTTTTTTCCTCTAACAAAAATGCCTTTGGGATAACTGCAATTTTTTTTCTGTTGTGTTGAGAAGGCTAGCAATTTACACTAACAAAATTGGCACAATAGGCCTGGGAATCCTTATTTTTCTATGAACAATATACCATGTCCTCAAACTCCAATATATCTTTTAACTATGAAACAAAATTCCTGGTGCCAGTATCACAGAGGGAAAGGCTCATGCTTGACCTTGTTAAGCAAAAAATCTGAAATGTTCTTTGCAATATCCCAAGCCAGTAATTCCCGGATGCTTTATATTGCAAAATTCCCTTGTGTCACCCTCTGATTATCATTGCTCATTTAGCTCACCATGGTGATGCAACCACCCACTTGGAGCAGCAGCAAAATTTATTTCTAGTGCTTCTAAAACATATTTAAGCTCATGGTGTTCAATACTGTGCCATAAAAGTAGCCCAGAAACTTTACAGTTAATGTGCTTAGCAAAGTTACGTTCATCTATGTGTTTCCACTTAGGACTAATCTAGATGATTTAATAAGTATTAGGTGGAACACCCTCCAGTCTCCCTAGACATCCCAGCAAAATTAGCACATACCCTCTGCAGAGAATAAATTGCTAACTACATTCTTGCAGGGAAGATGTCTCATTTCTATGGCTCATGTGGTGTCTTCTCCATACCTCCTGTTGTAGTTCTCTTTTTCTGGCTGATGAAATATGTTATCTTTTTCACCCATTCCTTTACAAAAGTACTTTTCAAACTGTTGATTAATTAAGCTGCATCCTCACATGTTATTAGGGCAGAGGACTGTGAGTCAGGCAGCTTAGGTTCCCTCTATGGTTATGCCACAGGTATACGGCATTTTCCTGGAAAAGTCAGTTTTATATCTCTGTTCCTAAAACACAGAGTGTTCGTACAGAGATTAATCAAACATGCCTTTCCAACAGATAGGTTTAATTTAGCAATGCTGTAAAGTAAATGCATACCTTTGGTAATATGATTTCAAAATGCAAATAGCCATTAATAATTGTACATTCCAGTGCTTTCCTGCTCTGTTTTAAATTGTTTAGATATATTCAAACTGGTTTATTTTTAATTTGAGAGCATTCTCTTCTTACTGTTCATAAACTATAGAGGCCTTAGAATTAGGATTTAAAATTACAAAAAACTTGTCATCTAAATTTTAGCATTAAATTCACTTGTAGAAATTTTAATTATGTTTATTTGTTCCTCCTCTTACTGAAAATCTTTAGATCTGGTGTAAGTTAATAAACACCTATTTACTTTTGTGGCAGATCAGAATTTGAAATTAATAATTCATAAAAATTACTCTATCAAAATAGGAAAATCACTTTTGAGTATAATTCACTTCATTATGCAATAACTTACATATTTAAAAGGACTGACCAAAATTCAGAATGCAGAAATTCACAGATTCCAAATCATGACCATGGGAACTTTTGAGTTTATTCAAAATAGAGAAATGAGTATTGCATTAAGTTCTCTGGTGAGCTTGATCATGCTTGACTGTACAGTGATGGCAACATGCTCACTGCATTTCCAGAAGTGGGTACTATGTGGGCTGGGTGGAGAGATCCACTGTATGGAGCCCAGACCCACTACTTGAACAACTTGAATATCAGAGATCAGAAAGCTTATTTTTATCCTGACCTTTCCTCATTGCGCACAAAGATATTTCAGGGAATATCTGTGATATCATGTTTGCATGACCAATACATGAGTAAGACTCCTCCAACAACCTCAATTACTACTTCAGTGAAGAAACCAGCAGATAAGAACAGTTTCTTCATTTTTGCATACGAAAGTCAAAAGTAAATTTAGTAACTTCAGAAATTCAAGTCATCAAGATGTGGAATGCCAAAGGAGGATGAAGATTTAAGTTATACTTTGTTGAAATACATCCCTCTTCTCTAGATGGAAAGGAGAATTTGAGATTTCTCCTCTTGAGTGCAGATGTGGGAAATCCAGTTAACAGTGTTATTAGACTCTGTGATTTTAAAACCCACAGCTCTTGATTTTAAAAGGAGGAGAATGCAATCAATACAACATAGCTGATATTACATGGCTCTCATTATGTGTGTGATAAACATCAGTGGTTCGTGTTAACACCTCTCTACCTTGCTTCATCAATTTTTACACAAATACCTCAGAACACAGCTCAAAATTTGGTTCAATTAAGAGTGAGGTGCTCTGGTGACTATCTCGCTTGGTACAATTTTCCAATAAACCATCAGAGCTGTGGTCTACTGTTGCTCCCTGGGAAAAAAACTCAGTTATGAAACGGCATGGTGAAAGAAATCATTGGCACAGTTACAGGGAAATACCAATTGCACCTTGAATAAAGCCTTCCCTAGAAATGAATTGGTATACAGGTTAAAAATTTTACAAAAATGCTGAATGTGAAATTGCTTATGATTGTAACAAGAAAGGGGTTATAATCTTTTTCTTAATAATTTTCATAGAACCATAGAATTACAGAATAGCTTGGGTTGGAAGGGACATTTGCAGGTCACCTAGTCCAACCTCCTGCAATAAGCAGGGACATCTTCAACTAGATCAGGTTGCTTGGAGCCCCATCCAACTTGACCTTGAATGTTTCTGGGGATGGGGCATCTACCATCTCTCAGAACAGCCTGTTCCAGTGTTTCACCACCTTCATTGTAAAAAACATCTTCCGTATATCTAACCTAAATCTGCCCTCTTCTAGTTTAAAGCCATTAGCCCTTGTTCTATCACGACAGGCCCTGCTGAAAAGTTTGCCCTATTCTTTCTTATAAACCCCCTTTAAGTACTGAAAGGCTGCTATAAGGTCTCTGTGGAGCCTTCATCATGTTGAACAATTCAAACTCTCTCAGCCTGTCCTCACAGAAGAGGTGTTCCATCCATTTTTGTGGCCCTCCTCTGGACCTGTTCCAAAAGGTCTATGTCTTTCCCGTGCTGAAGACTCCAAAGCTGGACACAGTACTCCAGGTGGGGTCTCACCAGAGCAGAGTAGAGGGATAGAATCACCTCCCTCAACTTGCTGGCCATACTTCTTTTTATGCAGCCCAGGATATGTTTTATCCTCTGGATTGCGAGAACACATTTTAGGCTCATGTCCAGCTTGTCATCCAACAGTAGCCACAAGTCCTTCTCAGGGCTGCTCTCAATCCCGTCATCCCCCAGTCTGTATTGATAGAGGGGATTGCCCCAACCCAGGTGCAGGATTCTGCACTTGACCTTGCTGAACCTCATGAGGTTCATATGGGCCCACTTCTCGAGCCTGTTCAGGTCCCTGTGGATGGCATCCCATCTCTCAGGCATGTCAACCTCACCTCTCAGCTTGGTGTCATCTGCAAACTTGTAAGGGTGCACTTAATCCCACTGTCTATGTCATTGATTAAGATATTGAACAGTACTGGTCCCAGTACAGATCCTACTAGACACCACTCATCACCGATCTCCATCTGGACTCTGAGACTGTTGGATAGAATCGGTTATTTCTCATATATAAGATGAGATGATATATTTATATATAAATCTCATATTTATATTTATATATATGTGGCACCATAACAGCAAAGGTAGATGCATAAATCATTACCACCCTCAGAAAACTGCATTTTGCTGTTCATAACATGTAAAAAAGGAATACCTTTCCTAAATGGCTAAAGGGGCGGAGGGATTATCTGTGTACATACACATATCCTAAGCAAATATGTATATATATACATATATATATACAGCTGCTTAAGTATTTGACCAGCCTCTGGAAAACAGTAGTTTTTAAAAGGTTAATGTTATACAACTCTATCTGGTTGGCTTTTTATAGAAGAAACTATCTTTCTGTATTTTTTTCATTACAACTCTAATTGTATTGTGTGGAATATATAAATATTTATAAGTATTTATATGGAATTTTAAGATAAGGACTCCTTTTCCCTGTACCAAATGCAAATGCCCAACCCAATTCTGCGGTCTGAGAGGCATCCGGATGGATACATACGTACTGAAAATTCCCATTGCTGTCTATCCCTGACTATTTGTCCCCTTCCATGCTGCAGAGACCAATTCCCATTTTCAGCTTGTCCTTACAGAAACATGTCAGGGAAGCACCCAGCCTCTCCCAGTGTTACTTTTCCTAACTTGACATTACCACTCCTTCATGTAATTTTAACTTACTGTCTCAGAACAAAAAAAAAACCAGACCACAATATTCAGCTGTGGACGTCAGCTGTCCCAGCTGAAGTGGTTTAGATCAACATACCATGAAGGAGCATGAGCCTAATGGATGAATGAAAGGATATGAGTTTTTTTTCTTAAAGTAAACCTCCAGAAAGCCCTATTGTGGCAGACAGATTAAGGAAGTTTCCTTTTCTGTACATAATTAATATGGGAATAATATATGGGTAGTCTAATCTGGGCTAAGGAGAACCAACTTTTGAACTCCTAGAAAATAAATGAGGGCCATTGCTAAGCAAGCAGCTACACAAAGTTGCCTAAAGAATTTTTTTTTTCTGTGCTTTTGTGTCTTTTTTGAGATGAAAGACTCCACAGTAAATCACCCAATAAAAAAATGACCATGTTAAAGTTCACCAAAGTATGATGTATATTTAAATTGGGCCTGGGACTGAAATATGCAAGGTTATATTTAACAAAGATGAATGTTTTGTTTCATACTCTAATTGAAAACCTTTGAAACAACATCATTTCCACAATACCTGCCTTCTATTGTCTTTGCCTAAATAGTTTTGATACTTACCCTGTTTGTAAACGACAAGCAATAGTTTTCTCGATGTTGGTTTTAATTTCAGTTTGAAAAGATGAAGAAAAAAGAATAACAAAGAGTTTTCCTCTAATATAGGGGGGGAGATGTCAGTTTATGGATTTGTCAGTGTTCTAGAAGCAGTGGGTGTGTTTTGATGCTACTGATGAATCTCACCCATTCGCTCACATTCCCAGCTTCCCACCTTTCCACACAGAGGCCCACAAAGACCTCACTTTTATAGCGGGGAAAAAAAAGACTGTAAACCTTCCAACATCACAGGAATAGAAAGCACAAAGGCTAAATCAAGCATTAGAAACTATCCTTCATGATGTATAAAATTCTTTTAATGGAAACAGACCTCAAGCCACAGTGAAAATTTTCCCTACACAAAAGTCAGCCCTTTCTCAGAGGCTTTTTTTTCACAGGAAGTTTTGGTACTGATCAGCAGAAGACTCATACACCACTATCGTTGACTTTCATGCAATTTTATGGCACTCGTTTTCAGTGCCCAGGTGCTTTTTGCCCACACCAACTCTTTATTGTGGTGAGTCCTTCTGCCCTCCATCCCTCAAGCATCTTTCCAGCCAAATGACGGATTAAAGACAAGTAAGAGATACCCATTTTTGTTGTTTTCTTCAAAAAGCATAGAGAAATACAGTGGTTTTATTTTTGGTTTCTTTCACACAGATAGATAAAAAATTTATTGCATATTTCTGCCAGAACAAGAGGGATGAGGAAACTTAGACACAGTGTTAGGATGACATTTTTCTGTATATTGCTCCACTCTATTTCCTTTGATTTAATCAGTAAAAAATGCTGTGTTTTACACAGCTTCCTTTTAAAACTTAATCTAACCCAAGTTCACATTAAACATTAACTTCAAAATTTTGTGAATTCTGTCCAGCTTTGTCCTGGCTAATTTAAGCTGGAAGCAAGCAATGAAATTCAATACCCAGAGATTTTTGTGTGATTTGTAGTTCAAAGGCGAATTTTGCCTTTTCCAGGGCTCTGTGGGTCTGCTCTCACGATATAATGGTGCATATCCCCCACCACCTCGGGACAAGAACCCCTAGCTGACAAATCCCATTCCTATCAGTGACAGCCCCCCTTGGTCTTAACCAGAAAAGGCAGTTTAAAATCTATGTGAAAAATGTACTAGTTCATTCCTAAGCAACAGACATAAAATTTGCCATACAAAGGTTGTCCATCATGTTACTACCACAATGATTGCTAATTAATATTATGCAAATATTATTAGCAACAAAAAAAAAATTCTTTTTCGTCTCAGCAAACATTAACTAGTGATTTTCTGCTGATTATACTTCTTGTATATGGCTGTCACAGATATTCTTCAGCAGAATCGCTGAAGGCTTTATCATACAACATCTTTGCTGGCAACACGGACAGTGGGATTGAGTGTAGCATCAGCAAGTTTGCTGACAACACCAAGCTGTGTAGAGCAATCAACACACTAGAGGAAAGAGATACCATCCAGAGGGACCTTGACAGGCTTGAGATGTGGGCCAATGCAAATCTCATGAAGTTCAGCAAGACCAAGTGCAAGGTCCTGCACGTGGGTTGGGGCAATCTCAAGAACAAATACAGGTTGTACACACAATGGATTAAGAGCAGCCCTGAGGAGAAGGAGTTGAGAGTGTTGGTTGATGAGAAGCTCCACATGAGCTGACAATGTGCACTTGCAGCCCAGAAAGCCAATCATATCCTAGGCTGCATCAAAAGAAGTGTGGTCAACAGGTCGAGGGAGGTGATTATGCCCCTCTACTCTATTCTCATTGAGATTCCACCTAGAGTACTGTGCCTGGCTCTGGGACCCTCAAATTAAAAAGGACATGTTAGAGTGAGTCCAGAGGAGGGCCATGAAGATGATCAGAGGGCTGTGACATCTCTCTTATGAGGACAGGCTGGGAGATGGGGTTTTTCAGCCTGGAGAAGAGAAGGCTCCTGGGAGACCTTATAGCAGCCTTCAAGTACCAAAAGGGAGCTGACAGGAAGGACATGGAATGGCTCTCAGGGAGTGTAGTAATAGGACAAGGGGTAGCGGTTTTAAACTGAAAGAGGGTAAATTTAGAGTAGATATTAGGAAGAAATTCTTTACCCTGAGGGTGGTGAGACACTGGAACAGGTTGCCCAGGGAAGTTGTGGATGCCCCATCTCTGGAAGTGTTCAAGGCCAGGCTGGATGGGTTTGGAACTCGATCATCTTCAAGGTTTCTTCCAACCCAAACCATTCTATGAATCTATATAGCCACTGACTTCGGTTTCTGAAACAATAGGTTAATAAAGGGTTTTCATTCCTTGTTCTCAAAGTCTGGATCCACTGATCCATATATATACAACTCTTTTGCCCAATTTGTGAAAGTGCAAAGCACTCCCTTTGGCACAAGGGCAATGGAACATTCAAAAGCACAAGGTTCATGCCTACCAAACCCAAGGGAGCTGTTTACAGGTTCACTGGTTTACAGATCCCCCCCAAGATCCTTCTCTTGCTGTAACTTCACTTTACTTGTTGCCTTCAAAGACATTGTTACAATGTTATTTCTCACCAACCTGGCATTTCCAGTGTATTTGAAAGATCTATGGAGCTATTAACTACCTGAAAAAACAATTGGAAGTGTCATAGTCCTGAGTACTCCACAATCTAGTATTGAAGGGGGTCCTGTAGAAACACAAGAAAAAAAGACTTTCCTAGAGTTGCAGCCAATACTTTGTCTGCAGCCTGATCTCCTAAAGGACACCTACTCTGTTTCTGATAGTGTTTGATCCCTTCCACCATATGTATTTCTTCACGTGTTTAGCTTCTTGAATGTTTGATTAAAATATTTTCTTATTTATTTCTTTAGAAACCAGGAGAATAAATTCTCCCCTAACTGATGGAATTGCACAGCTAGGACTGAAGACAGAATCTGGCTTATATTGCATTGTATGCTTTTCCTATGGCAGTTAAAACTTTGTTTAATGGCTGATGTGTATCTCCAGCTGATTTAGCATCGTTTTTAGTTTTCACTAATATGCAGATGTCTAACCCCAAGAGCCATTACGCATATAAACATTTTTAGCTCTCAATTTGATATATGTGTTTTAGCTGATTAATTTTCAAAATATCTATTTGTACTTGTGCCAAACAGACTGCCATTTCCATACAAGCCTCCAGTCTATGCAGCAGCACTTTATAAATCTCCAAATAAAATCTTCCATGTTTATTTTTCTTAGAGAGAAAATCCCATTTAATGTGTGGGCCTCTTTTCTTTATATGCATTTTACTATTGAAAGGGTCATTCTAAGTCATATTGATGTTTGATTATTATTTTTTTATTATGGGAAGAGAGGACATAAAAATAATACTGAAAATACATAGTATTCCCACTGTGGGCTTTATCTACACACAGTCTCAAGTGCATAACCATCATTTTGTTGTCTGGTGGTACTGGAGAAAGCCTAGTGGTATGATGCTAGGAAGGGGAGAAAAAAAAGACTTTCCTAGAGTTGCAGCCAATACTTTGTCTGCAGCCTGATCTCCTACAGGACACTTACTCTATTTCTGATGGTGTTTGGTCCCTCCCACCACGTGTATTTCTTCGCATGTTTAGTTTCTTGAAATTAATTGTGGAGGATGCCTTTAAAGGGTGTCAGGAGATATTTTATAACTTATTATTATAAATTTTTAGCTCTCAGTTTTATGTGTCTATTTTGAGTGATTAATTTTCAAAATATCTATTTACACTTTTTCCAAATATAAATTTATATTTATAATTTACTACCTTACAGAGAAGTGGGGTACCCACCTTCTGGTCCAGCAAGGGGAATGTAAAGTCAGGGTAGGAAGGGAAAAAAAATTACATCAACAACAGCATCCCTGCTCATCCAGCAGCCAGGCATCAGCCTGACATTCAGTCAGTGCTCCACAGAGTTGGGATATGAGATCCATTATGGGTCCTAATTTTTCAGACCCTTTCCCTCTCCTGAATAGTCCAGTAATCACAGAGCACAATGAGGTTTTCACTGGTTATTGCATTCACCCTGCTACTCCCTGGAGGCACCATGGGCAGTAGGCAATGCTTCCAGAGTTAGCTTAGGGCCTTCTCCTTTGTTTCTAACATATGGCTGCATGAGGGCTCCTAGAGGGCCTCCACACTGCCATGGAAGCAGCCATGATTTTATCCTGTGAAACTTGGCTTTAAAATATTTAATCCAGGACATGTTAACAGCGTAGCAAGAGCAAGCCTAGAGGCTCTGCATGTTCAAATATTTATGCTTCCTGGGTGGGTCTGGCAAGAAGTGCTGCCAAGTCTACTGTTATCAGTGTCCTATACTGGTTAATTTAAAATTAACTTGGGCACTGCCTACATGAGTCGCAGCAACATATTTGACTGAAACCGTCCTGCCCCTCCAGGCAGGATACGGAGCTCAGGGGGAAGGTGGAGATGAGGCGAATCATTTTTGTACCCTTCAAAACCTGAGCTAATTCACCAGCTAGAGAGACCAACAGTGTAATTTAGGTAGCCCCCATAGCAGTGCTAGGAGAGCACCTTCCTTCAAGGGAGATGTGAAAGGGGATCCTGAGAGGCATTTTGCACAGTACCCACACTGGGGATGCTGCCCGCAGCTCTGACAAAGGTGCACAGAGGCTGGTGTTTCGGCCGTGGGCTCACAAGACCCTCAGAGATCTGTGGGTTGTAGAGTAAAATTAGGGACATCCGTCCCGTGATTTCATGGACAGAACAACAGTTTTCAGGAGCGAACATTTATCAGAAACATTTTTTTTCCAAAAATCCCTATGTCCTGAAGAAGTTGGAGAGGAAAATAATGCGCTTTGTGAGTCTTCTCATTTTCTCTGCAATTTTTCCCTGTGTGTTACTCCAGAGTTGGACCCCAATATTTTTGCTTGCTGGTTTTCCTTTTGAGAGAAAAACATTCAGTTAGCATACAGACATCATGCACAAGCATGAAAAAATATCAAGCACCTCGGAGTGTATTTATTTATGGGATTGCTCCAGATGAACACACACTATTGTAAAAATAATTCACTCATTTCCCAGTGCCCTTCTCATTATGTACATGGCCATACTGGGCAAAACAAAAGCTTAATCTGTTTTCAGGAGAAAGCAAGTACAGTTCCCTGCCACAGAAATGATCCAGTATGTAGGAAATCAAGGTTCCTGCTCTTTGATTATTTAAACAGAGCAGAGACTACTGGGTTTCCGAATCTCTCGTATAAGCAGCTTAAATGTCACTCCCTGCTCTGCCAAACCACGTTTTGTATTTGAGTAGTGCTCTCCACTCATCCTGTTGCTTAACTGGCAAATAATTTCACTTAGTCGAGCCTATTTCAGGAGCAGGAGGAGTATTAAGAAACTGGCTCTTAAAAAAGAAAAAAAAAGAAAGCAAGCAAGAAGTTTTCCTGGCGGTCACTCGGTGCCGTGCCAGATTACTCAGGTTTCTAGTTTCCTAGGAACGTAGTAACTTCCCTGTGGGTTGTTTGGTGGGCGGTGTTTTTGAATATATGCTAATTCAGCTTTCCTGACAGGGAGAGGAGCCGTGTCTCAGTTACACAGCTCTCCTGACAGCAAACGGTGGTGAGAGGCTGCTACGGAGTCAGGACATGCAGTCCGGCTCGTGACAGGACCGCTTGGCCTCCCATCGGGGCCTGTCAGCACCCCCCTCGGTCGCCTTTGTCCCCGGCAGCAGGGCCGACATGCGCCTATGACCATGGAGATGAAGGACTCAGGCAGCGTGGTCCTGACAGCCTACCATCCCCACAGCCCGGCCAGGATCCCAGGCATGGAGCAGAGCTTTGTGCAGGACATCCCCCCCAGCCATTCGCCCAGCAGCAGGTAAAGCCTGAGGGATGGGGACTGGTACCATGCCCTGACGTTTCGCCAGGGTCGGTCGCGGGTATTGTTGACCATATGTGAGCCCGAGAGCGTTTCCCAATCACCGGGCCACTTCACGAGTGCTTTGCTCTCGCATGTTTCTTGCCTCCACCGGGGAAGTGATTCAGCCCAGTGCCCGCTGGTCAGGACTGGGAGGGGGAAACACGAGTGCTTTTTTTAAATCTCGTAAATCCAAAGAGCAGGCCAGTTTCCTGCCCAAGATACTCAACAAGACAACCCCCAGGAAAAAAAAAGCACGTGAATTACACTTCTGCTGAGGTCATTTAGGACTGTATTACAGAAAGTGAGAATTTTGGAGTGACTGAATCTGGCACTCAGAAAGTTGATTCTGGCTTTGGTTTAGAGGATTATTTAATTCCTTCCCCAGTCACCCATCTCATCATGACCAGCCCTTGTCTTTTTGTGAAATTGCAGTTGGTGCTTTGCACACCCACATACACACAATGGGAGATTGCATCGTTAAAGACTTAATCTAAATAAGAAAATTCCTTTGGGTTGCAGGAAACTAAGCATTGTCTTAATTAATGTAGACATATGTATGTTTACTTCCCTGCTCTGTAAGAATGCAGGTATTTGCACAGTTCAAAAACAGCAGTTTGGGCAATTTTATTGTTTTAGAAAATCTGACCTTTCTCCTAAATGTACTTGTCTGAGTTTTGCAATTTTCTCCAAAAGCAGTGGTATGAAAGTTCATACTGTAAAAAGTTGAAGAAAGTAGGAAATGTTATTCTGTGGCTTGACTGAAAAAAATGAGAACTAAAGTCTGAGAAAACAGTAGATGTCATTATCCGCAGGAATTAAGTGTGTGTCTTCTCTTAATAAAAATAATTATATTTACTTCATATTGTTTATTTATAGCCCAATAGCTATTTTGTTTTCGATGTCATTATTTAGGTTAGCTGCATCTTCCTGTTCTTTGTGCATTTCCCTGGCTGTGTCATAAAGATAACTCCTTTGTTCTGTTAAACTGTTGTTTGAGAGCAGTACCAAAATACACAATTTCATGTTAAGAAAAGAAATACAGTCTGGGCTTTTAGACGCAGTAAGAATGGCATTTGCTACTCAAAACAGAGAGCAGTGGTTTGGCATTGGGCTACTGGGGAGCATGTCATTTCTTCCCTAAGGAAGAATGCTAAACTCAATCTCCCTTTGAGTCTGTGAGCAACGGAAATGTGGTGATTTGCTATTTTTCTTGTAGGTGTGCTAATTGTTTTAAAATGCTCTTGAAACCTAAGCTCAGGGTGCATGAGGGTTTAAATCACATACATATCACCTAAGAAAAGCAGAAGTGCAAGTTGCAGTTCCTGAGAGAACAGAAAACAAAAAAACAAAAACCAAAAAACAAAAGAGGATCCTGGCATTTTGATGGAGAACATATTTTGGAAGCTCCTGCCATGAGGCAAAGTCATGTGTCTCTCTATATGTCTATGTGTTCATAAGATTTTGGTGCTGTCTTCCCTTTCTTGTACTCAACTTCCTGCAGCTGTCTAATAGCAATAGCCAAATTCTGCCATATGGGCAGTCAGTGACCGTCTGAGTTTCCAAAGCCTGTTCAAGAGAAGGATTTTATTAACCCAGCATGCAGTCCTCTGGAATGCAGAATCCATGAAGGCAAATGCACTGAGCGTTTTAGCAAATGGTAAAATAGGCTCTGGCTTAATCCCTACTTCATCTTCTAAGAACTCTTTCCTGGACTGCATTTTCTGTATAGTTTCCTCTGCCGCCATCCTAATGCAAGAAGTTTAACTATAGACTCTGTCTGGTGTTCCTTGATACTCAGGGCAGCCACCCGCACTACGGCATGCTAACTCCTTGACGCAGGAGAATGATTCAAAAAAGCATGCAAAGAGCAGAGGTGTTGTCTATTTTTTGTTTGATAACAAAGGCAGTTGGGAACCAGAACCTGACTTTCCTCTGAATTCAGTTGGGTTTAGTTAGATGTAGGTCTAGTTAAGTCCATACTTCAGATATCTATCTGTGAGAACAGAATCAGTCTTGGATATTAACTTTCAATCTGATAAACTGCTGAGCAGCTTTCTTTCAGCTTAGGAATCAATATCTTTCATTTTCTTTCCTCTCCCCAAAACTTTTCTCTTGCTTTAGAGTGATGCTCCCTTTATATCAGAACAGCTCCACTCACCAGAGCCAGGCTTGGATGTGAGTATCTCTAAGCTATGTTTTCTCTTGCAAACACTTTCACTTTGGGAACCCTCTAAGCAGAGGTTTCTCACAGAAAGGGGAAACTAATGCAGCCTCAGTTGACATTAAAATGCTCTGCTTCCCACTATTTAAAAAGACACTGATAAAAAAGAAGGAAAGATTTAAGTAGCCATCACGAACCTCTAAACAACTGAGTAATCTTAAACACTCTTCCCAATCCAATTACACAGATGAGAAGCCCATGGACACCAAAGTTTACACTAATAAAGTAACTTAGATGTTATGTTAGGGGGTATCAGCTGGTGGGCTGTAAGGGGGACAGGAGAAGATGTGCTTTAGCTGCTTTGAATGGAAGATGCACCAGCGTGCAATGAAGGATGGTAAATTCATAGGTGTAATGAAAAGGAGAGTGGAATGAATGTTTGAATACATACCAATGCCATCACAAATCTGCAATAGAGAATTCTAGCTTCCAAACTTACTGTTGGGTAACATTAATAAAAAGGTTAAGAAGGACCACAAATTCCAGCCATTCTCCAGAACAAGACAGCATTAGGGGGACTGAAGATAGTTGTACTTAAATATCTCCTCCTCAACTATCTATATCATTCTTTTCTATTTTTCTCCTTTTGTTCCATCTTGCAGACTTATTTTACCAGTTCTACACGTGGACTGAGTGCTGAAACTGCACTGTTGAGTTTGCTAGAGGTCCAGGAGAATTCTCCAGCCAAATTTTCCTTTAATTCCATTAATGCAACTAGCAAGTCCATTTTCCATTTTTCTCATGGAACTTCCAGGTCCCTTCACTTCACTTGTCACCTGCTTTGCATGACTTCAATTGTTGATAGCATTTATATTATTCATATCTTTTTGTCTTTTTTTTTTTTTTGAGAACAAAGTATTGGGAAGAGCTCCGTTTTCTTTGCTTCATAGCCAGACTAATTTGATGGCATACGAGTATAGTGGGGAAGACTCCTGTGCGTGTGGCATCCCCGTCTTTTTTTTTTTTTAATCTTGTTTATTAGAACTCAGATGTCAGACGTACCAGTAGCAAGCACCCTAGAATATCACACTATCCCTTTCAATACAGACACTGTCTCAGTGCAAAAGTGAAAGTGCTGATTTATGTTAAGTAATGGTCAACTTTTCCATCCCCACTTTACAAGATGAAGGACTTTGCCGTTGTGCACAGATACTGCTCCTGGATTATATAGAGGAAAAGTGGGAGCACAACCATACATCTTCCTTCCATCTCCTTTTTATCCTGCTAGAAGACCCTATGAGGAGTTATTCCTGTGCCCAGAGGAAGCAGGCGTGACCTCTAGGCCAAATGGCCAGTGAGGTCTCTAAAGTAATTATGCAATTAGGGGAGTACAAAGCATTCCTAAGTGAGTCATGCTCAAGCTTTCCTTTACTCAAGTATGAGAGTTAGTGCGTCCCTCAGCCTGTTTGTTACTAGCATATCTACCAACAAAGAACTCATCCTGTGCTGCAAATCACAGATATTTCCACTGCAATGAGCGGCTTGGGCTTATATGTGCATAAGATAAGAATCAGAGGAAAGGAAAAGCCCATTGATAGGCTTTTTTACCTGCAGAATGGGTTTAGAGCAGCTTTTAAAGGGCACATCAAGCTTTTTATACATGGAATAAACATCTTTATAATCAATACACATGCAAAGAACAGCATATATGCTACCAAACCTAGGGGCATGCTCCATAAAGGTAAAGGACAAAGTGGATTTCAGCACCACTGAACAACTCAGCCAAGACCCCTTCTTAGCTTTTCCCCTAGTCAAGGGCAAGTCTGCCACATCCAGTTGCTTCAGGGAAATGCCTTTTCAATCTTTTCACGTTCAGCATGTCCCTACTGTCAAGGAGTGACTTTCAGGCGGGCAACACTAAAACACTAAAAACAACAGGAAATTTTTCTGAAGTTTCTATGTGGCCTTGAGTTACCTGCTGGTAGCTTCCAGGATTCCTGCTCTCCAAGCCTAAGACTTGCAGATTTGGGGCCAATAGTAAAGTCATTACACTGGACAAGCATGGCAGTAGATTTTTGCAATATTCATTCATCCCCTATTGCAAGCTCAAAGACACTACAGAGACATGTCATGGCGAGCTAAAATTGTCCTGAAATAATGACTGTGTCTCTGGAAGGACAAAACTGGAGGAGGAACATTTATGCACCAAAATTTGGCTTGTGACAAGAGGAGCTCTATGAGCAGTTCAGATGTTATCCCAACAGAAGCAGATTTTATCATAGTGAAGTAAGGTCTGTATGCCCCAAGGCTGGGTGATCTGGGTTTAATTTCTGTCAACACTGATTGAGCAGCTCCCCTGCTCAGTTGTATACAAGTGATGTCAAGAATGTCTTCTAAGTGATGCAGGATAAACAACCTTAACTATTTTGGATGTTTATCTCACTCTACCATAAACTTCCCCAGAAGACAAAAATAAAAATCTGGCTCCTTTTCCACAGTAAATCTTGAAATTACTTGGACCTCTTGTAGTAACTTGGACTCAAAACCTATAAAATTAAAATTTTAAAATGTACTAAAAGTGGTAAAAGAAACCCCACAAAACAGTAGTCTAGGAAAAGACTGTATTGGCACAGGTTGGGCAAAAAAATATATCTTGCAGAAAAAATACGTTTTATAATCCCTAGCAGCTTTCTAAAATATGATTTTTTTTAAAGTATATTTTAATAGATGTTAAGAATGATGATTCTTAATAAAATATTTACTGGGAGGATGCATATAAATAAGTCAGACAATGGTAGACACGCTTTTCCTGTAGGTTTTAGAAATACCTACAGAATGTCCTCTGGGAGCCTCACTGAGGAATGCAGTATTTATAGCCAGTTCCTCATGTTATGGTTGAAACTAGAGTTGGCTTCTCTGGTTTCTTTTTAGTTTGGTGCTCCTGCTGTTCTCCCTGGTACCTCCATATGTAGAGCTGATGGAAAACATCTGGCACTGTCCCTTTGATCATTTTGTTTGGTTGAGCGTTTAGCCAGCTGCCCCATTCATTTTTAACTAAGTCACTTATCTCTGATTACATGAGGGTTGGGACTGCCCACAAAAAACATGTAGGACCTGAGAGCCCTGCGTGCCCTACACAGACACCATCAGATTGCATCTGGCAGACTGACAGCACCAGCATAACAAACAGCCAGGAATTAAGAACCATAAAGTGTTATTTTTGCACAGGATATCAAAATAATTCAGTGTAAATGTGTGGAAAATGTGCAGTGGTGGGAACTGCAACACACGAATATGAAAGACTAGCAAAAGTCCTAGCTAGGATAGTATCTGAAAAGCATCTGGTTAGCACTGTACAAATATAGAATAACATCCTGAAATAATGCGGAGTATCCACAGCAAACAATCAAGTTAACATCCTGGATTTTGGCTAACCGCAGTACTAGCAGACACTTGGCCCACTGCAGTACTCTTCTCCAGCTGGCTTGGTGGCACAGCAGAGTAAGGCTGGCAGGCACCACGTCCACCTTCAGGGTGGGACCACGATCTGTGCAGCCTTCAGGTAACACTGTGGTGGGTGCATTGAAAGAACACAAGAGGGAAACCAGGAGAAGAGCGTCCAGAGTCATGTCCCAAATGGTGACTGAAATCAGGCATCCTCTCTAGGATTTTGGCCCCTTTTCCTGCCTCCTTCTTTCCCTCTCTATGTAAACACCCCCCCGCCCATGGTCTTCCAAGTCCTATTGTATGTGCCAGAGACTCCAGAGGGTGTGGGAGGAAGAGGAGAACAAAGGAGTACAGAAGAAGGACCACCTTCACAGGTATATGGCCTGATTCTCCTCTTTATGTGCAAATAAAAGGAGTTGGAGCAAGTAAAGAAACATCTCCCAAACGACATTGTGTGGTGGGGCCATTTATGGTTGACCACTGAGTCCCATCAGGCATGTGGTAATGGGTTTTGGAATGGCATTTAAGTGGTGATTTTGAAGTCAAAAGCTGAAATGCTTTAAAACACAGGTTGTTTGAAAAAAAGCCCCTATTACTATGAAGGACTATTTTAGCAGAAGTCAGCAGAACTGCTTGAGTTGGCATCCCTTGTAATTAATGTAAGGGAAAGACTGATCCTCTGTGAGGGATCCCTCGTCTTTGTAATTCACTTCTTCCCCTGTCTGTATGTGTTAACTTTCCAGACTCTGCCGGAGCTTCTGGTCTCTGAGGAGAGTGGAACAAACACTGGAGCAGGGAGCCTATTATCAGCTTGTTCGTTTGAAGACGGTTATGTTTTCTTATTTAGGATGCTATGTGTAATACTCGGCTGCTGTAAGCCTGTGGGATTTTCAGATGTGTGAAATCACCCAGTTTAGGATGGACCTATGCTGGATGTTTAGACAGAAGAAAGCTGAACTAAGGAGAGACAGAAATCTCTGCTACTAAGTGTTGCCATTTCTGCCTGAGGACTAGAGAAGAGTTTTATAACATTGCTTTCTGTAGAAGTTGTTTTGGGTACATAATGAGCAAAATAATGACCGTAAGTCTTTTGCGGAGGGTAGAAGAGTCCTACTAATGCAGAGAGACAGAAGGGAATGTATATTGGAAACGTATATTGGATGTAGAAGTCCAGGTGGATTGACATCATTTACCAACTGGAAGACAAGTAAAGCAAGAGGCAAGCTGGGGAACTGTGTTTTCAACAGCTGTGGGCTAAACCTCAGGACAGCAGACATCAGGTCAGTCTCACAGTTTGCTACCAGGGATGGAAGAAGCTCTAGAGCTGTATGTCCTCATGTTTTACTACAGCTAATCAGAAAAATACTAGCTTCCCAATGGACAGATTTCGACAGGGAATAACAAATTTATACAACGCCTGAATTTGACTCACTGAGTAGTATGTTCCTTGCTACCTACACCCTTGCAGAGTGTCTGCAGTTATCCAGACTCTGAGTTTGTCTATGCAACCTCTAGGTATGGCAAAGGAGAGCCTCCTCCCCATCAGTTTCCCTTTCTCTGGCTGATAAAATCTCAGAACAAAATATCATCGAGGCTTATTTTCTGGTCCCGTGATTACCATACCTAGCGGTCAAAAGGGAATCTAAAAGTGAGAATGTCAGATCCTTTTTAAGGTTAACTTTAGTATGAGAGCAAGAACTGGATAGTTCTAGCATTTAATCTGACAAGAAATGCTCTTTTTTATATTCTAGTCTAATAAAATGTCAATAATAAATCCTGCAGTGGAATGTCAAGTGGGATAT
>JAOXNO010000013.1:106913702-106926952 GCA_028565335.1 Limnodromus scolopaceus | reverse complement strand
AATATTTTGAAAACTCAAGCTCTAAATATTTGTCTGGATGTAGCAGAGGTGAATATAAAAACATTTCCGTAGTTACAGGTGAAACATGGAGTGGGGCATTCTCTACAGGTATTTTGCAAGCTTGGCTGTCGTTGGCCATTTCTGGGCCAGATGGTGCCCAGATCATGCATGTGCAAGGAAGTGAAAGGAAGCAGCGAGCTTATCCTGGTGAACAGAGACAAGGGAAGCCTTTGTACTGTGGCTGCAGCAGGATTTCACATTGAAAGTGCTCGCTTTTGGAGGGAGGGTGGGCAGAAGGAAGCAGGGACAGCTGGCCAAGCACAGGAGAGGGGTCTTTTAAATATGTGGGAGTCTTTAGTCTCCTGCTGAAACAATTGTGGCCGCCTTGTGTAGGGTCCTTCTTACACCTTCCACTCAGAGGATGCATTTCACCACGATCACCCCAGTGATCTGCTGAAATGATGCTGCCTTGCTTCCTTGCTTTCTTCCCTCCTTCCCTCCTAATAGCTAAAAAACAATTAAACCATGAGAATTTAAGGATGACATCATTACCGAAAATGTGAGGTTTCTGGAAGTATAAATTTATTCTTAATTATGTGTGTGTGTACAATATGCACAAGCCCATAGATGGAGCATGAAGTTTAAGGCAACCCATGTGTTACTGGCAATTCACAGAATATATGGCAAGCATTAGAATTACTTAACCCATAAGCCAAAAACTAACAGGAATCTTCTTCAAGCGTATTTCTTCAATCCATCTGTTGCCTCTGACGAAGAGTGGCAATTAAAAATAAACAAACAAAGGAACCTACTATGTCAATTTTTGAAAAGCTTTCTTCAACTTACAGGACCTCCGTGTTCTGTATTTAGGAAGCACACCACAGAGTTTTGGGAGGGACATTGACTCTGCAGCTGTTTTGTGTGGTCAAGATGCCTTTCATCCATAATGGAGTCCAGCTCTTATGGCTTTTTTTAACTACCGAATCTTTTTTATAAGACTTAACTATGCCAAGGCTGAAGTTAACTGTGCCACACTCAGCAACGCATAAGACCATGCAAACCAAACTGGCTTTCCTCAGTCTACACTGAACACAAGTAAATCTGCAGTTAATTACATTACGTGCCATGCAACAATGAGTCACTGTAGTTATAAGTAATCGCCCATTTGTACAGGGCGTTTATTGTCATAGGATGTCCTTGGAGGCCCATTTTCTCTTTCCAGATTCTCACATGGGGTATGATATTCGTGTGGGTAATGAGGATGTCTATAATTAAGACTGTTAGTGCTACCAAGAATTCTAAAATATACAGTAAATTGTACTTTTCAGAGTTAACCTTCTCCTACATTTTACTGAAGGAAGAAGGAGGTATATTGCTATTTTATTTAAGGCATAATCCTTTTCTTTTGTTGTCACACACAGGATACTGAAATTTATGTATGATCAGTATTTAAGGCCCAATTGTGATGTCTGTATTCTGACACATATTGAAAATCTATATTACAGGCAAAAAGGAACCAAATAAGACAATGAAAAAATAAAATAAAGAAAAAAAAAATCAGTTTGACACACGAAGGTTTAACACTGAGGTAAAAAACCCATGGCATTAGTGAATTTCACAATTATCGCGCAGTGATTACACATTACGCACAGGAATTCAGGATATCTTTTTATGGGGTGGCTGCAAGCAAATCCAACTTTCCTTTGCCTGTGTCCAGGAGCAGTATAGTGATGTTACAGCATTTTCCTCAAACCAATAAGCAGGCACAGCACTGTGCTTCTGCAGCTATAGGGCTTCTGGCTTGGAGGAGCCTGTGCCCAGCCCACTGACACGGCTGTAGGTGGAACCTTGACGGCTGGAATTCAAATTGTTTAGACTAATGTTTCAGAACTGATAAGAAAAAAAAAAAAAAGTGTGTTTTCTTCTGAACAGGCCACTCTGCTGATTAATAGGTTAGGCTGGGTATTTTCAGTCTAGCTGTTTAAAGTAAATAGGTGGAAAGCTATACTGCATTTTTCTCAAATATTTTGCAGGCTGGAGAGGAAACTTTATCCAACTTACGTGAAACCTAACAGAGTATTTATCTCCTTCATTCATGTACATCAGATACCTACCAGAGCAAAGCACATGAAAAAGGAGTGGTGCTTGTGATATTCAGTTAGAAAAGCTTATTGACAACACTATGAACATATTAATCTGAGTCCCTGCAGACTCCAGCAGAAGAGTCAAGGGCACAGCAGGGGTCCACAACTAGTCTGGATGAATAAATTTAAAGATTTTAAATTTTTATTTAGTTAGATTTTTTTTCCCCTAATTTAGCTAACCCATGTGAAGACTAGAGTTCTGATATCCTAAAGAACACAACCTAAAATATATTTATTTCTTAAACAATAAATAGGCCAGTCAGCATTTGAATATCCATTAAAATCTCTTTTCTAATTAAACCTCATCAGCTGGATCAGAAATATGATAGTGTTCAGAGGCAGAATTGAGCCACATTCAAACGCTGTAAATAAGGTTCATAACCTTTATTCTTGAGCTGTCAGTTCAGCCTTTGGTTTCTGAATCATTTCATGGCGTTGATCCAGGGCTTCAGTTATGCTGAAAAAGACATTGACCACTGCATAAGTGGGTGGAAAATCATCATTCAGCAGTTAGCTGGTTATATCTGCTGAAAGTATGTCTGTAATTCTGTGAAGGAGATGGTGTTACTAAGAACAGATTTGCTTCTGAGACTGCCTTGAACCCAGCCAGCTGTAGTTAAACCCTCAAAGGCTGACAAAGTGCATTCCTAATTATATCAGTCGAGTGGACAGCTAGATTAAATTACTTCCTTTGAGACTATTGGTGATGAATTTCCATCACTGGGATAGATTTTATATTTCATCCAAACCAAAGGAGACCTCAGGATGTACAACAATAGAAACGAACCAAACATTGAAATGATATGCATCTGCCTAATATATGCACAAAGCCTGCAGATAGCCACATCCCATGAATTCACTGGACAAGGCAGTAGCAATAACATTTGATAGGTAATCTTTGAAGTCTTCAAATAAATTAAACTTAGTATTGGATTCATCTTTGAAATTAAGTAAAGCAGTTTGCATCAGGGAGCAGAAGCAGCCAGGAAAATAATAGATAGTGGGAGGAGTTTTTTCTGATATCTTTACAGAAAATGCATATTTATGGCCTTGGCCATCTTCACAAGGTCTTACAACATTCACTGATGTCAATATACTTAAGCAACTGGTATAGCTGACGATAATAAGCTAAGTATTCATTTCTCTGTGTTTTTCTGTGACCTATATTTAGTGAAAAACTTAATACCATTTTCCATCTTCTGTGACAACCTATAAAATGCCCTGTAATGTAGTTACAGCAAACCAAATATAGCATATTCTGAAGGTCGCTTGAAAGCAACGGGTAGGTCTCAGAGATAAAAAAATGAACAACACATACTTACCTATACTGAGAGGAGTGACATATTCTTTCAAAAGGGGAGGAATCTTCTTAATCTTAAATATCAATTTTGCATCTGATGAAAAGAATTTGCTCACTTTTTGCAAAACTGCTGCTGTGGATTTTATGTTTAGGAGACGGAAGGAAAAATCCTGTTTGCTTAAGCTAACATTTCTGCCACCACTGGCCTTTCTCACATTTAAACCATGCTACCTAAAGCCAGAGAGATGACACAGTGCTCTGCACATGCCACCTGGAAAATCCTGTTTAGAATTACGCAGTGTGATGGGCCGATCAGATAAATCATGTCTGTAGAGAGCACATGTTTGTTTTAACTGCTGAACTGTGGAGGTTATAGAGAGTTGAATCTTTGGATTATGAATGTAATTGACTTCTCACAACATTTAAGGTCATATCCAAAACTCCTCTTGGCGGCAGTAGGCTTTGGGCTTGTCTGCAAAGATCTTGATGTTCCTGCAACAAACTCTATATCCTTGATGCACATTACAGTGCTTCTTTTTGGTCATCTATACTATTCAGTCCATTTTCTTATTTAAAAACTTTTAAATTCCTCACAGGTATAAATCAGTTATTGAATTTCTCTGTAATTACATTTCTATTGAATCTACTTTGCGCATTTATTGGACTTTGATAAAAAGCAATAAACTTAGCTGAAAGCTACTGAACTACACAGGAAAGATAATTGAGTGGGGCAATTCTGTAATGGTCACTCATGATGGAAAAACTTAGCAAGTTCAATGGGATATTTTTCCTATTAAATTCATCATATTCACTTTTTTGGAATGGCCTCAGAGAAATATACTTACAAATGGAAATATCACAAGTTAGCACTGGACCCCAAAATCCAAACAAAACAACGAAGCAACACAGACTTTCCTTCCTATTCTGATTGCATCACTGGAACCACTGCCTAATAGAGGGATTTTGTTTGAAAAAACTTCCTTCTGTGTTTTTTACAGTGCTGTGTGTCTGCATTCCTGCTCATTTCTATGCTTGATTAGCTGAAACCAAATACAATGATGTAGATCTCCAAGCAGCTATAAAAACTCAAAGTGAGCAATACTAACAGCAAAAAAATATTCCACATTGCGATCTTCATGGGAATTGCTGTGCAGAAAGCAAAAGAGCTGACACAAAATCATGTATGTGTTTTTCCTTCGTTTTATTTTGTCATTGTGTAACTGCTCAGAAGTTTGCTCTTTAGCAGACTTCAAATAGCTGTCTGGACAGGTAAAAAGGGATGTACTGTTTGTGTCTCTGCCTCATGCACAGCTATCCTCTGGCCAGCAGCTGGAAAGAAGAGGCTAGATTTTAAGAAATTCTGTAAGTATCAAGCTTTGGGGTTTTTTTCCTCTATCTGTGATATTCTCTATGCTTTTAATATTACTTTTGAATTTTGATGAGTTGCTCTTTTGTGGTTTTGCAATCATGATTTTGAGAATGGGAAAGGTATGTTGGTCTTTGCAGCTGAAGTTGTACCTTCTAGGGATGAATCATTGAATTGATTCTAATCATAGACATCAATTTAAATGAGTATAAAAATAATTTTTAGGTGCCTAAGACAAGAAGATTGGTGGAGATTTATGTCATCCTATACGGATTTTCAGAATGTGCAGCTTGTGTAAAGATAAAATAAAATAATGCGGCGCCCAATCACAAATCTAACAAACAAATCTTCCAATCATTAAAAGAATCTAAAAGAACTTGAGAGAAAACAAAAAATTTAAGGAGATAGTGGCAATTAGTTAATGAAATAGAAAGTACATAAGTAAAGAATAAAACATCTAAAATCTGCTTTTATGACAACCATGCTTTCATGTGAATACTTTTGCTATGCAGACAAGGGTGGATTTTCTACATTTGTCTTGTCATCAAACAAAACTTGGCTAGTCAGTCTTTGAAAATTTTTGACACATTGGAAAAGACCTTGCTGAGCAGATACACTCTTACATTTCTTAGTAAACTGAAGAATAGACCAAAACTGTGATACAAGTAGATGAAAGATCATGCAAATTTCTTTAGTTGAAGCTTATTTTAAATGAATCTTGACTTCAGCATTTTGTTTTGATGTGGTAGCTTATTTAAATTACTTATTTAATCATGCATTTGTTGAAATCAAAGCTGTTGAAAAGTTCTATAATTGGATTGTGTGGAAACGAAAGTTTGTGACTAGAATATTAAATACTGATTGTTGAAATCAAAATAGTTACTCAGAAGTCTAAACAAGTAACTAAAACACACTGATGTCACTGGGCACTTCAACAAAGAAAGCACAAGAAAATACATGTTCATACTAGGTATGGTGGGAGAACTTTTTTGAAAGGTCAAGTCTATGTTTCTTTCATGCAACCCTTGAAATGCCTGAGGTCAAATTATGTATTACACTGTATTTAAGTTCTGACTATTATCCTATACAATATGTAAATAGGAAAGTCCTGCTTCCCTGGAAATTATGATAAGAAGGTAGCTTCTTGGTTAACTGTGATATCGTGCTATGATCCAATGTTTCCCTAACAAAAATGAAATTAGTTTATTTTGCATGAAGAAACCAACCAGATAATATCTTGAGAGGAAATTCGTGACTTATACACTTCTCCTGTCTGTACCATAGAAAGTTTTCTGATTTGCTCTGTATCTTAGCACTTTGAATACCTTTTGATGGATTGGCTGGTTTTAACCCTAATGACAGGATAAATAACAAAAGCAACTATGTTGCTGCTTTTAGTTGCTGTAGTTGTCTAATTTTCATTGGACACGAACTTTATCACAAACGTATTCTTATTAGCACTTGCCATGTGTTTCCTGCAGTGTTTACTGGGCCTAATTCACATATTATTATTCATATTGTGTTTCATATATAAATATTTTTTATAAAATTGTTGAATTGTACTTTTGTCACAGATGGACCCCTAGGGGAATTATTGTGTTGTCCAGTTGCTCATGAAGGACAGACTCGGGCAACTTCTAAGCTTGACTGTGGGATGTTGAGGTTGACTGTTGGGGTTGTTCATCTCCAGGGACACCTTATTGCAGCCTTCCGATACTTAAAGGAAAGCTGGGGACAAACTTTTTAGTAGGGCCTTTTGTGATAGGACAAGGGGTAATCATTTTAAACTAGAGTAGATTTAGACTAGGTATAAGGAAGAATTTTTTTACAATGAGGGTGGTGGAACACTGGAACAAATTGCCCAGAGAGGTGGTAAATGCCCCATCTCTGGAAACATTCAAGGTCAGGCTGGACATGGCTCTGAGCAACCTGATCTAATTGAAGACATCCCCGCTTATTGCAGGAGGTTGGGCTAGACAACTTCTAAAAGTCCTTTCCAACCCAAACTATTCCATGATTCTTTTCTGTGTGCTAGAGGATAACGCAGGGTATTCCTGACTCACCTCCCAGCTCAGATTATTGCCTCAAAGTATTACAGTGAGATAAGAAAGCTTTCCCTGTCAATTTTTCAGAACTGTAGCTCTGCTTATGACCAACGTGTGGACAGAAAGTGTAGGAAAAACATACAAAATAGCTGCCCACAGACTTGTGTACCTCCTGAAGCTGTGACAACTGCATCTATGTGAGCATTTTCTGGAGGAAACTTTAGAGGAATAGGTAGATCACAAATAGAAAACGGCTTAGTTTCAGTTTGTTCCTTGTTTGATCAAAAGTTATTGTCAAATAAGTACCAAGGCCATAGCTGCTGTCTGGTAGTCAACTATCTCCAAACTACTTTCATTCCCTCCTAGTCTATTAGGACTCAGAAACACAAGCAAGTTGTGATGACTTAACAAGCCACCCCTTACAATGTGAGCTTTTGTAACTGTCCAGGGGCCTGCTCTTAACACAGGGCAAATAAAAAGTAACTTCACTAGGCTTTTATGTCTTTCATGGCAGAATAACTCTGAATTATGCCACATTTGCCATGAACTAAACTTTCACATGATAAATATAGCTTGATTGCCAACTACAAACTTTTCCAGCAGTAGTAATAACATTATTTGTTATTGTGTTCATTATACATAACATTAATATTATATATTATATAATTATATATTATTAATATTATATATTCTTAAAATTATATACATCTGAAACTCCCCTGGACCAAAAGAACTCCATAACTATACCTAAGAAAAAGATTTTCTTGGGTGATACATAGATATGAAAAAAGGATATGAAAAAAACCCATTTTTTTAATCCATGTGTCTCAAAAGTTTTGGGCCATGGTAGTCAACTGTCAACTTCTTAGATAACAACACAGCAACAGGCATACTCACTAAAATGATTAGCGAGCAAAGTTTGATTTATATTGGCCATTTCACTGGCTTTATCATTCATCAGTGCAGGATCCAAAGCACAAATAACTTTGAGAAGGAAAGCTTTTTGAGAACATGTGCTAAGTTAATCTAAAATTTCTCTCCAAAGCCAGGAGAAGATTAATGCAGTCATGAAAGCAAAGGCCTGGCGCCTCTCTTAGCTCCTTTTCCAGTTGCCCAAATGCTAAAATGATCACAGAAATTTCCTCTTAAGTCTCACTGCACAACCCACGTGCATGCTCAGCTCCAGCAGAAGTGATGGCTGCAGCCTGTCTGGAGAGTCAGCAGTGCCAGCAACGCAGAGGCAGAGGCACACGTCCCACCTCGGCTGCTCGCCGTGCCCTCCCTGCAGGAGAGCGGCTCCAGCTAGGACGCCTTCCAGTCAGGCAGCCCTCAGCTTCAAAAACATCCCTGTAAAAGCTGGCATCTGCACAAGTCACAGGTCCGAGGAAGTTCTGGTGATAGTTGTAACTGTGCTGGAAAGGAAGAAGTGGAAAGCCAGGAGCTTGTTTAAAAAAACAAAGCAGCAACTAGAGTTTTATTTTCTTCCCGATGGCTTCTGGCAGGTGACCTCGGTGGATGTGTGAGTACTGAGCGCTACACGGCAGCAGTCTCGCTTCAGTTCGGTTTGAATCTAGCTTGTGAACAAGCAGAGAGCCATCTCCTGTTGTCCCCGCTCAGCCACCCTACCCGTCACCTTCCATCCCCCACCAAAACATCAGAATAACCTCTGATGCAGGCATCAATACTCTCCAACACAACGGCGCACTCACCACAGACATTTGGGGAGCTCATTAGAAAACAGAGTCAGCATTTTCCTTCCTTCAGTAGCTCTGAACTCCTGATGGTGCTTGTCCAAACACCACCGATAAAAGTCAGATCTGTGTTAAACGCAAGCACGAGTTTTTGTAGCTCTTGCTTTAACTCCATGCTTGTGAAAAGGCAGTAAGAGGCGATTTCAGCACATTGCCCTCCTTTCCCAGTGCACCTATGGATTGTTTTATAGAAAAGGCAAAGCAAGAAAGGGGAAAATAAGAGAGAGAGGTATTAAAATGCAAACCAAAGAGCTTATTAATATGGCAAAGCTAACGTAATGCCATCTGGCTTATGTCTGGTCTCCATTTGGAGCTTGATCCTGCTGGGTACTTAGTGCTCAGGCTGTTCCCAATGGCACTCTCCAGAGCATGCTTAACATTAAGTGCTTTACTGGATCATGGCCAACATGCTGAGCACCTCACAGGAACCAGTCCTTGCTTAATTTTTCTGGTTTGTAGAAAAAAACTCTTTCCATCTCTGAGCCCTTGCACTTCTGACCAAGATTTTCCTTCCCTACCCCACTCCATCCCCAGTATTTTTTCTTTTTATTCTGAATTGTTAGTGCCAAGTAGGGTTAGAACACTGGTTGCCCGCTGTGGAAACTCCAGTATAGACCCCTGGCCTCTGAGGAAACTCCAGAGGACAGTATTATAGCCTGAACTGAGGTCCTACCTGGAGTTATTCAAAACTCCTTTCGCTCAAACTGTGAAAAACTTCAGAGGAGAAGGGATAGCATGTAATAAATTCTCACGCATTGTCAACATGTAATCCAAAGGGGCAATGGACTGTTAAATCAAATCAAAGAAATCCCTAGAAAACCAAGGCTCGTGGTGTGCCTGACAGGGTACACTGTATGAAATACTTCAAATCGATAATTCTAAAAGCGTCTGTCACCACAAGGCGTACCTTCCATGCACTCAGCTTCCATCTCTTTCCAATAACAGTGAATCTTTGCAAAGATGAGCTGTAAATTACAATTCCTAAGCAAATTTTCAAATTTTATAGCCAGATCTGTAACCAGTCTGAAGATTATAATGAGAAAAAAGATGACAAAGCAAGCAGAGCTACTTTTTGCTGTCATGGCAAGTCTGCTCAAGGTTTTAGTTTCAGGGTCAGGCTGCATAATTACCCTATCAGCTAGTCATTACTCAATTCTTTAAAAACCCTTGAGGTGTATACATTCACTGTGGCACGGTCTCTCCTGTGCTCCATAGCCCTTTGTGCATCCACACCTGCATGTGTGTGCAGGGGGTGTGTTAGTCGCCCGCAGTGCATCAGCTGTGGTACCAGAGTGCAGACATCCAGCCAGCATTTCAGCCCTGGGGAAAACCACACTCCCCAGTAACACCACCCCTTCCTCACCTGCCCCTCCTCCACTCTCCACTGTCCCCACAACAAAATTTGACCAGCATTGCAATCCTCTGGTCCCACCTTCAAACAGCTGCTATATTCCCTAAGCAGCCTGCCAGAAAAAAAAAAAAAAGCAAAACTAAAGGAAATATTTACCTCTTTTCCTCAGTTAGAAAATTGGCCTAGGGCCTGAAAAAAAACTAAAGCATAGTCCTGAATCACTGATTAGATTAAGGCCTTGTATATCTGCACATATGTCCATACCCTCCAAGGCTAGAAATAATTCTTCACTGGACCAGAGCGCTGTGCCTCGCAGGACCCAAGAGGGCAGCTTTAAAATTGCCACGTAATTGAATATGGGAAAGACTCTGACTTTTAGTTGTTATTGTTATACTTTTTCTTATATCCCTAACTTTCTGAGTTTATGTAGTGCGAAAGAAGCAATTCCATCTCTGAAATGTAGCTATCTTAGGGGTATAAAATGACATTTTATGCCTACACTGCAATCAGGACAAGGCCAGGGAGCACAGCACTCCTCATGGGCAGAGGTGGGCTGCAGGCTTTTGGTGGTAAACAGCATTTTTCAGCGTAGCTGGTACAAAGCACAGCACCCAGGAGGCTTTCGCTTCTGACTCACATCTCCAGTGCATAATGATAATAATTATAATAACAACAACATTTTCACAGCACACAGAAACAAACACAGTAAGCAGAGGTGGCGTAAGCAGCAACCTGAAATTTCGTGAGTACATGTCCGACAAGACATAAGTCACCCTCTCATCTCACACAAATCTGCAGAAAAACAAGAACTGGGGCCATGTGATACACTCATCCATCAGAGCATCCGAAGAGGGCTGCCTGCACTTGCGATGGATGGCAAAGGAGGCTGTTCCTGCAGTTTTGACAGTGCTGCCAGGAAAGCCTTTTCGAAACACCATCTCTTATCAAATATCTTGAACTTTTCCTCTCTCTGATCCAATACTTTCTTTTAGTCACAATCAGCATTTTTTTTCTGCTTTGCCAATACTAAAAAAGCCCTGCCGGTGAAACCACTGGCACCGGTGTGGGCACCGTTTGTTGCAGGAACCACAGGGAGCTGAAGTGCTTTGATGCAAGAGAGAGTGTTGCAAGAGGAAATAACTCCCAGATAACCATCTTGCAGGACTACACGAAACCTGTGACATTGTCACACGGCCGGTGTCCTCAGGCTTCCCAGCTGGATTTGTGTAAGTGTGAGAGACTGAGAAAAGCTGGAAATGGCAGGTGATGGCTGGCCCTGAAGAACTGTTTTTTCTGTATTGCCATTCACGAAAACTATGGATCTGGGTATATCTTGTTTGGACAGTGGTAGTGAAACCAGAGATTTCTAAATCTTGATAAAAGCCTTGATCTTGAAGGCAAACAGGAACCTCATTCAGACTTGTGAAGGTATTTGTGTTTGAAGAGGTGTATGCTCGTTTTCCAAGCAGATAGAAGTGCCCATGGGGGCCTGAGTCTCTGCTGTCTTGCACCCGCTGCAGCCATTCAGACCTGCACAAGGAGGGGCAAACCACCATTTTCAGCAGTGCTAGTGATGGTCCTGGTTTCTCAGGTGGCACAGACATATTTTGGCTGCACTGGCTGTCCCAAGTGCTGAACATGGTGAACTCTAGGTCTTTGGATTGAAGTCAGGCAAGGGAGATCTTTAGCCTCAGCTACTGTCACTCTCTTAATGCCATTGGATTGTGGCAATGGTAAACAATAGTATTACATTTACTTTTGAGGGGGGCTGCTGGTTTTTGGTTCTTTTTTTTATCTCACATAAATATTTTTGAATTTCTTGGATTTTATTTTGTATGTTGAAATGTCTGTGATGGTTCACAGTGGAGTGGTTAACATGGATTCCTTCTTTTAAACTTGATAATAGAAATTTCTTTTCTTCTCCCCTGTTTTTTGCTGCATTGTACAAGACAGGCATATCAAATTCTGCCTGACTGCCAAGCCGGTTCTGCTTTCATGTCAAATAATTAACAAAATTTTAGACTAACCTAATATTTGTTATACACAGTAATTAGATATGTATGTTTCTGTTTAAAGGAATGAATTTTGGAGATTGGACATTTGTAATTGATTGAGCATATTCAGAGCCATAATTATGTATAGAAAGTCAAAACTTCTTTTTTCCTTTGTCTATTTGTATCCAACAGAATTTTCAGATGTAATGCCTATTAAGTTAGGGATTTTTTTAAAGTACTTTTACTGGAATACATTTCATGATTTACAGTCCTTCTCAAGTAATATTGCTGATTAAATTAGCATTACCTAATGGGTGAAACTAGTAAGATATTTTGTTCAAATTAAGCCCTCACCTTTAAGGAGAAGTGAATTGGTTGATAGACCATTAGAAACTCAATAGAAACTCACCCCAGTTCTTAAAATAAAGGTTACTGGCCAAACATGAAATTGGCAGTTACAGTTACTTTTAAATTCACATTAGTGAAGAACATCTGTTAATATAAAAATATCTCTGATACATTACAGTGGTTTAGCTGAAGTTAGTTTAGCACTGCTTGGTTAACATCTAAAGGAGCGGGGGGAATAAATGTCTTACATTTGGCAATCAGTAAGCCAGGGCTTTTACCCATTGCTTGGCTTTGTTTGGGTTTACACAAAGTTCCTCTGTTTTTGCTCAAACTGCAGTAATCCTTCAGCCCTTGATCTCATGCATTCTGGGTTTTCTATATTCTTTATAATAATCTTTGAACCCTCAGCCTAAATCATATGTTATGAATATTCTCGTTTTGGAAAAGAGAAGCGAGCAATTATTTTAGACTGCAGGAACCCTACCCCTAACATTTCCCTGTACGTCAAAGACATGAAGCAACATCAGGGAGGAGAAGTAGCAGAAAGACCAGTTTGGAAAAATGGTTTGGGAGAGGAAAAGCTAAATGGGGAAGAATCAGTGAAAAAGATGACTTTTAAATATCAGAATATCACTGCTTTTGAGGAGTGATTCAAATCATACCCAGAAAAGTCTCTTCAGTGCTACACCTGGTTCAGGTGTGAGCATGGTCAGGCTGTTGCTGCAGAGGGGCAAAAGCCAGAAATTGGTCCTGGTGAATATAGGAAACAGTAGTGTTACAGACTATCAGCTCAGATTCTTCTTTCCCAGTGAAAATACATTGAAATTTTGGAGGTACTAGCAAGTATACTTTGGGCCGGAACAATCCTCGCCACCAGTACAGACTGGGCGACGAGGTATTAGAAAGCAGCCCTGAGGAAAGGGACTTGGGGGTGCTGATGGACGAGAAACT
>JAOXNO010000013.1:106890823-106913602 GCA_028565335.1 Limnodromus scolopaceus | reverse complement strand
AGGGAGCTGGGGTTGTTCAGCCTGGAGAAGAGGAGGCTCCGGGGAGACCTAATAGCAACCTTCCAGTACCTGAGGGGAGCCTCATGAGGCCCAGATGATTCTATGATTTGATGATTCTATGATTCTAAGTAATGTTTTTCTTCACCTTCTTGCCATGTGACTGATCAAATTTGTTATTTGTTTCCTCCTCACTCAATGACTCTTCCACCAGACCATCATCTATTTATCCTTGGCCTTCTTGGCCTGTTCAGCTTTGAAAGAAATGATGTCTCTAAGGGAAATAAGTGGCTACCCTAGGGAATTGTGCTGTAAATCCTTGGGATTAAGATAACTAACAGTTTCTCACTGCTATAGTTTAATGCAAGAAGTAAGATAAGAAGTAAGATAGGCTTTTGCTGTAGGGACCTAATGGGGTAATATTTTCAAAAGTCACCAGATGACTGAAAATTAAGGTACATAATAATGTTTCTCCAAAGATCAAAGAGCCATCTGAGAAAAACCTCTGTGTTTGTAAATTCAGCATGAAAAATGGCTCCCCTGTCACACGGCTCCACATACTGTTTCCAGTGTACATATGGCTCCGGTCTGCGGCTATTGCAATGGGCACTGGAAAACAAGCTCAGTCCCTTCCTGATAATTTACTGGTGGAGAAGGTTTTTTTCCACCATGCAAGTTCATTTGTCAAGGTGACCTTCGCAGCCGACACCGAGCATTACTGCTGATAAAGAATGCCGCCTCAGCGTATTCGTGGAACCCAGCTCAGCAGTCGGCCGTGGGGCTCCTGCGAGGCACAGGGACATTGCAAAAAGAACAAAAAACAAAAAAAACCAAACCCTTCCTACAGGCATTGCAAGGGTTTTTCTGTCCCACAGTTTTTGTACGTCGGCACTGCACATTTTGCAATCCTTCTTTTGTCACGCTCTGTAAACCTTCTTCTCTTGCCTGACTGGTTTTATGCCTAAATGGTCTGGAGGTTAAGTAGTTTCTTTTGAAAAATCCCTATTCTGTAAATTAATGGTCTCCTAGGCAGAGCTAAGACCACCATTAAATCTTAATCAATCATGAATGTAGGTAGGAAATTTCACAGATCCCCTGCCAAAGCCTAGACAGAAGAAACAGATCTTCAGAGATCTCCTAAGAGAAAGCCTAATCTTTCATGGCATCTGAGGAGCTGATGTCAAGTCTGGACTGCTTGGCCATGAATAACTATCTTCTTCCTATCTACATAGTTGGTTTCAAATACATCACTTATTAAGTTTTAGCATATTGCCATTTTTCTACCATGAAAAACAAGCCAGATTTGGAGCATGTGTGCTTAATGTATCCCACTGTTAATGTAAAATCCAGCTTGGAGAAGAGCCTCTGATTTTTGTTCACTAACAGCTGGAATAGATCAATATATAGAGTCTCTGGAAATAGCAGTCATGTTGCAGAAGAAACCACCGCAGGATTATGATTGTGCCAGTTTAATTTCTGTGGAATAATTAATCCAATGATAATTCTCCCAGTTCCTTCCTTGTAGTTTTATTTTCATGCTTGCTATATGACATCAGTTAGACAAGTCCTTAAAGCTATTCCCCAGCAGCAGTGACCTGTTACAACAAGAAACTATATTTAGAAGTGGGACCAAAAAAAAAGGGACATTTCTTTTTCAGGGGAAAAAAAAAAAGTTTGGGTTGATTAGAATAATCTATACAGCATTGTCCTGGGCCAAGAAAAAAAACAATCAAAAATGAGAAAAAGCTGAAACACTTCATTGCAACATCTTCTAAATGAGCTGGTTTGTTTCTAATTTATGTGGATATAACTTTCAACAGAAAAGTAAAACAAATCTCTGTGATCAAACTGTTTATTGTTCTTCTGAAATTTTACAGGAAAAGCAAATGGCCTTGTTTAAGATGAACTTTAAGATTTTGTTCAATTACTTCTTTGGCCAAAGCCCTGAAAATTAGTTATTTACATAGCTAATTGCTTATGCCTGGTTCTTACATTCAGATGCAGCAAAATGCTTAAACATCTGTCTCATTGTAAGGATAATCTATGTATTTCTATAGTCATAAAATGGACTCAAGAGCAGGTTTATTTTATTTTTCAGCATTTAACTTTAGAAAAAGAATAGCATGAAACCACACGTGTCAGTATTTATCAGTTGTATGACATTCAGTATATCTGGTGAAATATTTCATCATTATGTCCCATACATAGAATTAGTTCAGAGGTAGTTTTATACAAACCATGAAACAGAACACTCAGATATGAATAAAGGCACCAGTGCAGGTGGATCTCTGTGTCGTGTTTTGGTGGGACACCTGTGTATATGAGTTCATCACTGTTTATTTTTCATAGGACAGCTGTGATTAGGGCTCACCATTATGCTGGTCCAGAAAGAATGAGGGCAAAAACATTGTTTAAACATATTCACGTAGCTTTATGGCAAGATTTTTAATCTAAAGGTTTGTTTACATTGTAGTTAAAGAAAATACTGTATTTTGGAAGTAAAATACGTTAAGTGAAAGGACAACGCAAGGAGAGGGTCACAGTTCGCTTAATTTTAAGTGTACCTAATGCCCAGTGAGCACCTATGCACTTTCAGCATTTAACAGTTCTTTGGCAAGTCCCTCATTGTCCTCTCCCCCGTAAGAGACATGTCATCCATAGGTGAGCTGAATTGCTTTTTGGAAGTGACTTTCCTTCCGCTGGCTGTGATCAGGAGCCTGCAGCAAGCAGGGTCTTAACTCTCATGTCCCAGTTTAACACCTAACGTTAGACAAGAGGATCCAGCACTTGCTGAAGCTCGGGGAGTGTTCTAATTGCTGAGAGCAGCCAGAAGGAAGACGTGCTCATTGTGAACTGCTGCAAAAGCCAGCCTCTGCTTCCTTCCCTCCCTCCCCGACCACATTTTTCTGTGCTGCACAGGCAGGGAGCTGCAAGGCACTTGGGCTGAAAATGGGAACCTGCCTTCATACTATGGGCAGCCAACTCTCACCTTAATTCCTATGAAAACCTAAGTCACTGATATCGAGGCTTGTTTAAATTCCAACAGAGGACAACTTTGGGAAACGGCAATCCTAAACCCATATTTATCTGACTGTTCACACAAAGCCTAGAATTAGGTAAAAAATTAATTTCTTCATAAAGCAACAGCTCAAGGAGAGTAATAGTGGCTGTAGTCTCTCACTTAATTAAAAAGAAGAGAGAAAACGTCCTTGAAGGAAGTAGGGAAGGCAGTCTGGTGACCATTCAGCCTGGAGGTTGCCTCTGAAGTCCTGCAGGAGGTAACACTATAAAGGTATTTAGTCAGGATGATATGGAATATCATGACTGTATTGTTTCATGCAAAGCAACACCAGCTGGATTTGTAGCATGAACAGCCCCGCAGTCCACTACCAAATTCCTCAGCCATCCTCTTCTCTGCAGTTTATCCTTTAAAGTGTGACATACCAATCCCTAAAAAGACCTACAGACAGTGGTAAATGACCAGAAATTTTCAAAATTTTCAAGAGTTTATGTAATCCTAAAAGTTCACCAGAAGAAACAGAAAGGTGACATAAAGTCCAGTTTAAAACATAAAGCAAATTTTACTTCAATGTGAACTGTAAAACCAACCCATTTCTGCTTTTGCTCTTTTCTGTCCCCTTAGGAAATCTGTGTCTAGTTCAGGAAGTCCTTTCCCTTCTCTTTTCTTTGTTTCAGCCTGTTTTTTTTTTTCTTTCTCTGATTAAATAACAGGCTTTCTTTTCCCTTTATTCTCCTGAAGGGCTTTGGCCATGTCTTTGGAGGAAGTGAAGGATATCAAAAAGCGTATAACCAGTAAGTCAGCTTTTCCTCCTGTATTTCAGACTGGAGGAATGATGACAGGAATGCTGTAAATTTGACAGACCAGTTTAAGTATTTCAATGGATAAACAAAGATTTGGTGGAGGGAGCAAAGTTCAATCATCTCATATGCTTTCTATGCTTAAGACTTATTTCTTAGGGCTCCTTTGATGGCACTAACAGCCTGTGGTAGGGAACTTTTTGCACAGTATGTTCCCTCATCCCCCAGCTGCAGCTGAAAATCATCCCCAAATTTCAACATTTTATCTGTCTTGTGGCCAAAACCCAATTCTGGGCCACTGTTCATAGGAAACCTGGTGCATGCTTTTGTCAGCATTCATCTAGGCCTCCCACTGATTGTCCCAGTGTAGGAAAAGCAAGAAAGCCTTCCCCATAAATATTTGATTTCTTAACAGCTGTACTCTGGCTCGCTTCTCCTTCCTCGCTGGCATTGTGCACTACACTTCTGCTCCGGGTGGAGCAGCCATCTCCGTGCAGACAGAGCTCCTCATTAATTTGCATCTGGTCATTTACGATTTTTTTTATATTTTGCTAATGGTAGTGTCTCATATCCCTTTAGCAGAAAACACATAAATTGGCTCTGTCTTTTTCTGAGCCACCGCACAGGGACACTCCTGAATTACAGTGCAGCTTAGTGCTGCTGATTACTTTTTTATTTCTCATCCTAGGAAATGGATAAAGGGTTTAAGTTCTGACACAAACAGGAAAACACAGTAAGAGGATTTATCCTGAAGGCATCTACTCTTTAAATAGTGATGGAGCCTTGTCAGTCTGTTTCCCACAAGGGCCAGAAGCTCCACCGCTCTTTGTTCCCGCAGCCCTTGTATGACTAGAGGCAGAATATCCTATCACAGGCTGTCAGATAGCTCCCCGAATATGCAACTTGGTGATCATAGGCTGAGGAGGGACTCACTGCCTTTAGGAGCATGAAGAAGTTGGGTTTCAGAAGGACTCTGCTCTGTTCCTTTAAGGATAACACCAAGGCTTTATTCTGCTCTGAGGTAAGACTTGCAAAATTTACTAAATCAGTAACTTCTTAGCCTTCCAGACCCTGTTCCCTCCCTCTTGTTTTCTTAAAAGAGGAGTGACAGGAGAGGGAGCAAGCTGTCAGAGTTATCACTAGTGGAATTTTCCAGCTTTACCAGGCAGGAAAGGGGGGGACAAAAAAAATGGTCTGCTGTAGAAAAACAACTGGACACAGCACAAGCGAAAGCAACTGCAGGATGGGCATATGCATGCTTTGCATTGACTCAAGATGGATGAAAATATATCTCAAGAATTTATTAACATGAATCCATTTAAGGTTTTAACAAGGTGTGCTTCTGGAAAATTATAGTCTGTTATAATATATATTTTTTCTCACCTTTATTCTACTTAAAAATGTGTTCTGCTGGAATAATGTTCCAGGGGGAGCAGAACCTTTACTTCAAATTGGATTAATCACACCTTTTCCCATTTTCACTCTCATTTGATTTGGGGTGAGAATTTTGCCTTTTTCAGCTTTTGCCTTCTGATGTCATATAGGTGTCTATGACAATTACGTGTATTTCAGCAGCTCAGTGTCATGACCAGACTCTAACTTGCACAAGTAGAGCTTTATACAAACCTAGCTGTAAGGAAAGAAGAGGGACTTCCACTGAGGGAAAGCCAAGTCTGACAATTTAAGCGATGCGTTCATACAGATTACATGGCTAAATGAGCTAAAGTGCTTCTACATTCACAAATACATTATCCTATTCCAAATTTTTCAAATTGTGCTCAAATCTTGCTTGGTTCTGTACACTTGGCAGGCAGGGACTTGCAGATAGTGGAAGCTCTTTCTAATGGATACTTTCAGTTTGAAGGTGCTTATGTCTGGTAACCAGGTAAAAATCCAGGGCATCAGGGCACTGGTGGTGAAGAGCAGCTAAAACTGTTTACCCATTAATGAAAACTGGAGAAATTCAAGGGACCTGGAAACGAGGACTTGTCCACATTGTTTTGAGGAAACTGGAAGCTTGTTTATGTCGTCTAAATAAATGCAAGTGATAGATCATCAATCCAGCACTTACAGCCAGGCTCTCTAATCTCTCATGGAGGGATTTCTCACCTGCTGGCTGGCATGACGCTCACAGCTTTGCACCACCAGAGCAAACATCAGGAGTATTTGAGGAGTTTCTTTTAGCAGTTCTTGCTCAATAGCAGTTTGCACTGAAAAGGCCAGCACAACCTTTCTGATTCCAAAGTCTCCCTCCAGCAAAATATCATGAGCCGGGGTCATGACCATCAGCAGAAATGATACTCCTTGCCTTAGGGAAAACTTTTCAAGCATTTCTTCCCCTGTTATTCCCTCTGTAAAGGCAGCACGAGGCCTATACTGGGGATCAAAGGGAAGTTTGAAATGGCATCAGAAGCTGCAGAGCAGCATGATATAATGATCATAGTCCAATTTGATGAGTACATAATAAATTTCAAGTGACTTTGATCAGGATGAAAAAGCAGGTACTTTCTTTTTCCCTTGCCAAACATGAAGGGTCACTGGAAGGAAATCCAGTGAGACTTCCCTGTAGATTTGAATTTTGCTACCTAGATTCTTGAATGATTTGTTTAGAAAAGAGGATCAGATCAGCAGGATTATTGTAAAATTTCTACTGGACAGTTATACTTCTAGCACTAATAGAGTTTCTTCAGCAAATACAGTGTCTTTATGAGTCCCAGCAGTGTTCTGTCAGGATGGGAGATAGGGTTTACTGGCATAAATGATTGTCCAAACCGCTTATTCTGATTTTGTGATTCCCTTTTCACATGAATGGAAGAATTCTGAGGGATCTCCCATCACCAGTTTTGCTTCTATTCTCAGTGGAGGTTTTCCTGTCGTGCAATGAAAAGGCAGCTCACTCTTGGGTGTTAGGACTTTTTCAGGCAGGGATTTGCAGTGCAAACGCAAAGTGATTCCTAATTCAGAAAGTCTCTGTGAGACACAGAAATGTATATGTTTCTGGATAGCTAGAAATTCTCCACTGTTAGTGCTATTTTAAGATAATGACCAAGTTCTGATTAAAATTAACCTAGCAAATCTAAGCAACGTTGTATTTTGTTCAACTGTCTTATTTAGTTTTTATTAGAAAGTATCTCCAAATGCATTGTTTTGGAAAACCTTAGGTGGTGAGCTGTGTATTAGTGATTGTAATGATATAGCTGCCTCTTGACAGATCTTTCTCCCACCCAAATGATTCCAATTACTTTGAATAAAGTCTATTCCATTTTTGTTTTGAATTTGTTTTCCTTTAAGCAACCAATTAATGTTGATCCCTTGGTTTGTGCCGAACAAAACAATCCCTTTTATGCGTTATCTAGAATTTTTCACAAAGGTTTTTAGATTACTGAAATATTCCTTTCTTTTGTTCCCATCATTGCTCTGTACTCATACGTATATTTATATGTGGGTATGAATCCGTATATATGTATAGTGATCTTCCCCTTAGGATATTGTGTATGTGTGTCATAAAGGAAAAGGAGATTAACAGTACAATACAATACAAACAGGCTGACTTTATGGTGGTCTTACAGAAACTCCTGCCAAGCAAAAGAATAAATAACAGCTGTGTTAATCAAAGCCAAATTTAAATGTAAGACTTGAATTTAGGTGGCCAAAATCCCAGAAAACTGGGTAAGCTTAATGCTCACAGAAGAAAAAAGAACTCCAAGGACAAAGGGTGCAATGGTATACAATTCAGCTGAGGGCTAATTTTCAAAAGTGTGTCTGTGACTTAAAAGCCCAAGTGACACCCTCAAAATTGACGTGTGCAGGAGCTGTTACTTTCCCTGTAAGTCCATAGGGTTTGTGCTCCTGAATTCTTCAGTCATTTCTGAAAATGGCAATTAGGTGACTGTCCTCCTAAGTCCCTTTTAGAAGCATAATCTGTAGTCACCTTGAAGTCCTAAAAAGATAGGGGTGTAGGCAGTGACTGAATACCAACCAGGGATACCAACTCAAACCAAAGAACTAGAGGTACAAGGATGATTATTCCCCTGTTTTACTGGAAAGATATTTATCATCTGCATTTTGGATTAAACTCATGAAGCTGCATTAGCCTGTTCAAGATCCTGTGGAAGCATTTTGAATCAATTGTAACTGACGTAAATATAGCCCTTGACTGGAAATCTTCCAGAGCAAGAGAGCTGCAACAGTTCAGCCAAAATGCGTTATATCAAAAGCATGGATAAGTAATTTGGTGTCCTCGTGGGAAGGATAGCATTACAGCTTCACAACATTCATAAAGTGCCTGCACGGTGAAAGATCTAACACAATCATTAAAAGATGGATGAATGCCCTGTGAATATTCACCTCCTAGCATGGATCATGGCTCTTATCTAGGCAGGAGTGGGAAGAGGAGCATGTACTCATGATGACAGAGGGCACAACAACAGCTTAGTCGTACTCATTTGACATGAGCATGTGAGTTTTCAGACATGATTTACTATGTTTGCATAGTAATATTAATTACTTTTTAGAGGCTATCCAGCCAAGAATATGTACAGGGCTGACAAATCTCAGTCAGAAACTTCAGCCAAGCTCTGCAGGACTTACAAAAGATTAGTGGTTTTATTACTCATGGTGTACCATAGCTTTAAGTCACGAACTAGCTCTTGTATGTTTAACCCTCTTCTGTAGCAAAATATTTATTTGATTTTAGAGATGTCACTTCACCTCCCTCCGTAATTCTTATTTGACAACATGTGCCTGGTCTGTTGCTGAATTAGCTTTTGCCCTTATAGTTAATTAAATGCTACAGGGGGTGGTTGAGGTGTTTTAGTAGTTACCAAGTTCTTCGCTCTGCTGTTACTATCCACCACATGATGATTTTGTATCTGGGTTCAGATTCCCAGCTGTGACTGAGGAGAACTCAACACAGCTTAAAGAGGCAATTCTCCAAAGTCCTCTTTCCATTCTCCCAATGTGCTTAGTGCAAACCCAGAACAGCTTAGAACAAACCAATAACTGTCAAAATAGCTGAGAGCAATCCCTTCCTATAATACATGGTGTCTACAAAATGTGCTGTAGAACTTTCTAGCATGGTTCCAGCCACCTAGGCTTTCTGCTTCACAGGAGAACATGAAGGGACATTTTGTACCTATGTTAAGATGCTTGAATTTAAGACAATATTGTCCCTCTACATGTTTTGAGCCTTAAAGACTTCTGTTCAATGTGAGCGCATTTTCCTCAGAGATTTCCAAGAGCTACCTCTTACTCCCCCAGTGTCAATAACTTTAAACTTCCAAACCCTACGCACAAGAGTCATTTGGCTGGCTTCAGCAGGACTGCTTGGAGGATTCAGAATTACTCATGAGTAATAGACAAAAGCACCATGTTTTGTAAATACTAGTGGTCTCTCAGAGCTTCAGGAGTTGCAGAATATTTGAAAAGTTAGCTTTGAAATACCTGGTGTGCTGCTGCTTCCCTCAGAGTGCTCATGGATTAAATATTTCAGATAAACCTCTAAAATAAAATAAGCAGGAGAAGAAAAGTAGTTGAAGGAAACTGGAAAGCTGCTATCGTCATGTACCAGTATTCCCATTTAAGATGTGATTTTTCTTGTTCTGTTATTTGCCTTTTTTATGAGCGTTGTAAAGAAGTGTAACCTAGTCAAACATTTCCAGCTCTCTATAGAGTTGAAGCTGTTTGGAAGCATAGCTGATTTGTTTGGCTCCTTACGTAGAAAGGTCATGTTTTTCACAAGCACATAGTACAAACATTTGAACTCAAATCAGAAGAATACCAGTTGAAATTTAGGGTGTTATTTAATTCTGCTATTTAATTTCAAAGTGAGTGAAACACCATAAAATTTGGACCAAAAAGAAGATGAATGAATTAGCAAGAAATTAGTTGTTCATTGTCTCTCTCAAAAATGTTGATCAAAAAATCTACTGAATATAGCTTGCTTTTTAAAGTTTAAAGGTGAAATGTGCACTGCATTAGCAAACACTTCTGTTGGCTTCAGCAGAGCCAAGAGGATTCACCTCTGTTAATATCGCCTAGCTGTCTGGGATTTTTTAGTAGTTTATTTTTTTAGAATGTAAAGTACCATACTTGCTTTGATCCTGAGCTTTTTAGCTCATATTTAGAACTAGATGGAGAGGGAGTGTGTGACTTCTTCTGATAAGGAGATATCAAATGCTGTTGGAGATACGTGGGATCACACCCATCGGCTGCAATCCCCATCCCTTGCCCTGTGTGTCAGCTCCCCCTGTGCCACACTGGTATGACCTCCTCTCTGTGTAGAGACCTTATCAGCTTCCCTGCTTGCTCCACCTCTACAGGAGGCTCTCGCCCAGCCCAGCAGCACTTGCTTTCTGGAAAATGGAAAAGGAAAGGAAAGAGCCGGGGTTCAGGGATGGCTGCAGATGGAGGAATGGAAAGGGAGAAAGGGAGTTAGAGGTAGACATGAGGCCTCATGTTGCCCCAAGTCATTCAGAATAAAGATGCAGACTGTTCAGGACATGGGCAAGATTCCATGTTGATGTACTTTCCATCAGTTTCCGGCTGATGTGTAACCATTTTACTTCAGGTAAGAATAGGAACATAGTGCTTTGAGATATTCTCCAAGATTCATCTTTATTCATTACACATTCTTTATCTACACTGCTTTATTAGGCAGTCTCATTAACAAAAGAACAGTCTATTCAGCAAATTTGGGAGTCTTTTGAAAGTAACACATACAATCTTTACCAATGTACTTGAGAGGCAAAAAATAGAATTATATGCACATCTTGATTTTTATTTGGCTACAGCATTTTCCAGCAAATTTTTCATTCCTTCTGACTGATTCAGTATGCCACAAAGTACAATACACCATGGAACATACAAGCTGAGAGGTCAGAATTGCCTGACAGCCAACCAAGAGCCGCCGAGAAAAATCTAAATGGTGAGAAGTACATTTGCCCATGAAATTTTTGTGATTTGTAATAACTTCAACATTAGAAGTACCACAAAGAAGGATGTTCTGAATTTAAACATAAGGGATAAATTAAGCTAGTGGGGTTATAACAGTTTATAACAATCTGAGAATCTGATCCAGGATTTTTATAGTGACAATGTGAAGCTGCTCCCCACTCTGTCAAAAGATTCAAGATTATCTTCACCACATAAGTATTTTTTTCAATAAAATAGTTTTAAAAGTTGTGTGATGCTTAGCCTTAAAGATTCAATGTGTTGCTTTACATTACTTCGGTTCAGTCCTGTGAATACCATTAAGCACAATGTTTAAAACGTTTTCACATGTCCTGCAGGGTAACCTATACCATTCATGACTAAAATGTAAATTAACACATTAGAGAGTTTACATATTCATGTTTTGTAGCTCAACCATTGCCTTCCATATAAATTAAAACACATTTAAGGGAAAACCCAATAACTAAATAGAATAAGTACTGTTTTTTCATTGGGGTACTGAAGCCTTTGAAAAAAAAAAGTAATGGGAGGAGTCGTGACACTTACTTCAAAGGGTGCATTAATTATAGGAAGGGAGAAAGTAACAGCTAGAGTTCACTTAAAACTAAGCAGAAAGAAAACTTCAAAGACTATTGCATGTCTTCAAGCACCTGTTTAGCTCACACATCCACTCTAGAAGAATCTGCCTCCCTTCACCGATTATGTCCAGATCTCAGAGAGCTTACACTTGCAATGTATATAGTTGTATTAGATGCCTTCCAGTAGACAATATGGTCCAGTTCTTTATGTCATTACCTTAATTCCACCAAAATGAATGAATTTGTCTTTTGAAGTGCTTCAGGAGAGAAAGTCCTATAAAAACTGTGCTCCTTACTGATAATAATCATGCCGGTTGAAAGGATACTCTTTTAGAATGATCTTAAATAAAAACAAATATATATTCTTCCCCAATTGCCTTATAAATGCCTTATAAATGCAGGCAATTTTAGAAACCGTACTGAAAGCTATAGAAAGTTTGATCCCTTATGTTTCAGTGTTTCCTCATGCCTGATGATTATTTTAATATTTCTGTTTCTTTAAAAAATCTACTTTGTGTCTCTAGAGCCAAAAATCTTTTAATACTGTCCAGTTCACATCCCCTGTGGGTTTTACTTGCTTTGCTTCTTTGCTTGTTGAACAATTTAAGCCTCATCGGGGCTCTCGAACCTGTGCATTTCCTGCAGTTTTAACTGTATCCTGTTGTGCTATAAATAATGAATCTGGCTAAGTGTGAGTTGCTGGCAAAAGCTTATCAATTTTACTATGAGAGAAGATTCTGGATCAGTCTGCACATTATCCTCCTCCTCCCACCCTCCTTGGTATTGTAGTATGCGTAGTGGCTTGACGTACTTTAGTTGGCTTGAGCCAATGCTGTCCCCAGGGAGTGCTTACAGGGCTGTTACTTACCTTAGAAGTGACACTGCCAGAGCAGTAGCAAGCAAAAGAGAAACACAGCTTTTCTACCACCTTTTGTGAGAGCTTCCTCACTACTACAGATAGCTCTCTGAGGAGAGACCGAGGGAATGCAGTGAACAGCATTAAACTTTGTCCAGTACCAGAGTTTAGACAGGATCTAGCGCATTTGTGCTTCCCCTGCTCCTTTTCCTTCATGTGACTCTGCTTCATCTTTGCTTGCTACTTCGGGTAAGGCACTCAGTAGCTGTTTGCGCCAAGCTGCGGAATGAAATGTGTCTGCCTCATTCTTACTGTGTGGCTTAAGTAAGTAATTCATACCAAGGATGGTAAAGTTATAGTAGTAAATCCAGGGCTGCTATACAGCTAGATTTCAAATTCAGTCCAGGTGGAATTTGAAAGGTTTGCCTTGGATTTTGGGTTGCTCAGCTACCCAGTGACCTCTCTGGGTGAGAGCGAGACAGCTAGAATTTTTCGAGGCATCTACTCAACATGAGTGGATAAATTGTACCTTACAAAGACAGTGAGCCCAGGGTTCCTGGAGGCCTTCATCAGCTCTGAGGCTTCTGTACAGTGAACCGTCACATCCAGTAGGCTCAGACACAAATAATTTGTACTGTACATGCACAATAGATCAAACATTTCCTGGAAGTATGGGATTTCCTAAGCCCACAGTACATGGCCCATGTGCCTGTGTTTCTTCCTGGAAAACCTTGGTCTGCCCTAGATACATGGATTTGCTTCACATAAAAGCAATTGAACTTAAGCAAGCACCAACACAACAGAAGAATTTGTCACCCCTAACAATAAAAATGTGTTGGAAATGTTTAAGAAGTCTAAACTGGTTGCTCACAAGCAGCTTTTGCCTGTTGTTGGCCGTGTCTAGCTGCTTTTTATCTTTCCCATACCCATCGAAAATTACATCTAACATTCTCTCCCATGATCTGCTCAAGTCCTTAAGTCTTCAGCATTCAAAACTAGCTTATCCTCCTGCCTCTTAATCTATACGAAAAGAATTTTCCAATTCACTTGAAAAAAAACGGTTAACAGAATGTACTCTTGTTAGTGCTCATCATTTGGGAATCCCTGCTGCCCTTTAGAAACAGCCTTGTTAGGAGAATGAAGACAAAATAGAGTCCCTTTCAGATTTTGACAGAGGCATTGAAGCCATGTAGTGCACTGTCTCTGTCACTCAGGCCAGCGTTGAAGTAATGTGATTGCCAGTGTGGAGGAGAGGTCTGGGTCATGTCCTCAAAGGTCATCGTTGCCAGTAGGCAATACCTAGAGAGTATATTCCCTGCACTCCCCTAGCTCAAAGGGTCTGATTGTGAGAGCCCTCACACTGAAAGGCACAAACAGAGAGAGATTCTTCTGCAATCTCCATGCTCGGCCACAGACTGGTCACAATGTGGCCCTTGTTCCAGACAGGGGACTTCAGTACTGGTTATGAAAAAGTTGCGTAACAGAGAGTTAAAGAACGCAAGGTGAAATGCATTTTTAAAAGCTGGCAGGTAACACTGGTGAGCAAACTCTACAGCTGAATCTCCTGACTCCTGTCATCACTTTGATGAATTGCAGACGAGTTATAAATGAAGAAATGAAACTCTCTTAATTCCTTTAAATCTTGTAAGTCTTTTCTCTTTTAAGTGTTTAAATCTTAAGACCCATTAAACAAGTCCTTTAAATACAAAAAATGTTTGTGGAAACAGAAAAGCATCTTTAGAAGTAAAATTAATAGTTGACAGAAGCATATTTTGTAGAATGTTTCATAGAATACAAAGGCATGCAAACTACTGATTTCCTGTGTTTTCACGTCTAGCTGATACAGTAAGGTGATAACTCATCTTATTTTCAAATACAGCTTTGTATCAAAGACAAATGAGTTTCATATGATTTTGGAGTTCTGCTAGGCAACAGGATGAGAAAATAAGTAATGAAACAAAATCCTTTGCTGCTTCTTACTCAAATACTCTGTTACAAGGGAGGCTGGGTGACACCTCTGTGAAATCAATGAGCGTGGTAGGTTAAATATTTGCTATGCAAAAGGGGAAACTTTAGGATTCACTGCTTACAACTTGGCTAACATCTGCAAGATAATCGGAGACAGAAGTGTGCAGACAGAGTTGGTGGGATATTGTCTGAGATATGTCCCTCTGTGAGCAGAAGCCCTTAAGTATTGAAAGAAGGAAACGGGCAGCAAACAGTGCTGGAATAGGGTCATCAGGAAGGAACCAGAAAACAAGAGATCTGGGGCAAGAGTGAACTGTGCCATGAACTGTGCGCAGAGATAGTATTTCCAATTGCCGGACTCTTCCTTTGCCTGGATTTTGAATACATTTTATATAAAAAATAAATTAATAAATAAAATATTGGCAGATAACTGATTCCTAACATTTAAAAATAGAGGAAAATATAGCTTTTAATAAAGAGTAAAACTTTTTATTTCCCTGCCAATGCAAATTACCATCCCCTTTTTTAAATTTCAGAAAAGCTGAGCAGAGAAAGGGTAATAATTTTTCGTCAGAAGTTGGTGAATTGTTATGACAAACTGAAGAATAGAAAGGTTTGGGAGCAGGAAACAACACTGTACTCTGCCACTGTGGTGTTTTTCAGGCACTACTTACTTCACTGGATTAAGTGGCTACACTGTCAGAATGATTGCAATATGAAAGTGGATCTTGGGCCTAAAATGACCAGGAGAATTTGCTTCCTTAATCTTCCCCATTTCTATAAATGTGACTAATTGTGGTAAAGCAGGTTCAGGACCCACTGAACGAAATGAAGCACAATGACCCACAAGAGTAAGATGTCCTGTCTCTCTGTGTAAACAAGGATTAAATGGTGGGTTTAACTACAAGATGGCTTTATTGCTCCAGTTTGTTTTATGGATTCTTTACCACCCATTACTTAATTAAACTGAAAACACAAGCTTGGCTTTATCATTAGTTAGCCTGTGAGAAGTCATTAGACATCACCGAGCCAGCTCTTTGTGTGGTTTGGCAAACTTTCAGTTTGGGGGTAGGGTAAGAATTGGTTATTGGATTTGGCTTGGCTATCCTGAAATTAGTATGTGCTGTCAGACCCAGAACAGCACACTTCTGCACGATATACAGAATATAAAATAGAGGTTCAGTGGCCCTGGTTTGCTATTGCATTTCATCAGTGTTATAAACATACACCAGGGCAAAACCAGAGTCACACACAGTTGAATCAGCCTCCTTGTGCCCCATGGAAATACCCTGCTTCTTTGCAAAATCTTTCCACAGAAAGCTTTCTACATGATATCATTATATTTCTCATTACTGGCACTCTTTAACCCTTTCTGCTGTGACCAATATCCAGTAATAGAGGTGTTCTTTGATAACATTTGCCATTCTAATATACTTTTCCCTTTTTTTTTCTTTTGGGATTTGGATTTGTGTGTGTGTAGCTTTTTTTTCTTTTTAATTCCACCTTGAAAAAAATTTCATCTCATTCAGTAAATTCACTTTACTTTTTGCTCGTGCTTTAAGGTTTGTCCTTCTCTCCCAGCATTTTCCATCTAGGAAGCCAGGATCTGCGATGCCTCCTGTGTTTAATTTAGTTAGATTTTCAGATTAGCTCACCACTGCCTGGGTGTGTGAGGGAGCAAACGAAATTGAGTATGAGCTGCATGATTGCTACTTACCTAACAAGACTGGCTTTCAAATTTTCTGTAAGAACAACAGACTACTTGTAAGCTTCTCTACAGACACTGAGAAAAAGAGCAAACAAGCCAGAAATCCCTGAGGGTGAAAGAGGTATTGGGAACACAAGTTTTCTGCTAGGAGAGTTCCCAGGTGACAGGTTCCCAGGTTGAGCTATTTCTGAGACAGGCCAGCAGCTTGCTGAGTCAGTGCTCATTCACTGTCCTTCAAGAATGAATTAAAAGCATTGAAGAATATGCTTTGCTTCCTCAGTAAGATTTTTTTTTTTCCTGAAACTGTTTTGATCAGCTTTGGCTGGAGGAAATGGAGACAACTGCCATTATCACATAAAAGGAAGACCACTTCCTCCAGGACAAAAGCCACAGGTATATGGGTCAAAATGGCAGCTGGTGGTCTTTTCAAGCATTGAGCTTTTAATAGGCAGACTCAGAATAATTGCAGAAGGTTTGTACCAGACCACCTGGAAGCAAGCTTCAGCTGTTTACCAATAAAAATAAAGCACCTCTGCCTAAACTATTTTGTTACAGGAATTTTACGCAGCTTGATTTAATCCAGGCTGAGATAACAAGCCTTATATATAAGGTTCTCAGGAGACTTTGTTCAGCTGATTTTCCAAACAAGCTCTGTACTTTTAACTTTGTTGTAAATGCACGTTAATTACCCAGGAACCTTAGACGTGTTTGGTAAATCTGGTTGTCACAGTGGTTGTTGCCATGCTACGTGCTCTGTTTTGCATTTAGCTTTTTGGTATGGTAATATTACAAAATAGCATAGTCGCTGTGGGGAGAAAAGAAAGAACCCACCAAGCCTCTTTCTTCCTAATATGGTGAAATAAAAAGCCTTGGTTTGTGCTAGCTGAAGTGCAGATGGAGTCAAAGCACAAGGATCAGTCTGGTGTGGTGCATGAAAAGCACAAGGGTCGTGGTAAAGATTCACTCTGGGAGGGCAGGAAATGTTTAAATTCCCTGACCATGACTAAAAGATGGGAGCCAGCGATACTATCAGGGGAAAAAAAAAAAAAAAAGCCCTCTTCTCGTCCCAGCACATGTTTGATTCCTGAGTGGCGAGAGCGTTCCTTCCTGTGATCGCTGGCCTGGGAGCTTTGGGCTGTGCTATAAAGCAGATGTAGGGACTTATTTTTCATGAAGGTTTGTACTAAGCAGGGATATAAATGGCTTTGTGGGCAGCAGCGTGGGGGGAGCTCAGGCAGAGCCCCAGGCCACAGAGGCCAGGGTGGGAGATGAGCCCCCCTGACACCGGGCCTTGGCCTCTCTCTCAGCTTGTACAAGCGCCTGGTGCAAAGGGGCCCCAAATGCCGTTAGAGTGCCAGGAAGTTTTGCCTTTTTCCTTATTTGTGCTCACTATCACCTTTTAAACAAAAGAGCGCAGCCTTTCACGGCAGTAAGCCGCTGGCTGGCCGGACCTGCTTCCCCCATCCCCACCAGCTCTCAGCCGAGAGGTGCGTTTTTAGTGGCTGCTCCTCAGGCGTTCTGCTTCTGCTGGCTAAAACCTCTGCTTGGGGACGCTTGGTACAATATTAGTTCATGATACTTAAGTCCTGTGAGACTTGCAGGGAAGAAAGATAGATGAAAAAACTGAGGCTGCCACTTCCAGATCCATGATTACAGTAATCGCGATTTATCAGCTACCCTAGTTAACTGAGGCTTTGCGATCACAAGCCGACTGAAAAGCTTGGCTCTCCCCAGAGAGAGAGCTACATGGAAAGCACTCAAGTAGCTTTAACCACACGTGTCACAAATTCTTCTCAGATTTGGTGACTGTGGCTTGTTCTAATTAAAACAGTAATAGTTTCAGCGTTATGTTTAAAGGCAAACAATCATTTGCTGTTTATGGGGGGAAAAAAAGGATAGAAACACTGCAGATAGATAGCACTCCTCTTCTGGAGGACATGTGTCTCCACAGCACCAGAGTACGTATCATTCTGCAGAAACATTGCCATCCATCAGAGAACGTTCCTTCCTAGCATCTGACTGAGGACACACAGCAGGTTTGGCAGCTGAAGCGCCTGTACACCACCTCCCCATGTTCAAAAAGGGGTAAAGGCCTGATACTGATAATGTCCACAACTGGGTTTGTTGTACTCCACCATTTCCACCGCAGCCCCGCCCCCCCCCCAGACTGGGGCTCAGACCTAACCCAGAAGGAATCGCCTGGGACCACCCAGATGAAGCGAGGAGGCTCCAGCAGCCTCAGGGAAGCAGCCAGCCCTTCGCTGGCCAGGGGGGATGCAGCAGAGGCACCGGCGCAAAGCTGGGAAAGCACGTCCAGTCAGTGTTTTCAAGTAATATATTGTTTATACATCCATTACGAAAACTTTGACAAGGAGGGAAATTCTGAAAAGGAAGTATCTTTTTTTTTCAGTAGAGTAAAAGTGATGTCTGCGGTTTAAAACAAAGGCTTGTTGGCAGGATGATGCCATAAAGAAAAGGAAGAGAAAGGGAAACTGCATTTGAATTAATTCAGATAAGTGAAGGCCAGAAGACCTTATGACAGAATTTTCCATTAATTCCTGTAGTCTAGCTCTCTGCCGTAATTATGTTACCTCCTGACTCCTTTGTACAAATATTGTTGTGGTTATTTTTACTGTTTACTGTAACTATTGCTAATTACACTTACAAAAGCTTCTTACAGTATTGCAATCATAATAATGCAAAAGAGCAAAGGCACACAAGACTTTCATAGTAGTTACTTACAAGATTTTGTATGAACTTGTGTAACTGTCTTCAGCTGCAAGAGCTGACAGTGGGAAAAGACAAGAACAAATGAGTAAGGAACAAACTACTTTGTTTTGATTCCATCACTTTTGAACTCACTTGAAATCTGATTTTTAGTGAATTATAATTTTTCTTGAACCTGTGATCAAAACCTTCTGCTTGGCATAAAACATACTATTTCATTTCAAAGACAAATTTTGTTAAGATTTTGTTTATTTTAATTTCATTTTTAAATGGATTATTTTTTAAAGGATTTTCAAATAAAAGGTAATTATTCTTCTGAATTAAAATATTTCAAATTTTTACTTCCTTTCTGGAGCTAAGATGAGTCTGTAAAATATTTCAGGGTTCTCAAGTTTGATCATTTCTCCCCAAAGAAATTTGCACTGAAACATTTAAGCCAGTAAGCAAAACAGGAAGGCATAGAAAGAGAAACTGAGGAACAAAGAAGTTAAAACACTTTTCCAGTGTCTCATTAGATGCTAAGAGATTAGATTTTTCTAACTCATTAGAATTAGAAATAGAAATTGCACCTCCTGAGTTCCCCTCCTGAGTTTTTAATGTGAAACACTAAAGGATATTTAAGAGATAAATTATTAGATGCAAAATAAATTTGCATCCATAACTGTTATGAGCAACAGAGATTGCGAAGACCACCAGAACTGTGCACTTTGCCTCCAACATCTTGTTCCCTGCTCCCTGGTGTAATCACAGTTGAAGCCCTAGTTGCATGCTTTCTCTGTGTGGTACAAGTTAGCATGGCAGAAATATAGAATTTTTTTTTTTTCATCTCTATCTCTTTTCAGAAAGTCTCTGCCTCGTTGTCGAAGAATTAATAGGATGCTTTCCAACGAGTCGGCACCTCCTCCTGCATTCAGTCGCTCCAACTCACAGGCCTCCATGGACAGCACCTCCATGGAGGACTTCTGGTGTGAAGTGGAAAGCATCAAGGAGAGCAGTGAAGACGGAGCTGAAGAAGCAACACTTTTGGAGTTCAAACCTGCTGATGGTAAGCACAGGAACACCACTTCCTCACACCTTGGCTTTGCCTTGTCTCTGTAGTAATGCCCTGGTCTCCTTCCTATTGTCATTCAGCATAAGCAAAAGTGCTAGGCTGAGTCTATGATCATTGTAGCTCTACTTCTGAACTTTACGGTCAATGTATGAGAGACCACTGCAGAGAAACAATAACTCAACCTGGTTTATGCACTGGGGCTGGTAATTGACTTCTGAAGTAGGTTTTTTTGCACCTTTTTTATTTGTACTTCAGGAGGACAGATACGGTGTAATTCACAAAAGAGAGGCGCCAAATGAACTTCATATCCAGCATGTAAAAGGACCAAAAAGTTCATTTAGTATACTGGAATTTTCAAATTTCTGGCTTTTGGTAGGATATAATGAGAAGTTATAAAAGTCTTGAAGCAGTTTTTAGTTAGATATCATTTGCTGCTATCAGAAATTTGATACCTGCCCATTTGTCTGAGATTGTGCCATTTAGATATGATTCAAAGAGAGATTAGAGATAAACCTGAACAGGTGGATGCCTACATCATTCAGGCTCCCCAGTTGTCAAAATTCATTCATCATTTATACAAATTATGCTGAAGGTACTACCACCTCATTCTGTTACCTTAACGTTTCCCCCTCTCATTTTTCATAATATATTTGAAAAACCATGTAATAGTTTGCACTAGCTTCTTGCAAGGTAGATTTGTTTTAGATGTTCTGATAACATCTAGAACAACAGTTCTCATTTTTTTTCAGTTATGACTCAACTTACAAATGCATTATATTGTGCAACACAAAATATCAGGTGTTACTACAGGATGAAACCAAATTTCTTTTGAGGTCATGACCCACTGGTAACTGCTGCAACCCTTCTGTGAATTGAGGCCACTAGTCTGGTAACTACTGATCTAGGGATAGATTTTGAAACAATGCTGTGTTTTTTCCATACAATTATTAACAGAAGTGACGATGTATTTTTCTTACCTTGACGTGCAATGGGATGTCATTAATTCTGCTACCAGGAAGAAGGGTGAAAAGGGGGAAAGGGTGCTACTTTATTAAGCAACAAAATAAGTAATCGGTCATGATAAGCATCCCACACAGAGGTACCGACCATGTACCTTTTCAATGGGGAACACCTCCCGCTTACTAGTTCCAGGTAGGGAACTCCTGGAAGCAAAAGGAGAAGACCTCTGTTCAGCAAAGTCTTGGTCTGCTACCAGGGTTATGGTCCTGAACCTTAAATCCAAACTGCACTGCTTTGTGCCAGCTTGTGGTCTCAAATAAAAATAAGTCAAGGTGTAACATTGAAACTTTATGGTTATTTCTACGGGAAAGCAGAAAAGGAATCTGCCTCAATCAGTTTGACCATATTAGAAAAATTCCTGTCTGATCATGCTCTCTACTTTGGAGACCCCAGAAAGAGATTGTGAACCTCTTGGTGTCTCCTTCATGCAGCTGTCAGTGTGAACTGGGCGTCCCTGACTTGTCTGCATGGTCAGGGGAGGGTCACATATCTGTGAGTTACCAAGCCAGATGAGTCAGTAGGACAAGGCAATACAGGAGCCCATTTGCCATGTTTTCAGAAACTTTTCCATCAGTTTCATCACTGCTGAGTTAAATCTTCACAACAGTGCAAATTCTGCTGCAGTCCTGTGTTACCTTTTGTCTGATTACACCTCATTACATTGCATTGATTTTTTCCCCTCTGTCCAGAATTAAAAATGAGACTGCAAGGTAAAATGCAATACATCTCCACACTTAATTTACCTTCATACTGTTGTTTTAAACACATATATATTGCATACATTCACACACAACCAGGCAGTGCTTGTTCTAGTTATTAACTTCAGGAATATTTTCAGTCTGAGATTATAAATCTTGGAAATAATAGTGAATTCTATTAAGCTCCTAATAGGATAATACTCCTTGCCAAGGATCAAATTACTAAAAATCAATGTAAAAGTCCCCAGGGCAAAATAAAAAAAAAATAAAAAATATTCATCACCCTTTTGAGTTGCCTTTGAGAGGAAGAGGTGCAGAATCCATAAGAAGGAAACCAAAGAGTGACAGCAGCCAGGCACCGCTGATACTGTCAAAACCACAAAGCTGTTTTTTGCCAGACCACATGTGCAAGGGGAAGACATCAGCACACTTACTCTGTTGACATTAGTAACTAAGGTCAAGAAAGAACAGATCATAACAAGTGATACAAGGGATGAAAATGTAGAGGAAAAGGAAATCATGGGGCATTTAAAATGGCAGTGATGTGAAGAAATGCTTTAACACTTAGTGTTACAAGTCTGGAATGCTGTTATTTGACATTATATCTGAAATTCAAAGAAAGGCACACCTATTTCCTGGCAATCTCTATGAGAAAAAGAGAATTACCAACCAGAGGGAACCCTCTTGATTACCTGTTTGTCTTCTGGTGGAGCAGAATCAAACACAGAATCAAGACCTTGCTGTATAAAGTAGCCACCACTGTAAAAATAATGTTTTGGAAAACAACATGTTTTTCTTTTATCCCTTATTAAACCTATGTGTCATAAAATTTTGAGGGTTTTTTTATGCCTCTTTAATAGTTTTACTTCTCTGGTTGTTGCCGTTATTTTTTAGTCTATTGTTTGTGAATGGTTGGAACAGGAAAAGGGCAACAGCCAGAGAAAACAAGTTACAGGGGTGGCTGGAAAGCAGGCACAATTTCATGTCTGCTTTACTATTTTTCATAGCATCATGAAAGCCAAGTTTGATTAAACAGTAAATTCTTGGAAAGAACCTGTCAGGACAAAAGCCAAAATGAATATAGTTAAGAAACTGGAACATGAATGGATGTGGCTAGAACAGTGGTACACAGAAATGAGACCTTAGAAAGAAGAGTGAGGACTGCAGGAGAGCCATTGGTTCAAAGCTTACAAAGGAGGGAAAGGGAGAGCCTGTCATTCTGAGGATGCAGAAAGGATCTGAGCGGAGAAAAGCTGTTTCACGGGATACAGGGCTGGTCACACCCCATCTAACATAGAGCAGGGGTTTTAGAAGTAGATATTTTTAAATGGTTTTAAATTGGAAGAGGGGAGATTTAGATTAGACACCAGAAAGAAATTCTTTACAGTGAGAGTGGTGAGGCACTG
>JAOXNO010000013.1:106869681-106885411 GCA_028565335.1 Limnodromus scolopaceus | reverse complement strand
GCTGGTTCTGTTTGGATGAGATGGTTACAAAAGATACAGCAATTTGTCTTTTTTATACACTCTCCCTGTGGAGGCTGGGAAATTAGACCAAGAATATGATGGTTTTAGCCATCCCTGATATAGTACATGCTTCATGACATTCAATTGCCAGAGGCTAGAGCAACCTGCAGGGTCTCGCAAGCACTGTTGTGTGCGAGGCAGAGTTGTGCTGTCAGCTCCCTTCCATCAGCTCCACTGTCCTTAGCCAAACCTGGTTGCAGCAGCTGCTTCACTATTGACTTCACCTGTGTAACGAGGCTGGAAAGATTTGGATTTTCTTGATAAACTTGATTCACTATAAATCTATGATGAATACTGTTTGTGGGGTCAGATATTTTGAGCAGTGAAAGCCAGTTGCTAATTTTGCCATTAATTTCTCCATCCGGATCTTAACCAGCGGAACAGCTACTTCTATGTGTGATTTTCCCAAACTGCTGAGGCAAGTTTAACTCTCCTCTTACTTCTATACTCCTACCTGAAATTTATCATTTTTTAATGTCCTAAAACCTTTTGTGTAAAGGTTATGGGATTTTATCATAAAAGCATCCTACAGTTCTCCTTTTAAAAAAAAAATCAGTGGTCCTTAGAGTCTTCTAGCAAAGGAAGTCCATGTGACTCAAATCCTGGTTGCTATCAAGTTTGCAGGCCATTGAATGTACTCTCTCAGGAGGGATTTTATTCATGTTACATTTGACTTTGTTACTCAAATAACTCGGAGGATAAGGCTGAACAACTGCAACATTATTTCAGGCTTCCAATTGGAAGAGCTGCCTGTCTTTTAAATATCTGGCATTTTTTAGCAGCTTGAATGCTGCTCCTGTGCATTGGCCACAAACGGGGAAGACAAAATTTCTGCCCCGAGGCACTGCTGCTTGTTGATAAACAGCCGATTTAGCAATTTAAAGAGCAATTCAAACAGCAATTTAAAGAGCGGCTGTTCTGGACTCATCCAGGCCCCCAGCTGGAGGTTCAGCTGGAAAGCTGGAGCTGCTCCTTCAGGCTGGTGGGGATGAGGCAGGTTTGAGAAAGGGGGGAGGGCTCCAAGAGCAACCACCAGGATGCAAAAACAGTTGTAAAAGTACAAGGCTGGTTTGGGGTATTGTAATTATTTTCACTGAGCACCCTTCAGAGTATTTTCTTAAATTCCTGACATTTGGCTTTTTTACCCAAGAATGTGGAGGTGAGCTGCTACTGCCCTGCATACACACAAACACTTAGATTTGCCTTTATAATGAGTCCCAAAACTGCTGAAAACAAGGACAAAAAGAAGAAGTGACAGGGCTTGAAAGCCACTCCTTTGGCTTTAGAGCCTCTTTGCTGTTGTGCCACAGAGACTTCCCCCATTTTCACAAGGTGCAGAATGATTTCTGGAGCGGAAATAAATTAGGTTGACTATAGAAAAGGTCTTTTTTCAAAAAAAACCCTGTTTTTTCAATTCACTGATTAGTGTGTTAGTATATAACCTTTGGGAGGACAACCCTATGTTAATAATTTGCTGGTGTCCAAATCATGAAAGGGGTTGAACAGCCTGGTTTCTGACAGGTGCTTGCGAGCAGTGAATGTTTGACATGTGTCAGAGAGTCCTCAAAAAGATTTCTGGCTGAAATGATTAGAAGCAGGATGGATTACAATTTGATGAGGACCTTTCACTTAGTACAATTATGTACAGCAATTTACTTAGCTAATTTCAGTCATTATATAGGACAGGACTCATTAGCTACAGCGAGCTGCAATATTACTGACCTCAACACAATCCAAGTCTGTGCAGCCTGGGGAAGATTAATTTTCAGGGTTGGCAATGAAAAATGTGCTCTGGTGAATCACTACAGGTTGTTTAAACTTAGCAAAAGAGTGTAAGCTGAGAATGATAACGACGTTGCTTAAATTGTAGCAGTTTCTGTCCATAGACGTTTACTTTCACTGCGGTCTGATCATTTTTCCTTGCCCATCAGCCCACATTTGAGACAGTTCCAGTGTCACCAGTTCCTTCTAATGGTATCCAGCTTCCTGGGCAGAAGCCAGTTTGGAAATCAGTTAGCTGTGAGTATGCCATCATGTAACCAGTGTTCACTTCCTCCTAGGAAAATGATAGACAGAAAGATCCTTTTGTGGTTCTGAGGTTAGTCTCCTCTTTCGTGTTGGGGCCATGCTGCATATATTTCCTTAAAATCATTGTCAGCTTATTATCATGCAGGAATCAAAGTTTCCCATTTAAGACTGGTGTTGTACAGACACAGATTTCTGCCCTTGAGGCATAACTGTCTAAAAAATACTCATCTTTGCAAGGTTGGGAAGGTAAAAATAACCTCTAAACAATATGGTGCAGAATTTTGTTCAAAATATATCAGCAGCTTATTTACTTGTTGCAAATCATGACAAGAAAGATGCATATTTCTTTCACATTTATTCTCCTACTGCAGAAATTGTAGTATTAGAAAGTTGCCATTTTCCTGGTTCTGTCCCTATTATTCTGGTCTACTAATGGTGTTATTTTGAACATCCCTTAAACACTTTACCCTGACAGTGACTGGCAGTGCTAATGAAAATGATAGCTCTGCTCTGTTCAGTGCCTGCATAACTGTCAGCAGCCTTCCACGGGAATGTCTGTCTTTTATTTTAAAAGCTCTTCCCATCACCATTGTGAAGGGCTTAACTAAAGGGGTATGAATACCTGAGTTTTAAAACTAGTGTCTTAGATGTCTACTTCTGGATATAGTGCCACAGACATTTTCCTTGGTTGCAAAAGCTGCTCTGCTGATACCTCTGCTTTGCAAGTAGTTGTACTAGAACAGATGGGGAACCAAATGGCCAGGGGTACCGTGGACAGTCTGTGGTCCCAGGCCCAAGAATGGAAAGAGAGATGGAAAACATCTTAAATGGCTTGGCCATTAGGTAACATTTAAGGCCACGGTTCAGAAGCCACTTAATAACACACTTAGCTTTTTCAAATCATACTTGCAAAACAAAGGGCATTGCAAAAAATATTTAAGTCCCTGTATCTAGAAATGCAATGATTCAAAAATCATGGGGCATGCACATGTTTATAAAACATGTAATGACTTTTAATTCACTTCTTAATTTCCATGGCTTTTGAATGCACTTCAGTCAAGTTAGTAAACTCTTCTCTGCAGTCCTGAGGGCTGAAATTTTACTTCACTTCCAATGAAAATTATGATTCTGTTCCAATTGTGTGTGTCTAGGAGCTGGACCTTAAGGGAAAATGTAAAATTGTCCTGAGATGTGAGAGATCAGTCACGAAAGTTGGCAACACTGGAATTCATGCATGTTATCACATTTTGGACTCCATGACAATAGGCTATTTCTGTACTTACTTGTACTGATTTCAAGAATTTTCCCCTGGCCTCCACTTGTTTCAACAGGTGACTAAATTTTAGAGCAGAGCAATAACAAATTTCAAAATATCTACCAGAAATTCCAGCAGATATAGTGATTTTTGAACTGGAAGATTGTACATTGAGTCCTGTTTTGAGGCTAACCACCTAAACTAGCAACTGTGAGAAATATACGTATGTGAGCATATAAATGTATGTATCATGTCTTATGATTGTAAATAAGTCAACAGTGACCTGAGAAACTGTGTCAACAGCATTTTTCTGTCATGAACTTTTATTTTTAATTGTTCATTACACAAGTGCCAACCCAGTTTGCTGTCCTCAGTAGAAAAGGATGGAGTACAAAAACTTGGTAATTGCTGATAAACAGGAAGTTCCAGCTTGACCATCTTTCTCATGAAAAGCAACAAGTTAGATAATCTAAAATGAAAATAGGGATTTAATTTCTAAGGGGTTATTTCCTCCAGGCAAAACAGGAACATGCTGAGGCTTACACTGAAATTCCTTTTGAAGCACTTCCTTTATTACTTTTTCAAGATTTTTGTCATCTTGGTTGAAATTTTTAATGTCTCTGTACTAAATGCAAGCATATATCCAGTATTCATACATTGTTTCCCTTATTTTCAGCTAATAGCTGTCTAGACTGCGGACTAGATAAAGGCAGCCCATCCATAACAGAAGAGCTCTCCTATGAGGTCTCTTTCTCAGAATCCATTACGGTCCTTCCAAAAACCCAAGAATGGCCAAAAAACCAGAGGTTCAAAAAGGAAGACTCTGCTTTGCCTGTAAGTTTTTTCTCGACATATTTCCTCAATCGTTTTCTTTAACCTAGGAATTTCCTGCTGTATATCCCCAGCGCATTGGGGTCCGTTAAGATGCATTAGCTGTCCTTTGCTATGTGTGCTTCAGAGGGGCTGCCCGCTCTTGCCTCCCTGCCGCTTGTGACTGACTCCCGGAGAGGCACCAAAGCTAAGCTGGATATTCAAGCCCAGTTTTCACTTGTGCCCAGTGCAGATGGTATTGTATCATCCACACATTTTTCACACCGGAATAAAGACCAGCTACTGGCACTAAAACTAACAATCATTTTCATTACTGGTTTGCTTCCCTACTTTATTCCCCCACAGATTATCTGCCTTTGTTAACACAGGGATTTAAAATCACTTCACAGATGAAGGGGGGAAGGCAAGCCTTAGTCCTGCAGCAGTACTGCTGTCTCCAATCAGCATTCAGTGCAATTACGCTACAGGGGATGCTGCGTGAATGATTATAGGACAGTTTACCATATCATATCATCCAAACAGACATGCACTGAGCAGTCATGTCATTATCTGAAATTATTTCTTCAAGTCAAGGAAGTCAGTTTTCTGTTTCCATCAGCCCTCACAACTTCCATTGCCGAAAACTGGAGCATTAGGTTTGTGCTTCAGATACCACCTTTTTAGTGAAATGTATGAAACAGCTATAAATTATTTGGAAGCATTTCCTGAATGTTGTGATGTCCCGAAGTCCTGAATTAATCTAAAATTGTTGCTATCCACACAGACATTGAATTGTCCAAGAATTATCCATTTGTCCACCTCAGGCACCACCAAGGAAGAAGAACCTGAGATGCAGAATTAAGATTCCCTGATGAAAGGAGGGATAAGACACTAAGTAGATTACAACCGGTGTGAAATCCCTATGCTTTAGTGTGTCTGGCTTTTTTTGTGGTGTGGATAACTTGGTGTCTTGTGGAGAATAAGGATATCTCTGCATTCATCATGATTTTGGCAAACTAAAGGTTCATCCTTGCAAAGCTAGGACCCCAGCCTTCACAACAACACCCGTGCACACAAATTGTTCTCTGCAACAGCTTAGACAATTTCCAGTTGATAGAGCAGGGAAACTGATGACAAACAGGGAAAAGAAGATGCCAGAATATCATGGACCTGTGGATGGCTAATTGATTAGTATTAGAAAAGGACAGTATTGTGCTGAAGATGAATTATTCTGTATGCAGGATGTGATTTTGTGTGCTTGGAAGAGTACACGAGAAATACGCGGGGTCATCAAAACAGAGCGTTTCTAAGTTAAATCAACAATCGTAGCTATTGACATTGGCATTTCTCTTACTTCGTATGCTGCTACTCATGGAATTTGCTTTTTCCCATAATGACTCAGATAGTAAGGGACCCCAGCAAAAAATCACCTCTTACTCTGTTACACAGAGAAACTAATCACCTACGCTCTGAAGGGCTGTTCCCCCCTTCCTCAAGGTGAGGCAACAGGAACAGACTGAAGCCTGCACATCATACTTCCTTGCTAGCAGGTTCTCCAGGGCAGGTCTGACCCATTAATATAACCAGCTTCATGGATAGCACATACCGAGCTGCACAGAGAGAGGTTATATGTCATAAAATAGCATTCCCCCGGCAGCTGCCAGAGGAGACAGCTCAACATCTCTGTCTGCATAGGGTTACAAGCAATTTCCCCAATGTGGAACCATGATCAATGTGACTTAGTTGAAGATTTTACAGAATCATTAAGCATTTCAGGCCCATCTTAGTACACTGGTAGTTCCACATAGAAACAACATATCACACAATATCAGACATGATCCTTAGCCAAAAAACTAGTAATCTAATTTCGGGATAGTACAGCCTCCTTCAGTGCTGCACATTGTGACTCCACTGTTTGTAAGAAAAATCACTGGAAAATTGTGACACAGGACAGAAGAAAGGGGCCCAGCCCAAAACCTTGTGTTAACACTGCATCACATCATCATGACCCTGGGAGACAGTCAGCCACCAAGGAAAATCATTGTAGCTATCCTTTGTAATCGGTTTGGAGTGTTTGCCATTTTTTCTTGGCAAACGTACTTTTTCTCTTTCCCCTCAGAAAATACATGTATACTGCGTGACTTTTTCTTATTTTCAGGATGATTTATTGTGCTTTGCTTTTGGACTTTTTTCATCAATGGAACCAAAATGCATAGATATTCTTTAGTATTTTCTGTGTCTTCGGAAGACAATCCTCCATGTAGCTTTTATTACATTATTCTCAGCATAAGAGTAACAGTGGCATTGCTGCAGTCTGGGGAGGGAAGATTCTGGTCTAAAATGACCCAGACAGCATGTAAATTAGTTTTTTCCATCCCCTTCACTCTTTATCACCCAATTAAGGTTAACTCCTATTGAAAGACCATGTACAATGTGATTTAAGAAGTCCTACCCTACATGATCTACATGTCCTTTGTCCTCTCTTACTTTTAAAATGTAGTATAAGTTTAATTATTTTTTTTGCTTGTGTTTTTCTTAATCTGTTTGACTGCCTTCATCTCAAGATGGGTTAAGCCTATTGAGGCCATATTTGCTTAAAAAAGGGAGGACTGGGCTGAAATATCCAGAAGCAAAACATTATTAAAGGCTGGGTTTCCACTCAGTTCCCTAAAGGGAGGAGATGATTTGTAATGCTATTTATTTATACCTTTGACTAACAATTACTGGTTTAAATTACAATTAAATTAAAAAAAAAAGCATACAAACCAAAGATCCACAGTTCTTTGAAAAGCATGTTTTTTACTATAACTTTGTTATTATGTCTAACAACTATGTAAAAAACTGATGGGTATTTGTTCTTTCTGACATTTGTACAAATGCTTCTGTCATGACACAGCATTCCTGGCTCTGGTCCACAGCACTGCAGTTTCTAAAATATGTAGACATCTTCGCATGCCCCCAGATTACTAAGTATCACTTGGTTCAAGCCTACTTGAATAACTAATTTCTTAGCTGCTGGGAGTCCTGTTTCTAAGCTTAAATGCTTCTTGAGTAATAAAAAGTACCAGTAAATTGGCACGTTGGCATCAGGACTAAGTGATTTTGCTTCTGGGCTTTTCCTCAGATCTTCAGTTTGAACTGTCCTGTAAGATCTCATAAATTAATAGTAATATGCAAAGCAGGCATGGATTCATTACACAAACACACACAGGACTGATATACAACCATATCCCTGATGAAATATGTCAGCTACTTCAACAGCATTCAAAGATGCTCTGGGGGAGGCAGAAGCAGAGCAAAATGTTGTATCCTGCTGAAACTGGGCAAAAGTTTAAGTAGCACGTAGCTCATTTGTCCCAGCTGGCGTACAGGCACTGAGGTTAATGCCTCTGCTCCAGCACCACTTACCAGACAAATTGCAAGGCAACATGGTGAGCAAGAAGCTCAATTTTATGTGTCAGATGGATGCAAGTTATGTCAACATACCTGGCCAATACACAGGGTTGTAGTTCAGTTCTTTGGTGTTATCCATCTACTCTAATATGACTTCTGATCCCATATGGACATCTCTTTCAAAACATAAATTCACGTCCTGTAAATTTTGTGTAAATAAAGATGCGACCCATCTCTACTGTAGAAATTCATTGTTCGGAAAAGCCGGTTTGGACTGACAGAGGTTGGAGACCTCTCTCCTGAAGACATGAAGAAGATCCGCTACCTCTCCCTGATTGAGCTGACGGCCTTCTACGACGCACTGGGGGTGGAGCTGAAGAGGAACCGTGCAGAGAGGGTGCGGGGACGAGGTACCGTGCTGCACCATCCCCATGGCGGCCACCCAGGCGCCGCTCAGTGTAGCTAAGAAAATGTGTTCGAGGCTGTATTTTGTCTCTCACGTTTGCTGTTATTATTTTTAAGAAACTGGTCTATTTGGAGTCCCTCTTACTGTACTGCTGGAGAATGATCAAAAGAAGGTTCCTGGAATAAAAGTTCCCCTCATATTCCAAAAAGTGAGTATAATTCGACCTGCCCAGCCACTAAAATTAATTTTTCCTTCATCTGCACTGACACTCGGTGTCAGTGACACAGTTATCAGATAAAAGATGATGCTGTCTTTACAGACTTGAAGGTGTCTACAGGTTGTCTGTCTGTAGGCTGTGATTTGAAAACCTTGTGACAATGAGAAAAAAATTGCTTTTTGTGTGTTTTATCTATGGTGGGGACCTCTTTTGATTTTTGTAATTATATGATACCATACATGAAACTTTGGGAAAGAAATGTCTGGCTTTCTGTTTCCCTTTCCCATGAAATCAGAGACCTGTGCAAAATTGTGTGTGTGTGCAGGAGTGGCAGAGACGCGTCGTCTCAGGAGTTTTAATATCAGATGAGTTCGAACCGTAGATATTACTTAGCTATTATTTCCAGAATGGAAGGGGTATCTTCTCATTTAGGTTTGTTTGACCAGACAATGTCATTTATCTAAGTAATTTGACAGTACAATGACATCCAGTGGATGCCTTGGAGACAGGTACACAGTCACAAGCACACATGCAGTTACACAAGTTTACACGGACTTGAAACTATAACAAATTTCCCTGTAAATACCGACAAAAGGGAAAGTGGTGTGGAGCGTTGGGGGAAGGACTGACATGACTTGAATATTTATGTGACTTTGCAATCAGCTCCACAGCCCCCACGTCAAGGTACCATGGGAAATTAGAAGGATCCAAAAGCTAGGGCTGGAAGCAGAGCTAGTGGTGAAAATCCAGAGCTGTATGAATAAATGTTAGGAAATTACTAATTTTTTTTTCCTTGTTCTAAATTATGCAAAATCAAAACTTTTTTTTTTGTTTTTATAAAGAATTAGAGTGGAAAGCATATTTCTCTATTCACAGAAATTTCAAGCTAAAATATCCTGGGATCATTTTCTAATCTGAGTTCTCAGTTCCCAGGAACGTATGTTATCTATAGACCTTTCCATTGTGCTCTTTGGGGAAAGACTTAAACATTTCTCAGAGGTTAATTTTCCTTCAAAACACCATTGTGTTTTACCTAGTGTATCTGCCCTTTTATTAATATGTTTATGTGTTAATTGTTCTATAGCAGTGCCAAGTCTCAAATCAAGGACAGAGGGGCCTATTGCATTATCGGTTTTCACAGTATACTGTGCATACTCTATATTTCAGGGTGAGGAATATGGAGAACAAATTAGGAAGGTTTACTTACATGAGCTTGCTTGTTTTCATTAGCAAATTACATAGAAATGTATCTTCTTCAAATTAGTTTCAAGGATCCATAGACTGAAAAAAAATTAATAGTATTTCTAAGAGCTTCTGAGTATTTTCCTGGGTTTTGATGGGTTTTTTTTCAGTTGCTGCTCAAGCTTGAGGAAACAGGTTTAGAAACTGAAGGAATTCTACGAGTGCCTGGATCTGCCTCCAGAGTCAAGGTACGTGCTTGTGCCAGTTTTCTGTCTCCTGGACCACAGACCCTATGTAAAATAATAGAGTACACACAAATGTACACTGCACATAAATACTGATGTGCATAGATCAGCACTTCTATTCCTACCAGTGAAAGGTCAGATTGGTTCCTGGGAACCAATAAATCACGGAACATGTGGTCTATTGCTTTGCATTTGTTAATGTTCTATATAAAACACAGACTTGAGGTTGAATGCAGTTTTTCTCCACTAAACATTGAGTGAGCCTTTCAGTTTATATCTGGCATCCAAAATTGCTGTGATCTTATCTCTGTTTTAATTTATTTTAGAAATCCGGAGTTGCTAAACTAAGTGAACTTCAGATAAAGATCTTATTCTATGTCATTTTAACCTTTGTGTTATTTTATTTCTCATTTATCTTCTGTAATCTCGCAATTTCATGTTCCAAGTGAGAGAAATTTGGCCTGCATTTACTATTTGGCAGCCTGCATTTTCACAGGCTATTTACAGGCTATGAACACAGGCTCGTTGGTACCCAGTAATCTGACATGGAGGTGCAGTAATGCTTGCTTCTCCAGACTAACTTGATTCCAGTAGCTGGAAGGCTTTGGCACAGGCAAATTAGAAAAACAAGTTTGTTCTGGGCTTAGTAGTGTCTACCTCTTTCACTTATATTTGTTTTTTCTGGGTTGTTTTTTTTTTTTTTAGCTGGTTTAAGCAACTTCTTATGGTGCATGCCAAGACAATTAGTCTTGCTTTCCGAGGCAGAAAGTCTCAACATCATGGCAGCCACAGAAAGAGTAATCCTGAGGATTGCTAGACATTGATGGGCTAAGGATCGTAAAAAATGACTGTACAAGAAAAAGCAGCATTATGTGAAATGCACCAGAGATAGGCATTAGCATCCCAGCTCGCTTTGAATCTGTGGGTTGATAAAAGCACTCAGCACGTTGCAAAGTGCCACATCTTGCAGAAGGGACCTCCAAATTTGGCCTGTATTTTTCAGCTTCCTCATTTTTTCATGCAAATACTTAAAGTGTTATCTCGCACAATCTCAATTTTTTCCAACCTCTCCAGGGAGATTACACAGCAGGGCTGTGCTCTACCTAGTTAAATTGCTTTCGTATTCTTTGCATATACTGTACTGGGTCTTGTTCACTTCTTATCCACAACCTATATCCAGACAGCTGCTATGAGATACGACTTTATATGTAACTCTCCTAGACTGGGTGGCAAATTAGACTGCCCATATGAAAGTTTTAAATTACTTGAGTTTTGGTTTCATTTAAGTCTGTCCAACAAGCCAACCAGCAAGAAGAGAGAGATGTTTTCAAAGCAGATCCAGATTTCATCCTTCAAAGCCTTCATACATTATTATGACATTAGGATTTGAGGGCATTCCAATTTTATTTCAGTCTTGTTTGGAGAAAGAGAAGGCATATGGAAGTGATTAAAGGTTACTCTTCTATAAAGCAAAGAATAGAAGAAATAACAACAAGTTTCTCTCTGTAATCTGGTTTGTAACAAAAGCTCCAGTGAACAAAAAATGCATGATAGTCTACTGTAGGAACAGCCATGTTTTTAAAAAAAACTGCAAAAATATTTTTTAAAAGTACTTTAGAGCATATACATATGTATATGGTGGGGGGGAATGTATAAAATATACACATATGTTTGTTTGTGTGGATATATATGTTAAACGTTTATGTTTCAAAAATCTTGCTTTCTATTTCTATGGATTTTTTTCCCAATTCTCAGCAAAAAATGTGGAGTAGTTTTTCTCTCCACTTGTGATTTTGATGAGGTGAGGATTTCTGTTCCACATTTCCCAGTCAGTTACAAGGAGAGAATTTAATCCAGGTGCTTGTATGGATTATGTGCAAAGGATGTGAATACAGAGGAAGCTGAGGTAGCCCAGATTACAACTAGTAAAATGTGCTAGTAAAAATGAGATTGTAACATTATATACCAAATCCTGAATGACTTTCTATTTCCTTTTGTGCCAGCCATTTCACTTCATTATGTGTGACCATATTTGATATGTAATTTCCTTCCATTCATGTGAGGCACAGTAAACAGAATCCATTATTTAAAGTTTTCTGTCTGAATGGACTAAACTTTTTTGTGTGATATTAAAGGACATTTGGAAAAACATGTTCTGAAAACTGAGTATTAGCTACAGTTGTGATTTGTTATAATTGGCCTCACAGAGAGCAGCAACAAATGTCCTATAGAGAAGGCAGTGTTTGGCCAGTAATAATTGTGAAAGATGCATTATTTATGGCTATCCTTCTGTTACAATAGCCTCCTTCAATCTTATTAACCCAACAACTTCTTGAGGAGCTTGCATTTTCCTAACAGTGACCTGGGTCTGAAGCCAAATTCTGTTCCTACGAGGAACCTTACTGAGTATTTCCCATTCACACACACGTGTGAAACATTGATTAGTTACCCTCTAGAACGAAATAGACCTCTGTTATAGAGCAAGATGCTGGCACGGAGAAAAAGAGGATTAAATGGGCACCCAAAATGGTATAACCAATTCTGTCTTAGATATCTTGTGTTTTTTGAGGATGGGTTTAGCATGTGTTAAGTGGAGATTTTCTGATAGCAATGGTTTGATACCTTTATTTTAGTATGAAGTGACCAAATCTAATTATAGCTGTTCTAAAAGTAAACAGCTTTCTAAAGACAGGAAGATCTGAAGTTAAAGCCATTTGCTCAAGGCCCATGGATTTGGATGCCAACAGATTGTCTACCAAGTTCACTGCAGAGAGGAAGATATGCCACTCCTTTGTGACTTAAGGATCAAAATCTCTGGAGACTGTTTTAAACAAAAAGAGCAGTGGCGCTAAAAATTGTGTATAACTGAATTTTCTCTTTCTAGTTCTAAGGCATTGCACAAAATTGTCTTGCTTTAAAATGGCTCAAATAGGTAACTGGCAGAAGTCTAGCTAATGCAAACCAAACTTAGCCTGGGTTGCAAAATATCCCCAGGAACCTGATCTGTTAACCTTCTGTGAACTCCACACGGCTGTGCCTACACTGCTACTGGTCTAGGGCTACTTTAACTATGCTCTAAAACTGCCTGTTGTTTATAATCGGATTTCTGAAGTGATCTCAAACTGCTGTGTCAGAAGCAATGATTAAAGGTCGGATGTTTCTTCTATCTTTCAGAATCTCCATCAAGAACTTGAGGCAAAATTTTATGAAGACACTTTTGACTGGGACCAAGTACGAAATAATGATGCAGCCGGACTGCTGAAAATGTTTATAAGAGAACTCCCAAGCCCTCTCTTCACAGTAGAATATCTGCCTGCTTTCATCACGCTAGTGGAAAGTAGGTGGAAAAGGAGTTACTATGGACTGATCTAGATAATATGTAATCGTAGACATGATGTTTTTTTCCCTCTCTGAAGTAGAGAGAAAAAACGCCCAGTGCATTGCATAAACATTTAATTTTTCTGCAAGCTTTCCTTTTCAAATGGAAAAAAGTCTCTGCATTTTGCTAATAGCATAGACTCGTTTTGTGAGTGACACAACTGTTTAATGTGAGATTTGAAATCTGTGAGCAAACTCTGGCTGAGCAATGACTTTCATATATAGACTCTGATTCACACAAATTATAGATTTCATAAATGAAGGTTTCTGCAAGGTAAATTCAGGTCACTGCCCTTTAGCTGATATTCTACTGGATCTACCTTATTTCTCTCCATGTTTATGTTGAGGTCAGGATATTCGTACAAAGATGTATGTGGTCACAGGAAGCTTCAGGCAGTCGGGTTTTGTTTTCAGTGTACATACACCCTCTCCTTCTCGGTACATTTTGTTCATTTCTCTTCCAGGCAGAATGCAGTAGTACCTTCCAATACCTATTGACTTCATTATAAATTCACTTGAGCAAGGACAGAGTGAAACTATCAGGGTGGTGAATTTATTAAGCAAATTGCTACAGAAAACGTAGAACCTTTATATAAGGTTGCAGCCAAGTCTACAGTGTCTCCGTGAAGTAGTTTAAAGGGCACAAGGAGGTGACTCCTTCCTGCAACCTTCACATACCTGAGTGTGCTCCTTATGAGTCCCAGACTGCGTGCAGTTATGACGGCTTAGCAGATTGGAGGAGAAGACTGAACATGAGGTGTCTGTGCAGAATAAAGTGACTTTATTCCCTCCAACAGCTACACTGCCCACAACACACTCTTTTTCTCTCCAAACGTCTCTCTGCCACCCTGAATGGAAGCAAATGACAGATCTTGTCTAATCTCCTAGTGTGTGTCTCAAATCTTCTCCACCCCAGCTCTTCTACTAAGCATTGCACACTATCAATATGCACCAATTGCTGAAAAACATGATGGTATTTTGTAATGAACAAGGGGCTCTACATTTATCTAAAATGCTAGACTTGGGAAAAATACTTTTTAAGTTATAAGCAATCAGTCTCCGCTCCAATGGCAGAAGTGTTCAGCAAATTACTCAATAACAACAGTCTGAAATTTTTCTGAAAACAAATATCCATTTCAGTTTGAAAGGGGGAAAATGCTTGATCCATATACAACACATTCTGTCCACAATATCAAAGAGAAACTGGCTAGTACTGAAAAATATTGGCTCTTTGCTATTTAGACAGAATTTTATAGAGCCTTATCTTCCCCTGTGACAAAGACCCAAGATGATTAGGAAACATCTACTCATTACAACTGTTTTTATACTTGGGGAAAAGATTATGGTTAATAAATATCTAAACATGCTAGTCCCAAGTGGCCAGTGGTTGCTGTGTTTCCAGAACTGCTGACCAACAAGGGTTTAGAACAAGCCCATTGTAACTGGGATTTGAAAAATATTAATTATTCATATTCTTAGAAATCTCCAAGATCAAGTTACAGCTACAAGCTTTGCATCTGTTGATCATGCTGCTGCCTGAAGCCAACAGAGACACAGCCAAGGTAAGTTCTTCCTTTGCTATCACCTGCCATCTGTGGTGCTTTTGACTTTTAAATGAGAGACACTTTTTTTTTTCTAACAGTCAGTAATCAGATGCTGCATCATGAAAAGTATTCATCTGTGTTTTTTATCATTTCCTTGAAAAGATGTTCCACTCCCCTGGCTGTCATTTCTCTTACAAGCAACTAAGAAATAGTTGCTGGAGATATCCCACTGCTGGTGTCAGTAAATGGCTCCCAGGCATCATTCATTCTGGAGCATCCATTTCAGAGAGGCGTGTTCATCACACAGTGTGGAAAAAACAAGGTTCAGTTTCTGGGTTTCTGGAATTCTCTGGGATGAGAAGCTACCTCCCAGGAGCTCGCCTAGTGCATTACTAGTGTTGAAGGGTTCCCAGGGCACTGGACCAGACTGGAGGAGGTAGTGTGAAGTAAAAAAACCCTGAAACATACATGCATAGCACGCATGTCAGGGCCTCAGCCTCAGCTGGTTTGCCTCACAAACCTATGCCCACACCCATGTACTACTTCCTGATCCAGTCACGGTAGCTACAAGTATTTTGGGTGCTTGGGAGCTCCCAGGTCTGGCTACAGCTATGTCCTGACCCTAAGACACACCGGTTGTGTCTTTGGACTTGTTTCCACATAAAGGAAACTTGGGTGAACAAGCTGCCTGGGAGCCCCCAGACATTTCATCAGGTCCCCTGCTCATCAGGGCCCTGCAAGTCCCCCACCTCTGAAAGTTTCCCACTGGTCAGTTTAGATACAGTTTTATGAGTCCAGGTGCCTTCTTCACCTGTGTTTATTTATACAATAACAAGGGACAGCAACCTGCTCTTGTGGTAGGTGTCCCTGCCCATGGCGGGGGGGTTGGAACTAGATGATCTCTAAGGTCCCTTCGAACCCAAACCATTCTATGATTCTATGATGAAAAGGACACTGTAGAGAGGTTGGTGCTGGTCTCTTCTCACAGGTAACTAATGACAGAACAAGAAGGAATGGCTTCAAGCTCCAACACGGTAGGTTTAGACTGAACATTAGGAAAGGATTTTTCACAGAAAGAGTGATTGGGCATTGGAACAGGCTGCCCAGGGAGGTGGTTGAGTCATCATCCCTGGCAGTGTTTAAGAGCTGTTTAGATGTGGTGTTGGGGGATATGGTGTAGGGGAGAACTTTGTAGAGTAGGGTAGATGGTTG
>JAOXNO010000013.1:106771091-106869581 GCA_028565335.1 Limnodromus scolopaceus | reverse complement strand
TTGTAGAGTAGGGTAGATGGTTGGACTCAATGATCCCAAGGGTCTCTTCCAACCTAGACGATTCTATGATTCTATGACAAGACAAAAATCCTCTTATTTGGAGGTTTACTCATGCTCTGTGAAGAATGGCAGTTATTTCTTCTACTACTCTAGTCCATGCTAAATGAGTAGTCTTAATTACTACTAGGCTTTTATTCAAAAGTAGAAGTGATGACAAAACTGAATGCATCTCTACTTGCTATCTATAACAGATTTTAGAAATTTCTCTAACACAGTTTCTGTTTTGTAATTCGTGGTTTTGTAAAAATGTTTTAATTGCAATGTCAGGGTACAAAGACAGTGGTTTTGATGGTATGGTGTTGCAAAAGGACTCATTGGCACACCCCAACTCTAACCACAGCTGCAATCCATCCTATTCAGTCACTCAAGTGAAATTCTGAATAAACTGCCCAAAAGGGAAATGAGTTTCCTTTGATTCTGCCATGCATGTGCAGAAGTGACGTCAACGAACAACCGCTGAGCACTTCTTGCTTTCATTATCCCAGATTAAAATTTTGGGGGTTGCTGGCAGAAATTCTTCAGGTTATATCACATATGGGACTGGTGCACAGGCTGATCACCCTGGTGATTGCAATATAAAAAGCCTTGGTCAAAATGGACACCTTGAAATCTATGAAGAAATTAACTATTCCATTGCAACATCTTTATATCTTTCTTCTACTACAGGATTCAAAGCCTTTGGGCAGACATTGTACTTGACTTAGGGATTTGGGATGATGCTTTAAGTGATAGATAATTTATTAATGTATATTTTGGTAACATTAACTATTCCTCTGTGACTGACATGGGTAGTTGTGTCAGCAAATATCAGAGTAATCCAAATTAGAATGCAAAACACCCTGAATTTCATCTCCAAGTGCAAATATAGCAGCTTTTGAGCCAGACACGTTGCACATTTGAAAATGTGCATTTAAGAAGTAAACTATTTTGCGAGACTCAGCATAACAAATGTTGTTTTTCCAGGCCTTTCTTCAGTTCCTGAAGAAGGTGGTTGCTAATGAAGGGAAAAATAAAATGAATTTGTGGAATGTTTCTATGATTGTTGCACCAAACCTCTTCATCTACAAAGGGAAACGTGCAAACCAACAAGAAATGCAAGCAGCCGCCACCACAGCACACATCGTGCGGCTTTTAATTCGGTACCAGGACATCCTGTGGACAGTGAGTAATGCTGGTTCCCTCTTTATGGCTCAAATACAGAGAAGTATTTTGCTATATGCAGCAGCTCTGCAGAAATCAGAGTAAACTGGCTGTCCTAGAAGAAACAATTAGCTATTCTTTGGAAACTGGCTGGAGTCTTCCATATCTAGAATGAGATAGGGTGACAGATACCTCTGGATGGAGATTTACCTCTTCTATCTAAGGCACCCATTTTAGCACAAATTTCCCTCTGGAGGTAGCTATCCCACAGCATTAATTATACAGGAGAATGCATAGGAGAATGATTTAATCTTGATGCCTAGGCAAGATAACAATTCTAGGCCTAGAGCTGAATGAGATTAAATGACTGTTTAAAGTTTAGTCCATTGTCCTTTCTGGACTTCCAAAGGTTGGGACAAAGATGATGACGAGTCTAAGCTCATTTCCTTGTAACAGAGAGAGTGTATGATGGGGATTGCAAAGACTACCTCCTAATAAAGTTCCTACAACTGCAAACATCACTAAAATGTTTCATATGGTATGAAAGATGATCTACAGTTTCACCAAAGGAGTAACTGTGAGTTGTTAGAGGGAGCTACTAATTGCATTTATTTTCTGGGAATAGCTAGAGCTTCTGTGGCCTAAAATTTCATGCCTTTCTAAAGCCCCAACACCAATTTTAGGGGAGAAAAAAATTACTGTATTATCTCAGCTCTGTTTTCTCACTTTAGGTCCCATCCTTCCTGATTTCTCAAGTGAGAAAAATGAATGAGGCAGCAATGAACAACAGTAAGAGGCAGTTGATGTTTGACAAAGGAGTGAGAAAACTTCTGAGGAGAAAGACCATGGAACGGGAGAGACCTGAAAGACCAGAGGTATGATAAAAATATATCATTTTCAAGGACAGCTTTAACCAGCCTCCCTCCTTTCTTATCTCTTAAAAGCTTCTGGGGGTGGGGAGGAAATTTTGCCATATAAAATAAGCTGATTTGGGAGCTATCTTGAAAGATGTGCTTCCCAGTCCAACTTCCTGATAAGACAAAGCTTTTGGGATTGATTGAGAAAAGGTGAGGAAGGCAGAATGATTACCAGTAACTCAAGCTATAAGCTGTTACAAACACATGCTGGTTTTGTACCACTTTTGTAAGAAAATGGTCATATGCGAACTGCCCTTCTGCCCTTAACAGCAATGATCTGTAGATATTCAACAAATGCATGGATCTGTAGTTGAGTAGCAGGATGGTCCATATTAGGACTAATTGCATTTACCCATGCCTTGGTCCAGGCCACTTGTTTTTTCCCTTGCAAACTTTAGTTTTACAGCTTTGCACTAGCTTCCTAAGCAGAGACAAGATCCAGTTTGCCTAACATAGACATCAAAAATGGGTCTAAATTTTATGTGCCTAATAAAGTAGTTTGTGTTGTTATTCCCCATATAGTCAGAGGAGAGCAGTTGATAATTTTGAGGACTTCCAGAGCTCCAGGTGCAGTTCAGACTTAGCAAAGTCTGATACAAAAATCTTCGTTTGGAGTTGTTAAAGCCACCAACTTTTCTCCACTGTCTGGTTATGGAGTTTAAGAACTTGAAGTTTGCTACTGCAATAGACACCTAGAATTAACTTACGTATTAGGTGTAACATATAAGTTGGGCAAGAAAGCATGTTCTGTACACGTGAACAAAATATACAGTCCATATAGCAGCTTATATGTAGTATTTCCATGTAGTAACTGCCTTTAATAACTTGGAGAGAAAGTCTCAAGTGTCTTCCATGGAGGTTTGAAAGAATGGAGATTGGTGAATTGGTAAGAGAATTAATCAAGGAACCAGTCAAGCACTCTATAGTGACTGAAAAATAGTCTTGAAGAACAAAAGAAAAGACAAATCAGGAAGAAGTGATACTAGGAGATTGTAAGAAATAGAGAATAAGCCACCTAATACAGATAACAGAGGAAATGCAGAAGAGAACATCTGGGGGGAAAAAAAAACCAAAAAAACCCAGAAAGATAAATGATATGTATGAATTGTGAATCCATGCTTATTCAGCTTTTTGGAAAATTCATTTGCCAGCATTGACTGAAACATATTGTGGGAGGACAGACATTTGTGCTGCAGATGGAGACAGAGATGTTTGTTCAAAATGGCAGCATAGACTTTTGTGTTGCAAAACTGTATTCACCCTGGAACAAATACAGTGAGAGCTTCTGGGGAGAGTCAATTACTGCAGTCATTGCACCTTCAGGAAGGCAAGTTCATTGATCGCAGTAATTGGCTTTGCATCTAATAAAAACAAGACTAGCCATGGCAGGTAGCTGAAATATGAAGGGTAAATTGGAGGCAACCTCTGTTTGGATAACTGAGTTGAATTTTGAGAGCACTTAACACAAACCCTGGGTCTCAGATGTTCTAAATTACCCAGGGACAGAGACTGGAGAGACGATTGTACTCTGCTCAGCATGGTATTAACTGGATTAGAACTGGAATGCAAACCTTGCTAATTGATTTATCCACCATTAATCATGGAAGAGTGCATAAACTTCATAGATGATCATTTGAACCCTACACAAGGTCAAATTTCAAATTAACAGAAAACATATGGTACTTTGATACTGTTCATATGCTTCGATCTTGGTGAAGCTATAGAAAGTGGAAACAGGGAACTGGATCCTCCTGCGTCAGGAGAATTTAATCTTTAAAAGAAAGACCAGATATTCCTAGTCATTTTTATGTATTTTGAAATAAGCAGTTGGTTCACTGACCAATGTTAACAGAAATAACTTTAAAAATCTCAGATAAAACTTGTTTCGATACTGCTGCAAGCAATTAAAATTCCAGGGCTGTGCTTCACTCTGCATGCATTTATGTGATGCTTACCAAGGATTTTGTGTCTTTGTGTCATATCTTATTATACTTTATCTACAAATTTGTGTTTGTATGACTGTAAATACGTTTTTTGAATAACTAAGTGAATCCAGGACAGTGATTTTTGCAAGCAACCTCAAAAGAGTAGCAGAACTGCTGCTGAATGGAGCTACAGCAATATTTGCCTTAGACTTACTCTACTGAATATTGGTTTTAGGGAGCTGTCACTTTTCCCCCATACCTGCAGTCTGACATACCCGAGGGGGTGATAAGAGTTTATGCTCCACTACATTCAAAAGTCTCTATGGCAATTCAACTGAACAGCCAAACAAAAGCCAAAGACATCCTGGCTCGATTCCACTGTGAAAACAGGTGGGTATACCAGAACATTTTGTTTTTCCTGAACAATAATGTCAGAACCGTTAATGAATAGACTGACCCTTTTTCAAAGACTCATTGTGTTACAAGAACTCTTTTTCTATTCTAAAATTGCTAATTTATGATTACGCTGGTAAAAGACATTTTAACCGCTGATTTTATTCTTTAATTTTACTTAATAATCGGCTTCTATACAGAATCAATCTGCCCTCTGAAAATCTGCACTACTGAAAACACACATTTTATAGACTTGCTGCACAGAGAACCCAAAGGGATTGTCTTACATCTGCCTATAAAATGTTAATGTTTTTATTTCTGTAAGGTAATAATTATTAACAGTTATGGGAAATGGTAAATTGTATTTGAAAGTCTTTTCTGTGAAGTCTTCCCATATAACTGTATAATTCTGTTCTTTAAATAAAGAATAAAAAATAAATAATAGAAGGCTTAGTTAACTGTGACACAGCAATCTACCTCTGTAGCAAATTCAGTGTTCTGCAGTGCTCCATTTGGTGGAAGTCCTTATTTTTGATAAGTAAGTTCACAGGAGCAAAAATATCAATTTTTAGCTTAATATAGGTGGTGGTTAATAAGGTTATAACAGAAAGACAAACTGAAGGTTTTTTTCTATCCTAGCCGCGGTTCATCACAGAACATGAGAGGCCAGATCCAAAGTTTACATGAAATCGGAGGAAATATAGGTAGGTCTCATTTTTGAAAATTCAATTCTGAATGTCCTTACCCTCCTGACACACCTCAGGACAGCGCTGTTTTCACACAGTAGGGTCTCTCTTGCCTTCCAGCCCATCTGCAGGAAAGGAATCTGACCCAAAAGCTGTTAAAATCAATGTAACGATTCCTTCCAACTCCAGCAGGCCTGGAAGGGCACCCAGCAGGAGAGAGTGACCTGATGGCTAGATCTCAGCAGGACTCCTGACAGTCTTGCCAAATTCATCTGACCTTTCACTTACCTCTCTCACTCTGATAATTGAGCATTTTTCCATGGTTAAGAGATCCTTAGTCTTCCTCTTGTGAGCACATTCCACCTCATTGTCAAGCCTTTTTCCCCAAGACCGATTTCTTCCTCACTGTATTTAATTGTTAACCTCCTCCAAATAAAAAACACAGAATTGAGAATTCAGCCCCTGCATGTAAGGGGGTACTATACTCATACTAATCCATGTGCTTTGTTTAGATTGTAAATTCCTTGCAGTAGGGATTTTGTCCTCGTCCATGTTTCACGCAGTGACATTTTTGTAATAACAACAATAGTGGCTTGCCACACAAGTTCCTGGCCTAAAGGTCAAAAACCAAATTTTAATTTGATATTGCACAGTCCTGCCTCTCCTTTCTTCATTCATACTACAATTTTGTATGCTCTGTTGGAGTCTTTTGTCAACTGTCTGATTAGATTATTCCTTAATTCTTGTAGATTCAGCTCTAACAGTTTCTATAACGTTATTACAAAACATCACAGAATTGCTTCAGCATCAGTCAAGAAGCAAAGTCTTTATTACTGAAGATATTCTCACACAAGGCTAAATTTTTGATTAGTGATTCTGCCTGGCCAAACAGGATGGCCAGCCAGTCCTAAAGCACAAGATCCTAAAGGTTTTGTGAAAGAATCCCAAGTATTCCCACCACACTCTTTCAAAAATCTGGACACTTACTTTTTCCCTTCATTTAAAATTATTTTTATAGTCCTACATCTTCGAGGGTACCTTATTCCATTGATTATGCATTAATTCATTTATATTGCTTTCACTTTAATAAAATCATTAGGACCCCAGTGACCTTATAAGTAACTGTACAAAAATTTTGCCATAACCCTTTGTGTCACAGCGATGTAACCTCCTCATTTAAATGGCTTCATCACTCAGTGTAAATGCAATATAGTCCAACAAATCAAGTTAACTCAAGAATTTATTGCCTTATTACTCAATTAAGAGGCACTAAATGCCTCTTTCTGTGGCAAAGGCAGCAGGGACTCCCCAAGCGACTCCTATTCCCAGTCACCACCTAACGAAACGCGCAAACTGCCGGGCTTTTTTCTTTTAACCAGCAAAACAGCAACTGCCAAATACCTCTACATAGTCCCTATATTTCTTTGCAAGATCCTAGCTGGATGGGAACACATGGTTTACAGAGCTACTTTTTCAGCATTTAAAAATAGTATAGAAATGCATTCACAGAGTTGCAATTCCAGCCCAGAACATCCAAAGAAATAAAAAAAAAAACCCATACTGTGGCACTTAGAGTAATAGTGTTGCTAATGCTTTTAAAGAAACCATAATATTTGTTCACCATTTGACTAAATGCCTTGTCCATAGCTCAGTGTAACGCAGGGCATCCTGCCTGGAAGTGAAAGTGAATTCATTACTCTCACTGAGTAAAATCAGGGGTAAATAGAAATAAGCCCCTGTCTGTACCCAGGCAAGGTGTCAGCTGGACACACCAAACTCAGCTCATTCACTAGGTTTACCCCCGCACGTCGGGGATATAATCAAGGACATTTTAACCTGGCTCTGCCCCATTTACTAACATGCTCAAAAGATCCTATGATTCATGGCGGTCAATTTCCGTTTCAGGTCAGCACTGTTTGGATCCGGACGCCTACATGTTAGATGTCTACCGTGCAAATCCTCAGGCAGAATGGGTGATAAAGCCAAAAGCAAGCTGAGGCAGGAGGCTGTGGCATACCAGAAAAAAGCCAAATGGACAAGAGTGGTGCCTGTCATTTTCTAGAAGCTCTTGACAGAGACGAAACAAAATGGTAGCTACAGGATAACATTCCTTCCTACTGTACTGTCCAACTGACGTTCGCCATGTACTACTTTCGGTATACCAAAAGCATGATCACTCCAGCTTCTGATCCACCTGAAAATACCACAACGGTTATGCTTTCGTAGGGGTTACACTTGCCGCAGTTGCCCCAGGAGTTAAAAGGAGGGTGGACCAAGGTACGGTGTGCAGAAAACAACCTGTCGCATACAGAGTTGCTTGTTTCCTGACCTGGTGTTAGAATACGAGCTTTTGGGAAGAATCCGGTGGCATCCGTGGATGCACGGAACGCTACCGACCACAGTGGAACACAGAGACATTCAAGAAGAGAAGGTGTCTATCAAGCGTGGGAGAGGAGCTCGACCTGCAGCAGTGCCAAGACGTAGCTGCGTGACAAAAATCAAACCTTTCTGCTGAAAGTAAAGCTGTACAGTGTGCATTACTGCAATATTTATCTCTCTCAGTCACTCCTCATGAGTACCTGATGCTGGGGGAGGGAGGGAGGGAGGGAGGGAGGCGGGAGGAAGAACTACTGTATAGACAGCTATATTGCTTTATATATGTACCACTGTATATATTACTCCTGTCTTCCAAAATCATCCGTCTGGATCACATTACTGCGTGCAATTGTAGCACCACACACCGGTTTCTCCTTCCTTCCCCTGTCATGCACACAAGCTTCAGGAGACAAACGCTAGGTGAGAAGGGGCCTATTCCCCTGGATCTGCCTTTTACTTGATACTCTCAGATTTAAGTCTGTGTAATGCCATAATACGAGATATGTTTTAATGGTGCCATCAACCTTTTTGTTAAAAGTTTCTTAATTTGTAACCTAATTATTTTTTTCTTTTGTTTATTTTAGCTTTAATAAGTAAGTAACTTTTATACTATTCAGCTGCATTGAGAAGAGAGATCTTTGTCTGGATCTTGTATAATACCGCACGGAGAAGAAAAACAGCTTCCAATGAGCAGAGGGATTTAATACTCTTATTTAACATTTAAACATGCGGGCCTTCAAACTGCAGCCAGACTAGGCCCAGTTGTGCTGGGGGTTTTACAAACACATAGCAAATTGCAGCTCCTTTTACAGACGGCGGGCAGCCTGTGAGGCTGACAAGAGCACAGGGGGCTGCAACTGCATTGGGAATCCAGCGCAGCAAACGTAGGACAGTACGTCTCGTTTGTAGCCAGTCACAAGGGTGGGCACCATTCTTCACCTAATCCCCTCGGTTTGGGCTATACTTTATAGAACTAGAGCTCGTTTGTTCAATAGGGAAATGACAAGTCCCTGAAAAACAGCAAGTATTTTTTTCCTCTCTGTCTTACGCAACAAATGGGAACCAATGCCTCCAACTGCTACGGGAGGATGGTATTGCAGGAGGAATTCTCCCACAGCCCGAGCAGTGGGGTTGGCTCCCGATCTGGATGCGCAGATGAGGCAGAAGCTGGTGCTCCGTCTAACTTTCATTGTTAGTGTTCGGTGAAAGATATCAACATTGAATCAGTAATTTCACCAGCAACAATAATGTCTACAGAGGGCAGACACCGTCTTTCTTCCTTATCTTCTGATAAAAATGATAAAATTTAGCAACATTATCTTTTTCTTTTAAACAATGGAATTTTTTACTTTCCTTTTTTTTTTTAAATCTCCCCTTAACACTAATGGATGCATAGTTGCAGCCAGGAAAAGACCAGGACAGTTGTATTATAAAATACGCTGCTTATTTTGACAACTATTTATTTTAAGTATATGAGCAAGAGTAAATCTGTGGTTTGTTCGTAAGGACTAAGCATAAACGTTTTGTCAGGTGCTTTGTTCCTGATTCCCTTTAGTTCTCTCTGGCAATGGACAACTCTTTCTACTATACTGCCCTTCCTTCTTAGCTGTAAAAGCGAACTAGTACTTGCCTTATAAACGTGACACAGGAATTAGTTGAGTTAAATTCTGCTCTCAGATGCAGCCAAACCATCCCCTGGGCAGAACAGGAGTTATAAACATCCATCTAGGAAGGACAAACTCAGCAAAGGGATTTTATGTGGAAAGTGCTTTGAACATGAAGAGCATCATATAAATGCTAAGCATCATTGTATTTATAGCCAACGAAAGAGCTTTGATGACTATACAGAAAGCCTGAACATTAACTAAAGAATTTGGAATGTTGTAGCAAATGAGTTAACTTTCAACCCTGCTTCAGACAAATACGTTGACTTCCTCCATCTTGCCCTCTCACTTCAATCTGTGTTCTCAGCGGCCGTGCGAGGGAAAGTAGACAGCACCCCTGTGCTCACACGGTACCTTGCTCAGCACGTTCTGGACCCTGAAGGGAGGACTTCATCATATTTTTTTCTGAAATGGATCTCACTGTAATCTGCTCAGGATAGAAGGGGCTTTTGAAAGACTTTCACCTTTTACCACTTTGCAACTTAGGAAAGCCAAATTCGATGTAATGAAACCCACCCTGTGAACACTTGTTTTATACTAAAACTGCCCATAACTTTACAAGACATGCATATTAGCAGATGAACTAGATTCTACGCCCAGTGCCCAGACTGCTACAGCATGGCCAAATACCTGCTGTCTCTGAAACAGAATGGCAAAATTCTTTTTTGATACAAATGGACCTAATGACCCATGTGTACTGTGGTTAATACTGTTACACATTAAGTTGTTTTGTGTTGTTGTGGTACACTAACTTGATTTAATATGCAGCAGACAAACTGAAAAATCTCTATGATATTTTTGAATATGAGGTTTCAACTTCAGGCCTTATACTTCAAACTGCTGGTGGAGGCGCCTGGAATTTTGCTCCTTCTAACAGCAGCTGAAGTCAAAACCAAGTTATGATAGGTTTGTCACCTAACAAAAAGCAACACATATGGAAAGCTACGAATAAACAAAGTGGTAGCAAGTAGGAAAACTTACTCAGCAAACTCCACAGATGCCTCAAGCATTTATGTACTCCACGGTTCTACAAAGACAGCATTTTGCATATCAACACATAAAGAGAGAGAGTATTGCAAGAAGTAGGTATTGGAAACAGACTGGAATGCTCTAACCTGTTTATGCAGCTAACGTCATTAGAATGTGTGCGTGTGTGCAAATGTGTCAGTGTCTATGTATAAAATTAACTACCTCACTCTGCATTTTCCAGGAAAAATATTTTGGCTTAGAGGTTTAATACTCCAAAACTTTCTATTATTAATTTCACCTCTCTACTAGTCTTTTATATTGATAAAATATTTCTCCTTTAATTTGGAAATTACAAAAAAAAATAAATTAAAAGGCATATTTCAGGATATGCATGCAGTTTTATCCAAACCTGTTGCCTCAATTACTGCTTGTAATGTGAACCTTATGAGATCAGATCTTGGGGTTAATAGATAACAAATACAAACATACTGTGTTTCAGTTTTTACTTTTCAACAGCTTTCCATTAATGTGTGTCTTCTCTGGAAAATAATACAACGCCACTAATCAAAGCAAAATGTTTGTACGTACGTTTCTCTTACAATCCTCATTATGTTATGTGTTTTGTTGAAGTAAGACCACACATAAGTGTATTTGTACAGCAGAATGTGACCATTGTATTGTATCTATGTCAAAAATAAAAACAATACCAACAAAGAAAGCTCATCAAATCTAAACACGTGGTTTTCAGATAAAAGCAGGTGACAGAAATTGCAAAAAGCAGCGGTGAATCTGCCTTAAAAGCAACTCTGCTGTTACAGCACCCGAACAGCTACACAAAGGACCACATTCTGCCAGCCTTGCTCTAGTGGAGCAGTTCTTTGCTCCAGGAGCTCTTCTCTTGGACTACCTCGATGCAAGGTACAAAATGACACTGCTTGGAATCCTGCCTCATTGAAATCAATGAGAAACTGCTTTGGGATTTCATCTGAGCCAGTATTTTTTAAACTAGTGTGAAATACATAGAGCGAAACTGACTTTAGAATGAATTGTAAAAATGTATAATAAAAGCCAATCAAAACTGTAAGGAGCAAAAAACCGTACTCCTGGTTCAAAGAGGGAAAAGGAAATGGATGTGACATGTAAAGAACCATGTTTATTATACATGTATCTTCAAGTATGAGACATGTTTGTCACTGCTCAATGATCCGACCAGTTGATGAATAGATGTCCTTACTTGAGTGATATCCAGCGTCTGTCCCCCAAACCCGGCTGAAGTGCAACTACTGGAAGCCTCATTTTGGAAAGAGAGGCAGGCGCAGCAGGAGAAGGTAAAGACAGAGCTGCTGACCGGCCTGTGAATTAGGAACCAGAGGGCACCAAAGCTGCTTCCCTGTGTCCTGTAAGAAATACTGTTTTCACAAGAAAGATACGTTAGTTCCCGTTGCCAAAATAGATAGTTGTTCCCAGGCCAGACCCAAATCTCTTCTTCACCAACAAAACATTTCATGTGTCTCTGTGCTGTGGAGTTGCTGCTTGTCCTGCAGCTGATTACATGAAAGCATAAACAGGGACATAATCCTCCGAGACGATGTGGCTACAATGAGGGTCAGAAGCACTGGATATTAAGGCAGGAGGAAAAGGGATTGGAGCTACCACATAAAGGACATAAATAAGAAAATTCTATTCATTAGACTCTGAATCTGAAATGTTCAAAATTATGCCTTTAGTCTCCTGCTCCCTCTGCTGGACTTTATCCACTTGTACTTTTCACTTCTTAGCCATCTGGCTGTTCTTCTAACTGAAAGGTACGGACAACAGAACTACAGGAAATAATGCACAGTTTATTGTAGCTTTATTATGTGGTCCAAAATTATTACCTTTTTATAAAACGACCAACACACGATAAAATGAAATACTGTCAAGTAATCAAACAAAACCATACTGTAAACACTGATTAATAAAAATTCCCAAAAGAAAAATATCCAATTAATGCCATTAACATTGTAGTAGAGGTATTTGTTGTTTAAAACCTTTTTGTTTAAATGTGGACATAGAGCTTCTGACTGAAAAAGAATAAATGACCTGAGTTGGGAAACAACCAGAAAATGAAAGAGATGCAGGTTCTCACCAATTCTTCTTTTCATTACGAAATAAGAATGAAAAATAACAGATCAACAAAAAGAACCTCCCTCAGTCCAGACAGGCTTGCTGCAGTTCAGTGCTCAGCCCCAGGGCAGGAATGAGGAAAGACTCCACGCAGGTCAAAAGCTCTGCTGAAGTCAAACAATTCTGCCTGTTGGCCCTTGGTCAAAACGAGGTTCCTCAAGCAGCCACGGAATGAGCTCTTGCTTGTGAGACAGTTTTGCTTCACATCGCCTGAAAGAAAAAAATGTGTAATATATAGAATCTATTTCCAGTGAATTGAACCAATACAATGATCCAGGTTATTATTCGATTGCTTCCTCTCCCTCCCAAACAAGAGACAGAACCAACACCTGAGGAGCACCAAGTTCCATTCATGTTTGGATTGGATGATCTGGGACATGCCACCATGGACAGTCAATGCTGCCTTCAAGAGTAAGCCATGCATTGGGTTAACTTGTGCAGAGTTTGCACAAGTAATTTGTCCCAGGGGACAATGGGAGATAAGAGAGGAGAAAACCACTCTACATAGGTGTCTTCCACGTTAAAATTGAAAGTGGCGGAATCTGAAGCAACGGCTGAGCTGTACACAGTCATGGCCTCCACTGGCAAACCAAAACATGAGGCTGGTAGAGAGTCAACTCTTTTTTACAACCTGAAAAAATTCATGCCAATTCTGCACTCAACTAAACTGAAGAATTTCTCTCTTCTCTATGAGCCCTAATCTTTACAGTTGGAGCTCTGAAGGAACAGTTAGTACCACATTGCCCTATTTAAAAAATAAAACAAAACAATTTGAGGAAGACCAAATATTAATCAAGATCTGGTCAATTAGCATTAATTCATTTTTTAAAAAGAACCAAAACCTTGTCCTACAGAAGGCTCTGTAACATTTCAAGCTATTATCCCTAAAGCTTTCCAAATATTTAAAAGCTGAGTTTGCCCTTCACACCTCATCACTCTGTTTTCACACAAACATAAATATCTGAACTGATAAATTGTAACAGCTGTTTCAGAGTCAAATGTACACAGGCATTTTAGGCTGTCTTTAAAGGCATAAGACATTCAAAACCATATGAAGCCTACTTATTCTCGGTACTAATGTGTTCATTAAAAAGTATGCCTGCAAAAAGGCCAAACTCATAATGTTAGAAAATCAATCTTCTTAATGAATACATTGTCTTGGCTCAAATTATCAACTGATGAGTTGCACAACCTAATTGAAAAGTAATTTCGTTATATGTTTTTTGTGTTACAATCTCTTTATGTTACCATCATAGAATAGTTGGCAGACAGTTACTTCAGAAGGGAATACACACAGAACAAGGGAAATGTATGTTCATCTGCAGCAGCTTGACTTCTGCTTGCACAGCCCCTGACACAAAACATTTGCAAAAATAAAGTAGAAAAGAGCACTACAGAAACCTTGCTTAGATGAATGTGAAAGAAAGCCTTGATATGAATTTGACTGCAAGAGAGGCAGTGGTGTTTTGAAGCCTGAGAGAGACTGTGAAAGATGAACCACACGGAGGAAATCCTTCTCAGAAATTTAAGGACCAGGTTTGTGTAGGAAAGTGATACGAGTTCAGTTGATCTTGCCAACACACTCAACAGCTAAATGCAGTCCTCCACAAAGATAGTATACACAAATATTAATAGGCTGTGATCTCAGCAACAATGTGGAAAATGGTAACTATGATTTAAAACCCAATCATGAACTTTGTGAATCAGAGAGAGAGCACACATTGTGTTAAGAGTCATTCAGAGAGGGAGAGAAAGGAAGAGAAATATTATTGTACCTACCAGGATACCCTCCAACATAAATGGGATTGTTCGTATCTGCAGAGGTTGACTGAGTGTAGGGATTATCAGTTTGAACCAAATTCCCATCAATTATCAGTGAAATGCGATGTTTGCTTTTGTTTGCTTGAAGCTTGTGCCATTTTCCATCACACAAACTATTTGTGCCTCTTGGTTCGTATGTAGTTGTTATTCTGCCAGCTCCATTGTTGACATGGAATAAAACCTGTGTAAACAGCCAGATGCCAATAAAGGTACAAAGTAAGAATACATGAACTAATTTGCCTAGATAAAAGCACACAATCACGCTGGTGCAGAGATTTCAGTTTTAATAAATGCTTGGTAATTATGCAAAGCTAGCGTTTACTTTGATGGATCAAGTGTGTCCTTATTGAAGTATCTTTAAAATCTAAAAGGCTTAGATCTATTTATGCAATGGTCTGTTGGGTTAGCTTGGTATACTTCACTTGGGATTCCAATGTTTCTTACAAATAAAAATCAAGTAATCTCACAGAAGTTGAGACTTCAGATCTAAACTAAGATCCACTGTATTCAACTGAAGAGAACGAACTGAAAGCACATGTTATTGACAATACATGTACTGATTTATTTTATGTATTTATTTTTCAAAGCGGTAAACATTTCCTCAACTCTGTGGTGAGGATTAATATGTAAATATTAACTGAGAAAGTATGTCCCACAGAAACAGTGATATTTAACACTGTGTCTAGCTAGGAAGTTTTCAATAAAAAATGAGCAATTCTGAGAAAAGGAAATACTTAAGAGCAATCAAGTATACATTTTTTATGAAGTAGATAAGTGGAGAACTATGTATTGATTGTTGAAAGGTTTATGGAGCATAATGGCCACTAGAAGTAGAGAGTGAGTTAATTGCTCATGAACAATGGAGATTACCAAACAGTGTGCTTTGTACATGTTATAATATGTTTATCAAGGACAAGAGTAGCTCTATGGTAGAAAAACTATTCAGCTACATGAAAGGTACGTATTTGGGCAAACATAAAAGAGGTCACAGTGGCTACAGGCTAACACATATTACACTAAATAAAGAGGCAAAAATTTCCAGTGACTTCTGCTAATCTCACATTTTATCATATGCTGCTGATGGGAAACCTTGAGACTGAAAGTCTAGCCCATACTAGTTCTGTGGGGATTTCATTCAGACATTTTGCTTCCATCACATGTCACTGCTGTCAATTTAGTGCTCCCCAACTGTTCTATCCTCCCAGTTTTAAGCAAACCTTGTGAAGTGAGGGCACTGGGCCAGCATAGAGCAGCCTACCTTGCCATTTACAATCTCCAGTCCAATGGCATCAACCTTAGCACTGCTGACCCCGAGGAGAACGCCATGCAGTGCGGTCGTACGGAACTCCAGGGTGATGTTCACATCAGACCGGACTTTGTAACCTTCTCTGACTGAAAAAAAGTTATAAGCTTTCAACAGAAGACTTGTAACCCACAGTACAAAGTAGAATACATATACTGATATTAAAAGGCCTAAAGCCTAAAAAGCTTGTTAATTACTCTGCTGGGATATGACCTTGTCTGGAAAGCAAGTTTTCCAAAGTCATATTTCACATTTTATACTGGAAAAAATAAATTCCCAAATAAGTTTTCTTTCATTAATTTAGATTGAATACATTCTATCTCATTTCTAAGAAACAGTAAAGACCACATACTAATGTAATCCTTCACATTATTTCACAATTCTACTACGTCTTTTGTCTCCATACCCTTAAACAGACATTAACATAATGAACGTGGATATTCTTAGCTGAGGAAAGAGGTAGTTCATTTCTTTCCCAGAGCCAGAATCATTATCTCTTTCATTTGTGGAAGATAGCCCTTTGCAGAAATGGCCACTTTTGGACATATGGAGTAAAGGGACTCGGCTAGAAATACATATGCAGGGCATGCACTCTTTGTGTGGGGAATCATTAAATTACACACAGCTCCCACAAGACCTAAAAAGAGTACGATTTCATTAACATTAATTCAGTAAGGTACTGCTTTCATTTAATGCCACTTACCAAGAGCAGCAAAGCCACTCCCATCAAAGAAAGTACCATCCTGCACTGTTACATAGCATTTATTCACAGCAAAAATAGAGACAGGGCTCTCGTTGTCCAGCTGCTTGCTGTTAATCGTCAGGCCACCAATGCAGGCAGGAATACTGTGAGTCACCTAAGCATATCGAAATATAAGAGTTAATGTATAATACAAACTGCTGCAGTGCTCTCGGTGATTCACATGACGTTATTGTAAATAAAAAAGTCTCTGGACAGAAACACAGCAGGGCCTAAAATATTTAGTTAATTACATTTCTATTTATTACATATATTTCTATAATGTCTTAGAGTCAAAATAAATATTGTTTAGAAACACAGTATGCACTATAACATATAGATAGAATTGTACTTGCTTGAATGTGAGCAGGGATACACCCAACAGTTAAAGACATTCCAAACATGCTTCAGCAAACGAACAAGAAAATCAACATTTCTGTATGACATTTTGAAAGTATAGACCACCAGAGTTCTATCCAGCAAAAAGATTCATTAGAATTTCTCACTATTTTCAGCAATTGCAAATTCAACATATTACAGTATTTGCTAGCCCCATTATCCAATTAAAAAGCATGGGTGAAGAAAATATGCCCAGGAGCTGAGAAATATTGTTATCATTACCGGAATCCTCCCTGAGATAATGGGCTGCAGAAGGAGGAAGGTGACAAAAACCTGCCCTCTAAAAGTATGTGTAAAAAGCCTCTTTTAACTTCAGACAGCAGAACTCAGCATTTCAGAGATATTTAAGGCACCTAATTCCTATTTGAATGGCAATAGGAATTATGTCCCAAAATGTCTGAGATTCTAAGCTATATTTTTATCTTATGCTATGAAACACAGGTATATATATTCCTTATCCATTTTTAACAGGGAGATTGACAGAAGAAGTAAAAAAAAAAATCCATTAAGGACTATAACCAAAACACAAGCCACTAAACCATAGAAAGCTGAAAAGATTTATCTGGTAAAGGGTCATTACTTTCTTTGTTGTTTCTTTCCCTAAGTACTTCTTTTGCCCGTCAGAGACAGTATACTGAATTAGATGAGTCTGATGCAGTACACTCAGTCTAGTATTGCAAAATGTCAGAGACGCGCCATCACCCCAAACCTTCTTACATTTCCAAGATTCTTCGGCACATAGTCTAAGGGGAGTCCTCCCATGTAGAATTTCCCCTCCACATCCAAAGTGCTACCATCTCCCAGCGCACTGACCGCTACCAATTCCTGTCCGTCCACAATTATTACACCTTTTCTTTTAACATATTCTGTCTTTATCTGGAAAAAAATAAGAGCATGCAAACATTAATCAATAAGCTCAATCAGTTACTTGCTCATCATTTGCTATAGAAGTAAGCAAGACAATTTTTTAGTAGTCAGACTGCATTGACATACTGTACTGAGACATCCTCTTGAAATTCATTGTGAGGCTGAGGCCATTTCAGAATGCAACTGCGCAGCTAAACTGCTTCCTTCCTTCCCCAAGGCTCTCCATGATTGCATGTTGTCCCGCCTAAGTTCTTCAGTGTCTTAACAATGATTATTTAAAACCACTAGTTTATTGCCTTAGGATATGACTACCTGACTGAGTTTGAAGAGGAGAGTACTGCTGGTCTTCTGCAATTACTGTGCTGCCCACCAGCTGAGCCGTCTTAGCTCTCTAAAGTGCACACTCCTACGCTGTACTTTTATGATGGGCAGTGCTGAATTTGCTATGACCATAAAGCTTTCCAGCTCTGTCCATCTTGTTCACTCATGCCTCTATGCCTGCCTTGCACTAAAGCAATTACTCACATGCAGATGAGGGACTTTATTTGAAGTCAGCTAGCCATTTATTCTTCCCTGGTTACTTTTAGCCCCACTCAGAATCCTGACCAGGGTCAACAGGAGTTTTCATGAACATTTGGGCTGATAAGGGAATAAAGTGGTGGTACAGCAGGGTGATATGAGCAGATAGCAGAGAATGAAAAGAAGATGCACTTCTTTTGGTAGCAATGCATATTAACTTAAATTGATTGTAGAGCTACTGCAATAATCACTCCCAGCTGTGAAGTGGTATGACTCAGCCTTAATCTCCAAAAAAAGGTTCAAGCTCATGTTTTTATGTCCTAGGCAGTAAAGGTAGATCAGCTCTCATATGGAATCTGTTCATCTCTTAAAGTGGATAGTGTGAGTATGAGTATATTTAATTTTAAGCATGTAGCCATAAATCTTGGAGTGTTCTTCCTTTCAGGGTAGGCAGCAGAGCTCAACTGTGATATCTCTCTCTGACAGAAGTTCCCATTTGCTTTCTTTATGTTTTTGCTCTTTTTTCTTCTGCTGATTATATACGAAACGAAAAATAACACTCTGCTGATTCCCAAGGCACCTAGGAGAGGTGGCAGCTTTGTGTCATCAATCACTTTGTCCCACAGAAGCCAATTCCTGGAGCTAAGGCTTCACATATGGACAAGGGAAGGAAGCTTAGCAGGATGAGTATTGTCATCCTCGCCTGTCTTAAGGAAAAGTAATGTGGTCAGATTTGCTTTTAAAACTCATGCAGACACCACAGCCATTTTTCATGAAGAAAGGCAGAGGCAGCAGCAGGTGGGTTGTTCAGAGGAGCAATAGAGGCTGACGCAGTCTCTGTAGAGAAGGCCCTGAATGCTATGTGATGTCTGAAAGCTGTAGCCATAATTTCTCTTCAAACTCTCCTTATGCCAAGTCCTCCTTCTCCAGCCTCCATTCATTCCAAATGGCTACCTTTCTCATGTTGCATCAACCAAAGAAAGGGAAGAGAGTGCTTCCCTGTTAGCACTACTTGCTATGACATGTTCAGGTATTTGGTGATATGTGGGATAAAGGAGAAACTGTGCACTCAGAAATCTTTTTCACTGTGTCACATACTCTGTTGCAGGTTTTTGGTGACATAGCGCATGGAAAGCTTTTTTCTCTATGGAAAAAGTCAGAGTTTCTAGACCTCTCTCTATTGGGTTCTTCTCTGGTGAAGATGACCATCATGACATAGTTGGTGAACTATTTTATGTCTAAATAGCCTGAGACACTTAACAGCAGTTGGATGCTGAAATTGGTGCATAAGCAATGAAAATTTTTAAAGGAAGTAATTGAACACAAGTTATCTGAGTGGTTTCATGATTGGGTTAAAACCTGATTGCCTTTGCCATGCAGAAAGTTTATAGACAAGGCAGGGAAAGGCCATCCCAGTAACTCCAAGGAAGAGAAAAATGGTGACTACCTACCGTATGCCATTTTCCATCACTGATAACAGCAGGGTGAAAAGCTACTGTTTTTCCTTTGCCTAGATCAAATGAGAAATAGAGTTGTCCCCCATGAAGCTGTAGGGCTGCATAATCAACCTGGTTCTCATGAGCCATATAGTAAATCAGGCCACTGGAGGCAAAGGTTCTGAGATTCAGCTGGACAGAAAGCCTAGACAATAAAAATTCAGTGTTACTGAAAGATATTTCTTCTGCATTGATAAATAGCTTTTCTGGAGGCAGAAAACAGCCTCAGCCAATTATTATGAAAGGAAATTTATTATTACAAAGGCCACAAAAGTAGAATTTGCATTGATTCTGAGAAAGCATGACCTATGATGTATTTCATAACAGAAATCAGTGCTGTACCTGTCAGAGACAGAAAAAGTGCTTGTCACAAAGTGAGCTGGGCTTTAAGAGGAACAAGCTCAGCTGTTTGTGACTGCAGGCTTGCTTATTGCCCCAAGAAAGGGCAAATTCCAGGATAATGTGATGGCATCCATTAGTATTAGCCAGGCTTGCTGGGATATAATGGGGAGACTGAAAACAGAGAGTGGTTTAAAAGGTAAAGGAGCTGATTGAGCCATTTATTATGGAGACACTAGGTTCAGACTACACAGCATTGATTCTCTGCAATGTCCTTATGTTCACGAGTTGCAACAGAGGGGCTAGAGGAAAAAAAGGCTCTTTTCTCAATGCCTGCAGAGGCTTTCTGAGTTGAAAGAAGCTTATGCAAGTGGCTCGCAGGCTGTGTTTTGGGGACCTTGTTGGCAGCCTCTCAAACAAATAAGAGTGGCAGAGACTACCACATGTTAAATCGCAACAGAATGATTCTTCTCAATTGTCTTAGCTCCTTCAGTGACCTAGGGCATGGAGCAGACATGGAAGGTGCAATTGCTCCAGAGGAGAGGGTGAGATGATACCTGCATCAGTCAAAGGAGCAGGGACCAGCTGAGCTCTGTATGCAGAGGACAGAAATCAAAATATCTACAGATGGTACAGTGGGGCTTTTAAGTCTGAGGGGAAAAAATGCAGAACTCTGACCATGAGTTAAACTCATGACCACAAACCTGGGAAAGACACATTAAGTACTACGTTGCGGCAGTCATGATACCTTCTTCCATGAGGAACGCGCAGACACCTGAAGCAAGGGCCCACGTTCAAAGCTGGTAATGTGATGATCATTCATGAATACCAACATTACACTTCTTGTAGCTCAGTATGAGATAACATACTGTGCATGTGTGATTCAGGATATACTCACTTCTTCCTGACAGTAGACTGATTGAAGAGCAGAGTCAGGTGGCTGCCTTTGGCAAGTCCAAACTGATGGGCACCTTGAACATGATCAGGTAGCTCATCTTTTGCACAAACTACCTGTTAATGAAACGACTTTATTAAGAAGAATAGTACCAGGTGCTGACCAGCAAGGGCTGAATGACAACATGCCTATGCAGAACTTTGTACGGAGCAAAACTGAGCTGCGTGATAACCACAAAGTATACAGCAACATCAATTAGCTAAACTCCCAGTCACTCTGAGCTATCATTTAGGCTCAAAAAGAACTAGTTCTAATGATTAAGCTATATCTCGTGGACAGCACTGTTTTTTTCTACTGAGGAATGTTTGTAGTTTGAGAAGAATTGATTCACCATTTGTCTTAATTAATAGCCCTTTTGATAAAAAATGCTGAAAGAGTACAATTTCAGTGTGAAAATCTTATGGACCTGGTAGAAATATTTTCCCATTTAGTGAGGATGCACATTTTTGTTATGATTTGAGAGATGGAGAGCTGAGTAACAGAGTATGAGCCAAAGCTATACTTCAGCTCTAAGAAAGACAGCTTATTTCTTTTTATAGCCAGAGTTGTATGAAATGTATAAAATCCTGCTTTCTGTTGCCACAGAAAAATGATTGAGGATGCTTTGGAGACACTTCATTATTAAGATGTGCAGCTGCAGAAGTAACGCTGCCTTCTCTCTTGGGAACAGGGGCCATGTGAGAGGAAACAGGTGCCATGCAAGCTGCATTCAGACACTGTGTGTCTCTGGAATGGTTTGTGCCTCCTCTTTGACACAGAGCAGAGACTGCATGTGTGTGACCAGGAAAATGTGAATGGTGAATTGCACAACTAATGCAAATCTCGGCACAGAGCCACTTTGGCAGGAACTCACTGAAGATAACAGTTACTGTCAAGTCCTCCTGTTGGATCACTCCACTTTTTCTTTTCTTTTATACTGCTGCTGCATGAACAATTATAAGCCTAACTACATTTCCCTTCCAAAAGGCCAACAGGACTGTTGGGCTTATAGCACAGTTTTTCTATAAGAAATAATAATTTCAAATCCACATTCATTGAACCATTCCATACCGTAAAAGAAGAAAATATGCACAATCCATACTTTGAAAATTCTCCACAAAGCTAAAACAGATCTTGCTGTTGAACGCTTTCCTAGAAGAGGCAATAGATCTTTACTGTAATACTTACTTTTTTTGTATCCATAAGAGGCCTCAGGGGAACTGGTAAAGTCTGAAGTTCAGTTTGAATCTCAGTCTCTTCTGGCTGTATGGCTCGTTTAGGCTTCTCTGACAAAAAGCAGCCATCCATATCCACGCGTTCATACTTCATGGAAGTGGTGAAATACAAAAGCCTGTGTTGTAAAAACCCTACAGTTTAAGAGGTGAAATCCCAAATCCCTACATTTCCCAAGCACAAGGAGAGTATTTTACACGGTCTTCCACTAGCAACAAGAGAAGGGGAAAGAAGTGGCATGCTGGGACCACAAGACTGAAAAATGGCAAATAATCTGTCCATAGAACAAAATAAATACTCTTCGAAAACTGTTTTCTGTGAATGTAGATGAAACTATAGTAGAGAAAGTTGCATTTTGTGTAGCGATTCCATGCACATTAAAGAGCATGGAGTATTAAAAGCATTTTTTAATGCTATTTGGATATGTAGCTGGTAATATCCATTTTCTGCCTGATACCCAGATAATCAGTATCATGGCTTGTCTTATGTCAAAATCTAGGCGAATGGACAATGACATGAAAGAGGTTACAAGCTAGAATAATTAATTACTATACTATACACGCTTTTCCAAAACAAGGTAGTTACCCCTCTGACTTACTCCTTGTTAAAAATAAGATTGCTGATACAACCCTGAAATGAGCCAGCCATTTTTAGCCCTAAGATGCCCTCTCCTGCTGGAATGCCACCAGCGTAGAAGTTGGAAATATTCATGGGGCTCATTTCTGCTGATGAACCAAGTCTCAATTCTGCAGGGTTACTTTCATCCACCTGTACAGTTATGATCCTGAAAAAGATAAAGTAGGGAAAACATTCAACAAGGGCCTTAGACATTAATTTTCAAATGAAAAGCATTCCTTTCAGCCTCAAAAATGTCCTGTTCTAAGAAATAAAGATACCATCACTTTGATAATTCTTTCAATGTCTTAAAACCGGAAGATCTTCTTCAGGTAATTTTTAACATTCAGAGTTTTGTCAAATATCTTTCTAAAATATTTTGATAGGTATCTTTCCTAATTATTTTGATAGCAATATTTTTTCCTAATACTGTTTAGTATAATTTACTCAAGTGGCCCAAGCTGTCTAGAGATTTTCAGAGCTTTTAACTACAACTTCATCAGTGGCTGTATGCTGTATACAATTACCATGTAAATCAGAACACCTCCATTAACAGCAGAAAAAATACAGACCTGATTATTCCACTTAATGAGCCAGCCAAGGCAGTTCCTCAGAGAGCACAGTGAACTGACAACAGCATACAATAATTAAACAGGTAGTACTGTTCACAGTCACATGTACCTCTTATTCCGGATTAGGATGACAGAGTGTTCTTGTCCGTCACTGTATGTTCCATTAGTAGACTGAAGAATTACTTTTCTAGTACTTGCTCTATCTCCAGCATTAACATGCACTGCAAGATGGCCATCAACCAGCATGATAGAAAAGAAGGGCTGTGGATTTAATCAGAAGATTAACTTTTAACTATAACTCAATTTCTTGTCACTCATTCAGCACTTAAATACAACACACTTTGGAGAAATTTACCTCCAACTTTGTTGTAAACAAACTTTTAAATAAAACTGAAAGACTAAGAGGCATGTATTGGTACCCCACAGAGCACAAAGCCTTCTAAAAGAAAACATGAAAGCTAGACATTTCTCTGGTCATGATAAAAATTCAGGTTAAATTTTTATCATGGAGGTGTTTTTATACTACCACCACCCATTTTGTTCCTAAGAAGTGGCAGGTATTCCTACCAAAACTTTGTCCTAGGATCCAGGAGCTCCAAAACAGTCTACCAGATATGAGATGGCTGTTCAACTGAAATCCTTCAATAACTACTTCTGACTAACAGAAGTGGAAAGTAATACTCTGTGTGCATTTCATACGCAGTTTTCCTTCTTCTTGCAAAAGCATTCTGGGTCCTAGTAACTTTACTAGGTCTCTGCTAACTGATCCTTCACTTCTCCTCTGCTAAAATAAATATCCTCTGTTCCCATCTAGCCTCTGTATTTGGGCCTTCCTAAGCCAAATAAATTTTTCTTTCTGTTCAAGTTACAATCATAACAACCTGATTTGATATTACAAAATAAAAATGCCAAAAACAAAACCAAAATGTCTTTGTTTTCACTACTTGCCAAATGTGCTTGTCTGCGTCGTCGCTTTTCTAGTCCCCTGCTGAGTCCAGCAAGGACGATGCCACTGCTGTTCTTTGTAGCAAAAGTTGCCATCAGTTCTGATTCTGGGCTTAAGGACTTAGGTACCAACTCAATATATCCGTTCTTCAAGATGTTCACACTACGAATAGGCTATTTTATGAGAGAGAGAGAGATAATTACTGACTTCGTCCCTACATAGTGCCCGGTAAGAAAAAAAATATTCAATTTAGGTTAGATTATCTTAGCATTTTTCAAGATAAACCCCTTTCAACTAACTATATTTTTTCACAAACATTACTATTCATTGTTCAGTAACATTAAAGATCAGGTCAGAAACCAGGAAGTCTCCTACCTCCAATACACAGCCTTTTCTTACTCCATATGAATTTCTAAGCAAGTCAAAGGTTGAACGGGATATTTCCAGATTCTTGATGCATCCCACATACATTCTACTATTAAGACCTTTCCTGAAACACGAAACAAGGGGTTTTAGTTTTGGTTTGTTTTTTTAAAAAGAGCAACATTTGGAATCTCCTGGGAGAAAAGGTTAAGTTCTCTTGAATAAGAAAAAGAGAGATCTGTTTTAAAGAATGCAGTCAGCCTAGTGTAAGTGAAACAGAGGTAATTTGGGTTTTACTCTTAGTAGATATTCATTCTGATCTTAAAAAGAGTCAGATAACATTGTCCCCAAACAGAATCATACAAGTGTGTAGTGCTGTGTTGCTAAGCCAGGTCATTTTGCAAAACTTTAAGGTGAATCTTCAGCTGAAACGTAATGTCTTTTTATGAGAAAAGGTAACTGCAGCTCTCTACTATCTAGCAATTCTTTTTTAATTTCTTAAGTCTGGAGGATGCTCCAGGTTTAAGTCAGAGAAATCGGAGGCTGTCCTGCCATAATCACTTCATGCTGCTATGCCAGCTAAGATTAACAAGTCTGCACCTCTACAGTAACTGCGCAGAGACCAATGTTGTCCTGGAATTTATCTTATTGTCAAGAGCACGCAGACAGTTTAATTAGATTTTCTTTTGCCATGTTTACCCTTTCAAAGTGAAGCCACTGGCAGAAATGTGACTTTACAAGTTCAGCAGCGATGTGCAACACAGAAAGTATAAAGACATGCATTTGTAATGTTTTCTGTTGATCCGTTCACAATTGTTCCTCCTCTGTTTCAAGTTTCAAAACTAAATCACAAGAATTCTCTTCTGAAGTAGAACTTTTATCCTGAAGTGCAGTTTTGCCCATAAATGCCAGCTGGAAAACACAAAGTTCACCCAGGTAGAGGTCAAAGGAGCATCTTTCCAGGCAGCAGTGCTGAATGCTTGCCACAGTCTGAAAAAAAGAGCAGGAGGCTGGTGTGGCAGCTGCTGTCATGGAAATCACCCATGGATGGAAAAAACAGAAGCTTGTCTCTGATCTGAATTGCAGTGTCAGACCTGCCAGTGGAAAGCACCATATTAGAGTCTGAAGGCAAAGGACAGATAATTCTGTGGTATACACAGCCATAAACAAGACTTCAGACTTCACTGATTTTCCCAAATTTCAGTGGACATAGCAGAGTTCGTTAAAGTCTTTCCCTCTACGTACATGAGTCTTAGCAAAGGGGGAAAAGCGAGAGGACATTTTACCTCACAGCCCTCGATCTTGGCAGCCCACCAATGAAGATTGGGTCTTTATCAGAGCGGTTCAGGTCTGAGGCAACCCCAGGAGATTCTCCTTGCTTGGTTTCTTTATAATTAAGGTTATATGCATCCATGACTGCCAAAATTCCTGCAAAGAAAAGAGAGTAAAGATCTGGAGAAGGACACAAAGACACATTCTTCCATTTTGGCAATTGTCTCTAATAAAGGAAAACATATTCATTGACTCAAATATGGATGGACAATCTTCTTATTTTTAGAATAAGTAATTTATTGTACTTCCAGCTATTCTGCTAATCTCTCATTTTTTTCTGCCAAAACCAAACCTGGGGAAGTCTACAGGAAAACATATATGTATGAGGATATGTTATAGCTATTAATACATATTATTTATAATGTGTTACTTCCCAAACTCATGCCCCAAAATGTTGTTGTACTAGGTACTATTAAAACACAGAACAGAAAACAAGATGTACAGACTTGGACAAAGATCTTTTACTCTTTAAGACTGCTAATATGTTTTTGTCTGGCAGCTTCTGCACTACCTGCTCTTTGTAAGTTGTGCCAAACCAGGCATAAGATTTATACTGCTGTCCTTCTAAAAGCAAAGTAATATAGGTGCAGCTGCTAAAGAAATGGCACTAGAAGTGACTGAATTTGGTTGCAGTGATGTTCCCTGTGGCTATCTTAGATATTTGTATTTGTAATTGTGCAGACACCTGTCTATAGCCTACCGTGTTTCTTGTTCCGACTGAATGAAATTTTATACCATGTTCCGTTGTTGTAACGATTTTCTGTTGTAAGAGCAAGAGGTCCTGAACCTAGATCAACAGTCACTCTCACTTTGCCATCACGGAGCTCAAGGGACAAGAAATCTCTCTGGGAGGGGAAAAAACAAAAACCAAAACCAAAAACCAGGTTAAATTCCTGGAAATAAAATCTTCCAAAAGGATGTATTCTTGGCAGCTTTGGGGTACCGTGTGAAAAAGGTTTGGTAACTCTTGTACCTAGACTATTTGTTAGGCCCAACTTATCTTTGTTATGTTTAGGAAAATTGTTGGCGTACCTCACAAAGATGTCTTTTTGTTTTGTTGTTATTCTTACTTATATGCATCATCAGGTGTGATTACTCAGCAGAGGAAGGTGTAAATAACAAATGTCAAATTTGCTTTCTTTTGGATGAAGCTGAGAGTAATTTGATTTGACTGTTCATGTAATGACCAAACACTACAATGCTCTTTTTGCAAGAAGAAAAGAGCTGCTGCACACAGCAAAAAATGACACTCTGAATTGTATTATAAGTGCCCTCTCTGCACTGTAAAACTTAAGTCAGATATCATTGCGCAATGTATTCGGGCAGTAAGCATATCACGAAGCAAATGAATAATGCAGTGATTCTGAAACAATCTGTATCTAAACAAAGCTTTGTCCTCCTTCAGGAAAAGAAAAACCACCATTTAAGTATGTGGTAAACTGCATGACATGACAATGAAGGTCTGCAGATGGGTCTAGGTTATATTGCTGTTGCAGGGAGTTTTATTTAATTTATTTCAGTTTACTGAATCCATATCTTATGGATTTAATTCAATATGCCTATTCAATATTATATTGTCTTTCTGGCAAGCTCAGTTCCAAAAGATTTTACATTCTGCAAAGGTTCCTCCAAGTGAACAAAACTAGTTTGTTGCCTTTACTGTTTTTTTCCTTGCCTTTAGTTAAATAATCATTAATTTTAGTCAAGAATTAAAACAAATTATGGAGAATATTTTTCATTGCTTAATTTTGCCCTTAGTACATGTGAATATTTGCTCTAAAGAGTTATCTCTAGGATTCCACTCTTTATTCCTTTGGCTTATGATGTCAATCACAGGTGATAATTGACACAAATACTCGTTTTAATATACGTAAGCTGAAAAATAACAAAGAAAGCAGCAAGAAACCTTCAAGCGACCTAAACAGTTTTTGACAGCTTAAGAATCAGATCCATTTTCTTACAGTGCCATTTGAAGCAAGATACAGAAGAAGCCCATTAGGTGAAAAGGTACTGAAAAATATTATTATCTGAGTCACTGTTGAGCGGAGTGCCTTCTCCACAACTGAGTATCCACTGCCATCAAAGTGGAATGAAGTGTCCTCGTCCTGTGGGCTACAGAAGTAGAAACCAGAGTTAAAAATATTAATTGAAGATTTGTGGTTTTCTACTCATTTTTATGTAAAATATAAGAAAAGTTAAATCAATCGGTGTGGCCCCCAGGCATTATGATTAGAAAGTGTGGAAAGATATTTGAATCTTGATGTGATGAATAATAACTGAAGGATTCCAGCCAAAGGCCACTTTCATTGTAGAATTTCACAATACATGATTTAGCCATGGGGAAGGATGTATACAAGATAAAAATGTTCTTCCCTGATGTATGAAAAAACCCAACGTTTTCTTAAGGGAAAAAATAATTGTTAAGACATACACCCTCTTACTTAAAACATATCGTCCATTTATCAAAATGCTTTGCATAATTGCACTTACAATAAATGTTCTACCAGCCCCTTTCGCAGTAACACATTATTTGTAAAAAAAATCTCATACAATCAAGCAGCACCCTCTGCTGTTTCAACATGAAACATTCTGCAAAAGGGAATAGTCAAGCATATTTACCAATTCCTTAAGCATAAAATAGTACAGTCTGCAATCCTCTTCACAATGATTACAAGAACAGTAGCAAGCTAAGTTTTTTGGTACAGTTTTGCTATGTTTTGGGTTTGGTTTTTTTTTATGAGAGTGCTTTACACTGTTTCTTATCCTTGGAAAGTACAAATTTGTCTTGCTAGGAATTACTGGAAAGTAAACATTCCAAAATAGTCTGGTTCACTGGCAGTCCCTACTTTCAATGCACAAAATAGAGCACAACAATAGAAGTCCTTTGAAAAAGTGATTAATAAGTAATAAAATTCCATACAATTAAATTATTTGACACCACTGGCACATATGGATTAGTGCGTTCAGAACTGTACGTTGATGATCAATGAAACACTGCAATTTGTCCAAGTTCATTATTTTCAGCTACACAGAAATATATATTACAGATGTAAATTACCCTAAATATGTTGGAAAAAAGAAAAGAGACAAAATACCTTCCAAAACAGCCATTGCACTTGCCCTCTCTTTCCATGTAGTTCCAAAGACCAATAGATTTGCCATTCAGGGATGCCTCTCCCATGCACCCTTTAAAATGGGTCACCTTAACAGCAGGTGATTTCTATAAGACAAGAAATACTTCATGAATACAATTAATGTTAAGTACTCTAAAAATTATGCAGCCAAATTTTTGCTTGGTTGTTTTCCTTGAACTCTAACTTTGCTAGATATAAATCATAATAGATGAACAACATACTTAGCATAACTATTAACAATTACGATTTAAATCCTAATAGATTAGTTTTGCAGTAAGTAAAAAAGTAAAATAACTATGTCCTTGACCTATTTACATGCTTCATGGCATAAATAGCAATGGCAAACTAAAAGAAGCCATGGAAGAAGGAAATGAAAAACAAATTCATTGTGTAAGTCTATGTACCATGCATGCACACATAGCCTGGCCTGGTTAACACTTTAGGCAAAAATTTCCAGGTAAAATTAACTTCAGGGTACTAGAACATCCTTATAGCATCTTTGCTTTATGTTCAGAGTACCTGGCATTTCTTGATAAAGTAACCAATTCATGCAGTTATTTCTAAGTCAAAAGTATATCTCAAACATGATAAAAACATTTCACAGAATGCTGATCTCGGAATTTAACCTTGATTTGCCCTCCGAGTCCTCCGATAAACATTAGGGTTGATCTGTTAACATCCAGTATGCTTGCTGTCCCCGGAGAGGTTGCAGATTTAGGTGAAGGCTTCTGATTGGAGTTCATTTCCTCTATGCTGAGTGTACCTGTTTTTCCAAACCTGCCAAGTACAAATACTAATAAATAGTTTTAGAAATCACAAGGCTTATTCAACACATGCTATTGGCTTATCTTTTTAAGGACATGACAAATCTTGCAATGTCACTGGAAAATTCAGAAGATTGTTTGTGTTGTTTATGCCAAGTTCACTCACTAAGTAGCTAGACATTTCCACAGCCATCTTATTTAAAAAAAAAAAAAAAAATCAATTTTCCTAACCAACATTTATGCTATTGTTATTTTAATTACCTGGTTGCATGTATTCTGTGCCATTTGTTGTTGTCAATTGGAAAATCAGGGTATTCCACTCTTGTTGATCCAGAGCCCAGATCCCAGAGAAGAGCTACCTTACCACGTCGCATCTCCACTGCAAAGAAGTCTGGCTGAAAAACAGCAGGACTTATTCTAATACATGGCACCAAATGTGCAATTTCCGTTTTGTGTATTTTAACATGTAACATGAAATCTTTCCAGATTCATGTCCCTATGTCCCATATTACAGGAGCTGATTTGTAGCAAAATCAGACCCAGTAAGTTTTGACTCTTTTTTACTTTTAATGAAACCAAAAAAAAAATCAGTTTATATACTAGTAGGTGAATGTTTTCTTTATAGATACATAAAAACATGCGATGTACATACATATGTAGACAATATGCATTTCTGAGTGTATGTGAAGTGACCTACCAGTCGGTGAAAAAGTAATACCACATGATATCGTGTGCCACAAGGAGGTAATAGCTGTGCATGTATTAGCATTACACAGAGAAGGAAGAGGAGGGCACTGTGACAGTGAGCCATTGTGCTCCTTTTCATGTGGGTGAATGCACCATGCTCATAAGGGCCAAATGCAAGTAATTTCTCTGTGATACCAAGCATGCTATATGAAAGCATCACATAGAGTGTTACACTCCATTAAGTTAATGCACAATGGGAAAAGGAAGGGGGAGTTTCATGACATGGCCAAGAGGCAACGCTAAGGAATCAGCGGCTCTTATTCTCTACCTTTGAGAATCTCTAGAATCATTTAAACCACAAAAATATTTCCACCCCTAGTGAATGTATTTGTCTGCATGGGGCCTCCCTCACCTGGATACTTAGTTTGAAGTCAAGTAGGAAAAAACATATATATGGTCATTTCAAACATTTGACGCCTTCAGTAAACGTACACCCGAAACTTACCTTGCCATTGCTACCCAGGTAGAAAAGGAGGTTATCTGGTTCAGCAGTTTTCACATTGAGTGTCAAGGTGTTGTAATTTGTAGATGAAATTTGGGGTTTGTAGGCACGAATGCAATCTCTATCTGCTGATACTGCAACTTTAATCTGGAGGGTGAGAGGAGGAAATGGAATCTAAACAAGTCTCAGTGTACACAGCACGTATTTCTGGAATATGCACTTAGCTTCTGATCAAAAAATGCAAGCCGTTTGCTGACACACTTTCATGCAACCTAAGTATTGCCACCTGGGTTAGATCTTGGCAAACTCCTAGGTATCACCTGACAAAGAGATTCACAAATAGAGAAGAATGAAATCTGTCATCATTCACTCATTCAATTAGATTCAAAGCCAGTAAATTAAACTATTCAAACAGCTCAGAAAATAACAATAAATCTTGAGTCAGAAGCCCGTTTATCAGTAAAAGCCACTGTAATAATAAATAGTATCAGAAAATAAAGATACAGAAAATTCAAAACCTTTGCGAGGAAAAAAAAAAGGAAATATTTCACAGAATCCCATAATTACAGGGGTTGGAAGGGACCTTTGGAGATCATCTAGTCAAAAGTTTTTCAAAGTTTTACAACACACATTATATGATTATTAAAAAAATGTGACTATATTACAAGTTAAACTTTTTAAAGATTAAATAGAGACATTCATATTCCTGTTGTCATACCACGAACTCCTTTGAACACTATTATACTGATGGGACATCGATTCAAGCTAAATGCAGCCCAACTCCAAGGTGCTGGGTAGTGTATTGTCAGAAAACCCATTTAAACAACAGAAAAGTCTTAACTTCATCAACTTCATTGAATATGCCAGTAACAACTGAATACATAAAGCACACGTGGCCATATGTGTATGGACACAAATGTATAAACTTTCTCTTCTCTAGTAAAAGTTTACAAAACAACAAAACAAACTCTCCAAATTGGAAAAAGGGATTTTGCCAATACTTCTTTTCACCCTGCCAGGAACCTCTGTGGTTTATGACACTTCAGAAAATACTACCCCCTCTTTTCTGCAGTGGATTCATTAAGCTTCAGTAGACTGTGACAGAGAAGCAATAACCATATAATTAAAGAGATTTGCAGAAAGAACTGAAGGCCTTTTATTTTTTAAAACAAAACCTCCCTAAACCTTACAATAACATGCCCATACAAAAGCCAAAGGCATGCCAAAAATTACTGAGTGTAAAGTAATTTTATATTCCCCTCACAGTGTGATGAGGCCCATAGTAGTTGATTCACTTATGTTGTCTTTAAGGGGGGAGCAGAGATTTAAAAACAAGTATGTTATTTGTCTTAAAGTATTCTGGATGCACGGTAGCTTCTTGCAAAGAACATATGGACATGGCAGGGTATAGATGGCAAATTTATTGACAGAATCAACACTTGTTATAATATTTGTAACTATACTTGTTATATGGAGGCACACCACACCAATCTCTAAAATAAGCTTAGAAATTAACATCTTGTCCTAAAATAATGGCAGCACCATTCCCTCACTTGTCTCTTTCTCACCAAAAGATGTCTGAGATTGCTTTCTGACATACTGTATTTCATTATTTTTCTAGGAAATAAAGGAAATACTAAATAAATTATTGTTTTGCTGTTCTGACAAACTCAAAAATGCAAAAAACTTGAAGCTAAAACTATAAAATCTGCCAACAGCCCTGCTGGTATGCTTTGACCACCACTCAGTGCTCTTGGACTTCGATGACACCCTGGAACAACCATGTACTTTGACAGTAAATTATCTCAAAGAACTTCTCTACTAAAAGTGAAAGTGAAGCCAGTTAAGTCTGGGATGATGGAACTTACAGATGCTGCCTGCTTGCGGGCCTGGCTGATGAGCTCTTTAATTTCAGACAGGTTTCTGTTCAGGTTCTCCTCTAGCATCTTCAAAGGTTTCAGCCTATCCAATAAAAGATGTGCTTGTGCTTCAACTTCTTTAACTTGTTTTTCAGCTGTGATTGCTGCCAAAACAGAAATGAAACGTTGATACAGGTTGAAAGAGAAATGTACTGTTGATTGCTAAAATACTTAGCCAAGCTTGCCTGTTTCTGATCATTTTGTTTTCAGCAATTTTAAACATCAGTAAGAAATACGCATACTTAAGGGTATCCCATGTGGCTCCTCTAGAGGTCTTTTTAAAAGTTAGCACATTTTTATTGAATTAGGAAGAAACTTTCAGTCCATCAGACTCATATTTAATACCTATTAAAATTGAATATTAGTACTGCTTCTGCAAGCAGTGACATTTCTAAAGAGCAATGAAGCAGCAAACATACCAGCTTTTGATGAATCAGTTATAAGCTCACTAGTTTTCCTCAACGTGTCATTAACTCGGGACAATGTAGAAGAAGTATTCAGCAGCTTTTGACTGAAATCCCCAGAGTGACTTAAACCCACCACAGAACTGGTGTTTGCAGATACAGCCAGCTCTTTCACCTCAAGCATGTATTTTCTTGTATCTGAAACACAAGTAAAAAAAAATTCACAGCTTTCATGCATACTTGGGAGTAATAAACACCCGGCCGCATAACAATACAGTTACAAACATAGTCAGAATACTAGAAATGCTGTCAGTTACGTTCCTTTCAAAGTAAGAGTTATATTTTTGTTTGTGTTGTTCAGTCTGTGATGGGAGCTCCAAACTGAGACCTACTGTGATCTAACTCTGCTGCTGAATGTGTCACAGCTTACAGAGTGGGAAGTTTATCTTCTGTGAAACTGGAGCGCCAGGAAGCTGGCGCAACTCCTCTTGCCCAGTTATTAAGTTGGAAAATGGCCATGGCTATGGCCCTCAACAGCAAAACATGGTAAACGTTCCCAAACTGGTGATACAGATATGGATATAGCTATAGATGCAGTTATATTTGTTCATGCACACATGCATACACATACACAGAGCTATATAATAATAAAATACATTAAACACACATATAAATAATAGAGTTTGCAGCAATTTTAATTAAGGTGTGTCAGTTTAGATTTTCATCTCTTTTGATCAAAAGACTTGATTAATCCAAGTTTTGAATTCCAGAAAAAATGTTTAATTTTCATGACCAGCTCTGAATACAACATAGACAAAGAATGCAGTGATGGAGAACTTCATTCTGCCTATCCCAACAGGAAGATTATATGAATACATAAGGCTCATTGTGTTTAAGTTCCCTAAATGAGTGTTGCCACCCAGCGTCACTTGTATGAGACTTATGTTTTAAATCCTACAGAAAGCTGGTGAGGCAGAAGGTCTATTACACCCTTTGCTTTGTGCTACAACCACTTATATAGTGAATGCACCACTCCAAATCTCAGCCTGCCCCTGACACTCCCTGTGCCTGAAGCAGTGGAAGGATGCAAGGCCAGGCTGGATGGGGCTTTGAGCAACCTGCTCTAGTGGGAGGTGTCCCTGCCCATGGCAGGGGGGTTGGAACTTGATGATCTTTAAGGTCCCTTCCTACTCTAACCATTCTATGATTCTATGCTGCAGCTGGCACAAAAGACCCGATTTAGGTCTGCAGAGACCCTTCTTCACAACCAGTACCCTATACAGAGGGCAACACCACCACGAATGTCTGCCCAGAATAAAATAAAAAAAACCAAAAACATAAAACTTCAAGAAATATAACAAAACTGAAAGAAAACAAGATTAAGCTATGAGTTAAGGAAGACTCTTATGATTTTAATAATGCCTTAATTTTCAATGTGTAGCTCTACATCAGACAGTATCCTGCAATTAATACCAAGTGTAACTTTTTCACTAATATCACCCTTTAGAATGAGTGAAGAGCCTGAGTTGTAAAATGGGTATTTCAAAACTTTGTACTTAGCATTCTAGTCTGCACATACAGTACAACCCAACAACACTGGCAGGAGGGTCTATATGAGTGCTTTTCTACCTTAAAAAAAAAAAAAAAAAGGCAAAAACCAAAACCCAACATTATTGAGGTTGGCAAAGCATTTCAGACCCTCTTATTCAAAACTTCAAAGACATTTTCTCTACTAATTACCATGAACTCTAGGTCTTGCCTTTCTCCAAAATAATAATTTTTTAAAAAAAAAAAGGAACTCTTTTGTTTTGGAAAAGCAGAGAAAGAACATTTTAGTCATTAAAGTAAGTCTGCACTTACAACAAGAAAACATTTAGATGTAGATGATAAGATTCACAGCACGGGAAAACAATTTTAAAAGAAGCTATCAAAAGAAAGCAAAACCTCACAGTTCCATGTGTTGGTTTCTGCCCATGTGGGATTAAATATTCTGAGACTTCACTCTCTCCTCATCAGTGTAATTATACTGCTTTCAGAGCCCCTCCTCATTTTCAGCAGTGAGAAACTGTAATATGACTACAGGCCTTACATGATAACCCAGTTATGTTTCATGGGTTTACTAAAAAAATGAAAATAGTCCTTGTAAGGCAGGAGGCCAAACAAGTCTCCAGTACAGTTTGTTGCTAGATCTCTGCAACCAGGCAATGAACAGGATTTTATTAGGATTGTTCTAGATGGTTCTGTAATAAGGAAAATGTCAATATAAATTTCACTTACCATTAGGCAATGCTCTTAGTGTCAACAGGGAATCATTAAGCTGGTTGACAATTTTATTAGTACTTTTTTGAATCTTTTCTACCTTTTTGTTCAAGCCATTCAATCCAAATAAAAGGCCTGTTGGAAGAAATAACTATGATTTTTCTATGCATAAACAAATAACCATACAACCCACACAAACCCTATGTATAGGGATAACAAGTATTCACTCATTTGATGGAACTTTTTGGGTTTTTTCAACAGAAAGAGCATTTTACAAATAGGAATGCAAAATGAATGCTGTATGCACAGATAAGCTCCTGTAAGCACTGTTCCATTCAAAGTTATGTTTTTTGGCCAATTCCATTGGACTGAATTGGTAGAAATATAGTCAGGAAAATACTAAACATTAAAATGATTCCATGATTGTGAACCCTTACAATTTTTATGATGCTCTTCACTTTTTGTGATATCTGACAGGTCCCATTCAAAGTGTTTTTCTTTTATTTATTTGTGATCTGTTTGCAGAAACCTCACACTAAAAATAAAAATATGTAGAACAGAAGGAACAAAAAGGGTATATAGTCCATCCATCTGAATTACATAAAATGCATATATATTTGCTTTTGAAATCAATGGCTTTACAAAGACCATTTTACAGTTACAATTTATCTCTGTGAAAACATTCACTTTCTGTCCAATTTCACCCAAAATTTTCCTCTGCTCCCACACAATGTCTGTGTTCAAAGCACTTTTTTGAACTTCCATAGTGCAGACTCCAATGCTTTGCTGCATATTTGGAGTAATAAAAAAAAAAACACAAAGGGATTTTGGAATTTATAGAGGGACTCTGAGTGAAAAGGCACTTTGTACAGACAAAAAAAAGTTCAGCTTGTTTCTATATTCCAGCTGTGTAGAAGGAACAAGTAAAAATGATTATGATTTAAATATATCATCCTACATACTTGTGTAATCCATGATTTATTAGATAAAGTTGGATGAATGTATTTCTTCAAGAATTATGTTTGTTCTTCGTCTACTGCACAATCCCTAATGATTTAATTCATAATATTTGGAAAAAAAGCCATTTAAAGAAAGCATTGCTTGGAGGTAAATGAGGTATAGTGAAGGCAATTTTTTTTACATGTTTACAGAGAAAAATTATATTCTTACCTAAAAATTTAAAGTAAGACATGACTCCATAATACATTAATCTTAATTGTATAAAAACATATATATAGTCTTATGCAGTATTTTATCTTAGTTTATGCTCATTTAAAATACCAAAAACATAGCAAAAAACCCCACAAAACAGGATACAGAAAAAGAAATAGATGCAGAAATGTGAACTCTAAAGAACTGACCATCACTTTTTTTATTCAGATTTTTAGCTTCATTCTGAAATTTGGAGCTAAGCTGTAGAGTTTCTCTTCCAAGAAGACTGAGAGACTCCTCTGGCTGAAAAACACAGATATCAGTTGCCACATATGAAAAACAGAAATCCAAATGAAAACATTTAAGTATCTGTGGAGGTCTACAGGTTACTCAACATTCTCATTATTTCTGAGATATTCTATTTATTACGTTATTAAGCATCAATTAAAAAAAAAACAAATTGTAATAATTTTTCCAAGAATGTGACACTGAATATCTTTGTGAGTTAATAGAGAACACTGTGAAACAAAACCTCCCAAATCCTAGTGTGAACACTGCTACTGATTTAGTGTTGCCTTTTGGAACATCAGTAATTCTAGTTCCAGGCCTAAGTCAAAGCTCCTAGCACTGAGAACTTTAAAGTGAGATATCTCAAAATCCCAGTCTTTAAAGCATTCTTTTAATCCATTTCTCCAACAGGAAAACCTGGAAAAGTACCTTGAAGGATTCATGCTGTACAAAGGCAGAGCACTCTAAAATATCATGCAAGCTTACAAAACAATGCCAACTATTTTGATCACTTCCGTATAACTACATTGTCACATATTTGTTTCTCCAGTCATGTGAATGATGCTTGTAAAACACAGCCCATTCCTTCCTCGGGTTTACAATCATGAAAAGCAGAAAGAGATAAAAGCAGGGGGGAAATAGAATAATATGAAAGTAGTAATGTCAGACTGGTAACTGGTCAGTAACTGGTCAGTAACCTACTGTTTCAATAACAACCTGATAATCTTGCAAGGCAGAGGGATGGCAGTTGACACACAAATATACATGTGGTTATGAAATGTCCTATACTAAGCAAAATAGTCATGGCTGGGAAGATCTAGATAGAAATGGAAGAGGGACAGGTCAAAAAAGGAGATGGTTGAAAAATTCCCAAAGTGGAAGGGAGCACCAGAGGTTTGGGAATTTAAGTTCTACAGGAATGCATGTCAGATGACTGATACAAACACACTCACAGAACCAAGTACAGTCCAGCTAACCATGCATTAAGACAGTAAAACAAACAAACAAAAAAAAAGGTTAATGGTACTGTGGCAGAGAGAAAAGCAAGGTAAACAGAACATTCAATATCATACTATTACTCTCTTGGAATACAGATTCAAGATAGAAAATATACTAGTTGGTCTATACTTGCCTCCATCAAGAAAACTCAAAATTTCAGCAAGTGCAAAAACAATTAGAATAAATATTCCAAAATGAGAAAGGGAAAGACGTTAATTAAAATACTAATATTGATACTTACTAAATCCAAGGGGCCGTTCATAACTCTAGATGCATCATCTGCCAAACTTTCTGTTCTTTCAATCACACTTTTAACGCTGGAGTGGGTGTAGACTGCAGCAGTTGTGTTCAGAGTCACATTTCTTACTTTAGAGAGGCCACTAAACAGAAAATTAACAAGTAATTCTCTTTTCATGAGTATCTTAATTAAGCACTGAGTTCTACGTCTTCAATTACAACATGCACATCTTTCCAGAATACGTGATGCACTCTGAAAGAAATGAGCACACCTTGCCCCATGTTGCCTAAGGGCTTTACGTTTGTTGTTTTGAAGTAAAAAAACAGTTCAAAGAAGGTTTTAATCTATTTTTTTTCTACTTTATTCCTTTTTGTTTATGGTCAGTTTTTCAATTTATAAAGCCACTTAAGTCACATTTTGCAAGAAAAACAAATTACATCGCCTAAACAGAACAGGTTCCTTGCTAGAGCTCAAAAGTAAAGTAGAGAAATACAGAACCTAGGAGGAAATTATAAGCATCTGAAAGCTATCCTGTATTAAATTTTGCTTGATTGAATTCATCTGTCTGCAGTGAAGTCAGCAGAGTCTCTCAGAACAAAATTTTCTGTTCTCAACTTAAAATACGTACAAGTTTTCCAATCAGATATGATTTAACTTTTAACATAGATATCTGCTAACTTTAAAAGACAAAACAGCAAGAACCCTAGAATTCCTGGGATTGAAGATTAATTTCCATTGAATTAACTGGAATGACATCCCAACTTTCTAAGACCTCATTTGAGTGGATTTGAGATTGCAACCCACTCATTTCTGCAAGCTGCTTTGAAAGCAATAAAATGCAGGCATAGCAGGAATAGTTTCTTGATGAGATTAAGAGATATATTGTCAAGAAGTATTCATACACAGACTAGCTTCTCTACTCATACAATGATATACTCACCAAGCATTTAATAATTCACTGGTTACTGTGTAAGTATGCCAAATGAAATGCAAGACTAACCAACCTCCTCTATATCATTTAATAAAGGTACATTGCATTAAAAGTACAAATCCCTGAAGTGGGAAATAAAAATTGATCATAGAATCATATAATGGTTTGGGTTGGAAGGGACCTTTAAAGATCATCTAGTCCAACTAGCCATGGGCATGGAACTCCTTTAGCGGATTAAGCTATTATCTGTTTAAATTAAATCTGACAGACACTACTGTAATTCTCTCCTGATTTCATATTTGTGAAGTTTCCTACCTCTCTAGTGCATCTGCAAGCCTTTGGAACTGGGCAGCATGGTCCTCGGCTCTATATACCAGGTCAAGCACTCCTCTCACAGACATCTGCATCACCAGTTCATCCACATGGTGTCGCAATTTGGTGCTCCATAGGACTAACCCATCCTGGTGGGACTCCAGGTTCTGCACAACAAAATGTTTTCCTCTTTTTTCAATAGCAAAATACACCTGATAGTGTCAAAGAGGATGTTAAAACTTAAGAACTTACAGATGTAGAGTTCTTTACATCTTGGGCAAGAGCAGCAGCAACCTTCACTAGGACCTTCCCTTCTTTAATGAGCACGGATGAGACTTCTTCACCTTCCTTTATATTTAGCTTTTTGTCCTACGGCATAAATCAAGTGTTTTATAGTAGTCTGTAAAGTGAGCTAGCGCAGATGAGTTTACATACTACGCAATCAGTTTTGGCTTTCAAACAGGGGTCTGGTTTCCTTTGAGTTTTTAAGGTATTGCATACATTAACATGTTTAAACACGTACAAATATAATAAGGTCTAAAAAGCAGCTTTTAAGCGCGATTTCATATTGGTTATTTCTTATGCAACAACACTTGTTTGATTGTCCAGTCTTACATTTAACTCTGCCAGGTTGCTAGAGATAAGAGGGAACAAGCGATTGGTCTCATCGATGTTAGCAAGAGCCTTATTCACCAGGCCCTGGGCATCTTGCAGTCTGCTGTTGTGCTTTGATAAGAGCTGGCTCGCATCCTCTTTTAATTCAGCAAGCTCCTGCTGGGGTTTAAGATATTCTTTCTGAACCCGGATCAACAAATTTTCTGCAGCTCTGACAAAAAGAGGAATCAGAAATATAAAGAAATGGCAAAGGAGAAACTTGGGCATGGGTTTCTTAAGGAGAAATTGGGGACATGTGAAATTAATTTAAATGCATCTTCTTACAAAAGTCTTCAATTTTTTTCTATAATAACATACATACTCGTTAGCTTAGTTACTCATCTTACCCCACAAAAGATGACTGCCTGGGAGAGAGGAGAGGAATACAGTTCAAAAACTTTGTATGTAGCAAACTAGAGGGAAAGGGGCTAGTATAAATCCCATTTGATTGGACTTATCTGGGACATCCCCCACACCAAAATTTCTGTGAAAATTCCCTCTGGGACTGCTGTCTTAATTGTAGTGATTCATATTTTGAATGTAGGATCAAAACATCAACTATGAGGATTGACACTGGAAAGAAACAAGTAACCAGAACTGAAAGGCATATAACCAAGAGTCCTGAAAATTTAAAATATCAAATAAAAATAAATAGCCTTATTAAAATGGACACTGAAGTAAGCAATCTCTGCACTTATCTTTTGAAATCAGTAACAGACATTATCTGGGAAATATCAAACATCCCCAAATTTGTCAGTTGTTAATCACTTCAGCTGCTCTATTTGGGAATATTTGCATCTCCTTTTTAACACTTTCCAGTATTGAAGGAATTGAACTGAAAACAATTGTAAAAGTTCCTTTCTCTTTGTTTCAGCACATATGCTGCCAACTGCAACTCCTGTCATGATACTTTTAAACAAATGTTTGTCCCGTTTAATCAGATTTCAAATCATACAGATCTTTGGCCAAAGCAAAAGAAGCATAGTCTGTTTCACAATTATATACAGCAAAACACATTCTATCATTCTTCTTGAATAGCAGATGTGCATTTGAATGTAGTCTTAAAACTAATAATTCAGAGTCCTTACACTCAGAAGCCACAGTCTTAAAAAAGTTACGAGATTGAAAGTATTTTACAGACAGTAATGGCTTTTCTTTCAGTGTAGTGTAAAAAGGTTATATTTCAAATTATTTGGGAACTTTGCCTAACATGGCAAATGTGCAGAGACCTGAGTTATGAATGTTGCTTAACAGTATGTCATCACAAGCTCACTCCACTGCAAGCCATGTGGTCACTTCTGCTCCCTGAAAAATGCACTGTCAAGCTGCTTATTTAAATCAGTTTTGAATTTACAGCTCCATTGCATAATAAATTCTGCAGAGCAAACAATCTTATAAATCTTATTAACTCTCTTCTTCGATCTGTCAAAGGATACTTATCAGACAACTTTCAGAAATTTCAATAAAGCCTATAATTGAAAAAGTTAATTTACAAATGCCTTGTATAACAGCTCAAAAGCTGATGTTGACAGTCAGAATGTTCTGTTACTATGCAAAAGGGCATTTTGAGACATTTTTGTTAGTGCAAAAAAATGTTGTTTGAAGTTCCTAATAAATATAAGAATAAATGGTACTTTTCCAGTCCATTTGGGTTTTGTACAATTTAATACTAAGTACAAGGACAAGCACAGAAGTCTGTTATATAAAATCAGATATGCTATCAGCACAAACATTCTATCTTGCTGAATCCAAAGCATTTAATAAAGAAAACTCAGATTTTCAGAAATATTCCACTCTGGTCTAAATCTTTTTCCCTGGAAGCCAACGTTAACATTTTTACAGTTAGGCTGCAGTGGGCTAGGGCAATACATACTGTTTCTGAAGTAGGAACAAAAATTTTGCTGACTGTTGGAACACTCAATGTTTTTATATTGCCAAGTCTGGCAATAAGCACTAATAACTGATGAATATAAAAGCCATTTTAAAATAGCCTTTAACTGGGGACAAATCAAGACAATGGAATATAACTCTTAACAGTGGCACAGAATGCTGAAACGAGTGCCTTGGTTTCATTTTCAAATCTGTGACACATATTTTAGTGACAATAAATCACCATGTCCTTCAGCAGACCTGACATGTGCTGGGCTTGACTGAGCCAATTCTACAACATTTCCTAGCCAAAAGCAACAAGGAGATGTGTATGAGGGCCAGATCTGAATCAAACTGAAACCACTGAGTCTTTTTACTTATTGCAATGGAATTTTGTATAACTGTCCAAACGAACAGGCTTTGGCTATATTAATATCACTTGGGATGCCCAAATATCTTCAAATAATTTAACTCCAAATTCAGAGTTCATATAGCTCCACCCAGGCTACTCATCCATCACACTGTCTCTTATTATGGCACAACGTATCTCCAGATATCTCTCCAAAAAGCAGTATTGCATAGTACAGAGATATGCAAAATAAAGTTTTCAGTAGAACAGGCTTACTTTAGGACACTGGTAGCATTATGATGCCGTTGAACAAAATCCTTCTTGCGCATGGCATCCAAAAGGGTAGAAATATCATCCTGCAGGCTCTGAGATGTAGCATTTGACAGCGGGAGATCCAGGCCCAGTGTTTCATTTAGTGACATAGCAACTTCAGCAAGTACTAAGTAGGAGAGTAAACAATTTAGTCACATCACATCGTTAAAAAAAAAAGTATACGGGAACCCCCGTGCAAACTGAAGTACTTTCAATGTAAATAGTTTAAGAGTTGCAAAGGAAATACCCTTCTAAATTCCGTAAAGAAGTGGAAATATCTTAAAAGCACGGTACCTTTGATGGTTGTATGTACTGTGTCAATAAATCCCGCCAGTTCTCGACTTTTATTCCTGGTTTCCTGAGTCATTCTGTTAAGCTGCCAAGCTTTTTTCAAAAATCTAGACAACTAAAATATAACCAGAGATAATTTTTGAAAGTTCTCCTAAAACACTGTTTAACTCATGACATCTGTCGATGGTTTTTACACTGTTTTCCCAATATTGAGAATACTTTGCGAGAGGAAACAATGTTTTTTGATGAGGTAGACCTAGCTGATTCCTAAATCTCTGATGCTTCCACGCTTGCAGGTGCCTTTATTATATTGAAAGTTCCCACATCTGATACCAATGAAGAATTGTGTTGTCAATTATTTTCATAATCAATAAGATTGTATCTACCAAAGGTATTTCTTTACCAAAGTAAGCAATACCAATGTTGTCTGCTTTTCAGGTGGATTTTCAACAGACTTATTTCTGCTGAGATCAAAGACATTTTAGTGAATATTGAGCTGTGACATATCTGAATAAGCTCCACATGTTAATACCAGTGAGAAGAAAGTATCTCCTTTTCTCCAGTTTTAGCGTGTTAAATGATCACAGTACAAAAAGCTCCTGAACTTCAACAGAAACCAGCTAAATCTTCTGTACAATAATATAATGAAATACTATAGTTTGCAGAAGAATTCCACAGACCAATTCACTCCCCTCCTCTGAAAGACTACAGAATAGACTGAAGTCTGTCATTGAACTCAACTGAATGGGTTTAAAATAATTTCTAAATAGCTCTCTGTCATTTATGTACTGCTATGAAATCTGAAATCTCAAAGGATTTCTCCAGAAAGACTACAAATAAAGAAGCTACCACCTACCTTTTCATGCAGCTGATCAATTCCTCCTGATAAACTCAGAAAACTTTCTTTTGCTGTAGCTAATGAGTAAGTTGGATCTTCTCTAGGAACTATAGACCCCTGTAAGAAACAAGAAGCAACAACACACTGTAATTTAAGGACTTTGTTGTGTGTCCAGAAAAGTTAGAGGAAGAAATTAACTATGCACACTATTTAGATTATTTGTGGTTTAAATGACTGATTTGCAAAACACCTAAGATGACATAAAGTAATTACATATATACAGTTCATGCAACCAAGTCTGTCATTTCTTTAAATAAGAAAACAGGTATCCAGACATATCGCGCTTTCAATCGAGTAATAAGAAAGAAGCATAATTTCTGCTTTCCTGATTCTCCATTTCACCACAGTCTGAGCTGCCTAAATAAGCTATTTTGAGAAGTTCCAAGGTCCACCAAATTAACTGCTTCCATCCAGTCCCACAGCTGCTACTGTGTTGGCAGCTGGTCTCCTCAAAACAGCTTCATCTGGGGTATATCTGTGAGGATGATCTTGGAGACCTCTATATTTCCATGTCAAAATCCAGTGCATGGCACTCAGGAGTTCAAGATTTTAGCCCTCCAGATGCATTAAGTTAACATGAGCAGCCTTGCGGATCCTCTCACCAACAGGAGAGAATAATACGCTGTAGTTGGCTTCAAGGTCACTTCAAGACTGTTCTATAGGGCAATGAATAGGCCGTTGTACCCAAGTGTATCGTATTTGATACAGTCAAGGCCTGCAACAGAATACCACTTCTCTAAAGATGCAAAGAAACTTAAGGTATCTCTTACAAAGAGACCAAGTCTGGGAAAGTTTATTTTTAGATTTCAGATGTTTCAGAGCCAACCATTGTAAATACCGCAATAACTTTTTAAAGTAATATACAGGATTATCCAACAGCCTTGTGTCAAATGGAATTTTCAAAGTCTTTTCCTCAGGATGAGGAAAGAACAAGTGAAAGGGAAACAGAAGCTGACACTCTTGAGCCTCCTGGGATAAAGCACAGCTAAGTTCCTTTAAAAACCAGTTCAAAAACTCAAAATGGGACAGTAAATATGTCTAGGTATGTCAGGAGGAGTAAAGTAGAAGGCTTTAACTAGAAAAGCAGAACTACTGAAGTCCTCAGACGAACCAGACATACAGAAGCAACGAGAAGTAGATGATGCAATTTGGTAACTTTCTCATTATTGGAAGACCCACACCTAATGCATAGAAAAAGAGGAAAATACTAGAGTTCCTGAGCGACCAGCATGAGGCAAAGATGCAACACAGTGCAGGGAACAGCCCTTCAGGGAAGATATGTTCACACAAATAAACTTGGGGATTTTTTGGCTTCTCACTGCAGAAGCCAAAAGGTAAGGTAATCTTTGATTAGCCAGAAAGAGGGGAATACCTGTTCCCAAACAGAAAAATTACAAGGCTACTAACTTACCCTCAAGATTAAGTTGTATAAAGAACACTGTGGCCTTACATAAACAGAACTGACACCATAGTCAACAAGTGGTTTTCTATCAATTTTAGCATTCCACTTTCAAGAGAGTGACAGCCAGCCTTGAATTTGATTTTAATATTTTAAAAACGTATGTACTAAAGGAGAAACTTAAACAAGATTTGACTTTGTTTTATAATTAAAGTGCTAAATAAAAGCTACATATTGAATAATGTTTATAGTCCCAGAAGATGATGCTCCTATACAAACACAAAACAATTACAGAAAGCAAGTCAATTGTATCCTCAAAGTATTACAATAATTCAGTATGTTTACGTCTTACGACATAAAGGAAGGGAAGCATAACTGAAGCTTTATAACTAAAATGTTACCAACTAAAAATAAAGGATAAGAGTATCTCTGCTGAAGCATAAACATGTAATTTAATCAAGTTTGCCTTCAAATATTGTAATTATTAACATTTTGAAGTACACTGATTGGAATTCAGTCTGTCTTACATCTAAAAGAGAAGAAATTTTAACAAATCCAGCAGCAAAAGACGGCTCACATTATTTTGATTTTGTTGTGATATGGTGGAGTACAAAGAGGATAGCTTTGCTTCTGTCTTGGAGCTTTTCTTGCTTGATTTATTGCTGAGCATACTCTTATCAATAAATGAGCATATTTTAGTGATCATGCAGTAGGGAGGATTCTGTTTATCTTTGGCTTTGTGCAGATACCACATGAACTTAATCTTCAGCAACAGTAAATGACCCCCTAGAACCAGAAAATGTGGTACTTCATGCTTTGTTTAAGGGGGAGAGGAGCTGGAAGGAAAGTTTGCCACAAGCAGCCTGAAAGTGTCCAACACTGAAGCATTCTACCTGGCTTTTGTGTCCTGAGACAGAGGACAGAGTAAGGACTGCCACACAACCAAAAGGAAAGCAAACTGCTACATCCCAGACACCCTAGCTAAAAGAGAAGCAGCATGCCAGACCCCTTCCTCCCAATGACTCTAGGGGAAACAACCTCGAGAGGTTTGCCTTGGCAGCTTTTTAGCAAAGGGACCAAAAAGGGAAAAGAACCTGATGTTTCTATTTCACTGCTGAAAATTATTCCCCTTGCTTTCAGTCTTAGGGATGCACAAAATCCATGTGAAGCACGTAATAACAGTGCTGATTGAAAAATATATCCATTCATTTATTTAAATGCTTAATACAACAAATGAAAAGAAAAGTAATACAGGCAGCTAAATAACTTAAGGTATAGTTCTATAGCAAATGTAATGGTCTTAATCCAGTATCACTTACACATACACACATTTAACCCATGAAACTTCAGGAGGGCTTCTGTTAAATTACTGGCACACGAGTGGCTGCAAGTTTTGCTTTAAAGGTGTACTAAGGTTTTCTACTATTTTTTCGTTTTACCTTCAGATGTTTTGTTGCATTCTCCAACTCAGACAATATCCCATAGGGCACACGGGCAACACCAGTGAGGTTCATTGAAAGTATGGCCTCGTTGAGATTATCCAAACTGTTTAACAAAACTCCTGTGCAGTTGTCATCACAAGCTAAACAAATCATTTTAAGAGGAGGAAGCATTATTAGTATTAAAAAGAAGACACCAAATACTAAAATTTATTTTTATTTACACAGTATGTGACTTCAGCTTTTGAGTTACGAGTGATTAAGCATAGTAATTTTGAGTATACAGATTGGTAGTATTGCCCTCCCCATTCTGCCCCAAGAGAGGACCTATTCCAAACATACTCTCCTTAGGTTAGTACACATTCGAGCCTTATTGATCCTGCTGGCTATAGTGCTGCTTGCTGTATTATAGGCTTATGGAGTCTGTTTAGCTATATTGCTATAAATCCAGGAAGAGTGAAGCCACTGATACTCACCCAAATAGGTCAGGAAGACAGAAAATTCAAGCCTGTAGTGGTGTAATTCCATTTATTACTTGGGCTTCTTTTTACTTATACCAAGCAAAATCTGAGTCCTAAATCCCAATTCATTGTAAAAGAAGATTACTGTAGTTGCTGTGTCTTTCTGCTATCCACCTTCTCATAAGGAATTACTTGATTAATTATTGGTGGAATGTGACCCACTATTGGTGGAGAATGCCTACATTCCGGGATAACTCCAAAAGTATTATTACATCAACCTCACATCCAAAGTGTTAATGACATCACAATTCTGCATTTTCAGATAAAGGTATGCTCCAGACAGCAAAAAAGTATTAAAATTATCTTTCCTTAAACATGTCTGCAACACTAAATAAGTAATTTTAAGGATTAACTGTTTGGCTGATGTTATGATCTCTACTGTAGCTTCATCTGTGCTCACAGAATGGTTGAGGTTGGAAAGGAGGAAAGGACCTCTGGAGATTATCTAGTCCAACCTCCCCTGTTTTATAGAAATATTACATTATTAAGATGTCTTTCCTTTCATAGAAAGAATAAGGCTTGATAACATACAAACATTCAAGGAATAATCGTGCGCACACAAATATCACTGGAATAGACCAAAGCCCATTGGGAATGTAATAAATTTAAAAATCACCTACAAATACATTCGTCTTCCATAAGAAGATGCCTCGGTTCACACTCCCCACAGAGCTGTCCTGTCACGCCTTGCTTACAGAGGCACTGGCCAGTTGCACGATCACAATTAACATGAACAGAGCCGCTTGGATTGCACCGACATGGATGGCAGCTGCCACCGGGAAGCTGAGGGTCACCATAATAGCCAAGGGAGCACCTACACAGGAAGGAATGGCACACTGAACATCAGGGGATATTAATTATGAAATTAGATGTTATATTTATCTTTGAGAATCACTGACAGGTTTTTAGTCAATGGCTTCTTAACAGTAACTAACAAATCACCCTAAGTCCTTGAGCACTCACTCATATATTTATTCTATTCCAAAATATGGCTCATATTAATCAAGCCATCCTTAGGCGTTGGGGATAAATGGCGCATCACGTGTAACCCACCTTTCACAGTACTGTCCTTCATACCCTGGGAGACAGGCATCACAGAGGTAATCCTGAGCACCTTTCAGGACACAAGTGGGACTAAAACTGGAGGAAAGAAAAACAAGTAACTGCCAGCACATAAATGGAAGACCATACAAAGACAGAGAACACCTTCAGCCACAGGTTAAATATCGTGACCAACCTGTTCAATCTGATGCAGTGCTCTAGAATTTGCACTTTAAATTATTTGTTTCTTAGAAAGTTTGCTTCTACAACAGAACTCCATTACTGTATAACATGCTGAAGTACCTTATGGCCTTCCTTTTAAAAGATAAGACAATGAAGAATGGTTGCTGCATGATACAGCTACAGTATATATATGAGACTTGCATGAGAACATCAGAGTTGCTAAACTCTTATTCTGATTCAATTATTCTAAAGCAAATAGCAAATATGCTTTTCAAGCTTCTGGAGAAAAAACAGCTTGCACAGCATTTTGATTTTCAAAATATGAAGTTAACTGTTCCTCTACCAAACAAACAGATGTCTCAATTTCAAACAAAAGAGTTCTTGTTCTTCCCCTAGGACTGATCTCATGAAAAGTCCCTGCATTGACTGGAGGTGGCCTGAATCTTTGTAAATACAAAAGCATTATTTTTCGAATGAAGAAAGAGACCCACATTTGAAATTAAATCATGCCAGAGCAACTAACTCCATTATCTATAAAACATTCTATATGGCTCATCTACTCCTAGAGAAAAAATTATCAGTTAACCTTTTTATTTTAAAACCTCATGGAGTTACCACTACCTGTGAACAACTCAGAATGTGAGCTACATTTACGAAAATAGATAAATTTCAAATGTCTAAAAATTAAGGATATGTAATGATAACTAGCTCCTGTTGTCATAGCATGGGTGAAGTAGGAGGTGGGACATACAGCACAAGAAATTCAGAATGCTAATATGTACGTTGCATTTAGTAAGTTCTGATTACCTAACAGGGTTGGCTCTGGGACAGGCACAAAGAGAGCAGTCGTTGACAGATCCAATTACTTTCCCAAAGTAGCCTCGGGCACAAGCATTGCAGTAATCACCAACTGTGTTATCTCTGCAGTTCTGATACACAAAAAGGAATTCAGACAGTTTAAAACAACAACAAACAAGAGGAACTTTATCTTCCCCCCAATCAATAAACGTATACAGTTTCCAACAATCATCTCTAAATGTCACTACCCATTGGTCAGCATTCTCTGAGTGCAGGAACCTTTTATGCAAAAATAAGCAGAATGCCAGCATATTTTTTTCTTATGTGAATGCCCCTCAGGCAGGCTGCCCTAATTTTTGTTCTAAATTTCCATTAGTTTCCATATTTCTACTTCTATTAATATAATTCAGGCCAGGGGATCACAGCACAAAGCAAAAAATCCTCAAGAAAAAAAGCAGTAACTGATGAAAAAATTAACCAGGATCAGGACAGCTGAATGAAAAATATAGGTTTCAATATTTCAGCAAATGCATTTGAATGCTATAAGCCAATGACCATACACAGATACTATATTTAATTTTTCAACAGTACTGATCAACAGCCAGTGATATTAATATTAAAACACTAAATTGGTATTATAAACTTAATTTGATTAGTCCCCTAAGTGAATAAAATTCAGTTTCTCCTTTTTTCCCTTTTTTCTTTTTTCCTTTTTTGATTCATATTCTAGAGAGTGCATATTTTAGAGGTTAGTTGAAGACAGTAAGCAGTAGCAATACAGCCTCCTATTATATGGGAGCAGAAGTCAGAAGTGAAAACTATCTCTTTTGCCTACACTACTCAGCTGGAAATGTTTAGTAATCTTAACGTGTGCGTGATTTGTCTCCCCTGCAACGAGAAGCAGAGAGGAAGAATGACCAATATTCACTAGAAAGATCTATAAGTTTTGGCCTTGTAGATATGAGAACCATAGTTCTTCTTCATGAGATATATACTTACGAGCAAACCTAAAAACGAAGAAGGACTAAAGAAGCTCACTTAAAAAATTATATTCAATAATTAATTCAGCAGAAGTTGACTTTGAACTAAGCAACTCACAATTGGAAAAACAAAGAAACTGAAAAAAAGCTTCAGGAAAGAACACTGAGCCATACCAGAGAACAGTATGTGTTAACAGAATGTGCCTTATTTGGCTAGCTGAGAATTTGCTGTCTACAGAGCTATCAGTCCACAAGAGAGAGGCAATGTGTTAGTCAGATGTGGCCCCTCTTCGCAACCTTTGGGATAAAATGAGACAAGTAAGCAAATTAACTTAGATGAGGCATATCTTTATACTACTTTAGTCTCCGGGAGTTAAAAAAGCCTCACTTAAAACTGCCCAGAAGATTCTCTTCCTGAAAGACAAAGAACTTGACTTTGACCTAGTCTGTGGCGTGGTACGGTTTACTAATTCCTTTACTTTTTTGTGCGTGTGACTAAGCAGACCTTGGCCAGACCAGTGAGAGAAGCCCAAAAAGTCTCACAGGAAAACAGATAAAGTTATTTTTAAAGTAAAATTAAAACTAAAATAATTAATGATTTGGAAAATGTTAGTTCCCAAAAAGCTTGATAATATTACTGAACGGACCCTAACAGAAATACTACTCAGATTATCCATTTCTCAGAGTTGTGGGGAGAATTATATCTTATCCAAATAGTACAGCCATATACTTCTCCCAGAAACTCCTTCCATAGGTTACTGTCGTTGTATGATTAGGTGAAACCAACAGAAAAATGTATAAATTGTACATACCAAGCACTTTCCAGTTTCAGGATCACAGGTTTCACTGTGGTTGTTGCACTGACATGGCACACAAGGTGCGATCAAAGCGTGAGGCTCTTTTACACTGAGTTCTGTATGCTTTCCCCTGTAGTACCCAGGAGCACAGCTCTATTTGTAAGGGGAGTAAAATAAAAAGATATATGATCCAGTTACAAACAATTCCAAAAGCCATTTAAGTAACTTTTTTTATTATCTCACTATGAGACACACAAAATGATGCAAGGACTTTGTACCTGACAGGACAATCCAGCATAGCCAGTAGGACATCTACATTGCTCTACAAGATGAGCTCGAGCTCTGCCTAGATGCATTTCTTCAGACTTCACTGCAATTTCCATTGAGATATTTGCAATTCTACAAGATATATGCAGAAGAAAGCATGAGTATCTAGAGAAGTCCTAGCACCAAAACTGAGATCCAAACACGTTTACCCTTCAAGGTCAGGGCTCCCATGCATAAGCTCCCATGATTCCTTTTTCCCCATGCAAATATGCAAACACCCCAATAAAATCTGAAGAGTCTTTACATATTTATTCACAAACAAATCAGAAGTACTTCAAAGTAATATAGGTTGATCCCATTGGTCTGCAAAACTTAACAAACACACCATAGAAGAGCATGTATTTCTGCTTCAGAAACACTAGACAGGAATAGATCTGTTTTATCCCACAAATTTTCAGACAGAACTAACGAAAATATGGATGAGGGCCTGTGAAACAAAAACAGTCCAAGTCTCTGGAAGTGGAACCATACTTCTTCACATCTGCAAAGATGTAAAAATATTGGGTTTTCATTGGATTCTTCTCTGCTTGTCTTGTTAGTTTCTGAACTGACAGATGCAATGACCATATCCCATCTCCTCCCTCTCATTAATAACCTAGTTCTGTTCAAAATGGCAGTAAAAGGCTAACACTCTAAGGTGGGAATACTTTACTGCCACTGCCATTAACAAGTGGTTTATTGTCACTGGGCATAAAGCTACAGGAGATACCTCGATTGGTACAAACCCAAGAACTCAGGGGATCGTGTGCTTCAATTGAAAAAACAACCAACAAAAAATCAATACCCATAAAAATAAAATGTGAAAGAAATAATTTAGATATCATCTAATTATATCACCCATCCTGCAGAACACTGCACCAGACTGTAAGTCTCTGTGCTTCCTTCGGGGCTTTTCTACCAAAGTAAGCAGGAGACACAATTAGTGTTTCACAGAAAGAATTAAAGATGGATTCCACTGCCATTATAGGTCATAAACGTTTTCTTATCAGAGGAAGAACAGAAGTCATAAATAGGAAATTGGAACTTTCTCTAATTTGAGTTAAATCTTTACTGAATAGCTCAGTTGGGACTATTTCTATGTTAAATTACAATAAATGCAATCAGAGATTGCTTTACCTGCTTTGCTGTAACCCTTGGCCATAAGCTGCCTTGATAAGGATGTATTCAACGTTGCTTAGCACAGACATGAAGTCAGAACGTAAGACAGGCTCGTCAGACACTGAGTTAAAATACTTCCAAGAATCCTAGGGAAATATAACACGTATTATTAAAATCATGAGTGTTCAAGCTCACATGAAGGTAGCATTCTGTTCCTCCTTATGCGTTCTTTTTGAAATGCAGTCATGGTGATTTTCTAAACTCTAGGTCCCAGAAAATCCAAAACCTTGCTCCACATTAGAACAAGAGATGGTTCTATATCCTTTCTCCTGTCCTTCCCTTCCCTGCACTCAACTTCCATGACCAGTTTCTACAGGAAAGCAGTCAAGGCCTGAATGGCACAGTTTCTTCTGGCTAGATCTGGTGAACCCAGACAGGCAACAGATCAGGACTTCACAACACTCATTTTATGTACAGTTAGAAACTGTGGCCTCCCTTCTGTCAAGAAGGGAGACTAGACCTGACCTCAGCCCCAGTCAGCAGAGAGTCCCAGAGACCAGAGATCATTGTTATCTCCTCTGAAATTATCCAGTGGGCACTACTGCAACCTACTGCTCCTGCTAGGCTAAAATTCATGCCCCATATGATGCTCCTGGGCTGTGAACGTTAACATGCAGGCTACAAAATTATGAGACTGCCTGAGAATGACAATACCTGTCTGCCTGCCATTTATCACTGAATTCTGAGTCTGTGTTTGAAAAGCTCGCCACAGCAACACGTTCAGCACTTCCAGAAGTGAAAACAATGTCAAAATGTTATTTGCTCCTATAGCACAATATTCCCAGCCATTTTCCCCTCAAATACCTGCACCTTAAGCCAAGTGCTCTCAGCCTATTTGAAATCAGATATGCATTTTTCTAAGTGTTTTATTAAATAGATAGAGCTTTTCTGTAAAAGCTCATAAAAGAAAAGAAATATTTCCACATCAATGTTTTGGCTTACCTCCTTCATTTCTACTTCCTTGTCAGTTCTTAGTCCGTTTTCTGGAGGAGGGATGTCTACGTAGATGACCAACTTGCTGGTGTGACCTCCTTTCAATAGAATCTGTGGCTCAAAATTTGAGGTTCCAAAGCCATCCAAAGCATAAAAAGCAACACTGTATCTCAGCTTCCCTCCATAAGCCATGAGCTGTTTTGATAAAAAACCATGACTTTTATTTATTCCAAGGTTAGGGCTACTAGCTGAAAATATTTTAACATCATCAGAAGACTTGAAAACAACTGCCAGCTCTTTGAAGAATTGGCAATAAAACATGAAAATTGACTTGAACTCAGCAGTTTTTGCACCAAGGTTAAATGCATATTTCTAAAAAGCATCTCAGTTTCTTCTTTTAGGCCCTTTCAAGGTGTGCACTCAATTTTCATTTCATTCCTAAGCAACAGAGATTCTGTGATCCATATAGTGAATCCAGCACCAAGGTTGAAAATTCTTTCAGGTTTCTAAAATAAAATTGAATACATCACTCTTTCCCACCCTATACAATCTCTGAAGAGTAACATGATAATTAAATATGGGTGTTAACAATTTACAGGGTCAAGAAAAATCTCATTAGGAAAGGGTAATGTAAATATATTGTTTGTGCTTGCTATAAATAAGTTACGCCACTGAATGTTTATACTATTATGACCTACAAGAACAGAACTAAGGCAGAAAAATGTTACCTATGTTACCTAGATAACATGTTATCTATGTTACCAAGATAAAGTGGCTATTATACAATAAAGAAGTGACTATTAGACAATAAAGAAATTATCTACAAGGCATTCTAATTATTTAATGATTTACCTGGTCTCCCTGAAACTGCTCTGGTAACCTCCAATAAAACGTTTCTGTATTTAAGTATTTTCTGACTATGGCAGCATCCAGCAAAACATCAGGAAATTGTGAAAACACTCCTTCCACTGTTCCAGTTAGGTTACTTTGAGCTACTACATGCAAAATGGACTGATCTGGAGTTAAGGTTATCTGCAACACAAAGAGCAAAAGATTCACTGAACAAAAATACCCTATCTCAGTGTAATATACTATTAACAGTTTTAGCTGCTTTGAGATAGTCAAAAAGTCCATATCAGAGTAATAAATGCCCAAATCAAAAATTTGGGCAAGATATTTAAATATTATCTTTTTTTAAAATCAACAAGTGAAACACAAGGTTTTGGAAATAAGACTATGACCACTTACCTTGCCTTTTTTTCTTTTGTTCAGCCATACACTACTGTCTCTGTAAGCTACCTAACTACATTCAGCCTGATTCATGAAATGTATGTAATCTTAGGAACATCAGCGTGATACCTAACATGAGGATAACACCAAACTCTGTCTGTATATTTATGTCACTCTACTTACAGGAATTCTCACATGATCTTCTAGTTCAGAACAAAACGTGGACATCCCAAAACAGAAGCACGGAGTACAACCTAGTGCATTGTTAGCAGACAGAGCAAAAGTTCCAGGTTTACACTCACTGCATTGTAGACCAAATACATTTTCCTGGAGGAAATAAAATAAAATAAAAAACAAAAACAAAATAAAACATAACAGCACAGTCATCTTACTTTGCTAGCTGAATGAAAGATGGTTCTTTTCTGGAAGAAAAACTAGTTGCTATGTAAACTACATAATAGGAATTTAATTATTGTATCTATTCTGTTTTCCTATCCATTCAAGACAGAAAAATCTTTCGCCCCGTCTCCTCCCCAAGTCAGGAAAATGGGCTCTCAAATACAAAGAAACTACTCAGTATGAGTAGGAATATGGAGACCTATTCCCAACTGTCTGTTTTTGCACTCAATTCCCAAGTGGTAAGTCCAACTTGAAGAAACACACAAAATTACAGTCAGTGCCCACTGGCAACTTTAATCAGAAGATTGGAGAGAGACCTATGAAGGCATACATCTGTTTCCTTGAAGTAAATTCTTTTCTATCACTATGTCTTTCAAGGACAGATTTCAGAAACATCTATACTATTAAATGTCTGTATTTAATGTTTCAGTTTTTATATAAGAATGTCAGTTCAGACCAGTATTAACAATATACGTGAGTCACTCTTAAGCACTGACTTTGCTTATAGCATAGGAAATAAATGTGAACTTGCAACATAACCACATTTTTAAAAATCCTGAAATTCTCCATTTTGTATTTTCTTCCTGTCATTATCATTTGGGTTTTCAAAAGAGCAGGCTGTATCATCTGAATCTATGTGCTGTTCCCAAACCTAATAAAACCATGTGTGTATGAGTAGAAAAAACTTCTCTGTATTTCATTTCTTCCATTTGTGTAATGAGGACAAGCATATAATAGCCTTTTCACTGGAGTTTTCTAACATTTAATTAGTTTTTCAAAACGCTTTCACATCTAGGATGGAAGAAGCTGTAGAAGTGCTGTCTATCTATCTCTACATAGAGAATGAAATAATTCATTGCCAAAACTGCATGTAGGGAATTTATGTTTTTAAGTTAAGAAAAAAAACAACCTTGTTTATCAGAGACTGTCTTCTCAGAAATGTCAAGATTCTATCACTTAATGTGACCTGCACTCGGAAGTGCAACTCTTGCAGCAAAGTATTCCTAGACTCTATGATGCTATTGTTTTCCCTGGCTTGAGGTAGAAACATTTCCTTTGTATTACTCATTGCATCAGAATACTTTTAAATTAAATGCAACCGTAGAAAAAAGCAAGTGGGAGAAATAAAGCATGTAAAAATTGTACCATTAAAATGGTTCACACAGCATTGTTGTTGGTATCAAAGGCATTTACATCATACAGTGAAATATAGTGACACTGAAGTCACTAGCACCGTTCTCATATATTTAAGAAAATTTACAAAACTTTTGTCTAAGAACTCATGGCCAGTGCTTTGCCCTATTCAAAAGGAGGCAGACGGAAATCTAGGAGTGAAAGAAAAAGCAAGACAAATGCATCCTCATTCATTTCTACCTTGCGATACTAATACACGAAATAGAGGACTCTGAACATACTACAAGAATGATGTGGTTACAGAAATTCACTTAATACAGAATAAACACATGGATCTTACATTAAGCAAACGTAATCTATTTGAATTTAGGACTGCAGTGAAAGCATAGTCATGAAATATGCCAGTTCTTGTACAAGAGTAGAAAGACATCAGGCATTTTTCCATCAGATGTACAGTGGCTGTTTTGTAAACTTAGCAACAATTCAGCATTAGTCAGATAGAAATTAAGATTTTTTGATTAGTCATACAATGGGTCTTGATCCTGACTTCTTGACACAAATCCACATCAAATTCCATTAATTCTGTCTAAAAGAGAACTACAGTACTGTGCCACAATAATTTTACAACCACAAACTGGAAATAAAATTACCTAGCTACGTAAAACAAAACAAAGAGAGGTAGGAGAGACAAGCTGTCTAGTATCGTCACAGGATTTTCTGAGAACAGAAATAACATCGACATGTTGGTAATATTGGTATCTCTTCTGCCTACAGCTGCTTTGTGTCTGTCCGAAGTGGGGAACCTCATTTGGTAGTTTTTAACACAACTGACCAATAATAAGATCTGTTTAGTGCTGGCACAGAAAATCCTTTAGGGGTGATTTAGGTGTACTCAGAAACGTCTCAAAGCAGGGATGTAGATTGCCTTTTGAAGTCCTTTCAGCCCTATACCTTACATGTCATTTATGTAATAAATGACTAGAAAAACCAAATGCTGTCCCATAAGTGTCTGAATACCTTGCAGGTGCAGATGCCAGTTTCTTCTTCACAACCACAAAGTCCTTCAGTGTCATCACACATCTCCGCTTTGGTTCCACTCAAGTCACAGTCACAGGCAATGCAGTCTGGGTAGTCCCTGTAGCCTAATGCACACCTGGAACAGTCTTGTCCTCCAAATTCAGCTTTGCACTGGCATTGACCCGTCAATACATCACACTGGAGATTGACTGAACCAGTGTCGCTACAGTTGCAAGCCTTTGATGAAAAGAAGAAATGTTTATAAATAGCAGATCTTTAAAAAGAATTTTGTTACAACAGAAACAGCACAGTAAATTTAAAGTGACCCTTAAAACTCAATGTTTGTCAACAACTACTGTACAGTAATAAAAGGGAGGAACTTCCACATAGAAATGTGGTCGTTTGGTTAGTATTTGAACAAAGAACTGTATTTCCAGTAAGCAGTGGATGGCAAAAAGTAAGAAGCTCTGTTTATTCCCAGATCCGAGTTGCGAATCAAAGAACATGAAGGAACCTGTCCCAGAAAAAAAAATCCAAGAAACTTTATTTAAGGCACTATGTATTGAGTGCAGCAAGTAAACTAAAATAATGTTACATAAATGTTGAAGGAAAGAAACTCTTAAGTACAATAATTTTATAAATACGATAGGAAGAAAAATCTTAATGCTGACATACCTTTACGATTTCAAGAAGCATTAATAAGGCCTACATCTTGCTCGAGTTTCATTTACTATTTGATGAGTAACTAAGAAACTCATAGCATCCAAAGGTGGGAAGCTCAGTATCAAAGAAATACTGTTCCCTGGCAGAGTTCATCCTTCTTTGTGCAACCAGGAATACAAAATTGTTATTACAAATATGCAAAGTGGATGTACTTAATTTGTTATTCTTTTTTGAAGCAGATCTAATCTTTAGTCTTAATTTCATCTCTGTGGTTACTTAATGAGTCCAATTTTGCTCTCTGGTTATTTTTAACAGTGCAGGCAAAAAGTACATTCCATCTATGATCACCCAACTTTGAGCATCTTCCCTGAGTCTTCTTTCCTTATCATCTCTCTTTGAGATGAAAAGCCTTAACTTGTAAAGCACTCTACACAAAGACCCACATCACTATCTATCCTTTAGCATTCTTCACAAGTTTGCTGCTCACCATTAGCACCCTTTGTATAAAGTAGTTTTTACTCTAGCAGCAAGCACTAGGTACTACACTGCCTAGTCTAATACACTTTATGGTTGAACAAGCTGACAACTTTGACACCCAGATATTATTAAAAGTCTACAGCCCTCAACATTAAAACCTATTTTATGAATTATAATAATAGAAATAATTTACATGTACTTCAATCTCTATCTATATATGATAAAGATAACTAAGGACTTTAAGGTACAATTAACTGTGCTACAGCACACTTGAAAAGGGTTGTAAGCAAAACATGACTACAGCTCTGCTCCATCACTGCACCCAGAAACGGATGCTGAATACCAAGAAAGCTGCAAGAAAAGGAGACAGATGAAGTATCCCACTAATGCACTCTGTGTTGCAAAAACAGAAAAGCTGGGTTTCTGGTAGCATCTCCCCCATTTCATCCCTGTAGAGAGCATGCAAGAACCTTTCCATGGTTTTTCAGTAGACACAGCATGTATCGCAGCCTGCCACAGCTGACTCTTCAGCACAGGGCAGCCTCTATTGGCACTGATACCTGCAGATCACAGTATTGTCTGTTGCATCAAGAAAGTAACTAAAATAACTTAGCATAATTCACGCTAATTACTGTGAAGTTGTAATCAAAAGAAGCGCTAAATAACTTAGCGCAAGTGAGCAGTTCCATATTTAATTAATCTCGATCATTGGCAAGTGCCAAGGTGGAATTACCCTATGAAAGGAACACTTCAAGGGAAATGCACAGGGACCAGCACATTGTATTTGCAGAACATCAGGCAAGAATGACAGTAGCTGGTAGCTGACAAAGCAGTGGTTTAAAAAGCAGCTGCCAAGTAAGTTGCTATAAATCACTAAAATGGTAAACTCTGAAGAGATATTATAGGATTTTTTTATCATCCTTACTCTAAAAAATTAAAGACACGGAAAAAAACCAATTTGGCTGATACTTGTACTTGTCAAGTACTTACTGTGTATAATGACAGACCTTGTCAAGTTGATTATATTTGTGGTTTCTCCATTGAAATTACCCATTATATTCATGTAATTCTGAGGCTTTTAAAATCTCAACATTTATAAAATAAAGATTGGCCCAACGCCACATCTGTCAGGAATTTACTGCATGAACCTAATTGCGTAAATGGTTGTTACTCCTTGGATCTGCAGGGATTTGGCATTTTTTTACTGCTTAATCATAAATATTAAGCTTAAATAATGGCAGTTACCATTTTTCCATTCATGAAATAGTAACTACCTTATACCATTTTAATTTTAAATATTCAGAAAAAAAGCATGCAGTGACTTTTACAATACGCTAGATTTTGTTGTTCTTGAAACCATAATATCATCACTCCTTGATTAACACAAAAACTATGCTCCTTGCTGCCAACTGTTGCTATAAATCTGCTTTAGTATCGCTATTTAAGCAATTAAAAATTAGAATACACACTTCAAAATTTTAATATGATCTATGCAGAATACACACTCTGATCAGTGTTTTCAAAGACAGCTTTCTTAGAAGGTTCCTCAATAAACACTTCACAGTCTGATGATTTTTTTTTTTCATTTGAGCACATTGCACTAACACTTTGAGACAGAGAATAAAGACTGAGGTTCTCAAAACAGGAGTACAATTCTGACATTAGTATAAGGCAAATTGCTTTTAACAGCCATGGCTCTTTGGCTAGCCCGTCATACCTTGCACCCAAGTTTAGGAGACAGTCCCCAGTGATTTTCTTCACAGAGTTCACATTTTGGTCCCCAAGTGTGAGGGGGACAAATGCATTGGCCAGAATCAGCATTACAGTTGTTCTGAGTATGGGCACAGTCACAGGCTGCAAGAGAAATAGGACTAAATGATTAACTTTATCCTTGCTTTAGCTACAGAGAAGAAACTCCAAGACCACCGATAGTGCCACTTTTCTTAATTATGCAATACAGTTTATCCACTCCACTAGGAACTCCTTGCCATCCCTAATCACTGAGAAACAAATTATGACCACAGTGACATTTCATCTTTTCATTGAAAGCCCGTTATTGCTTCTTGACATAGCCTGTTTGGTGGTGTAAAAAGCACTGCTGCATTTCCACAGGGGAATCAACAAAGCCAAATAAAATTATTGTGGAGAAGCGTAAATTTGCAGGAAAAAAAAAATCTGTTATAGAGGATACAAAACTCATCAGGAGATACGATAATGTTCTCAAGCAGGTGAAAGGATTAATCTCAGGAATTAGTACTTTTCAAGAATTGCTTAATGAATAATAGGGATGGATAACTATTTTTACAATAACTAACTGCTGCAGAAAGCACTTGTCTATTTAAGAAATGCAATACTATTCTTGCTAAGAAGCAGAAGTTCAGAAAAGTGGTTTTATTAACTGTTTTAATAACATTTACAAAATTTTCAAGACTGAAATAGTTAAAGGCACCTAAGGGATCTTCTATTGTTAGAAATGACACAGTATATATGTTCCAAACCATAATCCTATCGCATATTATCACTGCAGATTCCATACTAGTATACAATTTGAGGCATGAAAAAAATGTTTGTCAGGTTGAAGAAAAGATAGGCATTCCTTTAGCTATACTGTGTTGAAAAAGGCATCTTATAAACACCACAAATTATGAATTTTGATGGCATGTTCTCCATTTGGATTAACATTTGCCTCTGTACCATGACTAAAAATTGTGCATACCCAAGCGATGATAAGAAAATAGTCAATGACATCTTATCCAAGTATAAAATATATTTTTTAAGAATTAAATGAAAAAATAAGGTAAAAAACTGTAATAGTAGTTGTTCTGAACTTTTACAACTGCAGAAAAAAAGAAGTTTCTATTCTCTCTGAAGAACTAAAGAGTTTTGTAAAAAGAGACAAAGGAGCTATTGAGGATGTAATATTTCTTTCATGCAACCTTTATGAGTTGTTATTTCATAGTCACCACCTTTTACAAGGAACCACACAATAAGCAATCAAAGAAATGTTTTGTTCCCTAGCTTAATCAAAGTATTAGGAGACCATTCTACAGATTTTTCTGTAAAGTCATCAAAACAACTGACCTTTGCCAGAGTTTAACATAAAATACATTGCTGAAAGAAATTCCAGACAAACCGTGAAAGGATCATGGATTAGAGCTTACGTGTGCAGCCACCATTCTGGAACGCATGAAAACCATGAGCACAACGATCACACTTTTCTCCAGCCACTCCTGGTACACAGTAACACTGCCCTTGATGATTGCAGTCCTCGGAAACGGAGCCAAATTGACTGCAATTGCAGGGAATGCAGCCAACCCCAGTAAGCAGGCCATAATAACCATTCTGTTGGACAGAAAGTAAATACATTTGAGCTATATTTCATAATTTTTTGAAAACAATACGATGTACACTCTTATTTTCTCTTGTTTACTTTCTCTGTTGTCTGATCTGCATGAATATTGGGCAGCACCACGTGACTGTTGTGGGAGGACTCCCTGCCCTTATCTCTGCTATAGGCAAGTATGCATCTGGGTGAAAAAGTGAACACTGAAACACGCTCCTGGTCCTCTAATCTCATCATTGATACTTTATGTTTTAAAGTTTGAGGTTATTTTAATTTAAAGACTTCCATGACATTAGAGTGGACTGTGCTGATCAGGCACAGATTTCTGTGAATGTGAATGAAAGACCAGAACAGAGCAGGTCAGTGACATCCTGTATATGTGGATTGAAAGGCATTCAGCCGGGCTGGCACAAGGGCAGTAACTGGGCAGATTTCCTGCTCTGGTCTCTGAGGCAGTTCTACACTTAGCAAAGGCTGGAAACCGCTGTTTTGTAACACCAGTGAATATCTACTTGTTCTTATAACAGGCCTGTCTTTTAGCTGAATCCCTTTTTGGTGTTAAGCCATGATGTATTTATTAGCACCAACTACATTCTTCAGATATGCCTACTCAGATCTCATTTTGCAGAACCACAGCACTAAGATCCCTTCAGGTCTGTTACCAGTGTTTGGTTTGTTTTTTCAGTAAGCCTTTTCGACTGCAGGCTGTCAGTCTGCACAGCACTAGCCTGAACTGCCCTATTCAGAAGGGTGCTGAGTCACCTATATAGCTTCATATCTGCAGACGCAGAGCAATTTGCAACTGCAAAAGCCTGTGCAGACAAACCTTTGGTCTCTGCTCCAGCAACAGATCCCCTCTCTCCTGAATACAGCTGCTGCTATTCTTTGTATCTGTTCTAATCAACATCTATAAATAAAGAGGAAGACCAAGACACAAGAAAATGCAGATATTAGGAACAGGCAAATATTTGCTTACCAAGCACTTATCACATTTCTCTCCGATGACATTTGATTTGCACTGACAGAAGCCTGTCTCATGATGACAAGTACTTGAAAGGGAACCATTCACATGGCACTCACAAGCTTACATATAGACAAAAAGAAATCAAATAAAAAAAATTATTAATGTCTACCTATGTGTGCTCATTGTTATACAGAATTCCAAATATGGTATAAAAGTGTATTTCAGCTGTTTATATCCCATATATGTTAATATAGTCCAGTAATACCTGTACTACATATCTGGGCTAAAAGATATAAAAACACCACCTCTGTGAACAGATACATTTGAGAAGTTTGTTTCTCTCAGCCCTACATGTAACATTCAGAAGTAGAAAACATCTACAGCAAGTCACTGAAGGGACAGTATTAAGCAAGCCAATAAGCTGCAGGAATATGAAGTGTCAGACCCCAGCATAATACGTTCTTTCCTCAGGCTAACGCAACCAGTTTTCAACCTGCACTTGCCAACTCACAACTTGGAGATTAACTCTTTCAGCAAAGGTGCATATCTCCCTATCCATTCTGCTACACGCACACCATATTTTTGTGTTCTTTGAGAGTAATAATAGCTTATTACCACGACAGCTTTTCTCAATCACTGCATCACCATAATAACCATCAGCACACTTTTCACAGTGGTGACCTGCTGTGTTCCCCAGACATTTCAGGCATTGTCCTGTGAAGGTATCACAGTGGTCATCTTCTTGTGGGTTTACATTGCCATTGCATTCACAAGGAGCACACGATTGTCCAGGCATGAGTGGATTTCCATAGTAACCATTAGCACACCTGCACCAGAGATTAAAAACTTTATCAGCTGGAATGCAGTCATGTCAAACACTCTCCCCACCCAAGGGAGTATTTCCTATTAAATTTTTATCTAAAGTGTCTCTGTATTACAAGCAATGACAAATGGCAAGGAAATTTTTATTAGGAATGTTCTGTACATGTGGTATGAAGAATTCAAGTCAGGTAGGAAGATGAACAGTTAGCTATGACAATGATATAGATATTTTACCGAAAGCTAGTGTACGTACCTTTCACACTGAGAACCAGTATAGCCTGGAAGACATTTGTCACAGATGATCCCACCTCCTTCACTCAGCTGGCAAGTAGGACTGAAACTATCAACAATATGTATGGCAGTCAGTATCAATACACTAGAATCACAAGACTTCTAAACAGTCAATACCCACCTTTCAAGTCCATGCACCTATCTATAAAACAATGTAATTGCAATTTTTTCTAGATTAACATCAATGTTTGAAACATTACAGAATGTCAAAATAAAGTTATCATTTTCAACATCTCTTCTTGAGGTTTTTTTTTCTTTTAAAGGAAAGGAAGATTTTAAAACTTCCTAAGAACCTGACCCTCTTTCTAGCAAATCTGTCCAATTTCTGTATTGAGCTCCTCTTTTTCACATGCAAGACTTCTGTCCTTTTGTTGTTTTCTCAAACAACAGTGATTTTGCTGCCAAGGATAAGTCAAAGTATTACTTTCACCCTTCATGTACAAACTACACGAGTTGATTTAGCCTGTTTTAGCTTAATCTATACACTGTCTACCTGTAAAAGCAGTGATTCTATGAGATAGGCTCAAATGAAAAGGGCAAAAAAAGTCTTTGTCTCTCTCCGTCAGATTTCACATTTTTTCTTCATCTCACTTTCTGATTTTGCTGAAGATGCAAAAGAAAATCACACATCTTACTTGTTTGCAGCAGAACTCAGAGGACATGCACAGGGCTGGCAGTCCTCAGAAGTTCCTTGGGATGGACTTCCATAGAAGCCAGGCAAGCACTGATCACAGAAAGGTCCTGTCGTGTTGTGTTGACAAGCCTGTGAGACATGGAAAAAATCTTTTCATATTTACTCTTGGTTTTTCAGCCCCTGAGGGATCCCTGCAGATCCCTTATACTGCAGAAGTCTGCATGCAGTATAACATGCAAGGAGACAGCCATGAAGAACAGAGTAGAACTTTGAAAATAAGTGGGGTTTTTTCTGAGTTGTAACAACAAATTCTAATTGCTTCTTTCCTACATTTTAGAATATACTTTACACTATGAAACCAGCCACTTTATTTATATGCAAAGTTAAACATATTTTGCATATTGCACACATTTGCAGTAACAAACTTCTTATACATTTCTTACTGGCGTTTAGCCATTGCATTTCTGTGACCTTTAAATTTCAGAAGAGATCCAAGAGCTAAACTGTCTCTTCAGAAGGTAACGGTGTCAGTCATGGAAGACGCACATATATCTGAAATCAGATATTCACCCCAAAACACCGCTTAATTTTGTTCCTTTCAGGAAGTTTTATTGCCACCTGCAGCGAGCAAAGTTAAGATTTTTATCAGCCAGTATATGGTTACATTTTTATTTTAGTTCTGATTATTCCCCACTTGAAAGAAAAAACTGAAACAAACCCTTTATTGGAGAACAATTTAATGGAATCCCCTGAAGGTATTCTGAAGTAAATAATGAAAAGCAACAAAAATAAACACTCAGTACCCATAGCTTAAAATTTACGTACACTGTAAACTTGTCTCCCACAGCCAAAATGCTCCCCTAATTCCTAAACAGATGCTTAAAACACAAACACTTTGAAGGATGACTTACAAAGCAAACACCATGAATATCACACTCAGTTGCATGCCCATTGCATTTGCAGGGTTGACAAATACCTCCAAAGAGTATTCCATCCACACGGTAGTACCCAGGGAGACAGGACTGAAAAGAAACAAGGGAGAAAAAGAAGTAGCGTGAGGGGGAAAAAGCAGTAGCATTACGTGTGTTAAATGTACACATCAAAACATTTTCAAAGAGCCCACTTCCGACCACCCACCATCTGACTCATTCACATTGTGGTAACTGAATGCTCTTTCAACTCTATTGATGTCACTGTAGCTCTTTTCTGGTGGTTGTTTTTTACTTGCACTGGATAAAGCGGATAGAATTAACTCCATGAAACTTTGATGCAGCCCTTTGTCCCCTGGAGGCACATAAGTTTTGTGCAGTTGAATATGTGAAGTTCTTTATTATGGGACAATAAAAAACAGATGTTCTACCTCCTCTGCAGAATCATTAACGATGCTATGGCACTAGGCTTCATACAGAAATTATTTGTCAAAATAGTTCCTGCTATTCTGCAGATGGTGCTCTACCTCCCTAATCCTCTATTCACAGCGTCTGTATAAGACAGCACCTTGTGCGACACATTTGAACCTTGTGGGATTTTCCAAAGGCTAGCATTCCTCCCTGCTAAGATTCCTTATTGCTTCCATAAACTTAATGACATAAAATAGAAATAAACTGTAGACAATTCAGATCCAGGGAAAGTGCTATTAATGAGTAAGGTAAGCTCAAAACAGCTTCACAGAGCTTTTACAGCTGCTCCCTCTGCAACACTGGTGTTGTAAACGTATCATCATCTTTTAGTGCCACGAAACAGAATTCAAGAAATAAGTTTAAAATCCCATTTAATGTATCTGGAAGAAAATATCTACAGTACTGTGTACAGTATAGTAGACAGCATTTCACCACAGAACATAGAATTTTATGGCAGTATAATTAAAGGCAGCCTGCCTTTAAAACCTAGATGCTTTCAGATAGGAGATAATTTTGCACACATAAAACACTGCAAAAGATTACCTCACAGGATATTCCTGTGTAACCTTGAGGACATTCACAGAATTCCACATCTGGTGCTGAAGAAAGATCTATAACATTTGCACTTGCAGTATCCAGGGTCACAGAGTCCAGCCTAGTATCAGGAATGAAAACATCACATCATTTGCTTGCCCAAACTTGATCTTGAACAGAATAGTTTGCTTCTAGGGGCGTAACACCACTGAGTGCTGCTCCTTGGCAGTGACAGCTGAGGAACGGGCACAAATCTCTGCTGTAAGAAGACTATGATCAGAGTCTTATCACCGCATTTGCAATTCTGGGAGTAGATGTGCCTTCCTCCTGTCATCACTATTGTTACTACTATTGTCTCTTCTCCCGTGGAGAGGTTTAAACAAAACTTTCTTCTTCTGTCATGGTATTAGAGGTATATTGGTGAGGAAGCCTTCTATTGCTGTCCTGAAATAAGACAGCTTTACTGAATCATGTCTAAAATAGACACATATTGCAGGTGAGTAAGTAGTGAGAAACAGCACCAGTTCATTGCTGATGCAAAAAACAGAACAAAGCAAAAACTTTACTATAAAGAATGGCATTCTGTAGCAGAGATAATCCTCTCAGCCACAGGTAAAATGATTTAAATAAATCATTACATAACATTCCAGAAAGATGAACACCCTACCCCTAAATGGACATAAATATCACTACTCCTCAAGAGGACAACAAGGCACAAAGCAGATTTGGTATCAAGTCCAATGTTACTGACATGAAATGCTACCAAATTAGGGAATGAGGAAGAAAGGCTATTGGTGAGGCTCAGGGAATCAAGTAAATAAATGATGAAGTACTGGCACTGATTCCCTTGAGAGCAGTAAGACTTATTCCTGTACATCTTGGAGAACAGGTAAAACAGAGATCTATAAAGACTGATGCAGATACTGCTAATGCTGACTTTGAGACTGCGGAATGATGAGTTAATCCATTCCAGACCAATTTTCCTATTAAGAACTCCCTTAGAGATGGATGTCAGTAAAATGCCAGGTTTTCAATAGTCAGTGATGGCTTAACTTGCCACATATCAAAACAAGCATACTGTTGCGACTTTCGGAGGTATTTCCATCTAACAAAGCTGTCATTGTAATAAGGCTTTTATGCAGTATTCCTTTAAAGCTGAAAACAATGTTTCTGCGATCAGGTATCTTTAAAACAACCAAATACCCTTTTCCACACATTCCACATAAATGGATCTGGGCAATAAGGCCAGTCCTGAGGAAATTTAATAAAAAATTACTTTTTCTGGAAATTATTAACATAAAACTTTAGGAATACTGCCACTATGAATAGTGTTTAATATTCACAAAAATAATAGAAGCATATAGATTAACTTGAATATTTTCTCTCCCTCACCTGTACACAGCTTTTTTGGCAATGTTGTAGTTGGCCCTGATCAGAAGATGGGTCACATTTACCAGAACAGTCATCAACCTTTCCCGGTCTATAGCTTTTTTTGTATTGAAGTCTATGAAATTCTCCGATACAAATCTCACTGCATTAGAGTACTCCTCATACGGCTGTAATGACAAGCCCGCTGCTCTTGTGCTCAAAATCTGTCCATTACCCTGAAATTGAGAGAAAACATTTTCCATATTTGCATCTAAATTTTATTTAGCCATTACATTTAGTGTCAGATATATATCCAGACAACTCAGAAAAGGGGTGATCAAACCAGATTTCTTGCACTAAAAAAAGTAAGTAAAAGGTCTGCATTTTCCATGGCTTCAGGCAATCTACAATCACATTTCTTTTTGGCTCAGAGACTTCAGAAATATTTTATTTTCTTTTGGAAAAAGAATTAACTTAAATTTAAAATTAAATTTAAATTTAAAAATTCTTCAAAACAGAATGTGTTTTCTCCTTTGTTATATTGCTAAGTATGTTTTACAAAGAAAAGCTTTTCTGGAGGTGCCTGGATTAAGTACAGAGCCTTACTTTTTAATTGCAACATAAAAAGCTTATCAGCAAGAACACTCATCTATTTCATAAATATAAATCCTTACAGCTTACTGTGGTTTCTTTTGTTAACAGAGCCTTGTACATTTGGTAATGAACACCTCACCTGTTTACATAAAGGTTTAAAATTCAGGTATTTATCATTTAAAACTACTATTGGTATATGTACAATTTCAGAGAAACGAATCAGAAAATCAGAGAAATAATTATTAACAAAATCTTGGTAGTGTCTCTTAAGAAGGGACTTTAAACCAAGAAAACTACTACTATAGAAATATTATTATTTTCCTTTTTTAACCCCTTCATAAATTCCCAATAATGTCTGAATAGTAAAAAGTTCAAAAAAAAAATCCACCTGAATGATGACATCCACACTAGATACTATATCACTGTCCACGCTCTCCATTGGAATGTCATAAGATACTGTATACTTCAAGTCTCCACCAAAAGCTGTGAGCTGAAATAACAAAAAGCCATGCCTTAACAACATAAAAACCTCCAACCAACACAAAGAAGTGACATGCAACAGTACAATGTTTAAATTTTATGTGTACATGGGCTTATAAATACCACTTTCTAGTGAAAATTTAACACAAGCCATGCGGGTGGAGGAAAGCTAGCTGAAGGCTCTACAGATGATTCAGATAAGTGCCCTCATTGAGTGAAACACCTACAGGACTTCCAACAAAAAGCAGAGGTTTACACTACTGTTCTAGCCAAGGGGCACAGCATGTTGGAGTTAGTCACATTCCATATTCCACTTTCAGGCTCCTTAGCCCCACAACTGCTGCCGACTACTTCAAAGTAAATTTAAGAGTCGTACCAAGAGTTAGACCTATATTAAATGGACAGGAGATCAGAAATTGAGTGTTGCAAAACTATTCCTTAATGTTACACTTTTGAGACTTGTGCTCATTTACTCTGCTGCTGCACTAAGAAACGAGGCTGCATAGGCCAAGAGACTTGACCAAAAATAGGTAAAGAATTGAAGCTGCAAGGTCCCCTCTACCCAGCACTTATTAGACCTCAGCTGGAGTTCTGAGTTCAGTTCTGGAAAGAGCCCAAAAAAGAGCCACTAAGAGCCTGAAGTATCTTTCATATGAAGACTGAGAGCAACAGGGTTGTCCAGCCCAGTGAAGGCATCTCATCAATGTATACAAACACCTGAAGGGAGAGTGCAAAGAGGACAGAACCAGGCTCATTTAAGTGGTGCCCGGTGATAGACAGAGCAAGAGGCAACAGCACAAACTGAAACACAGGAGGTTCTCTTTGAATATCAGGAAACACTTTGTTATTGTGAGGTGACTGGTTGTCCAGAGGGGCAAAAAACGGGAGACCCAGAGCTTTAGGTAGCGACCAGGGCAAAAATTAATGACTAGCTGGTTGGAAAATATAAGTGCAAAATGAGAGATGGCCAATAGGCAGGTAAGAATGTAATGATCCTGTCTACTGTACTGGACAAGATGTGAAGGGTGTAAGCTTTGGGAGAGAAGCCAAGGGTATGGGGAATATGAGCATATAAGTTAATAGTAGTCAAGAGAAACAAAAGATAGATTATATTGTGTCAAAGATAGGCAGAGAAGGAAGAGGGAAGATAAATGAGCTCACAGAGCAAAAAGAGGGTACTGGGAATATCTGGCCAGGAACACTATTTTTTGAAGAGCACAGATAGATTGGGATATCTGGTAATATTGGGGTTTATGTGTACAGAAACTATATATTTTAGAGCAATGTGGTACAACTAAAATAAACTATGAAGAAGTTTTTACTGCAGCTGAGAACTTACTTTATTTCCTAGATATGGCTCAGGTGCTGACCAGTAGTAAGTATGTTTCAGCACTTTGACAGCCTCAGTGTTGTTAATACTTATTTGACGGGGTCCATCAAATTGGCTTCGTTGAGGTTGCACGCTCCTTGCATTATACAGATCAGTAACTAGCCATCCAGTCATGTCTGAAATCTGCCAGAAAGAATAGTAATATTAATGGAGTCAGGCTTTGTGTCACTAGGACAGCAGTCACTAAACTTAACCCCTCTCTAGATATTCATTTGAACTGATGGATCCGTAACCTTTCATTAACACAGTCTGACATCCAGTACATGCAAATGTGCCACTTCACACTAGCGTTGTCTCTACCTCTTTACTAGATGGGAACAAAAATCCAATGACTGTCATTTTCATCCTTCCAATAAAATTAGCATTATACTTAAGTAAATCCCTGAGATAGAATTACAGAAACTTCAAGGGCTTTGAGATCTCTCATCCCCATTTATAGGTAGGGCTCAGCTGCAGGAAAATTAAATCCAGAGTCCCAGAAGAGGCAGAAGATGAGACAACTTTATTCTTCTCACTGAAAGTTTTATACAAGCATTTTAGAACTCCAACTTGATATGTTTTCCTATCTTTTTACTGGCACACAAAACAGGACTAAAGTGTGACTAACTCTGCAAAGGTACAGAAGGAATTTGGTGGAAAAATAGCGTCTCCAAAGCCCCCTAACTCAAGAAATGTCTGTTCAGAATACAATGATATTTATAATTACTCTGCTTTCTAAGAAAACAAGTATTGGAAATACTATCAGAGGTCCCTCTAGCCTTGCCCAATAGGTATGACAGCAAGGAAACAGATCTGGTCAAGGAAACAGCACAAGGTCAGAAAATAAAAATGCATTTTTCCAGTCCATTATCACTGCCTACCAATATTTCTGGTATTACTGCAAGCCAGCAGGGCCAAAGCCTGCACTGGAATCACATGCTGACTACCTCAGAGTCGCCAAGTGACACTGAAAATCCATTCCTCTGTAAAGAGACACATGCCAGAATTTGCAGTTCACTTGGGTGCACGCCAAAGAGAAATATAGTACATTTTGCAGCTGCCTGAGAAAAGAATATTAGGTCATGGGCATAACATATAAATACCTGACTGATGGGCCATGTTAGGCTGTCACAGACATCAGAAACCCCAAAGCAGAAACACTCTGTGCAGCCCTGAGGATTTCTTTCTTGCAAATTGTAGAATCCTGGTTTACAGAGATCACAGTTTTCACCTTCTACATTTTCCTGTCAATGGCACATAACATTTGTTTTGCATCAGCATTATTATGGTAACAAATACAGTGGATTAGACGGGATTTAGGCATAACAGCATTCAGAAGTTTAAAAAACAGATTTCAGCACAGCAGGATTATTGTATAAGACTCAGAGCTTAAACCTAAAATTGATTGGAAAAGTTCAACAGAATTTGCCAGTTCATCAAAATCTAAACATGCCCTGGCAAGGGCTCTACTGCAGTGAAATTTCAGCACATGGGCAGGATTTGAAAAGCTTCTGCCAGCTTACCAGTCTCCTTCTCTCATAGCTTAAATTTGTAGGTTGCTCTGAGAAAAGTTCCCATGTTTATTGAATCCACATAGTCTACATACAGCATAGTTCATCTTTAAGGCCATGTTCCTGGAGCTACCACAGTCAACTTCAAGACAACAGTTCCTCAACCATCAATTAATACTTAAAACTGTGATCCTCACCGTTGCTGCCACCTCTTCCTGGAGGAACTTATGGTAGCTGGCAGCGCTTCCTTCGAATATGCTCTGGCTAAGGTCCAAAACCTCCTACTCCAAAAGTAGAGGTTTTCCACTCCTTTAGCTCCTACCACTGGCCTGCTGCCTCCTTACCATGCAAATTGGGTACTTCAGAGCATACTGCCACATACCTCTTTCAATGTAGAATTTACAAGGGAAAAAAAAATAACCGAAACAGTGTACCAATTTTTTTTTCTTGTAAAATCTGCTCAGACAACATGTAGTTATTTATTCAAAAAGTTTAGACAATTGCTGCTGACAAGCAAACCAGTAGAGAAAATATTTGGTAAATGCCACAAAGCTGTGTAAATAGTAGATCTCCATGGGAATTTATACACAGAAACATCTCCCGCTGCCAGGGACAGATTTCTGATCATATCCTAGCTTCCTATTGAGACAAGACCTGGACAGACATCACTTCCCCATCTCAACCTTTGGTTTCCACTACAGGAAAACTCCACGACAAAGGTGAAGAGTACTTTACCGACCAACCTACAAAGTTCCCTGATACATATGGTTAGGACACCAGGACTGAGTGGTATACCGTGAAGCCTACCTGTCTTGCTATTTTGAGGAGGCCTGTATGAACTTTGCATTGCAATTTGAAATGTCTGTGGACCAAATTCTGCTTTCAGAAGCAGTTACCAGGGTAAATCCACTTCAGCCAAAAGAATCACTCCAGATTCCACTTACATCAGATTTGGTCCCATGGAGCAAATTTCACACTTACCAAAGAGAAATTTGGTGGCAACGCTACCAACTGTCTCTTCTCCTGGACCAGTGTATGCCATACCAAGTTTACATAACATGTCTCTAAACAGGTAGGTTATATGCTTTTGTAAACAAAGTACAAAGTGTTTTTGCAAACCGTATGAAAAATTTATGAACCCCCAGCTCTGATTCAAAGGCTGAGGATGACTTCTTTCTATTTGTTAATATCCAAACCTGGGAAAAATCTCAGGCAAAGGGCCTCCTGAGATAATGAGATTTTAAAATCCTGGATTTTTACAGAAATAATATTTGCATGCTTTTTTAATCTTTTTTATTTTTCAGTCTTCAGGATGCACTTGGATCAAACATTTCACTTCGTGTCTAACATTATTAGACAGAAATTACAATTTATTTCTTACCGAAAAACAAAAATCTTTACCCAATGACTAGATCTCAAGAACTGTGTTTCAGATAAGATCAAATATTTGAAATTCAGAGCATAAAAAGGAATAGCTTGCACTAATGTGTTCATAGAGACTGCATAGGCTTAGAAATCCTGTCTCCTTCAATACATGGACACAGCTTTTCTCCTTCCTTGCTTTCACCTCCACAGGTGGGCTGGCTGGCGACACACTCAGTGATTTGGCTTAAAAATTCTGTATGTCAGACTCATGCCCACAACAGCACTGAAAGGGGACAGTTTCTCTTTCAGTTTATACAGAAGTTTTCATCACCAGTTAGCTGAATTGGCCGATACATTGTTGCTCTCGCTCAAAATCAAGCAAAATGGTTGTATCTCCTTTTCCATATTTAAATTTTTTTCTTCCAGACTTTGGTTGTTTATATGTTTGATATTTTGGATCAGATAAATTGTGCAAAAGGACTAAGAAGTTCCAGAAAAATTGCCAAACAAACCACATTCTTTTTTGGCTCCCATTCACTGTCATACTTGGCTACAAATATATAAACTATTAGCTAAGATTTGGTTCAGAAAATTAAGTGTAACTTCTTTAAATATTGACATGCAGCTTTGTAATAAAGTTCAGCAGAATCTACAGCTGCAAGATATTTCAAGCGGTTTGGACATTTACCAAAAAATAAAAGAAGGCTGCAAAACTTTTCTCTTTTTTAACATTTTTATGGCTTGTATTTTGTATTCAAGTAATTAAATCCCATTTCATATATACATCTAATGTAATTGTTCCAACAGCTCTTTCCAAATGCATGCTATTCCTTCACACAAAGCAGATGTTACGAACACATTCTTTCTTTACAAGAAATCAGTGACTGTGAAGAGAAATATCAGGTCATCCCTAAAACCAAATCCAGCAAGGCATACTGTCAGTTTCTCTGTGATTCACCTTCACACTCACAGGTGCAGTTATTTGAATTTAATGTCAATCTGGCCCATTATTACAGAAAATGGTGTACCAGTAACATACAGAACTATTCAACATAAATTATCGTATTTTTCAGTAGAGGGAATTTTAATTTTAAGTTCTAGGTCTCAGGTCCACAGTTACACCAGGTTACTTCCTATAGAAGAAGTGATCTCTTCAGTTAATGAAGTAGTTTCGCTTATTCAAAAGTAGTTTACGAATCAATCCACAGATTTGTTTGTAAAGAAAAATGACAGTTTAATACTCACTTTGCAAAGACAAGGCTCCATGCATGGATCTTCATTAATGCTACCAATCAGGCTGCAGTTACAACGCAGGCAGTTTGGATAGCCCCGATATCCAAATGCACAACGATCACATTTTTCTCCAGCGTAACCTTCTCTGCATTGACACTGACCTGGCCATGTCCCTTGAAAAGCAAAAATACAGAAACAAATAAATAAGAGCAGCCAGTAGGCTGGATTCAAGATGTCTCAGAGGGTGCAAGTAATTTAACATTCCTTTTTTATTACACTCCAAGTTATACTACACACAGATACTTGGCATAATGTCAGTCTTCACCACATTTTTCATGTTTAGAGTACCAGATGCACAGAAATGGCACGAAAATGGATTTTGTGACAGCTGTAACAGCATTCATAAACTACAGTGTTAGATCTCAATCCTTCACATTGTTTTACATAGTCAGAGGCCACCATCCCCGCACAAAGACACATTCAGGGAACTGACATTTCTTAAATCCTAAAAGTATGTTATGCCTCATCTCTTCTTCCTAAATATTCACTATTGTTTTAAAGTGGTACCTAACTGGCCAGAAATATATCCAGATCTGAAGTTTAGAGAAAAGGTGCTTCTCGCTCCCTTACCCTGCTGTGAGTCAGAATGGTGCTCATCTTTAATGCAGTTAGAACTCAGAGAGCCAAATGGATCGCAGGCACAGGGATAGCAGGGGTGATCTTCATAGGGAGAAACCTACGAACAAACATTCTCTGTTAAATCCTCAAATTATTAACTGGGAAAAATAATGTTACATTTGTTTCTTGTCTGGGATCACCAGAAGTCATACAAATGAAGACTGGGAAAGCTAGCATGCAGCATTAGATCAAGGGACTAGTTTAATTTTAGCAAAAAGAAGATTGGGGGATCGCAGCCTAGAAAAAAAACCTTAAACGTGGAAAAAAAATTTGGTCTTCAATAGCACAGACAAAGGTATAGTAACTGCTAATGACTGGAAGCTGAAGCCCGACACATTCAGCATAAATAGATAATTTTTAATGTAGCAGCAATTAACCACTGTGATGGTTTGCCAAAGATTATGGAAATGTTTAAGACAAGAATGGATGCTTTTTGCAAAGATACTCTGGTTCAAAAGGGAAGGAAATGAAAGAAATCCTTGGCTCTGTGTTCAATGGGAGGATAGATTATCTATTCATGAAAATTCATTGTGGCTTCATGATCTATACATCTTTGAAATATAAGGCAACGCAATTCATATGACAAGGACTTTCTTTTCTTTCAGGGAAAATTTTCCTTTGAGGTGCTTCAGATGTAAAGCAAACCAGTAATGACCTCTAGATACATATTTATTGGCTACAAGTTGATTGAAGAATTCTCTTCAAAGCTTCTCACAGCAAGTGAATCAGACACTCTCCTGACTCCAGTTTACTACTTTGGATGAGCTGTGCCTGCTGTCTAACTATACTCCTACAGACTCACCCTTGCTCTCTGCAGCTATTTATGCTGGATTTCTAAAGCACAGGTTTTCCAAAATATGCATGAACCTGCCAGAGAAAGACCTTGTGGGGTAGATATTTAGTTCAGTACGTCTCATACAGAGACCTCTAACATTGGAGGAAATTCATGTGTTAGTCACATCTTAGCAAATGTCTTTTGTGGAGCTTATGTCGTTTTTATAAAGACTGACACTTGTTAATAAACTGGAAAGTACACAGTCTCAGCAAGCACATGTTCTACAACAACCACATCAATAATAAGAAGTATATTTGTTGCAACACCTCAAGAGACAAAGAGACTGATCTTAGAACCATGTAATAGTCCTTTTTTACACTGGTTGAAATGGGCTGATATAGTATGGTACATAATTTTGGCACTTCTGAAGACTCTGAAACTTCAATATTGGCACTTTTTAAAACTTTATCCACAGGAGAAATGGATTTCCTATCAGAACATCTACATTTCCACACTAGGACCTCAAGTTTCATCTTCATTTATTCTGTTCTTCTCCAACTTCCCTCCAACACAACTGAACCTGAATTTTATGTTTTTCTCTGCAAGTTTTGGTGGTATGTCATCTATTAAAAAAACAAAACACCTCTATAGCTTTTAGCTATTTGGCAACTGGTAAACATATACATACATTCATTACGAAGAGCTGAAATACACATCACCGTATCATGTTGTAATTCACCAAAATATTAGAATGGCATTTTCCAAATCTTACTTTGTGTGGTCTAAAATATCCATCAGCACACATTTCACAGTTGATCCCAGTAGTATGTTGAGTACAGTTTAAGCACACGCCACCTCCTATATACTGGCCATGAATATCCATGCTCCTTTTCTGATCTGCAATACTCTGATTGTAATAACAATCTTCTGCTTTGTTATGACAGTTGCACTCTGAGAAGGAATGGAAAAAGACATTAATTTTTTTTTTATTTACATTGTATAACATTTCCTATAACATTGACATTTTTCGAAGTGGAAAATATAAGTAGAAGAGCATGCCAATTCATCTCAGAAGTGTGCTTTCTTCCCTTTAACCATGCTATATGCTTCAGCAGTCTTGATACACTATAATTCCTAGCCAGTAAGCACATTTCAAAACCACTGTAAGCACTTTAAGAGCACCATTTTTAACAGTATTCTGTGGATCCCACTAAGACAATCCTGTCAGGACTGATGTCAATAGCGGTACGTACCATTACCAATAACTGTTCTTTCATTTTCTGTCCACTGCATTGCAGAAGAAAATCTGCCTAATTCTTCTCTTTATTTGTATTATAGATGAAATTCTGAGAAGCCAACCATGTCAGTACACAAGTATAAATTTGATTTAAGTTAGAGGATACTTCGGTCCAAACAGTCATAAACACCTACTGTATAAAGGCTTCAAGTAAAAAGACTACTTTTCCATTTGCAACTGTACATTTAATCTAATAGGTTCTTAATTGCCTGCAGCTTGTGCTGTGCACTAGTGATGTGAAAAGAAAAAATGCACTAACTAGCCCTAGCAACACACTCAACTTTACTGGCACAGCTTAAGTCAATCTACCAGACAATCTGAAATTGGCCAATAAGGAGTTTCTTTCAAAACATTTGTTATCGGAACAAAGTTGTTTATATGACAAAATTTATGATCAATGTAAGAAATTTGCATTTCAAGTAGCTAACAAAATGATTGATGCAAATCTGCTAGTTTTTACAGGAGTATAATAAATCTCCAGGTCTCTTTGAAAAAGAGACTCTGAAAGCTTTACACCATGACAACTCCGCTAGCCAGGGAGTCATACTGGATAGAATGTTTAAAACAATCTTAATACTTATGATTAGAAGTAGGTTCTCTCCCTTTAAACAATCTCATAAAGACAGTTAATGGTATGTGCATTTTCCTTGGGAATTTGTATAGATCTGTATGAAAGGCAACCTCAAACAAGAACATGATAAGCCTTTATGGGACTATCTAAACCTCTCTGCATACTTTCACATTTGTTCCCAGCAGAAATGGTTCCTGGTCTCCACGGTTTCTGGTGGTAGCCCGGACAGCACTTGTTACAGCTCTCTCCACATGTGTTGTGTTCACACTGGCACTGCAATTTCTAAAAATAAAAAAAAAGTGCTTTGTTGAAATATTTTTAAATGGATAATTTAATCAATATTGCCAAAAGTTTGCCTAATATCAGACTTACTCCAAAAAATGTCAAGACCCGCAAATATCCCATAAATAGCATTAGACTGCTTGACCACGCTGTATCTAATATTGGGGAATAGCCTTTCTGGAATAGGAGGGACAAATCTCCTGTATTGCAAGAGAGACTATTTCTTGCTGTGCCCCTTGAATTGTTTCAATTTAATGCCAAAGAGTTTACTTCAAGAAAGTTACATTAGAGAGTAATACAAAGAGACCCAGATATGCTTACACAGAAAAGGAAGAAAATTATGGCAAATAATTTGGTGTACCATATCATAAGATCTCTTTTAGCTTCCTCTTCATCATTCTCCTCAGGCAAAGCATTTTTTTTCTTTTTTATTGGAAAAGTTGTTTTGTGAAAATAAATCAATGATATTAAAAAATACCTTTGTGATTTCATCCAGGGGGCAGCTTCGAGCATGGCCGTAACAAATGCACATGCCACCAACAGAGATGTCCTTTATTGAGTAGTAGTACTTAAAAAAAAAAAAGTTGAAAAAGGGATAAATAAAATACATTTACATGTATTTACATCCTTGCCTCTACTCTGGAAAATAAAGTTTTTGCCACTTGGGAAAACCTTCCATTTTGTGAAAATTTTCTCTCCCCATATTTTTCCTCACTACTACAAAGCAATAACCAGCTTTCAACTTTAAATAAGTATGCATATTTCCTCAGCTTAAGGAAAGACCACCAAAGGTGACCTCAGCCAAAATTTACTTGTAAAAAAAAAAAAAAAAATTTTTTCAGCTTGTAAGAAGCCATGAAGCATAATAAATTGCTATATTTTAATTTCAGTCTGGGGAGCAAGAGTACATTTTCTTACAATGGGAACTCTGCCCTCCCTTAAAACCAGTTTGTGCACTTGCTTCCAGACCAGCTCTTTGCTACTAGTGTGTAGGCACTGTATTATTCAGTCCAAATTCTTAGCTTAAAAATTGGTGATACAGCAGAGTACAATCCATTAATATTGCCAGGTTGTGAGCAAAAGCAACATACATAAGGAAAGGATTTAATTTTCAAGGCAAGGAAGAGGCAGGAAATAACCATCTGTGTTCAGTTACAGCTGCAGTATCAACATGGTTGACCTGGATCCTGGGAAGTATGTACTACCAGGGAATGAAAAAGAAACACTTTTTGAGGATACTTCTAAGGAAAGAGTTCAGGACTCTCAGACCTAACAACCCCACAGTCATCTGGTTCGGGAACAGGAGGTGTCCCTGGGTGGTCAGGAATGCTGACTCCTGGACTGTTATGTCTTTGAAGGATCTTGGAGCTCAAGCAAACTAGCCTCTTTGATTTCATACTTAATTTTTTATGTTTTTAAATTTTTTATTATTTTTAGTGGTTTAGTACCTTTTTATTGTTATGGGCCTGAATTACAGAAAAACATTTGGGGATTTATCATGAACAGTAAGTTCTTAACTACAGAGAAGGAAGTCCAGCCTGAGAAAAGTAGGAGGACAGAAACAGAGCTGTATTTCTTAGTAACGGAGGGAATTCCTTTGTCTTGTTTCCTTAAAACTCACAGTGCATGGCTCACAGCAGCTGTCTGCAGCTTGAAGCTGAACAAGAAACCAATGCTAATCAAATGCTACAGACAGAAATAAATAGAATACAGAACTAAAGATGCTGTTGAACACTTAGAAAAGTTCTGCATCAGCCCTTTTACAAAGCCACGTACAAGAAACTGACATAATTGGTATCAACAACTGGATATAAAGTCTTCAAAAAGAATAGAAACACAGTCCAGAATGCTGGAAGTCATTACCTTGTGGTTGCAGTTGGTTGCACAGTGAGACACAAGGTGAGACAGCAGGATTTGGGAACCCTGCCCTATAAAACCCACATCTTGTGAAGATGAAGATGGGTAGCTTTCATGCAAAACTGCACTAAGTAGCACTAGGTAGGGTAGTATTAAGCCCTGGATTGCACAAGTGTGTGTGTTAGAAAAGCAATGGGAATGCTTGTCCTCAACACCCTTGCTTCACAGCTGCATGTTTGTATGCTTCCATGTTGAGCCTTTCTTTTTGGGGTGTATTTCTTCATATTACAATACTATCAACAGACCTAAATGTCAACTTGCCTGCTCCACAGGAGCATCTCACCTGCTCAGGCTGTGCATTAACCATTTCCCTATGGTCAGGAAGTCACAGCTGGAGCAGCTGTCCAATACTCTGCGCTTGCAATCTCCATGCTAGCAATTCCCACATGGGGCAGATGGAACAAGCAGAACGTCCAGATATTACACTTTAGAAACGCTGCAACTGAGTGGGTATGTCCATGATCAAGGTAAGAGTGGGCCTGCCTTGAAAGTACCCACCAAATCCCAACCAATTCCAAGACCCTTTCCCCCTTCTGTACCCAGCAACCCAATCAAACCTCAAAGAAGCAGTGTCACTGCACAAGGATTGCCTGTATCGGAGAAGCTACCAATGCAAGAGCCCCATTGCTGTACAAGAATTTGCCTGCAGATGTACTTTAATGCTAAAAACTACAAAGGAAGGGGAAGAGAAAACAATTCCAATATTCTTCTGTCCTCATCAGAAAGCCTACCTTCATAGAAAAGCCTGAAGCCACTGATATCCTAACCTATGGGTCTCAGATAAATTAAGAAGAGGGTCAAAATGGCAAAATACAAAGCAGAAATACAGCAAGACAGTTAATTCATGGTAGATAGTTATTAGGGGTTCCTCCTCTGACAGCTTAAATAAGTCAGCCTAAGTGCTTTGTGCCTCAGACTCCCCAGTTTCAGTATCAAATGTGTAAAAATAAGTTAATACTCTCAGAATTCTATCCAAGTGTTTTGCACTATTATTAATTCATAGGCTTTAAAAGAATTTATTACAGCAGCCTTAAAACAATGAAGAAAACCCTCATCAGACATCAAAATTCACCAATGGCAAGTTTTTCAAAAAATTATTTTTAAGAACCAGTGCACTGAGTCCTGAAGTCATTGATACACCAGAAAAGGTACTGCAGTCGCATCTAGAGCAACCCCAAGTGACATTTCCATGAGCCAAACCATATTTTTAATTTTCATGATAAAGCATTATAAACACTGTTCCGAGCATAAATCATTTACACAAATAAAACAAAAAGCAAACAATCAAAAAACAATCTCTATAAGGATTTCTTTGAAGTTGTTTCTGATAAAGTATTGTTGTTAATAAAGTCAAAGGGAAGGCAAGAATTACTTAACAACCTATCAAAACAATTTTGTGAATGACAAGGATCAAACATTGCCTCCTCTTCAAATAGACCAGAAAAGGCTCTCCCATAGAGTCAGTCATACTGAATACTTTTTATGAACAGTCATCTTACCCTTCTGGTAACAATGGGGTCTAGTTCTTTAGGATCATTATGGCTGAGAGTCATGAGGTCAGCATTAAGAGTTCTAATACGCTGCAGTCGTAGGCGAATGTATCGTGCAGAAGTAAACTCCAAAAGCTTTTGTGAAGGATCATCAGCGCTAGGCCTACCGTTGATCAGTGATGTGTGAATCTAGAAAGAGGGATTGGCTTAATCATAAATATAATATGATTCATTTGCAAGAACAAACATCTTAGTCTGAGAATTAAAAACATAGAACTTAAGCTTGTTTTCCAACAACACAGGATGGTGAGATGTTAAACTATCTGGAATTCTTTTTTTCTTCCCTATCCTCTACCTGCAGGTAGAATTCTTGCTTCCTGATTCACGCAGTTCTGAAATCACCACTTATCATAGTCTCAAGTGTTCTAGACTTTTGCAGAGATAGCATAAAGAGAAAAACAGTACCACGAAGAAGTCCTTAGTTTCCCCAGTCTTCCTTCCTCTCCCTTACTGAGATGGAACATGTAACTCTGGACATAACCACAGCTTTGTCCTTATAGATTTCTCCTCCACAATTTGTAAAGATCGTATTGCAAAACATAGTATGGCACACATGCTCCATCTGGAGTCATTAATCCTCTGCCTTGCTGCCACAGGGCTTCCCAATCAGCAAGGAGTACTTAGTGATATGACAGCACAGTGGGAAGCCATCTATTCCAGCCCTTTCTGGCTTTGTAGTTAAAAATGCTCCTAATCTCTAAACCACATTTTCCCTGTTGCGATTTCAGACCACTTCTTCCACCCTGTCACAGACATGCAGAACGGGTTATTTCCCCTTGAACCCATGTTTTATACAACTAAAGACTGAACATGCCCACCACAGATGGTGCCTGCTCTCTCTAGGCAAACTGGTTGCAATATATTCATTCAGAAGTCATGTTTTCTGCTGGGAATCACAAGACACAATTGTTGGCCAGATATTCAAATATCACTGCACTGCTTCCACTGAAAAAAAAAAAAAATTACATATATGTTCACTGTAGACAAGCCCAAATTTAGCATGGAGCACCAAGTTCTACTCATTTATCCTTAGCTACAGATGTAGAATTTGCTGGGCTCAGTGCAATCCTTTGATTTTTACAACAAATAGAGGAGGACCCAACCACGGCACTGGGAGTTCTAGCATTTTGTTTCCTTTTTATCACTTAGACTCCAGAGATTTAAAGATATAAAAAGGTCTGTTACAACCAACTGGCCTTATCTCCTGTGTGACACATGCCATTTCATTTTACGTAGTCTTTCTTGCCTAAATCTCCAATTCTCTGGTAATACATATTCTATCTACTCATTAATATTGCCTTCAAGTAATGAAATGCGAAACATTATTCACATTTTAACTCTGAAGTTACTTAATAGTCTGTAATAATACACTGTGATTTCTAGAGACAACAGAGGAATCTCCTAGCAAGAAAATGAGAAAACAGTAGGGATAGATACTAAGATGTTATGGAAGAAAAAGAATGATACTCCATGTATACCACTACATTTGGCTAATATATTCCTTATATATGGCTAATATACACTGATATATTTGCATATTAAATTTTTGGGTTACTTGTCCTCCATAATTCAAGACTACTTCCAAACAACTGTAGTTTAAGCCTTGGAATACATAATGCGCCCTGACTTCATTATGTAAATTTCTGGAAGCAGATCTTCAAGCAATATAAATCAGGTAAACAACAGAGCTTACAGTAGAGCAGTTACAAATCTTCACACCTGTGAAAAATCAAGCATTCAAACTGGCAAAATGTCTGATTTGGCAATAAATATTAAGTGACATCCACATTTAGACATGTGGTCCTTTTACCCTACCAGTTCTTTCGCACCAGGGCACTATATGCTGACTGTGGAGCACTGGGATGCTAAAAAACACAGAACACAAGGCAGGTGCTTGTAGAGATCAGCTGGCCTGCAGAACTTCCTATAGTCCCATATTTAAGTTCAATAGGTTGTCCAGAACCAATTACAGAGCAGTAAATATATATATTTTCAAAAGTGTGACAAGATTCACTAATACAGATTGTGAGGTACCGCGTGCAGGGAATATTCCTGTCTGTCTGACATTCCAGCTATGAAGAAGCAGCCTATCCTTTGTGAATGACAGCTTCTATGTAGTACACAGCAATTAAATTGTTTAAGTTATGTTGGTTTTGTGTTCTTATGTTATGGTTTTATGTCACTGCACTCAGAAAAAAGAAAAAAAAAACCCACAATGCTCTGGATAGTATCCCCCAATTAATTCTGTGTACAACAGGAAAAATAAATGAGAAAAAAATGTCACTAAACTAAATCTCTGAGCATTCCTGGGTTTGGAGTTGTACAGCCTATCAGACATTCATTGCAAGAGGCACTGTTCATGGGGAGTCAACATAAGAGCTTTCTGGTTAATTGTGTGGAGTGACAGGTTAAGTTTCTTTGTCTGTTCCATCTGATCTGTGGGCCATATGCTTACATCACTGCAATACGCACTTGATTAAAGTGAATGGGATTTGATGTTACTGAATTTCATTGTTTTGTTCTTGCTGAAACATAGTTTCAAGTTTATGTAAATAAGTTTTGACACACTTTAGCCCTTAGATGCGTATAGGCCAGCCTTTTTTTTAACCAAGAAATATAAACATATTGGCTTCTATTAAGCCAAGAGTTACTAGCGTTCTCCATGGGATAATGATGCATTTATTATTATGCTTTTAACATTACAGAATTCACAATAGAAGAACTGCTGGTTTTAATGTATCATTTCATTATGTGGCTGCCTCTAAGTAATAAATTACAAAAGTACCATGAATAGAGTTTGTTAAAAGAAAGAACAATCAACAGCAAGGCTGCACAACTCCTAGCTCTTTTAATTATGCTTCATCCCTGAAACAATGCCAACACTTGTTTAGGAGTTCCAGCTGTGCCGAGTACTTCAACAGCGTTTGCAGTTTTATCTCACACAACCAGGTGTTCCTAACACAGGGGTTTTCTTCATTAAATGAAAAACCTGGCAAAACATAGAGCCTCTGTTATAGTCTTTCAGGATAAAGCAACTAATAATTCACAGCTAATAGCTAACATCAACTTATGCTGAGAGACAGAACAAAGAGTTTAGTAACGGGAGTATGTAAAGCCAAAGCCATGTTTCATCCCAGCTTTTAAAAGTTTGCTATACTGGTATATGATGTAAAGATAGTATCATTAAAGAAGAATAACAGATGATCATCTGGTAGTGATGAGGGCAATGAACTCTAACTGTAATCCAAACATTTTCAAATTGCTACCAGTCCATGTTCTTCCTCATAAACCACAAGTGCGGAAAAAAAACATACCTCCCCATGTTCCAGGGGAACTAGTCTGGAATAATAGGAGGTGCAGATCACTTCATCATCTCTCTTGTAGGTTGGCGGCCCAATTCTTGGCGTAATATTATAACGAGTTAAGCATTCAGTATCACTAATTGCATAGTACTGCCATGGTTTGAACTCTGTGCCATCGATGGAGCGTTCCAAAATCCAGTTTCCAGGTCGTGGAGCATTAGCAGCTTTGATGATGACATACGCAACTTGAAAGACCTAAAAAATGCAAGAAGAAAATTTTAACACTTCACTATACTGTAAAAGATTACTAGAAGTCACTAAACTCAAATTTTAAAAGCAGTATATGGTTTGCCGGGGAGATGGTAAAATTTAATACAGTTTGGTACAGTTCTGGACAAAGTTTTTGCACAAACTTTTGACAGAAGTCCAATCTAATCTTTTACTAACAGAAACATGTATCATTTTTTCTCAGAACTCTGAAGATTACAACAAAACATTTGTTTATGTGACTAAAAAAAGACCAAATGTATTCAGTGCATCCTGCATCAATAGCCAAAATCTATACCTACACTGTACATTTCAGGATTACTTGGGTATAACATTCTTTCTATGGGAAGTGTGCTATTTAGCTTTTCTGAACCACCGAGGACTTCATAGTGGGTTCTTTTCTTTTCAAAACCAGCTGCAGCCAAAACAACTCACTGTTTCACATTTTAGCTGGGAGTTTAATCCTCTCTTTAACAGCATTTCTGATAAGCTTTTTACACCCTGTATCAAAAATCTCTGTGCATTCCATTTTCATTATGTGTTACAGTTATTTAAGCAGAAGACTGTTTACTGACAGTGCTGAAAACACACAGAGACGAATAAGATTCATGTGACAAATGATAAGCTTATTGAAGCATAGTAACCCTTTTGAGATGTATACTCTCTAAGCTATACAAGTGTCTTGACTACCTTTTTAACAATCCTGGGTCCTAAATGAAATACCCATCCACACAACAGCACTGTTCAGCACTTCTGTGAGTAGGCAGGGCTGTAAGTTTAGATCACCTTTTTAAATGACCTTGTCGTGGCAGCTAGATAACCTGTACTGGCCCCCAACTAGCTGCAGCATTAGACACTTAACACTGAAGTGCACTTACTGCAAAGCTACTGTCTTCTTCCTTACCTAATACCTATTATATCACCTCATTTAAAAAGGCTACCTTTACAAATTGATAAAACTTTTTATAGGATTTTAATCCACATGTGGATGCCCATATACCCATGAGTTCAGCCACTGAACATCAAAACAATCAACAAGTACATCAGGCTGCTAAAAAATTTCCAGACAGATTTGGACTGGGGACATAAAGGTGAACTATTTTAAGCTCGGTGGGCCCATGACATTTCAGGTCATCAAGGAAGGGATGCAACATATAAATGGGTCCGTGATCAAGGGGTGAATTTAACTATGGATGCTATTGCGCAGGTTATCCGTGACTAAAATGTGCTGAAATCAAGCAAGCTAAACGGTTAAAACCTTTGTGATATGGGAGATGATGGCTAAAATGTAAGTATGGGGAGGCCTGGCAAATTGACTGTATCATACTTCCTCAAACATACCAGGGCAAGCGCTACATGCTTACAATGGTAGAAGCAAACACCAGATGCTTGGAAACCTATGCCGTGCTCCAAGGTCAGCTAATTTTGTTATATACACTGTTGGAGAGTCGGAAGTGGAAGAACATACAGGGCTGCACCTGTGGGGAGGATTGGACAGGACAGGTGACCCAAAACTGACCAACAGGGTATTCCATCCCATCTGCATCATGCTCAGTATAAAAGTTGAGGGATCAAAGGGCCAGCCCTTTTTCTTCAGTGGCAGGTGTCCGAGGAGGACCCTGTCTGTTTGTCTGCCTTTCATCCCAGTCCATGCGTTCTGGAATTCAGTTCCCATCTGTCGCCAAGTCCAATCTAAGATTTTCCCAGTGCCTGCCAGTGACATGTTCATCATCCTGAAAACTCAAAATGGGTTGCATATATTGTCTGCATTTCATTATTTTCTTTTATATATATATATTATTAATGAAATATTAATAATAAAAAGAAAATGTAAAGTAGTTTGGTTTCTTTTAAACTCGTAAGTCTTTCTCTCTCATCCTTCTCTCCCTGAAGGGAGAGGGTGCGGAAAGCATCTCTTGCTCATTTCAGTGGCCAGTCCAGCCCAACCATGACTATGTTTTACACGCAGTATAGTATCACGCCACATTTAGATGAAAGAAAAATGCCATATTATTCAACCATCTCAAAGGTATGTATTCTCACTTGAGTGGACTGCTTGGTCGGCTGGTGTAATCATCGTAATTCCTGTCTCTGTCTGAGTGTGCAGTATTAATACTGTGTTGAGCTGGAATTTGGCCACAATCATTTCTTTCAGACACTTAATTATTTTTTTTTAATTTTTTTTTTGCAATACAGATTAAAGCCAGAGCAAGAATAGCACTTGTCACATAAAAGCAGATTTTGATTTTGTCAAATGAGGAAATAAACACACAGAGATAAATAGTAATTGCATTCTGTGTGCAATTCAGGAAACTACTTTTGAAACAAAACATTCTCTAAGTGAATAGAGCATTGCTTAGGAGATCTTGCAGAGATGAGAAGGAAAAAAATGTGGTGATATTTCAAATTGTACCTTACTAGATTTACTACTTTAAGTCAAAGGTAATAATTTCAATTAAAATCAGACATAAATTAAAAGATGATATTCACTTGGTCTGATTTTATTCTCAGGTACTCCAGTTTTATCCTTTGAGACAAACACATACAAACAGAACATTTCCAGTTGTTTCAATAAATATAAAAATTGAGAAAAACTGAGGATTTTGTCTACTAACTCATATGACATTTCAGCAAAGCAAGCAGAAGTAAACAAAAAAAGAAGCCAGCTCAGTGTTTAGTCACAGCCTTACAGTCTTAGAAATAAAATTTCTCTGGGGTCTGAGAATCCTCTGTTGTTCAGCACAATCTTAAAATTTGATTGAAGTCAAATGAATACCAAGAATTATAGTCCAGCTTCTATGAAGAGCTCATTTTAAATAAAAAGTATATCATGCCAACAAGCTTTAACTAAAAAAAAATAAAATGCTAAAACACATGCTTTTAAAGAGAAAAGAAAAGAATTCGTGCAGACTTCAAGTCAAGCAGCTGTATTGCCTATATACAACCTGGATTTCATTGACTCGGTTGGCAGTAGTTGAGTTATATACCTGTTTCACACTGGGTTATGCACAAGTAGAATCTTGGGTATCATCATTTCAGTACCCCTAACCTTCTAAATACACTTGTATGTGACAAGTCACTTGTGTTGGTATTTTCTCCATCACAGAAGAGAACTGCAGAAAACTGTTAAACTAGGGAAGTTTTACTGACTGAGCTTAGGAACTGCTATGCATATCCAAGTTCCTTTGAAGTCAGTCATCTCTCTCAAACATACAAATGATGCAAGACCCCAATTTTTTTTCCAAGGCCATGGTCGAAAATTCTCCTCAAAAACTGTTATGTCTTTTATTTATTTATTTTTCCTCTCTGCTAGCTGTCATCAACTAAACTACTTCCCCACTTATTACACAGCCAGCTGAACAACAAGTGGTCTACTTTTGATTACATTGAGATTTTTCAAGACCCATTATAGTCCGCAGCTGATGTAGCTAGTTTTAAATCCAGTTCCAACTAGTAACAATGAGCTATCCTTCATGCCAAACTAACTGCAGCCACTGCTGCTGAAATAGAAGATATTCACAAAATTATGCAAGTTAAATTTATTTTAAATATCAAGTTTCTTGGTGAGGTGAGAGTGAAGGGAAAAGACAATTAAAGATAAAAATTTTCACAGCAACTATGCACATATTTCATGCACAATTCAATAAATGAAATCTTTTCAAGTAAAAATTCCAGAAAGAAAAGCAGCCATGTTTGGTAGACAAGTTATCTAGGGACCAATTTTTTCTGCATGCCTACAGTTCACCAACAGCTGAAATGAAGATATTTGGCATTCAAAAACCAGTGAACAGTTCTATAAACAATTAAGTATGCACACTGTAGAAAACCATTGCCTTCTTTTCCCATGGATCCTCTCAACTCTCTTCTATTTACACACATAGCCCATAGGTACCCAAAAATACTTCATAGGTAATTCATGGGACAGTGAGTATCAGCAACACCAGGAAAATTTGTCAGCCCCTGAAATAATATAGGTTAAATGTAGAAATGAATGGATTTCATAAAAAAGCTTCTGTAGTCAAGAATTCATAAGACAACCTCGAAGTAGAAGTCACATTCTCAGGGATTATGTTCCCAACCAAGAGAATGAAGATGAAGGGATTAAGGTGTTTCTGTTGTCTGCAAATGAAGATGTTTTAAGGAATGACAGCAGGTAGGGGTTTTGCAGACCTCGTATCCCGCACCCTCCCCCACAACCCAAAACAGATCTAAACCAGGAATCCCATGTAATGCAAGCTGATTTTCCAATATCCTCCAAGCACTTCTTCAGATTTTTACATTTACAAATTCTTCAGGTTTGAACATCACCAAAGGCAATTTCTTATCACTTTCCACATCCATTCAGTGTCCACCAACCAGTCACACAATAAACTTGAGCTGTGTGGTAAGAGCTAATGATTTGTACGCTTTAATTTGACCGTACAGCTTTCCCAGAACTCATTTCCTTATTGAGCTACAAGGGTAAAAAGAGCAAGCCAAATCAAGTTAACAATTCCCAAGGAGGCATAGATTAAAAGTGTCATTTTACAGGCATTTCAACCCCGACTGTAAAGACCAGCCAAACAAACTTCTGAAGAACCTCTTCTTAGTAACAGCAATACCAACATAACAAGTCACTTCTGCTTTATTTAGACCTTGTTTCCCCGAATGCAGATCCATCAACACGTGCATTATTCTTGAAAGAGATTTAAAAGTGAACCCTTCTCCTCATTCATCGGGCAAGTTTGCATAATTTTTTTGCTCAAGACTGTAAACTCAGCCAGCAGTGGCGAACTAGCAGATGCTAGCCAAAAGTGCCCATTTCCAGGGGCATGGTCAGTGCCCTACAAAGCACACAGACACATGCCCTGGCAAGCAGAGTTTTCCTGGTAGTCTTTTGGGATAAAAACTCAGTTATACTTTTCAATTTACACAAAGACAAAACAATAATAGAACAAAAAAGACAACAACAAGGGAAGATTCGGTCTTTTCATATCATAGACTCATAGAATAGTTTGGGTTGGAAGGGACCTTAAAGATCACTTTATTCCAACTCCCCTGCCACTGGCAGGGACACCTCCCACTAGACCAGGTTGCTCAAAGCCCCATCCAGACTGGTCTCAAACACCTCCAGGAACGGAGTACCCACAGCTTCTCTGGGCAACCTGTTCCATGTCTCACCATCCTCACAGTAAAGAATTTCTTCCTAATATCTAATCTAAATCTCTCCTCTTTCATTTTAAAGCCATTACCCCTCATCCTATTACTACATTCCCTCACAAAGAGTCCCTCCTTATCTCTCCTGTAGTCCCCCTCAGGAGATCTTTTAAGATCTCCCCAGAGCCTTCTCTTCTCCAGGCTGAGCAACCCCAATTCTCTCAACCTGTCTTCATAGGAGAGGTTCTCCAGCCCTCTGATCATTTTCGTGGCCCTCCACTGTACCCGTTCCAACAGGTCCATGTCCTTCCTGTGCTGAGGATTCCAAAGCTGGATGCAGTACTACAGGTAGAATTTCTGGTCTCCTGAATTATCTTTTCCTTACTGTTTTGATTCATTATGTGCAACCATTGCTTTGAAATAGAAGAAAAATCCATTTTACTCAAGAAGTGTATCGTAAGAAGGTACAGATGAGCTGCCTGAATCTTGCATCATCACTTACAAAGCCACTGAAATCTTTTACAGAAGCTTTCTACATACATACAATATATGTATGTATGTAGAATACATACTTTTCTACATACAATAAATTAGCATTGATTGAGTGAAGTCAACAGAATAATATCTTTTTACATCAGCAAAGGATTTTACCCTTACAGAAATCTCTTCTTGCCAACTGATTTCAAAATAAAAGCTCTGTACAAATCATATTTTAATAATTACATTACATTCACTTTCTAATAGCTGAAACTACAAGTTACTCTTACATCAGTCTGAGTGGTAATCCAGTACGCATGAAATATTTATGAGCTACAACTTAATCAGAAGCGGAGAGGTTTTCTCAACTTGATACTATGGGTCCTCCAAGAACAGCTGGTCTTACTTTACGATTCAAGAATTTTGTGACATACAAACTTGTGCCTTTCTGTTGTGCCTAGTACAAAGTACCCTTACATACCTTTCAAAGACTGAAGCACAGTAATAACACTGAAGAAAATATTCTTCATTTAATGGTGTGACAGAAAGTTATATAACAGTTGGCCTGAGCACATTGCTGACATTTATAATACTCAGCATTTCTTTTAATTCATTATAATTTCACAAAGTAGCTGTCCAGAGGAGTCAAGCTCAGGCAAAAAAGCTGGTTTTATCTAAAACTGCTGCTGCGCATTTTGTTTCTGTAGAATTGCCAGTGCCGGAAGCAAAAAGTCATAAATCAAATCTTGGTATCTTGTACATCAATACTACACCTCATTGCTAAACTACTCTTTCCCCAGTTTTGGATCTTTGCCATACATTTAATGGAAGGCAGAGGGGTGCGGAAGGAAAGACTATCATACATCTGGGTCCTGGAAAGACTGAAAGGCACATCAGCATATGTGTATATGTACCTTGTTTTTATGATCCATGTGAGCTAAAAAATCATGCTTCCCTTACTGGCTACCCTCACAAAATGCTTAGTATTAGTTATAAATAGCACAGATTTCTGCAAAGTAGGAAGATCAAAGCAGCAATTTCCATACTGATTTTATTAGCAAGTCCTCTTTTATTAACGAGATTCCAAAGTGCTCTGCAGTCCAGCTGTTTTTAGACTAAATAAACTAAGTGCAAGGTAGACTATTAGCTGAAAGAATATCCTCTGCTCCCTTCAACTGTGAGCCAAGAGATGAATACAGAAAATACTGGACACAGACTGTGGCCAGAACTTCACCTAGTGGAGCCAGTTTTCACCAGCTCAGGGAATCTTCCCCATATTTGCCAGCCAAGGCTACTTTCCAGCACACACCAACCTGACTGCTGGATTACATCTCTAAACTGTACACTGGTAACAATCCCAAGAACCAATCCATTCCTCTTTCTGCTAGAACTTCCAGTACTTATCCAGAACCCCATAATAACCAAATGGTCATTCTTCACATCATAAAAAGGTGTGAATATACTCTGTATTTTGTCAAGGAAAATTAAAGGACATGCTTACTTTAATATGCTACTTGGCAGATTTAATGCACAAAGCATAAAATGTAAATAAAAGTACCAATGCTAAAGCTATACTGCAACATATGTAGTTAGAGGTACTGACTTTCAGGAATAATTTTAAAAGTCCTAGAAAAGTATTTTAACTCAAACAAATTTATGAAGTAAACAGTTACTAAAATCACTCAGGTCCTTCATACGCTTTTCCTTTATCTTTTCTTTACTGATGCTGACTAGCTTAAAGTAAGCATATCAAGTCAGCTCTAATAACTCATTGACTTCAAGCGATCTCTATTAACCAAATCCTTTCTCACAGAGTAGTAATTTACATTCAGTTTGCATAGCCCTAGATGCCTTCTCTCAAACTCTCTAAGGAAAACAGAGAAGAAAGGCCCCTTGGGGGAAACTTTTCAAATCAAGTTAGTGAAACTGAGCATGGGTCAGGAGAAGAAAGGTATGTATTTGGTGAAACATCAACAGTTCTAAGGCTGGAGAATAAAAGACTTAGAGGGCAGCTCAGCTGGTCTGTTTCCAAAGGGAAAATGTTCTAGGAGGATAAAAACTAAGGCATTCCCTCCTCCTTCATTTTTCCTTCCTTTTTGTCCATTTACAAACCAAACACAAAAAGTCAACTCTTCAAACAACAAGAAAGTCCTATCGAAACCTTCTGTCACTGACAAAAGGTACCTTGTGATTATTTTCCTAACACTTCTGCTTTATAATCAAACAGCAAACTACGCACTTGTTTAACCTATGCTTCACTTTAATGTTTTAAAGTTAAAACTTCTAATCTTCAAAATAACTTTCAAGCAGGATCTGGAGATCTTGCAAAAGCTTGTTACCAACTGTACACCTCAAGTATGCATTTCTTAGTAACAAAGCTTCTTCCAGAGCGTGGAAGCATTCCCATATTAATAATGAATTGACAATTTATGGTTTTCAAACTGTTTAGATAGGCCAACACATAGATCTGTTCCAAGCAAAACAACAAGAAAAAGCCAAGAAAAATGTATTTTCTTCAGAAATGATTTTGTCTTTTCTTGGAGCAGGGTAGGAGACTTCTGATTCTTCCATGCCTAACAGACAAACTATTAAATTAACAATGTTCTGTACAGTTTAGCAGCCTCCTGCATAAGAATGATGAATTCCTCCAAGTTTTGCCATAAAGGGCCAAAACAGAAGAACCAACTTCTGCCCACACAGTTCCAGCCTACCCATGATCAGAAATCACTGGTAAATACATCTAAGCACTTAGTCTTCACAGCAACTGACAGCAAAAGCCCGTAGAAGATATAATATAACATAGTACATTTCTTCCCAGTGCTCCTTCCAACAAGATGGTGATTAGAAGAGAAGCACAGAAAGTGGGATTCAACTGTTTTTTCAGCAACATTAACTTTGCCCCATTGTACGCATGTTTTGTCTTCTGGTCCTGAAGGATATCCCTCAACTGAGGAAAGTCTGTATTTCCAGGATCCTGGAGATTCTGCAATTGAACTTTCTGACATTTTACACTTCACTGACCATAATATTGCATTAACAGCTTTACATACTTAATGTAAATATAAAAAAATACTGAGTAATTTAAACAGAAGAGCTTAACTTGAGTTCTTTGAGATCTCAGATAACTGTCTGATATAACTGATGTGAGAATACAATAATCCTCCAGTCACTTACCTTTCTCTCCTCTGAAACTCAGCATCTGACTTACAATATCTATGGATCAAGAGTTCATACTTGGAAGTATATTGTGCTGTTTTCTTACAGTAAATGTCAAATGTTTCTATTATGTCCTTCTCCAAATCATTTCCTCTTTTACAAAGAAACTGCACAACGATTAGATGACAGGCTGGTAGATATAGTTAATAAACAGAAACAAATGCATCATCAAGTATAAAATCTGCACTTACGACAACAACCTGAAAAAACTGTTTGCTGCTTGAAAATAAGTCTTTGGTAACCCAGACTTCAAGCAACTTTCATGAAATCAAAGGTAGAAGACAACAATATCAGAGGAGAAAAGACAGCAGGGTCAGGCAGAGGAAGGTTACCAAGACAGAAGGAACGCTTCTATAAACACTCTTATCCACACATATTCAACTGTTACTGTGCCATGAATTACAACCTGTGAGCTATATGCTTACAAACATAGTCACTTCCCCTCCAGTCTGATAGGAATGAAATCTCCAAGATGCTCCAGAACCAAAACTGAAAGACACATCTGTTTAAAATCAATTCATATTAGCTTTAAGTATCCCTGTTTAACTATGCGCTTCTAAATGGTAAATTGCTAAATATCCTACTATCTAAACACAGAAGAACGATAATCAACTGCATTGGCTTGTATCCTACATACAATAAATGACACTCACCTAAAAGTTACTCACCTGCCTTAAATCCAAGGTGATGGTGACCCAGTGGTATTGCCTCCCATTCTGAATGCTGGGACTTTGCCACCAGTTATTGGTACCATCGATTGCGCTGGAAATTGGGTGCTGCTCTGTTTCAAAGCAAAAAATTAAACATCTCTTGAAAATACATCTCACCACATTTTCTCTGGCCCAGAACATTTATCTCACATGCTGAGCGCAATTTCTTCCTGTCATAAAGAACTAAAAGCTGAGATCTGCCCCCAGACTAAAAGGTTGACATTGGACTCTGCAGTGCTTAATGGTGATTTAAGGTGTTCACACTTTCTGTCAGCCCTTTGCTCAAAGGTAGTTTCACTTATGTAGCAGAGAGACTAAAAGTAAGAAGTATTTGACCCCAACATACCCTGTATTCAAGGGGAAGGGTCAAGAATGACACAAACCCATGAAACAAACAAACAAAAAAAACACATAAAACTTGCCTTTGGGATTGGAACTGTGGTGGTCGCAGACACGGCACTGGGCGTTGCGCAGGGGTCGTCCTGGGACATGCTCCACCAGTTTGCAGAACATCTCTGGTCCCTTCTCCCCACAGGTGGCGTTGGTGGAGATGTGGGCATTGCTGGCCAGGTTCAAAATGGCAGGGAACAGGCCTTGAAAGAAGTAATGATTGTCAGGCACATTGTAAAGCAAGCAAAATGCAAATGTGGATATGACACAGGCCTCCGGACATACAGGGTTCCATGACAAGCTTCTTGCTGAGAGTCAGAGATACAGGAAGACACAATGAAAACAAACTTATTCTGTGAAAAGATTATCATACCACACTGACACCAGCACATCTACCATCATAGCCCTGGGGCTCTACAGCCCTGTCTGTCCCTGCCCACAGCCCAGAACCCCATTTCAGACCCCAGGGCTACCCCCACCCTGCCCATGGCCACCTTCCAGCCCCCACAGGGCCATCAGCCCCTGCCCAATTGACACCACGCCCCACAGCCATGCCTGGCCACAGGGCCTGCTGAGCTGGACCCACATCCCAACTCCAGCCCATCCCCAGTGAGACGCCTGGGGCTAGGGCTGCCTCGATGCCCCTCGGCCACCCTGCTCCTGACTGAGGTTCTGGGACAGGCCCCATCTGCCAGGCCCTGCCCTCAAAGAGCCCCGTCCCTCTCAGCACCCTGACCCAAATAACCCTGCTATTATTTCACTCCGCCTTTGGATGCTTTACTGCTGAAGAACACAAAAGTTAGTAAAAGAACTCTTCCAGTCACTAAACCTTCTCTTCACATTGTGAATTGATCAAAATCAGGAGGGGCAATGGGCCCTCTGCCAGACAAGGGAAGGAACTGTGTGGAAAATGGCGTTTCACCGGAGCTCTCTCAGGCAGCAAGGGCACTGCCCTGAACAACAGGCTACGGGCTCGATAAGACTCCATTTGAGACCTTTGCCCCAGGCTTTCCTGCAGCCTGTGTAAAGTCTAAGGGATGTTTTGCTCGCCACTGATTAATCTTCACACAAACGCTTTACCGAGCTTTCAAATGGTACTGCTCTTGTGCGCTGGAATAACAAAACGACAAAGCGTTTCAAGATTACTGCTACTAGATCACAAATTCTTAGGATTTTCTAAAATGAGTTAAGTTTTATTTTAGCTTGAAGGCAACTGACAAAATTTAAAGAACACTGCATGCAACAGAAAGAAGTTAAGCACTGTTAAGTTAAGCATTGATATCAGTTTCCAGTCTTCCATCCCAAACTAAAAAGCTTTTATTTCTTGTATGGTTATGGTAGAACAGAGATACTCCATTTCCACTCAGAAGAAATTGAAAGAGAGAAACGGTTTTGGAAAATGCAGTCTTGTGTATAGAGATTAAACATGATGGGCTGAAATCAAAGCTAGAGCCTTGGTATGCCATATTGAGAGTGCTGCAAGAATTGCTACTGTTCTGATAGAGAAGTATTAAAACCACATTTCTTAAAGGGTTTTTAATACTTTTCTTCTGTTATAAAGAATTCTGAAAAAATTTCCGTCGTATTTGTGCCTTTTCCTCGAGAAAAACTGTATTATTTTACACTGTGAAAGATTGTAATATTAGTATTTTGTTTTTCTTTGCTGTCCATCTCAACAAGGTAAAATTCAATATTCCTTTAATTTAATGTGTCTGCCTGCCCAGTAATTGCATTACTCTGTGAAAGCCTCAAGAAAAGTTTTAGTGCTATTTAACCCTTGAGTTCAGCTATTGAAAACATAGCTAAATCCTAACCCTCTGCACCACGGTAGGAGCAACAGTGTGTTTTCAATTGTGGTGTACTCAAAACTTAAGAGGAAGATGGAGCTTTTTATTTTTTTGAGTACTGACTTCACTGAAGTTAAATCTAAACTATACCTTGCTATTATTATACCCAAATCTGATGCAGATAAGGATGCTGAGGACATACTATTGACCACTTTGGTGAGGGTTTTCTGTCAGTAAAATACTTTCTGCATCTGTACTCTCACCTCATGCAGTACAAACAGCAGTGCTCCAGACCTAACGTTGAAGGCAAAACAGAAATGCCACTCTGTTTTCCTACAGGAGAAGAAAGCTCAATGGTGGTCTTTTAAATTACTCTCCAATGACATAAGATCTTCTGTATTCAGTATTCATTACTGTTCACATAGGCATGTATCAACCAGTCTTTAAGAGCTATCCATTACTACCCAGGTCATTCATTACCTTCACTCATGTTACACAGTAGCCCTGCCACCTCCTTCCAGGGTCATTTGTTACAGTGACATAATTTGCCTACAATAACCTTCAGTCAATGAACTTTTGCCAAAGGAATAATAGTGCTGATGGCAAGTGCTATGCTGGCCAAGCTTCATTCCAAAACCCCAAGCTCAAATCACCGTAGCATTCACCGTAAACTCAGCCCTTTTGTCTGCTCATCATCAAGCATCTCACTGACTTTTAATAAATTCACTGATTGATAATGAAATGAAAAATTGTAGGGTCCCATGATAAGTTTTCTGGCTCCCACAGAGATAAGAAGAGATAATCCAACTGAGTTGCACTAGAGTTTTGCCCCAGGATCCAAATAAATATAAGAGGTTGTTAGCTTCATCCTGCGAAGTACTGCACCTCTTCAAATCCTAGCCTATTAGGTGCAGCCACTGATTTCAGTGGAGACTGAGATTAGTGTAGGAGCTCATTTATTAAGAAACAATAAGTATCTGCAATAAACAAAATGGAAAAGAGGCGAATTTCAAAGAAATTTTTTGCATCTTTAAAGAACGTTATTTCTCTTCAGTTTTTTCTTAAAACAAGGTGTGTACTCGGAATTTTGAGTTCAAGAGCCCTTAGATGTTCTTCTGCTAGGAAAAAAAAAACCCCACACCACAAACCCCAAAGAAAAGAATAAAACCATTCGGCAAAGTATAGTTTTATCTCTCTTAGGAAGAGGTAAGTATGATAAAGACAAGCAGACACAGAATCAGTCACTTAAGTGAGCCATTTACATATATGGCTCATGGTGACTGTCATCATATCCTGCTATAAAATCCAAGTGGCCTTAACAGACATAAAAGTCTGGCAGAAGATACCATGTCTCATTAAACTGAACTTTTACTAAACAATATTTGCATTCTTAAAGGCATTGATGTAATTTTTACAGTTTGCTACCTGAAGTCCAGCACATGAATGAATTTATCACACTTATTCCCACTAGAAAGGAAGGCAAGGGCTACATACTACATACAAAATCCTCACTGTTTCAGTGCTGAGCTGTCAGGCTCTGTTAATACATTAGACAATTGTAGCTTTGAACGAGCCTTGAGAGATCTCCATATGGATGGTAACAGATCCATATGGATCTGTACAGAGTTCAGTAGTAGACTTCTCAGCTTGCTAATCTTGTTTAGTTGACTATATTCCATTTGTTAAAACACCACGCAGCCAACTTTGACCATAAGTACTTGCTACTTCACCTTTCCACCATCAAGCCCCTCTCTGGGAATTACTGTCCAGCATTTTGCAAGAGACTACGGTCTCAAGCTGAGAGACCTCAGACAGCAGGTCTCGGGAGGTGATTTTACCCCTCTACTCTGCACTCGTGAGACCCCACCTGGAGTACTGTGTCCAGCTTCGGAGTCCTCAACACAGGAAGGACATGGATCTGTTGGAACGGGTCCAGCGGAGGGCCACGAGGATGATCAGAGGGATGGAGCACCTCTCCTATGAAGACAGGCTGAG